>CM077669.1:53896022-54496022 GCA_039707655.1 Elymus sibiricus | reverse complement strand
ACTCCGGTGACCATTTGGTCACTCGACTATGTAATTTAGCTCCGCAAACACCCGCTGCTTAGTCCTGGCCTTTTATTTTGCTCGCACCCATGCTCCAACGACATTGCCGCACGCCGCCGTACTCCGGCCGCCATGAAACTAGCCGCTGTCATCATTTCCATCCACACCCAGCCATCCTGAGGCCACCCCTCATGCACATGATCACCAGAAACCCGTAGAGCCCAAGAACAAATACAACCGTTGCCGGAATCGACTGGACGAGCAACTTTGCCGCGCTCTGCTTAGCATCGATGGTTAAGCTCCGACAGTGATGATGTGGCTATATTAATTAGCGCCTAATGACCTCTCTGGGTCAATGACATGTGGGCCCATCCCTTGTTAAAAATATTTAGTTAGTTTAATTTAACCCTAATTAAACTACTTTGTCTATGACACCTGGGACCCATTGGTCAGGTTTGACCTGTCATGAGTCAGCGTTGACTAGCCCGACTGGTCAGCCACTGCTGTTGATGTGTGCTGAAGTCACAATTGTTTTTTGTTTTTTCTAATTTCGAAAATGATTTTGGGAATTCCAAAAAATATCACAAACTTCAAAAATTCATAGAAAAACAACCATATCTCAGATGAAGAAAAGTTATATATGAAAAATAATCAAAAAATCCAATCTTTCCATTGGTACCATTTTCATGCATGTCAAAATAAATTATACTTGCTGATTAGGTCAAATCAATTAAATGTCATTTAAGATGTCTTATGTGGAGTATGGTTTTGCAACCTTGGTTCAAACCAACTTCATTTAACCCTGTTGCTATTTAGCTTAGCTCAAGATCAGCATCATGTTAACTTGTCATATGATACATCATGTTTGTTGCATTGCATTCATTGCCTTCTCTTCGGTGTTTCTGCTTCTTCGCATTAGGGGTTGAGAACGAAGTGGTGAATGAGTACGCTACTAAATCGTAGTACCCTACCACTGATCAACAAGGCAAGCAAACCCCTTTGATCATATCGATACAATCCCACTCTCTCACTCTTGCTCTCATTTCAATGTATTAGGACAATATGATTCAACTGTTATGATGCCTAGAGTTCTATGAGTCTGATCCATCATGGGCGATGTTTCAGAATGGTTGTGATCATGTTCATTTTAATTGAGGAGTTGTGTGTAAGTGTCTGAATTGTGTAGGTAAAGGTGACGATGAGGGGCTGTGTTGGAGAACACGTGGGTTGTCTCATTGGTACTGTACTTAGGACCTGAGTTCTGTGTTTGTGTTCCAAGACAAGATACTACCGCACATTGAGAACTCAATGATCCTGACCCACTCAGGCTATTAATCACCTTGATCTCAGTCTAGGAGTTGCAAGTAGTTTCTGGTGTTTATAGGATGTGCTATTGGTCGTACCAAGCATAGTACTACCCGACGGGGTGGGCTTGGGACAACTAGGCACGGTGTTCGGGCTTTCCAAGCGGAGTACCATCAGATATGGGTGGGCTTGGGGTCCTGCACACAGTGTTTGAGGCTGTATTGGAATCCTCTGCCGGACTTCCATTATGGGTTCTGGCTTAGATAGGCGATAAACCTGGACTAGATGCTTGTGCTGTTAACGTCCGTGGCAGACACCCTCGCCGTCTTTCACTTGAAGTCTGCCGAGTATATGGTGGTAAGTGGTGAATGCATGTGTGAGGAAGTACACCCCTGCTGGGTTAATGATCTATTCGAATAGCCGCGTCCGTGGATAAGGACTACTTGGAGACTTATACTATTCATTGACAACTTTAATGGTTATGCTAAGACCATCCAGATAAGTGTGAGTGCTATGGATGGTCTTCTCATAGGGAGACGAGAGAGGATCCATGGTGGCATATTGATGTGGTGACCAGCTAGATGGACTCATGTTCGCTCTCTTACCTCAGTCAAAAACTGGTAGTCATAGTTCAGGTTAGCCAAAGGTCAAAGCTGGCATTTCTGCAATCAAAACCACAACCCCCTTCATTGATACCTGATGCATGAGTAGTTAGTTCTGATGTAAGTCTTGTTGAGTACCTTTGTACTCATGGTTGCTTAATTATGATTTTATAGAGGAGACCACCACCTCACTAGTGGTTCCTACGTAGAGTTCGACGTTGACCGAGTACCTTGGGAATCCTAGACAGTAGTCTGGTTCCTTTGGAGGGTCGTTTGTTTTGTTCAAGGCTTCTTAAGCCATTTGTTAAACTTGTCTGTACTCAGACAAATTTTGCTTCCGTTGTCGCTTGAATGCTTGAGTGTTGGGTCATGTGACCCCTGCTTGTAATAAATCTGCTATGTTTGCTCAATAGAGCCCTTGAATAAATACTTTGAGTCATAGAGTTATGTTGTGATACCTTCAATGCCAACACATAGTGTCCATAGTCTGTGTATGATTATTGAAATGCATGGTATGTGTGGGGTTCGATATAGTAGTTGGTAACCCGCTGGTGGTCTTTCATATAGAGGAATTGTTGGTGCAATTCCTTACCCCATGTATTTCTGAGATTGTTGTCAGAAACAGTTTGGGACTGATTTGTTTGCTAGTGCACACACAGGGAAATAGTCCTTGGAGTATTGAGAAGAATGCTATATTCTGTCGAGAAGTTTGCTATAAACTTCATTGAGATATAGCTGCACATCAAAGAAGATGATTATGTTTCAAGGAATGTTATTCCAAGAAGATTGCTATAATCTCCCAAAAGGTTTGCTACCGAAGAGTTTGCCACCGAAAGGTTTGCTAATGAAAAGTTTGCCACCGAGAAGATTGCTACTTTTGAGAAGTTTGCTATAAACTTCTGTGAAAGTTATCTGTGCAGCAAAGAAGATTGACATGTTACAAGAAGCTTAATATCGAGAAGAGTGCTACTTTTTAGAAGTTTGCTATAAACTTCCTCGAAAGTTATCTATGTTGCAGAACTATTGTCATGTCTAGAAGAGTTTGTTAGCGAGAAAATTGCGTGCCGGAGACGGCCCCAAAATAATATTACTGAAGTGAAGCAATTTTCATTAGGTGTGTCTGAAGAAGAATGACTGCTGTCGAGAAGATTGAAGCGAAGCAATTTTCATTCGGTGTGTCCGAAGAAGAATGACTGCTGTCGAGAAGATTGAAGCAAAGAAAGACATACTATTTGTTTCATTGTTTCTCTTTCTCTTATTTGAGTCACAGGACCTCCGTACTATTAAGAGGTGTAAAGGTTTTGAGTCTTAGGTCAGTTGTGATGCTTAACCGCAAACCTATGAAGGATTGAGAGAAATTTCTTTATGCTCTAAAAGTTTACTTGCTAGCCCGAGACGATGTACTTCGGGGCTGTGAGAGATATCTTTTGGACCGAGGAGTCAGCTTTACTTGTTCCTCAAGTAAAGTTGCCATGTGTTCAATTTCCGACCGTTGGAGATGTGTCATCCGACCGTTATGGCCAATTTGGTCATTTCCCCGCACCAACGTATTCCGTTGGCTGCTTCACTTGAGATTCTGCGAAGATTGATTGAGCACCCCTCTCCGAGAGATTTGAGTTTAAAATCCATTGAGAAAATCAAGAGCCGAAACTTAGATAGTGGTTGAGCATTATAGTAGATCTCAATTGGGTGTTCTCGTACCTATTACTCTTGAGAGCTGCATACTCTATAAACGGATAGGTGTCGGCTCGAGTGACGAAAAGTAATTGTGGTCTCCGAGTCAAAGTCTTCAGCAACCAAGAGTCATTGTGGTTTGCAAAGAGTGACTAAGAGTAATTGTGGTCACCGAATACAAAGTTTGTCGAAGGTTTGGAGATTGCTGAAAAGAATCTACCACGAGTGAAATCAACTGAAGTTTGAGGAACTTCACATTGAGGAGAATAGGACGAAGAGAGTTTATCTTCTGTGTTTAATTACAAGTCCCTCCAAACAGACCTAGCTCTTTTACAGAAGAGTGAACTAGTCTACCAAATCATCTGTCACCATAGAGCTCCACTGGTCATTTCTATCCTCCTACATTTCCTTTCGGTAGTTTATTTTTGGTGCTCTTTGCTGTCGATATATATCTATTTGTGTACTACGATACTTTATCTTCCAAGCATTCCTTTCAGTACCAAGTCATTGCTATGTTATATATTCATGTTTGTTGTTCTTAAGGTTGTGTGTTTGTATGTTCATCTATTGTTTATCTAGTGTTATCCTGTTATTCAGTTGTCTCACTCTGATGAACATCTCTCAGTAATGTGCATGTTTTCTATCTGCGATTTGTGTGCTCATATCTTTCGTGCATTTGTATCTGTCATGAAATCATGTTCTATTTCAGCGGCTTACTTTTAGTAGAGTTTTCTGTCGTGAGTTTTCTATCAGAGTTCTGGTAATTAATTTTTGAGGACATTTCTCTTCTGTTATCCTATCATGTTTTCTGTTAGTGTTATTTATCTGTGTGAGTATGCACATTAGCTTCGGTATTTCGACATATTTGTTTTTGTATTCCATTTTGTTGTGCTAAAGGTGATATGTGTTCTATGGTCATAAATTCTTTATCTATTGCTACCCCGACATTCTTTTCAACATTGTTCTGATAAGTACTTCACAGTATAGTTGCATGTTTCTTTTCGAAACAGTTTTGTTTCGAAAACAGTTTTGTTTCGGGAACAGTTTTGTCTCGGGAACAATTTTGTGTCCAGAACAGTATTGTTTCATAAATAGTTTTCTTTTGTAGAACTGCATCTGTTAGTTTTCCGCTGTACTGTGTTGAGAGTATTTAAAGTTTTGAACAAAATTTTAAATCTCCCATTCACCCCCCTCTGGTCGATATACTCCGGTCCTACAATTAGTAAAAGAGCAAGGTACTCCTTGTCTCTGGTTATTAAGGTCTAACCACCTTGGAGTTTGAGTATGTCTTCCGCAGTTAACTTCAAGTCTACCGAGAAGATTCCCGTCTTCGATGGGATGGATTATCCTTTCTGGTAGGAAAAGATGTGGATCCTATCAAAGCGATCGATGAAGATATGTGGCACGTTGTGCAGAATGGATACATAATTGAGACTCCTGATTATCTCTCAGTGTATGAAAAGGGGCTCTTGCAACTGGATGCTAAAGCAAAGGATGTCATCTGCAATCATCTCTCCAGGACGCAATTCCTTCGATACAGGAGACTTGAAACAGCGAAAGAAATCTGGGACATATTAGAGAAAATTAATGAAGGTATTTCAACTTAGAAAGAAACATGAATCGATATACTTCGGGCCAAGTTCAACCGCTCAAGAGGCTCAGGAATGAAAACTGTCAAGAAACCTTTGATCGTCTGACCGATATCGCAAATGAGTTGCAAGGTGTTAGTGCATCTAGTGCCCCTTAGTGATTTTGGTGTATTGAAGACTTATAGGTTAAGAGACTAATGTGTTTGTAAGTGTACACAGGCTTTATAAGTCGCTGAGGAGTTTGAAACATTCGGAGATTATCGACCCCTAAAAAAATATGTCTTCAACTGAAGACTTTGGTGAAGACTTTGGTATTCCCTGAAGACGTTGAAAAAGAAGAAGTCGGTGTGACCTTGAAGATAAGAACGAGGACTATGAAGCGTGAAGACTTTTGTTTTCGTAGTTTCATTTCCTTTCTTTGAGTCATAGGAAACATCGTACTGTTAAAGGGGGCCGAGGTAATACTAAGGAAAATTTCCAACTGATGCTCAACTCAAAAGCCTCAACCTATCCAATCCTTCGAGTGAAGCCTTTGGAAATCTCTTGCTGTTGAGTCAAGTTCTTCAGTGACAGAGACGATGATCTTCTGGTCACTGAGGAAATTGGTCTGACTAAGGAGTTAGGATTTCGCCAGTGCGAATTGCCTACAAGTGAGGAATATGATAAGCGTGAGGACTTTCATAGTTCGAAATTCTGGCCGTTGTTGTGCTAAGTGCCAGCTATCCCCAATCATCCTACCCGCATAACGGTCATATCATTGGGGGCATTTATGTCTTATCATGTCGGGTTGCACCCTGGCTATAAATAGCCACCTCCCACAACCACTAGCTGGTTGGCTGCTCCGAGAGAGAACTGACACTTGTCATTTGAGAGCATCCCATTCCTCGAGGACTTTGAGAGAAAATCATCAGTGAGGAAAAACCCCAAACCAAACAACCAAACCCAAAGTGATTGAGCATCACTGAAGAAATTGTTCCTGTGTGGAACCGACGCTTGTTACCTTTGAAGACTGTGTATCTTCCAGACGGTTAGGCGTCATGGTCTAGTGCATCCTGCAGTCAATTGGGGATCACGAAGTGACCTTGGTCTAGAGCATCCAGCAGTAAATTGTGGATCGCCGAGTGATCAGTTTGTGAGGGTTTTGGAAGTCTACCCTGAAGACTTACCACGAGTGTTGGGCGAGGTCTGTGTGACCTTAGCTCAAGGAGAATACGGTAAGGACTGTGTGTCCTGGGACTGTGTGTCTTCTGGTTTAAATACCAGGCCGCGCCGAACGAGACGTACGACTATCAAAGCAGTTGGAACTGGGTCATCAAATCATTGTCTTCATCGAGCTACCTGGTTCCATTTCCTCAACCCTTTAATTTCCTTGTATACTTGTTGATGAAATTGATCGTTACTATTTGAAGAATTTGGCTGAAGACTTTCTCAATTTCCTCACCTCAAATTCTTCAAGCTACCTTGTTCCTCACCTGCTTATCCTGTATCACGCTACCTGTAATCTGTGCATGCTTTATTTCATCACGATGACCATGCTACTGCTATGTTTCGCATGCACCTGAGTACTTATTCCGCCGCAAGTTATTCATCACATTTCAAATTCCTCAAGTTGAAATTCCTCACTGATGAATTTGTAACAATCGCCTATTCACCCCCCTCTAGTTGATATAACGCACTTTCAATTGGTATCAGAGCAAGGTACTCCCTTGTTCTGTGTGATTTTGGTTTAACCACCTGGAGTTCTAGGTATGTCGACTGCAGGTATAATCAAGGTTTCCGCAGGCTGTCCTACCTTCGATGGGAGGGACTACCCCTACTGGAAGAACAAGATGCTCATGCATCTTGAGGCAATTGACAACAATCTCTGGTACATTGTGGAAAATGGTGTTCCCCGCATAGCTCCGACTGTTACTGCTGCTGATGCGAAGAAATTCAAGCACCTCGATTCTCAAGCGAAGAATATCATCTGTGGCCATCTGAGCAAAGGTCAGTATGGTAGAGTGAGTGCTTTGGAGACGGCTAAGCTTATCTGGGATAGGTTGTCCAAGGTCAACGAAGGTGTTTCCACTCAACGTGACTCTCGTGTTGATGTTCTTCGCAATCTCTTCAACCGCTTCAAAAGACTCGACAATGAAAATGTTCAGCAAACTTTTGATCGTCTCACTGATATCTCCAACGAGCTTCAAGCACTATGTGCCACGGATATCACTGACCACGAGGTGGTGAAGAAACTGCTAAGATCTCGTGATTCCTCATTTGATACACTAGCTTTGATGATTCAAATACGCGTAGACTACAAGTCACTTGATCCTACTGATATACTTTAGAGACTCAACACTCATGAATTCCAACAAGCTGAGAAGAGAGATCTCTATGGACCAAGCTATGGAAGATCTCGTGCTCTGAAGGCAAAAGCAATTTCCTCATCCGAAGACGAAGATTCTGATAGTAGCATTGGTGATCCTGAAGAACTGAGTCAGGAGCTGGCAATGCTTGTGAGGAAATTCCAGAAGTTCTCAAGGAGAGGTCAATTTGCAAAGTCATCAAAAAGTAGTTTGAGAAAATCAGATTCCTCAAGTGACCAGAAGAAGAGAACTTGTCACAAATGCAAGAAATCTGGTCACTTTATCTCTGACTGTCCTCTCTGGGAAAAAGAATCAAAGAAGAAGAAATACAAGGACTACAGTTCTGATGACTCGAAGAAAAAGAAGAAATCTTCAAAGTCCTCAACTTCAAAGTCTTCATCTGCAAAGTCCTCATCGCACAGGAAGAAAGGTTCCAAAAAGGCTTGGGTTTTCATTGGCAAGGAAATGGACTCTGAAGAAGAATCTGAAGAATATGAAGACGAGGAAGAATCTGAAGAAGAGTCTGACTCTGGTGTTGCTAGCCTTGCTCTCGAAACTACTTTCGTCAGCAAGTCCATCTTCGACGATGAAGAAAATGACCACTCCAACTACTCTGACGTCAGCAATGATGAATATGCTCCCACTTACTGCTTCATGGCAAAAGGTTCCAAGGTACACAAACATCACTCTTCCTCTGAATCAAGTGAAAGTGAATCTGATGAATATGTGAAACCTAGCTATGCCAAACTTGCTAAAATTGCCACTAAGCAACAAAGTGCACTTGAAAAGCTTCTGAAATCGCTAGACAAAAGCGATGACCTGTTGAATGAGGAAGTGGATCGGACTCAAACTCTGTCTGATGATCTCAAAAGTCTTCAGACAAAGTATGATAACCTTCAGAGTCATCATAATGCTCTCTTAGTTGATCATAGAAGATTTCTTATGAATTTCTTCAAAGAAAGCAAGATCTTGAGAAACTAAGAGTGGCTCATGAGGACCTCCAAAGGGAAAACGATTCCTTACTGGCTCAACAGATCAGTACCACTCAGGAAGAATTTGTTCCACCATGTATGAAATGCATCGAGCGTGAAACTGCTAATTCTTGACCTGAATGTTCAAATGCTTCTATTGCTGCAAATTCTTCAACTATCCCCGTGGTCACAAATTCCTCATCTGAGGATACCACAAGTATTACTGACAAAAATGCAGGATTGAAGGAATTGTATGTGACAGGCATGTACAAGTCTCAAGGGGCATCAAACCCTTTGTGATGTGCTCAAAAAGCAGATTCTGAACAGGAACCCTAGGAAAGAGGGTATTGCATTTGAGAGGAAACTCAATGCTGATGGATCCTACTGGACACCTGAGCAGTACCCCAAAACTTCATGAGTTGCTGCAAAAGGATCTCCTGTGGATCCATCCACTTTATCTGGCTTTACTTGTGAAACTGCATATTCCTCTGATGAGTCACTTGACTCCCACTACAAATTCTTCAAAAATCAGAAAGGTGAAGTATTTGCCAGATTTGTTGGAACTAACTGCAGGAACGGTTCACGTATTAGGAAAATCTGGGTTCCTAAGAGCTGCCTGGAAAATCTTCAAGTGAATGTCCTCATGACACCACCCATGAAGAAAAGGAACCCCAGATCAAACTCCTCATATGGACCAAAGTCTTCACTTGGACCAAATTCCTCAAATGGTCAAAATTATCATTCTCGTGCTAATGCATCTGTTTCGCAGGGAAAATCTATGAGTTCTGAATATGTGCATTATTCTTCAAATCATTATGTTCATAAGTCCTCGAAGAATTTCTTTGCTTATTCATATGAGTACTCTAACCCTAGTCATGTGAAATGAAGTGCACTAGCTTCAATGCCTCCCTTCTCATATGGAGCTCGCAGAATGATGAATTCTTTGCCACCCCTCCAGATGTGGGTGGTGAAGAAATTGAACTAACTTCTTATGCAGGGTCAGGTCTCCAGACGAACTTGAACGTCTGATGAATTTGCTGGAGACCTGAAGAAATGCTTGAAAGGACGCAAGCTAATCATGCAGAAATGAATTCCTCATTTCTCACGTCCTCACACTACTTTACTTACTATGTTGTGTGATGAAATTATGTCTGATGAATTTGATGTCATATTCTTCACTCTGAAGCATATGAGTTCGTAAGTTGTACTAATTCATTTGCAGGATCAAAGTCCAAAAACTACTGAGTGGGTCCTCGACAGTGTATGCACCAACCACATGACTGGTGACAGGAGTCTACTGATGAATATGCCACTTGCCCCATCTCATCTGAAGCATATCACTTACGCTGACAAAGGAAAAAGCAAGGTATTGGGTCTAGGTAAGGTTGCGATTTCCAAGGACCGTCACATGGACAAGGTGATGCTTGTCGAATCCCTTGGGTTCAACCTCATGTCTGTCTCAATGCTTTGTGATCTTGATATGGTTGTCATCTTTGGAAAATATCGTTGTGTTGTCATCATGGAAGCTGACCATTCCAAAGTCTTCGAAGGCTTTAGGAGAGGAGACTTGTATATTGTTGATTTCTCTACAGGTCCTCAGCCTACCACGTGCCTACTTGCAAAGTCCTCAGAAGGCTGGCTGTGGCATCGACGACTTGGACATGCTGGTATGAGGAACTTGCACATGCTCGTGAAGAAAAAGCACGTCATTGGCATCGAAGGTGTCAAATTCCTCAAGGATCACCTCTGTGGTGCTTGTGAGTCTGGGAAGATGACCAGATCCAAGCATCCCTCGAAGACAATCATGACCACGACTCGACCTTTTGAATTGCTTCACATGGACCTCTTTGGCCCCACTCATTATTCCACACTAACAAATGCTTCAAGTTTGTATGGCTTTGTCATTGTTGATGATTACTCTCGTTACACTTGGGTGCATATTATTCTGTACAAGTCTGAAGTGCAGGATGTCTTCAGACGATTTGCTTCAAGGGCCTCAACAAATTTCGGCGTCAAGATCAAGCATATCAGGAGTGATAATGGGACTGAGTTCAAGAACACCAATCTTGATGAATATCTTGACGAACTTGGTATTACTCATGAGCTATCTGCCCCATATACTCCTCAGCAGAACGACGTCGTGGAGCGAAAGAATAGGACTCTTGTTGAGATGGCTCGCACCATGTTTGATGAATACAAGACTCCTCGTCGCTTCTGGCCTGAGGCAATTGATACAGCATGCCACATCATCAACAGGGTATATCTTCACAAATACCTCAAGAAGACATCATATGAACTCATGACCAGCAAGAAACCCAATGTAAGTTATCTCAAAGTCTTCGGTGCAAAATGCTGGATCAGAGATCCTCACCACAGTTCTAAATTTGCACCGAAAGCACACGAAGGTTTTATGCTTGGTTACGGAAAGGACTCGCACACCTACAAAGTCTTCAACACCTACCATCACAAGGTTGTTGAAACTGTAGATGTGCGGTTCGATGAAACTAACGGCTCGCAAAGAGAGCACCTGCCTTCTGTGCTAGATGAAAAGTCTCCTGAGGAATCCATTAAGTTGAAGGCTACTGAGGATGTAGTGCCCACAGAGGAAAATCCTCAACCAACTGAGGAAGTCATTCCAATCAATGAAGACATTCATGCTGATACACCTGAACAAAATGGTGCTGAAGAAAATCCTCAACCACGTCAACCTGCTCATCCAAGAGTTGCAAATGAAGTGCAGATTGATAAAATCATCGACAACATCAATGCACCAGGTCCTCTCACTCGCTCAAGAGCTTCACATCTGACTGGATTCTAGCTATGCAAGAGAAATTGCATCAATTCAAGCTCAACAACGTGTGGGAACTTGTCAAGCGGCCAGATCCTCACAAGCATAACATCATAGGTACCAAGTGGATCTACCGCAACAAGCAATATGAAAATGGCCTTGTGGTAAGGAATAAGGCTCGTCTGGTAGCTCAAGGCTACACCCAGGTTGAAGGAATTGACTTTGATGAAACTTTTGCACCTGTTGCTAGACTTGAAGCTATTCGCATATTGCTTGCTTATGCTAACCATCATGATATCACTCTATATCAAATGGATGTGAAAAGTGCATTCCTCAATGGTAAGCTTGAGGAAGAAGTATATGTTGCTCAACCCCCAGGTTTTGAAGATCCTAAGCGTCCTGACATAGTCTTCAGACTCAACAAGGCCCTCTATGGCCTCAAGCAGGCCCCTCGGGCGTGGTATGACACTCTGAAGGAATTCCTCATGAATAAAGGCTTCAAACCCGGTTCACTCGACCCAACTCTTTTCACCAAATCCTATGACAATGAACTGTTCATATGCCAAATATATGTCGACGATATTATCTTTCGCTGTACTAACAAACGTTACAGTGATGAATTTGCCTATATGATGAGTGAAGAATATCAAATGTCTATGATGGGAGAGTTGAAATTCTTCTTAGGTCTTCAAATTCGTCAGCAAGACAATGGCATCTTCATCTCACAAGAGAAATACCTCAAGGATGTGCTGAGGAAATTCAACATGCACGAATGCAAAGGCGTCAAAGCTCCAATGCCTTCAAAAGGCCACCTCTGCACTGACAAAAATGGTAAAGATTTCGATCAGAAGGTATACCGCTCCATGATTGGCTCTTTATTGTATCTATGTGCATCTAGGCCTGATATTATGCTAAGTGTTTGCATGTGTGCCCGATTCCAAGCAACACCGAAGGAATCACACCATAAGGTTGTGAAACATATTCTTCGATACTTAGCTCACACACCAACGCTTGGATTATGGTATCCCAAGGGCTCAAATCTTCACCTCATCGGATACTCAGATGCTGACTATGCTGGAGATCGTGTGGATCGCAAGTCAACCTCAGGCACATGTCATTTCCTCGGACGATCCTTAGTCTGTTGGTCCTCAAAGAAGCAGAACTGCGTGTCTCTTTCTACTGCTGAAGCTGAGTACATTGCTGCTGGCTCATGCTGCGCTCAGCTGCTGTGGATGAAGAAAACCCTCAAGGACTATGGCATCAAGGAGAAGAATGTGCCTCTCTACTGCGACAATGAGAGCGCTATCAAGATTGCTTATAACCCAGTTTAGCACTCCAAGACCAAGCACATCCAGATTCGTCATCATTTTCTTCGAGATCATGTACTCAAGGGCGACATCTCCATCGACCACATCCCCACTGAAGAACAACTGGCGATATCTTCACTAAGCCCTTGGATGAAAAGAGATTTTGCTAGTTGCGGTGTGAGCTAAATATCTTAGAATCTTCGAATGTTCTTTGAAAGGACACACATCCTAACACTTATGCAAAATTGATGACCTTGATGTGAAACACACGAAGTAACGTTTTTCTTCAATCAATGAAGAATAACTCTCTAAGTGTGAAGAATTTAACGAAGAATTTGATTCTCAGGACCCTACGACAATTGTACGCGGTGTCTGAAATCATCATTCTTATACGGTGGGTCACGCCACCAACAATAGTTGAAAATCTTCAGAGTTGAGTTTTTCATCATTTTGCAAATTCTTCAAATTTTCAAATTCGTCAAATTTGCAAATTCCTCAACTGTTTCAAATTCTTCAAACTATAAAACTGATGTTCTTCATAGACTATATATATATATATATATATATATATATATATATATATATATATTAGTTTTTCAATGTCCTCAACATCATTCACTTATTGCTAATTCTTCAAGTTGATTTTCATCTAAGTGGATGTTATCGGACCCGTTCCCCCACTATGCTAAACTCAACCCAGTCTGTTCACAAATTCTTCATATGCATTCTACTTTGAAACTGGTTCAAAGTCTTCACTGTGTCCTTGACAGCTAAAGAATTTGCGAACGAAACTTTAAATTTTTATCAAATTTTTTTCCGGCGCTTCCCGCTCAAATCCTTCCAATTCCTGCGACTGGATAAGCCATGATCCCCCACGATCTCCACTACTCAGATCGTGGGTGACACATGTCGCATGGAGAGTAAGGGTCAGGGGCAATCTGGTCCAAAATCTTCGGGCCGATTCATTTTTACTGCCACTATAAATACCCACTCTCCTTCACTGTGCTTGAGTTACCCCTCAATTCCATCTCTCCCGAGCTCAGACCTAGCGCCGCCGCTAAAATCATCGCTGCCAGAGAGGAAGAGCTTCACTGCCTCGACCTCGCCATCGCCGTACTCGCATCGGCCACGGAAGTCTTCACCCCGCCGCCGCTGTAGCGATCTCCCTCTGCCAAGCTAGGGCGTGGGAGATCTGAACTGACAAACTTCCCAGATTTCATCTCACTGTTCGTCGTGTTCTTCATCAGGGTAAATAAAATCTAATTTTACTGCCCTTGTTTGATCCTCATTTCTTCCACAAAATCCTCAATAGTGTTTATTCTTCAAGAATCGTCTTCTTAAGCACTCCACATGTTTCAATCCCTTGATGTTTTTCTCTAAGTTATGATTTTCTTCAAGATTCCTCAATTGTGTGGATCTACATATTCGCACAACTCTAGAACCAAAGACAAGAACACTTAGTGAAATTCCTCAAGACGTCTATGGTCAAAATCCTCAACTTGATGTCTTCTTAAAAAATTCTGAGAACGCATATGACCTCTTCAAATTCCTCGCACCTATACTCTGTTCACAGGTACCAAAATGTCTGCTGATGAATCACTAGCTTCTCATCAACTTAACTCATTTGCAGCGTTTCTTGAGGAAAAACGGTGCCCTTCTTCAGAATCATCAAGAGTTCAAAGTCATCAAGTGAAAATGGCTTATGGCAAAAGACCTCGGAAGGGTGGAAAGAAGGCAGAACAGAACAAAACTTTTGAGATACCTGAGGATTTGTATGCTGGTTACTGTACTCCAGATGAGGCCATTCATGGCAAAGAAACAAAGGAGCAGAGGAAAATCAGAATTCAGAGGATTGAACGGAGGTGGGTGAAGGAATGGAGAGACTATCGCTATGTCACTACCAAATACATGAGGAAATTCGCCCTCAAACCTCCGTGCAAAAGGGCTCCTCCTGCTGATGATCAAGAAGTCGATCCCACTAGTATTGCTCGCGGTGAAGACTTTCCTGATGAATGGGCAAAGCATCAACAAAAACTTCAGAGATCTGGAAAAGCTGCAGTGAAGAAATTCAATGAAGATTCTGCTGCTGCTGCCTCTGCCGGAGCTTCTGATAGTGCTCCGAAGAAATCGATAATCAAGAAATCTGCTGTGAAATCAAAATCTTCAACTTCAAAGTCTTCACAGCAAAATCCTCAAGCAGATTCTTCAAAGGCAGCTACAATGCCTTCAGTTGCTACACATTCATCAGCTGCTGCTGCAATGTCTTCAACTCCTGTACATCTTGCTTCAGGGGCTTCTAGTAGTTCCTCAGCCCAAGAACAATCTTCAACCTGCCCTACTTTGATGAAGTTGAAAAGAACTATTGGACGAGGTCAACGACCAAGTCCTCACAATAGCAAAGCTACTGTGAATGTACCCTCAGGATCTGAGGATGATGATGAGGCTACTAATGAAGAATTGGAAGAAATCATCAGAAACAGTCAGCAAAAGGCTGCAATTGCCAAGGGCAGCTCTGTTCCTCTAATGCTGGATCCAAAGATGATCCTCAATTTCATCGACATATGGCATGAGGATCCCGGCACACCACTTTCCTCACTAAAGCTACCTGTTGGTGTGGACCATGTCCTTACCCACTTCATTGCTGAGGAAAAATGGAAAAGAGATCAAACTCAGAGAGCTAAGAGAAGTAGGGCAAGAAAAGAAAAATTCCTGAAGAACAATGTGATGAATTTGACTCCCACTCAACTCATCACAGTTCAGTCTGAGATTCGCTGCCTGACTGATGAACATGCAAAATATGATGTTGAATGGAAGGGCACAAAAGTGAGATTTGTCAGAGCAGCCCAAGCTGCAGTTAAAGATCACAACACAAGGATTGCAGCTCAATTGCAACAACAAATTCCTCAGGCTGAAGAAACTGCTCAGCCTGTTGATGAAACTGCACGAGCTACTGAAGAAGCTCAAACTGCTGAAGAACCTGTCAGGGCAACCACCACTGTTGCGCCTGAAGAAACTGCCAGGCCAGCTGAAGCTTTTGCTGCGCCTGATGAAATTTAGACCACTAGGGCGACTGCATCAGTCGTGCCTGAAGAAACTGCTGCACCTTCACGCTCTACTGAAACTGCAAAGTCCTAAAGGGTGAAGAACATCAACCTTCCTTCTGCATCAGAAGCGAAGAAAACAAAGGCTGCTGAGAAAATTGCTACTAAGAAAAGAAAAGCATCAACTTCAGATTCCTCAGCGGTGAAGAAATTGAAGACACTGCGAAGTTCCTCAACTGAGCCTATTGATGCAACCCCAATCTCCTCAGTGCCTGCCTATGAGATGGTTCCATTTGGTACTGACTATGAATTTCCAAATGATGATGAAGAAGATCATTCTGCTGCTTCCTCAGAGCAGATTGATGAAGAAATTGAAGTGGAAGCAAATGCTTCAACTCCACTGGTATCATCGCCCCTACCTCTGTTGACTGCTGAAGAGGCCGGCGTTGAAGAAATGGAAGAGGACGTGGACATTGGCAACCCAACTCCTCTTATCAATGATGAATATTGGGAAGCTGCACACCCAAATTCTCCAATGAACACTCCCCTCACTCAAATTCCTCAGTCTCTAGCCCAGACTAAAGAAATTCATACTGAAGAAATTCCAGCTGCAACAGCTGAAGAAATTGTAGCTCCAACCGCAAATGAGGAAACTGCTATTCAAATTCCTCAATCTGAAGAAGTTCCTCAAATGACTAAGGAAATTGTGGGCCGCTTCAAGCCAAATCTTCAGCCGAAGCCAAAGTTGCCCCTCAAAGGCTCAAAGCGCCCCAAATTCATCAAGACTAATTTCTTCAACGAGCACATTTTCTTCACAGGGCCAAATCCATATGCCTCAGCAAGGACCAAACGCACAAGATTCTGGACACCTACGCAGATGAACTACTATGCATCAGTGTTGTTTGACAAGGAGAAAATCTTCGAGCATCGGCAAATTCCTCATGCGGACATGGAAACTATCCCTACTTCACACCCATGCTCACAGTCCTTCATGATGCAGGAATTCTTCCATTCTGTGTGGACATATGTGATTGGAATGAAGAGCTAATTCTTCAATTCTATGCGACTTTGCATATCTCGGGTGATGCTTCTGATGTCAATTCATGGATTCTGGACTGGATGACTGGATCTACTCACTACACTGCCCCAGCCACTGAATTGATTCAGGTTGTACCAATAGCAATTCTTTCAGAAGGAGCGCCCTGCATCTATGATGAAACTGAACTGCCCAACCACTTGATGCAAGTGCTGATGAAGCCCTTGGCTCCTGGCAAACCTCAAAGGACCACCTTCCTAGTGAAGGATTTGCTCTATGTTCCCAGGACAGTTTATCGCATTCTGACCAAAACCCTCAGTCCTCAGAAGGGCCACAATTCTGAAGAAGAAGAAGTGGAGGGAATCATGAAGAACTTGCTAGTCAACATCATTCATGGGATTCCCATAAATTACCATGATTTCTTCATGAGGACTTTGGCAAACGCTGCTTCAGCCCCATTTGAATTGAAGCCTTACGCTCCCTAGATCATGAAATTCATCAGATCAAGGTCTTCAATCCCCTTCAAGGCTGACTATCAGAATCACTTCAGCTTTCTGCCTCCGATTGAAGTCCTCAAGAATACATTTTCCTCAATTAAGGGAAAAGGCAAAGCTGTTGTTGATGAAGGTACTCGTCCACTGGATGGTCAGTTTCGCAAAGCTGCATCCTATTCCACCAATGATGACTCTGCTACCCAAGACTCTGCTGCAAAAGCCTCAGCGCAAAATCCTCAAGACACTGCCCCTCGTGTGATGACTCATCGAGAGCTTCTTCTAAGTCTTCATCAAAAGATTGATCGCAATCACAAGTGGGTAAAACGTCAATTTGGTTCACTTCTTCGAGACATGACTGTCACGCACAACTCTGTGAGGAAGAACCACTATTATCTACATTAAGTCTCTGACCGCACTTGGGCCATCCTATCTCACCTCAAGACTCCTGAATAACTCAAGGAGATGGAATTTCAGCGAGACTTTGATTGGTCCATGCCTCCAAGGAAGAAATGGAAGAAAGTTCAAGTTCCTCAGCTAGTTACAAGTTCATTTTCTTCATCGCGTCAGGCGGATGAAGCTGAGGATATTGACGACACTGCTGCAGGCCCGGCATCAACAAATGTCCCCGACAACGCTGGCGCTCCTCCACCACCTACAAGTTGAAATTCTTCAGGGGCGTTAGTCCTCACTTTTTCGTCCCTTTTGGTCTTCGATGACAAAGGGGGAGAAAATTTGAGTTAGTCTTCAAGCGGGTCTCTATATATGGGCTGTTTTTTTTAAGTTACAACTCTCGCTCTTCTGAAACTTTTGTTTGTTGAGTTGTAAACTTAAGTCCGATGGTGGTCTGATGCTTTTGAACTGCTTTCCGCATGCTATTTCCTCAAGTTATCTTAATGCACGCATGCTGAATTTCCTCAGACCCCATTTTCCATCATGCATTTCAAATTTCCTCAGGATATATATTAAATCCGTGTATGAATTACAAGATATAGGGGGAGTTCTCCATGATGTTAACCTGTCATGTGCATTTGCAGTCCAAAGCAAATTCCTCAAATATGCACATCTTCAGGGGGGGTTCTTCCATATCTTGCAATCAAATTCCTCAAACTCAGTACTTACACTTCATATTATTATCCCCGTTGAAAACTTAACCTATTTGTCATAAATCACCAAAAAGGGGGAGATTGTTAGTGCATCTAGTGCCCCTTAGTGATTTTGGTGTATTGAAGACTTATAGGTTAAGAGACTGATGCGTTTGTAAGTGTACACAGGCTCTATAAGTCGCTGAGGAGTTTGATACATTCGGAGATTATCGACCCCAAAAAATGTATGTCTTCAACTGAAGACTTTGGTGAAGTCTTTGGTGAAGACTTTGGTATTCCCTGAAGACTTTGAAAAAGAAGAAGTCGATGTGACCTTGAAGATATCAACGAGGACTATGAAGCGTGATGACTTTTGTTTTCGTAGTTTCATTTCCTTTCTTTGAGTCATAGGAAACACCGTACTGTTAAAGGGGGCCGAGGTAATACTAAGGAAAATTTCCAACTGATGCTCAACTCAAAAGCCTCAACCTATCCAATCCTTCGAGTGAAGCCTTTGGAAATCTCTTGCAGTTCAGTCAAGTTCTTCAGTGACAGAGACGATGATCTTCGGGTCTCTGAGGAAATTGGTCTGACTGAGGAGTAAGGATTTCGCCAGTGCGAATTGCCTACAAGTGAGGAATATGATAAGCCTGAGGACTTTCATAGTTCGAAATTCTGACTGTTGTTGTGCTAAGTGCCAGCTGTCCCCAATCATCCTACCCACATAACGGTCATACCATTGGGGCCATTTATGTCTTATCATGTCGGGTTGCACCCTGGCTATAAATAGCCACCCCCCACAACCACTAGCTGGTGGGCTGCTCCGAGAGAGAACCGACACTTGTCATTTGAGAGCAACCCATTCCTCGAGGACTTTGAGAGAAAATCATCAGTGAGGAAAAACCCCAAACCAAATCACCAAACCCAAAGTGATTGAGCATCACTGAAGAAATTGTTCCTGTGTGGAACCGACGCTTGTTACCTTTGAAGACTGTGTATCTTCCAGACGGTTAGGCGTCATGGTCTAGTGCATCCTGCAGTCAATTGGGGATCACGAAGTGACCTTGGTCTAGAGCATCCAGCAGTAAATTGTGGATCGCCGGGTGACCAGTTTGTGAGGGTTTTGGAAGTCTACCCTGAAGACTTACCACGAGTGTTCGGCGAGGTCTGTGTGACCTTAGCTCAAGGAGAATACGGTAAGGACTGTGTGTCCTGGGATTGTGTGTCTTCTGGTTTAAATACCAGGCCGCTTCGAACCAGACGTACGACTGTCACAGCAGTTGGAACTGGGTCATCAAATCATTGTCTTCATCGAGCTACCTGGTTCCATTTCCTCAACCCTTTAATTTCCTTGTATACTTGTTGATGAAATTGATTATTACTATTTGAAGAATTTGGCTGAAGACTTTCTCAATTTCCTCACCTCAAATTCTTCAAGCTACCTTGTTCCTCACATGCTTATCCTGTATCACGCTACCTGTAATCTATGCATGCTTTATTTCATCACGATGACCATGCTACTACTATGTTTCGCATGCACCTTAGTACTTATTCCGCTGCAAGTTATTCATCACATTTCAAATTCCTTAAGTTGAAATTCCTCAGTGATGAATTTGTAAAAATTGCCTAGTCACCCCCCTCTAGTCGATATAACGCACTTTCACAAGGACTTGGTGCTGAAGATATTACCGATCATGAGATTGTGAAGAAGTTGCTTCGGTCCATGTTCAGTTCATTTGATACCCTCGTGCTGATGATCAAGGAAAGGCCTGACTTCAAAAGTCTCAACCCTTTTGATGTTATGGAGAGGCTGAACACCCATGAAGAACAAGAAGAAGAGAAAGAATCATGCCCTTAAAGGTGCTGTTGATTCTTCTTCGGACGACGAAGATAATGCTGATGAAAATTACGATGACCCTAATAGCATCAGCAAAGATCTCATGTAGATAACTAAGCATCTCCATCACTTCTGAAAAAAGAATCAGTTTTTGAAAAAGAACTCAGGCAGTAACTCAAAGTCTTCAGTGAGGTCAAAATCTTCTGGAAAGTATACATGCTTCAAGTGCAAGAAGCATGGACATGTCCAATGTGGGAAGATGAAATAAGAGCAAGTGGCAAGTTCAACATGGGTAGTAGCAAGAGTTTCAAGAGCAAGAGTTATGATTCTGATGATGAGAAGAAAAAGTTCTCGAAGAAGAAAGACAATTCCTCCTCGAAGTCTTCATCAAAGTCTTCATCAAGAACTTCCTTCAAGTCTCATTCCAACAGGAAGAAAATCTCTCACAAAGCTAAGGCATATATTAGGAAGGGAATGGACTCCGAAGAAAAATTCTCTGAGTCTGAAGAAGTTGCTGAAGATGAATCTGACGAGGAATCTAATTCAGGCATGGCCGACATCGCTTGCGCTTCCACGACCAGACCTCGGTTGCGTTTTGTTTTAAGACTTCTATGTGGTCACAATTGTCTTGGATAGTGTGTTCACGTGTATCTTGCAATCCAGCTCATGTTTTGGAGTTTGCTTCCGTAGTTCATTTCCCGAGAATCTCGCAACGTCATCTCTTCGATTTGTGTTGGAAACTTTCTTTTCACGCATGCCGAGTCTGAAATATTCTGTTACCAACCAGATCTGAATCTCAGGTAGATACGATCGTTGGAACATTTCCCAAGAATGATAACATTGGTCTCTGTGTACACCCGGTAAAGTGATGTTGAGGCTAACACACCTAGCTGGAAGACCTATTATTCTGATCTCTTGATTCAGCAAGATTAGCCACCTCCTCCATGAGGATTTCGTATGACTTAGTCTAGAAGTTGTCCCTTATGGATTCTTTGTGCTCCCGAAGTGCGACCTTTGCTTGATGACCATAACGATGCTATCTCTAAAGCATGATCATGGTATCAAGATCATCAAGGAGAACATTAGAAGCGGAGTGCTAAATGTCTCTTGGTCGACCATCCAGATTTTGTTCCCTTGGCATAGCAAAGGTAAAATCTGAGAAAGTGTTATCTTCCTTTGCATCTGCATCGTCCATTTTTTTCATCATGGTAGTATTCAGTGCTACTAGGTTCTTTGGCATAGATGTTGGTAAAACCTGATGAATATGGAATGCTCAAGTTCTTGAAAGCACGCTGAGACACTTGGTTATATCTTTGGTATAAATTGGAATGTGTCTTCTGTTTGCCGAATTGTTTCTATAACCATAGCTCCCATCTGAGTATGCCATTCTTTTAAATCTTTCCACCGATCATTGTGTTTGCCTTAGTTTGAAACAAAGAGTTTCGATGATCCCTGTAGCAAAAGTAATTCTTTTTGCCTGACTTTGGAAATATCTCCACGAGTCACCTCTCCTAAGGTGCCTTGTTATGGTATCAAGGGAAACTTAACTCCACGCTACTTTGACACCCATTCACCATCTTCTTAAGCATGGAATTGTTTCCTACCAAATTAAAACTTCTTTGTAGCATTGGCTAGGTCCAGCAAAGCCACATAAATATTTTCAGCAGATTGGCACTGGTTTTGAATTAGTTTTGAATTTAAAATAGTGGCAAATGAATAAAACATAAAACAAAAGAGAAATAAAAGGAAAAGAGAAAGACAGAAGCCTTACCTACAGGAGCCGGCCCAATAGAAGCGGCCCAACCCAGGGGCTTAGTCGTCTTCTTCCTGGCGCCAGTAGGAGCAGCTCGCTGTTGTGCGCGTGAGCACCCGCGGCCACCACCTTCTTGCCACATAGCTGCCTCCCCGTGCTCATCCGCTCACCCAAGAGACGCCCTCGAACCCCTCTACCTTATCCCCCTCTCACAGCTCACTCCCCCCTTCCTCTTGCTTGATCCTGAGTCACCCGTGAGCACAGTAGGGGATGCCATCGTCGTTCTCGCGCACACCGCCGTCTCCTCGAAAAACAGAAGTGTCCCCGAGCTTTGGCTCAATGCAACGCATCTCCATGCCAACGCACACGAGCCCGAGAGTACGATGGCATGTCCATCACCGCCTTCTTCTCCGCCTCGGTCGCCAGACGCCTTCGGTCGATTAGCCGCCTCCAGTGCTCCCCCGACCTTGCCGTTTGTGCTGTAGGACTCGCGGTGAGCTCCTGCGTGGTTTCCCTTTTCTCCCCTGCTCGCGTTTGTCCTCTAACCATCGATCCCATGTGCACCAAACACTACCGCCACATGAGCTCATCGCCGGTATCACTCCGATTACTATTTGGTCACTCGGCTATGTCATTTAGCTCCGCAAACACCCAATCCTTAGTCATGGCATTTTATTTTGCTCGCACCCGTGCTCCAACGCCACTGCCGCATGCCGCCATACTCCGTCCACCACGGAACTCACCGTTGGCATCGTTTTCATCCACGCCCAGCCATCCTGAGGACATCTCTCATGCGCTTGATCACCAGAAACCCGTAGAGCACAAGAACACGTCCAACCGTCACCGGAATCGGCCGGACGAGCAACTACGCCGTGCTCTGCTTCGCACCGGTGCTTTAGCTCTGGCGGTGATGATGTGGCCAGATTAATTAGCACCTAATGACCTCTTTGGGTCAATGACATGTGGGCCCAGCCCTTGTTAAAAATATTTAGTTAGTTTAATTTAACCCTAATTAAACTACTTTGTCAATGACACCTGGGACCCACTGGTCAGGTTTGACCTGGCACGAGTCAGCATTGACTGGCCCCACTGGTCAGCCATTGCTGCTGATGTGTGCTGATGTCACAATTGTTTTATGTTTTTTTCTAATTTCTAAAATGATTTTGGAAATTCCAGAAAATATCACTAACTTCAAAAATTCATAGAAAATCAACCATAGCTCAGATGAAGAAAAGTTATATATGAAAAATTATCAGAAAAATCCAATATTTCCATTGGTAACATTTTCATGCATGCAAAATAACTTATAGTTGCTGATCAGGCCAATCAATTAAATGACATTTAAAATGTCTTATGTGGAGTATGGTTTTGCAACCTTGGTTCAAACCAACGTCATTTAACCCTGTTGCTAATTAGCTTACCTCAAGATAGGCATCATGTTAACTTGTCAAATGCTACATCATGTTTGTTGCATTGCATTCATTGCCTTCTCTTCGGTGTTTCTGCTTCTTCGCGTTAGGAGTTGAGCACGAAGTTGTGAACGAGTGCGCTACCGAAGAGCAGTACCCTGCCACTGATCAACAAGGCAAGCAAACCCCATTGATCATTTCGATACAATCCCACTCTCTCACTCTTGCTCTTATTTCAATGCATTAGGATAGTAGGATTCAACTGTTACATGGTTATCGATAGCTGAACCCATTCCTTTGCATGACCTGACATTGTCACAGTACATAGCTTACCATGATCCTAGCATGATAAGGAGTTGCTTGAAACCAGGTTGTGGCCCTTCTCCATTCTTGCTTATGATGCTTAGAGTTGTTTGAGTGTGATCCATCATGGGCGATGTTTTGGAATGGTTGTGATCATGTTCATTTTAATTGAGGAGTTGTGTGTAAGTGTCTGAATTGGGTTGGTAAAGGTGATGATGAAGGGCTGTGTCGGAGAACACGGTGGGTTGTCTCATTGGTACCGTACTTAGTACCTGAGTTTTGTGTTTGTGTTCCAAGACAAGATACTACTGTACATTGAGGACTCAGTGACCCTGTCCCGCTCAGGCTATTAATCACCTTGATCTCAGTCCAGGAGTTGCAAGTAGTTTTTAGTGTTTATAGGATGTGCTATTGGTCTTACCAAGCATAGTACTACCCGACGGGGTGGGCTTGGGACAACTAGGCATAGTGGCCGGGCTTGCCAAGCGGAGTACCATCGGATATGGGTGGGATTGGGGCCCCGCACACAACGTTTGAGGCTGTATTAATTGGAAACAATGATCGGACTTCCATTATGGGTTCTGGCTCAGATAGGCGATAAACTTGGACTAGACACTTGTGTTGTTAATGTCCGTGGCCGACACCCTCACCGGCTTTCGCTTGATGTCTGCCGAGTACATGGTGGTAAGTGGTGAATGCATGTGTGAAGAAGTACACCCCGGCAGGGTTAATGATCTATTTGAATAGCCGCATCGGCATATAAGGACTACTTGGAGACTTATACTATTCATAGACAACTTTAATGGTTACACTAAAACCATTCAGATAAGTGTGAGTCCTATGGATTGCTGATACGTCTCCAACGTATCTATAATTTTTGATTGTTCCATGCTATTATATTGTCTGTTTTGGATGTTTTATATGCATTAATATGCTATTTTATATTATTTTTGGGACTAACCTATTAACCTAGTGCCCAGTCCCAGTTTCTATTTTTTCTTGTTTTTGAGTATTGTAGATAGGAATATCAAACGGAGTCCAAATGAAATAAAATCTTCGCGATGATTTTTCTTGGACCAGAATACATCTACCAGACCTGGATAGGAGGGTAGGAGACCTCCCGGCAGACGACAAGCATGCAGGGCGCGCCCTAGGGGGGGGGCGCCCCCTGGCTTGTGGCCCCCCTGCAGGCCCTCCAACCCTAATCTTCCGCCTATAAATTCAGGAATATTCCCCCAAAACCAAAAAGAGCCACAATAATACTTTTCCGCCGCCGGAAGCCTCTGTTCCCGTGAGATCCCATCTTGGGGCCTTTTCCGGTAATCTGCCGGAGGGGGATTCGATCACAGAGGGCATCTACATCAACACCATTGCCCCTCCGATGATGCGTTAGTAGTTTACCTCAGACCTTCGGGTCCATAGCTAGTAGCTAGATGGCTTCTTCTCTCTCTATGTTCTTCAATACCATGTTCTCCATGATCTTCATGGAGATCTATCCGATGTAATACTCTTTTGAGGTGTGTTTGTCGAGATCCGATGAATTTTGGTTTTATGATCAGATTATTTATGAATATTATTTGAATCTTCTCATATGCATGATTTCATATCTTTGCAAGTCTCTTCGAGTTATTGGTTTGGTTTGGCCAACTAGATTGGTAATTCTTGCAATGGGAGAAGTGCTTAGTTTTGGGTTCAATCTTGCGGTGTCCTCACCCAGTGACAAAGTAGGGGTAGCGAGGCACGTATTTTTATTGTTGCCATCAAGGGTAAAAAGATGGGGTTTTCATCATATTGCTTGAGTTTATCCCTCTACATCATGTCATCTTACTTAATGCGTTACTCTGTTCTTCATGAACTTAATACTCTAGATGCAGGCAGGAGTCGGTCGATGTGTGGAGTAATAGTAGTAGATGCAGAATCATTTCGGTCTACTTGACACGGACGTGATGCCTATATACATAATCATTGCCTTGGATATCATCATAACTATGCTCTTTTCTATCAACTGCTCGACAGTAATTTGTTCACTCACCGTATTATTTTCCTTCAAGAGAGAAGCCTCTAGTGAAACCTATGGCCCCCGGGTCTATTTTCCATATTATATTTTCAGATCTATAAACCAAAAATACCAAAAATACTTTGCTGCAATCTATTTGCTTTTATTTTATGTTTCGTTTTAGTAATCTTTTCTATCTATCTCTATTAGATCTCATCCTTGCAAGTAACCGTGAAGGGATTGACAACCCCTTTATAGCGTTGGGTGCAAGTGTCTGATTGTTTGTGTAGGTGCAAAGATTGGGGCCTTGCTTGTACCTCCTACTGGATTGATACCTTGGTTCTCAACAACCGAGGGAAATACTTATCTACTTTGCTGCATCACCCTTTCCTCTTCAAGGGAAAACCAACGCAAGCTCAAGGAGTAGCAAGAAGGATTTCTGCCGCCGTTGCCAGGGAGGATACATAGCAAGTCAAGACCAAGTACCCATCACAAACTCATCTCTTGCATTTACATTATTTGCAATTTGCCTCTCGTTTTCCTCTCCCCCACCTCTAAAACGATTTTCAGAAAAAACCAAAAAGATTTGCCATTTTATTCGCCCTTTTTCCGTTCGTCTTTTCGTTTGCCTTTTTGTTTGCTTGTGTGTTAAGATCGTTTGCTCGTCCTTATGGCAAATCTTTATTCGCCCTTTTATCTTAAGAAGTTGGAAGGTATTGAGAATAATGCTAAAAGTTTCATGTCGCTCCAATTTGACCATAATAGTTTCTTTAGAAACGAGCTTAAAGAACAAAAGGCTATGCTGGAATACATGAGTAAAGAACTTGATGATATGACTAAGGAATTTTTTTGTTTGAAATCTCAGTTTGCTCACCTTGAAAATTTAGTAGGCCAAATTTCTGATAAACAAGCTACCTTAGTCAATAAAATGGCCGTGAAGCCAGAATCTCTAAATAATGATGAAGATCTTAAAGTGATTGATGTGACTCCTGTTGAATCTTTGCTTCCTAATATATATCTTGATGGGACAGGAGATAAGTCAACTTTAGTTAAAAGCCGTCCCAATGATTCAGAGTTTATTGATCTTAATGCTAAAATTGATAAAAGTGGGATTGAAGAGGTCAAAACTTTAAATAGCAATGAACCCACTCTTTTGGATTTCAAGGACTTTAATTATGATAGTTGTTCTTTGATTGATTGTATCTCCTTGTTGCAATCCATGTTGAATTCTCTGCATGCTTATAATCAAAATAAAGCTTTTACTAAACATATCGTTGATGCTATGATGAAATATTTTGAAGAAAAACTTGAGTTGGAAGTTTCTATTAAGATTAAAATTAAAGATTATGAGTGCCATGCTTTGTGTGATTTGGGTGCTAGCGTTTCCACAATTCCGAAAACTTCATGTGATGTGCTAGGTTTCCATGAAATTGATGATTGCTCTTTAAATTTGCATCTAGCGGATTACACTATTAAGAAACCTATGGGAAGGATTAATAATGTTCTTATTGTTGCAAATAGGAATTATGTGCCCGTAGATTTCATTGTTCTTCATATAGATTGCAAACCTACATGTCCTATTATTCTTGGTAGACCTTTCCTTAGAACGATCGGTGCAATTATTGATATGAAAGAAGGAAACATTAGATTCCAATTTCCGTTAAGGAAAGGCATGGAACACTTTCCTAGAAAGAAAATTAAATTACCTTATGAATCTATTATGATAGCTACTTATGGATTGCATACCAAAGATGACAATATCTAGATCTATTGCGTTATGCCTAGCTAGGGGCGTTAAACAATAGCGCTTGTTCGGAGGCAACCAAATTCTTTTTTATGTCTTTTGTTTTTGTTTATGTTTTTGAGTGCTTTACACATTATTACCTCTGTAGTAATTGTGTTTTAGTGTTTAATTAGTGTTGGAGCCAAGTAAGACCATTGGGATGGTCTACGGTGATTGTTGATTTGATTTTGCTGAAAAACAGAAACTTTTGCGATCAGTCCAGGAATTTTATAAATTCACCAGAGCGTCGAATGAGTCTGAATTTTTAAAAAAAGATTGATATACAAATTACCCAGATTTTTCTAATTTTTCAGAATTTTTGGAGTTACATAATATTCGAAGTTTACAGATTGCTACAGACTGTTCTGTTTTTGACAGATTCTGTTTTCTTTGTGTTGTTTGCTTATTTTGATGTATCTATGGGTTGTATCGGGGGGTATGAACCATTGATAAGTTGGAATACAGTAGATATTACACCAATTTAAATAAAGAATGAGTTCACAACAGTACCTAAAGTGGTGATTTATTTTTCTTATACTAACTAATCTCACGAGTTTTCTGTTGAGTTTTGTGTTGTGAAGTTTTCAAGTTTTGGGTAAAGATTTGATGGACTATTGAATAAGGAGTGGCAAGAGCCTAAGCTTGGGGATGCCCAAGGCACCCCAAGCCATATTCAAGGATACCAAAGACCCTAAGCATGGGGATGCCCCGGAAGGCATCCCCTCTTTCGTCTTCAATCCATCGGTAAATTTACTTGAGGCTATATTTTTATTCACCACATGATATGTGTTTTGCTTGGAGCGTCTTGTATGATATGAGTCTTTGCTTTTTAGTTTGCCACAATACTCCTTTCTGCACACATATTTTGAGAGGGACACACATGAATCATGAATTTATTAGAACACTCTATGTGCTTCACTTATATCTTTTGAGCTAGGCAATTTTGCGCTAGTGCTTCACTTATATCTTTTTAGAGCACGGTGGTGTTTTATTTTATAGAAATAATTGAACTCTCGTACCTCACTTATATTATTTTGAGAGTCTTTAAAAAGCATGGTAATTGGTTTAGGTTATGATTTTAGTCCTAATATAATGGGCATCCAAGAGGGATATAATAAAAACTTTCATATAAAGTGCATTGAATACTATGAGAAGTTTGATTCCTTGCATATAGTTTTGAGATATAAAGATGGTGATATGTGAGTCATGCTAGTGAGTAATTGTGGATTGGTAGAAATACTTGTGTTAAAATTTATGATTCCTGTAGCATGCACGTATGGTGAACCGTTATGTAACGAAGTCGGAGCATGATTTGTTTATTGATTATCATCCTTTGTGTGAGGGTCGGGAGCGCGCGATGGTTAACTCCTACCAAGCTCTCCCCTAGGAGCATGCGTCTAATACTTTGCTTCGATAACTAATAGACTTTTGCAATAAGTATGTGAGTTCTTTATGACTAATGTGAGTCCATGGATTATACGCACTCTCACCCTTCCACCATTGCTAGCCTCTCTAGTACCGCGCAACTTTCGCCGGTGCATTAAAACCACCATATACCCTTCCCCAAAACAGCCACCATACCTACCTATTATGGCATTTCCATAGCCATTCCGAGATATATTGCCATGCAACTTCCACCGTTCCGTTTATTATGACGCGCACCATCATTTTCCTATTGCTTTGCATGATCGTAAGATAGCTAGCATGATCTTTTCATGGCTTGTCCGTTTTTTGATGTCATTTGCTATGCTAGATTGTTGCACATCCTGGTACACCACCGGAGGCATTCATATAGAGTCATATTTTGTTCTAGGTATCGAGTTGTAATTCTTGAGTTGTAAGTACATAAAAGTGTGATGATCATCATTATTAGTGCATTGTCCCATGAGAGGAAAGGATGATGGAAGCTATGATTCCCTCACAAGTTGGGATGAGTCTCCGGACTTTACAAATAATAAAAGAGGCCAATGATGCCCAAATAAATAAATAAAGAGGCCAAAGATGCCCACCATAATAAAAATAAGAGAAAAGAGGGAAGGGACAATGCTACTATCTTTTTTCCACATTTGTGCTTCAAAGTAGCACCATGATCTTCATGATAGAGAGTCTCCTCTTTTGTCACTTTCATATACTAGTGGGAATTTTTCATTATAATGCACACACACTTAGTTTCTTTTTGAGCTTTCATACACTTATAGCTCTAGTGTATCCGTTGCAGGGCAATCCCTACTCACTCACATTGATATCTATTGATGGGCATCTCCATAGCATGTTGATATGCCTAGTTGATGTGAGACTATCTTCTCCTTTTCCTCACAACCTCCACCATATTCTATTCCACCCATAGTGCTATATCCATGGCTCACGCTCATGTATTGCGTGAAAATTGAAAAGGTTTGAGAACATAAAAGGTGTGAAACAATTGCTTGACTTGTCATCGGGGTTGCGCATGATTTTAATACTTTGTGTGGGGAAGATGGAGCATAGCCAGACCATATGATTTTGTAGGGATAACTTTCTTTGGCCATGTTATTTTGAAAGGACACAATTGCTTTGTTAGTATGCTTGAAGTATTATTGTTTTTATGTCAATATTAAGCTTTTGTTTCGAATCTTATGGATCTGAACATTCATGCCACAATAAAGAATATTACATGGATAAATATGTTAGGTAGCATTCCACATCAAAAATTCTGTTTTTATCATTTACCTACTCGGGGACGAGCAGGAATTAAGCTTGGGGATGCTGATACGTCTCCAACGTATCTATAATTTTTGATTGTTCCATGCTATTATATTGTCTGTTTTGGATGTTTTATATGCATTAATATGCTATTTTATATTATTTTTGGGACTAACCTATTAACCTAGTGCCCAGTGCCAGTTTCTGTTTTTTTCTTGTTTTTGAGTATTGTAGATAAGGAATATCAAACTGAGTCCAAACGGAATAAAATATTTGCGATGATTTTTCTTGGACCAGAAGACATCTACCAGACCTGGATAGGAGGGCAGGAGACCTGCCGGGAGATGACAAGCCTGCAAGGCGCGCCCTAGGGGGGGGCGCCCCGCTGGCTTGTGGCCCCCCTGCAGGCCCTCCAACCCTAATCTTCCGCCTATAAATTCGGGAATTTTCCCCCAATACCAAAAAGAGCCACAATAATACTTTTCCGCTGCCGGAAGACTCTGTTCCCGTGAGATCCCATCTTGGGGCCTTTTCCGGTAATCTGTCGGAGGGGGATTCGATCACGGAGGGCATCTACATCAACACCATTCCCCTCCGATGATGCGTGAGTAGTTCAGCTCAGACCTTCGGGTCCATAGCTAGTAGCTAGATGGCTTCTTCTCTCTCTATGTTCTTCAATACCACGTTCTCCATGATCTTCATGGAGATCGATCCATTGTAATACTCTTTTGCGGTGTGTTTGTCGAGATCCGATGAATTGTGGGTTTATGATCAGATTATTTATGAATATTATTTGAATCTTCTCTAAATTCTTATATCCATGATTTTATATCTTTGCATGTATCTTCGAGTTATTGGTTGGGTTTGGCCAACTACATTGGTAATTCTTGCGGTGTCCTCACCCAGTGACAAAGTAGGGGTAGCGAGGCATGTATTTGTATTGTTGCCATCAAGGGTAAAAAGATGGGGTTTTCATCATATTGCTTAAGTTTATCCCTGTACATCATGTCATTTTACTTAATGTGTTACTCTGTTCTTCATGAACTTAATACTCTAGATGCAGGCAGGAGTCGGTCGATGTGTGGAGTAATAGTAGTAGATGCAGAATCGTTTCGGTCTACTTGACACGGACGTGATGCCTATATGCATAATCATTGCCTTGGATATCGTCATAACTATGCGCTTTTCTATCAATTGCTCGACAGTAATTTGTCACCCACCGTATTATTTTCCTTCAAGAGATCGAGCCTCTAGTGAAACCTATGGCCCCCGGGTCTATTTTCCATATTATATTTTCAGATCTATAAACCAAAAATACCAAAAATACTTTGCTGCAATCTATTTGCTTTTATTTTACTTTTCGTTTTAGTAATCTTTTATATCTATCTCTATCAGATCTCATCCTTGCAAGTAACCGTGAAGGGATTGGCAACCCCTTTATAGCGTTAGGTGCAAGTGTTTGATTGTTTGTGTAAGTGAAAAGATTGGGGCCTTGCTTGTACCTCCTACTGGATTGATACCTTGGTTCTCAACAATTGAGGGAAATACTTATCTACTTTGCTGCATCACCCTTTCCTCCTCAAGGGAAAACCAACGCAAGCTCAAGAAGTAGCAATTGCCTTCTCGTAGGGAGACGTGAGAGGATCCATGGTGGCGTATTGATGTGGTGACTAGCTAGATGGACTCGTGTGCCCTCTCTTCCCTCAATGAAAATACTGGTAGTCATAGTTCAGGTTAGCTGGCATTTCTGCAATCAAAACCACAACCCCCTTCATTGATACCTGATTCATGAGTAGTTAGTTCTGATGTAAGTCTTACTGAGTACCTTTGTACTCATGGTTGCTTAATTATGTTTTTGGAGAGGAGACCACCACCTCACTAGTGGTTCCTATGTTGAATTCAGTGTTAACCGAGTAGCTTGGGAATCCTAGACAGTAGTCTGGTTCCTTTGGAGGGTCGTTTGTTTTGTTTAAGGCTTCTTAAGCCATTTGTTAAACTTGTGTGTACTCAGACATAATTTGCTTCTGTTGTCGCTTGAATGCTTGAGTGTTGGGTGATGTGACCCCTGCTTGTAATAACTCTGCTATGTTTGCTCAATGGAGCGTTTGAATAAATACTTTGAGTCGTAGAGTTATGTTCTGATACTTTGATGTACCAACACATAGTGTGCATAATGTGTATATGATTATTGAAATACACGGTATGTGTGGGGTTCGATATAGTAGTTGTTAACCCGCTGGTGGTCTTTCATATAGAGGAATGTCTCGTTGTGTTTCCATGAGCGCCTGTAGTTCACTACGGCTCAGGAACACAGTGTTTGAGCGTCACGTGCAGTGCAGTTGCACTGCGACCACGACTGTACAATCTAGCCTGGCCGAGTTATACGACTATGAATGTCGAGCCAGGATCTCTGTCATGTATTTGCTAGCAACATATTCATATAAGTTTGAGCCAAAAGACGCAATCGGTACGGCCAAGGTAAGGTGTTAGCCGTTGTGAACCGTGCGTGAGGTCTTGTGTTGCTTATATGGATTGTTACAGGCTAGATCTATGTGCATAGACCCCGGGTCCCGACACAGAAAGGATTCTCGCATTTTTCCCCAGAGGTGACCCTGAGTTATCGAACCCACGAGAGGAAACAAACCTTTAAGACAAAGGTTTGTAACAAGTTTTGCAAGAGAGTTAAATTCCAGTTTTTGGACCGGATCGAAATCAAGTTGCACAGTTGAACTCTTATGAATAAAAATATGCATGGGTATGAGGGCTTGTTCTTACAACCATATATTTGTGAACGGGGTCATCATGATATTCGTTGGTGGTTTGGAAGTCAGCATCAGGATGTGCTTGCAACATCTTGAAGTGGGGGGTGTGTCCAAATTACGTCTTGACCGGCACGCGTCCTGCATCAAGAGTCAGTTGTCCAACTAAAGGCCCTATCCATCACACGGGGTTGTGTCGGTAATTAAGATAAATCCGACAAAAGCATTAGGCGTTTAATGACTACACCTCTTCTATCCCCAGAGATAGGATTCATACCAGCATACTAAATCTTTCTGTTACTAGTGTTCAGAATGGCATTTCACGGTCTCTCTACCCTTAGCCTCTCAGTGGCTCGATCTCTGTGATCCTGGGTACCTGCAGGGACAAAGATCACGAATGAGACAAGAGACATCTATGTAGCAATTTTATTTCACACGTACAAGACATCAAAATACTTCCATTGATCCATCCGACAAATACATAGGGCTGCAGGGCTATGCCTCGAGCCATGATCTTACCGAACTACTCACATAGGGCGATCAAATTGCAAGAACCAACCATTGAAGAACACATCAAGAAGATTGATTGATTCATAATATGTCTTACAATAGTTGTCGGATGCGATACACGAGTACAAAGTATGGCTAAGTTGCATGAGTGCTATGGTGATGGAGATTGTGGTGGCTATGGTGATGGAGATGGGAAATGGTGGCAGCTAGGGTTGCTGTGGATGATGAAGATGGAGGTTTTGGCGATGTTCTGTTCCTCGTCTAGCGTTGGCCCCTTTATAGAAGTTGGATGGTTGGATGAGATGGATCCATAGGCACCTCATACGAGCGTGCATACGCGCGCACGCGCTCATATGCTACACCGTCTTGCGCTCTGGCTTCTTTGCTGTGCCTCCCACTTGATCCTCTTGATCTCCCCTTTACTCCTTCCCATGTATGTGCTTGATTTTGTCCATGTTTAGCCCCATTTCCTGTGGAAACAAAATAAAGATAGGATTGTGGAATCCTTTTCATTCATTAGTCATTAGTAGCAATATCAGAGCGGATATCTTAGTTTTTATGAAATAACCCGGTTTAATCTCAGGTGTGATGAGCGTAAAAATAACACTCATCGCCTATCTCAAAATTATTGCAAGGAACCCAATTATCAAGTTCAGTTGATCTACAAGTTCATGCAAGTTTTTATTATACCACTTCTACATACCTGTTATTTTTAGGACCAACATATAATTCATGCAAATTACCAATTACAATTCAACTCTCTAAAAAGATATAAGTGAAGCAAAAGATTCCTAATCTTTTCTACAAAAACATAATTTATCACCATGCGGTAACATGTATAAGTGAAGTGCAAGAGCAAATTCTATAAAAGCTATAAGTGAAGATCAATGAGCATTCTATAAATAATAGACCAATGTGTGTGTCTCTAAGAAGTGTGATCAGAACATGATGATTGTGATGACCAGCATAAAAAACTAAAATAAAAGCAAAATACAATCCAAGCAAAGCATATATCATGTGGACAAATTAAAACATAGGTCCAACCAAGACATACCGATAACTATTGATGATGAAAGAGGGGATGCCTCCCGGGGCATTCCCAAGCTTAGACCCTTGAGTCTCCTTGGATATTACCTTGGGGTGCCTTAGGAATCCCCAAGCTTAGGCTCTTTCTGCTCCTTGTTCATCTCATATCACTGTCTCCCCTCGATCTTAAAAACTTCATCCACACAAAACTTAACGGAACTCGTGAGATATGTTAGTACATATAAAATAAATCTCCCAATCATGTTCTATCAAGACAAGATGCATATTTATTTCCAAGTAATGGCTACTGTATCCTATTATTTCCATAATTTATATCCCCCAGTATATGCCATGAAAACTCTAAAACAAGCAGTCAAAGAAAACATGACATCAATCTGTCAAAAACAGAATAATATGTAAAGATCTAATATTATATATACTTTTGTAACTCAGAAAATGCTGAAAAATGAGGACGTAACAGACAATTTGTAATACAGTACAATGTAAAACTTTTAATAATTGATCATGTTCCAGTACAGAGAAATAATTCAGGCACCAGACGCAAACATTTCTGTTTCTACGCAGAACCTAACAAACGTGCATTTGCAACGTCCCAAAGGCTCAACTTGGCACAAAAATAAAAGAAAATATACAAACACAATTACTACAGTAGGTCACATATGACGTAGGAGGAGTGGTGACCTGGTGGATGTGGACCTATGAGCTATGGCTGGTTTAGGAAATAAGGGATTTAGGATTGGGCCATAGGAGTTGGATGTTAACCCCACATGTCATAGGAGTTATTTTCATTTATTAATTTTTTCTGGGTATCCATTGGGTTACCCATGGGAACGACTCCATACCCATACCTTGCCCACATATTTTGCGGATCTGGATACCCATTACCCATGGGTACAAAATGTCGCCAAGTGTTGCCCATGCCCGCTGTTTTTGGGTTGGGCAAAACTTCCATCCCTAAGTAGGAATAATTATGTAGACACACTAAAATTCGGTTTGTCTCCTGCATGATCTTTATTTATAGCCATTAAGATAGGTTTGAGATTTTAATGATGCTCACATACAAGACAAGAATTGAAGCACAAAGAGAGCATCATATAGAATGTAATAAGCACATTTAAGTCTAACCCACTTCCTATGCATAGGCACGTTATAACTAAACATATTATCAAGGCAAGCAATATCTAGCACATGCAAGGAAGAGGAATGAAACATCAATAATTGTAACATCAAGAAAGGTAATTTTGTGACATGAAGATTTTTATAACCATATTTGCCTCTCTCATAATTGTTACATGTAGGATCACAATCAAATTCAACAATATAGCTATCATGTAAAACATTCTCTTCATGATCCACATGCGTACAAATTTGACTGTGGGATGAACATGAACTAAAGTCATGACCTCTCCAAACCCACTTTTATCAAAAATTTCATAAGATTAAATATTCTCTGAACATGTGGGATTCTTTATACCTAAAGTTGACACTCTTCCAAATCCACTTTCAATAATGTTGCAAATATTATTATAAGTAATAGATTATTCATGAGGCACAAATAAATTTTCAAAATCACAGGAAGCATCATTATCTCCCCAATCATGATCATCATAATAAGTAGTAGGTATCACAAAATCATCATTAATAGTGCCTACCACTACTGGAATCAGGATCTTTGCCGTCTGCCATGGCTGACGGCAAAGGCATGCATGGAGGACGGCAAAGGTCTTTGCCGTCAGCCAGCAGACGGCACCACATCCGGCTGAACAAGCCACGGAAAAGGGCGCTTTGCCGTCTGCTGGCAGACGGCAAAGATGCAAACTTCTTTGCCGTCTACCAGCAGACAGCAAAGCAACCACATAGGCCAGCCCAGTTCCCCCCAGGTTGCACAGGTAGCTGCCACGTGGCAGCTTTGCCGTCTGCTCGCAGACGGCAAAACTCTTTATCGTCTGCCAGCGGACGGCAAAGTGCCTGTACTGCCCCTATTTTTTCTATTTTTTTCTTAAATTCAATAAATTTCACAGATATATATATATATATATATATATATATATATATATATACATTTGAAAATACTTTCAACAAGCATACATATCCCTGCCATATGGATATGATCATCCAACACATATACATACCAACACAAAAGTCCATATCCAACATATATATATAGCCAACATATATCCAACAACAAGCATACAATGGTTTCATCCATACATATATAGGTAGCAAGTTTCACATTGTTCATCCTAACAAATCAAAACAAAAAGGAAGGACAAGGAGAAGAGTAGACTCCATCAACGCAAGCTTCCGTGATCTAAAGCAAATCTGCAAATTGGGAAAGAAGAAAGTTAGAAGAAGAACAAGAAGAAGAAGAAGAAGAAGAAGAAGTAGAAGTAGAAGAAGAAGATTTTTTCTTCTCTTTCTTTTTCTCCTCTTCTTTATCTTCTTCTTCTTCTAACGAAGGTAACTTAGGTAATTATGCCATTTTTTAGCTAAGCTATGTAAAAATGCTAAGTGTAGGTCATTTTAGAGCTAAGCTAGGTAAATAGGTCATTTTGGAGGTTAGTAAGGTTATTATGTCATTTTCGAGGAAAATAAGCTAAGTCAATGTCATTTTGGAGGTAACCAAGATTATTATGCCATTTTTGACCTAAGTATGCTAAGTATGTCATAAATGAACTAAAGAAGCTAAGTATAGGTCATTTTTGAGCTAACCTAGGTAGTTATGCCATTTTTGAGCTAACTAAGCATATTTATTCATTTTGGAGGACAAAATGGTAAGTGTAGGTCATTTTTGAGCTATCCTAGTTAAAATCGGTCATTTTGGAGCTAGGTAAGGTTATTTTGTCATTTTGGAGGAAAATAAACTAATGATATGACAGTTTGGAGCTAAACCAAGGTTATTATGCCATTTTTTACCTAAGTAAGCTAATTATGTCATAAATGAACTAGCTAAGCTAAGTATAGATCATTATTGAGCTATCCTAGGTAGTTATGCCATTTTTTAGCTAACTAAGCATATTAAGTCATTTTGGAGGAAAAAATGCTAAGTATAGGTCATTTTATAGCTATCCTAGGTAAAATATGTCATTTTGGAGCTAAGTAAGGTTATTATGTCATTTTGGAGGAAAATAAGCTAAGTATAGGTCATTTTGGAGCTAAATAGGTCATTTCTTAAGCTAAGTATGCATTTGTTAGCAAAACACTTGGTAAAACTTACCATCATCACAGAGGTGAAGGACCGGTCGGGCTTGCGCCAGTGTGAGACGGAGAAGGACCGGTCGGGGTTGCGGCAGACGCAGAAGGATCGGTCGATGCTTGTCGAGAGGCATGCTGCACCAAAGATCATTTGCAATGTCTCATTAGCATGATGCAACTCAAATGTGAATACTAGTAACTAATGACCATTCAAATGAAACTCACCGTGGGCGCTATGCCAATCTGGGGCATCGGCGGAGGGGTCTGACCGTTGTTCTGGCACACGGTCTGCACATTTTGTTTTCACGAGTCAGTCATATTAGTTAGTGATGAAACGAACATTACGTGCATGATTTGGCTAATATGCAGGAGAAACTTAAGCCTAAATAAGGCACATCCATTCTCACAGGCATCTATCTTCTCATAGGACATCTTAAGCGCACATAGGATTTTGTCCGACTGGTACAGGTTTGCTGGCAATACATGGCCTTTGGGTAGAAAGCGTCCAAATATCGTCATCGTCGCGTCGTAGCATTCTCAGCCTAGGTTGAACTGAGCCTTCAGAGCCATTACTTGCGTGATGGCATTTAGCTGACAAAGCTCAGTGTGCTCGTGGAGAGGACGTTTTGAAGACTTCAACATTTCATAGAAGGCCTTTGCAGATTCCTCCATCTCATCGTCCGAATCACGAGCATCATCAAAGTCTTGCACCATGTCTTTGATCCCGGTACCATGCTCGTTGGTGCGACGATGAACGACCTCAGCTCTCACACGTTGGGCAGACTCACCATGAAATCTCCACACCGTATAATCAGGCGTAAAACCCCACTTCTGCAAGTGTTTACCCATTTCATCCCGTGTCCACTTTTTATGGTTGTCGCACCGAACACAGGGGCACCAGGTTATTTCCTGGCCATTTGCAAATGCGGCGCTCAGAAACCCCTTGGTTTTTGTTAACCATTCAATGGTCATTTCTTTCTGACTAGGGTGACCGGTGTACATCCACGCACGATCACTCATCTTGCCTACCTACTAAACACTCAAAAAATATATATGTAATTCATCATCTATATTCATCCGTTAATCAAGTTTGTCGGTTTTATTACGTCCATGCAACCTACACGCTAATAGGTAGAAATAGGTCCTAATCCCACCCGAGTATGTGTAGATTGGGTTCGTTTTCCCATGCTCTGCTCCGGATCCGACGTAGAATTTCGGCAGCACCTCCCCGTTGTTGTCCTGATACACGTCTCGGCAATAAGCAGAGAGGATGTGTACCCGGAGAACAACAGGGAGGCACTGACGAAATTCCGCCTCGGATCCGGAGCAGAGCATAAGGGAAAACGAACCCAATCTACCCATACTCGGGCTGTCCATGGAAAACGTTGGACAATTCGAAAGGATGGCGGTTATAAATATGCAAAGACATGCATATTTATAGATGCCGCCCTTTCGAACGGGAGACGCATACTGGTCACGCATACTGATGATTGAAGACACCTATACCTAGCAAGTTTCATCGGCACGAAGACCGGAACAGAGGAAATTAAGGGGGGGGAGGAGATGTCATTTGTGCTCCCCCACGAACGCAGGGGCGGAGCTTGTCCAACGCACAGGGAGGTCGTCGAACACCAGACCCTCGTAGCGACGAAACAACTGCACATTGAAATCCACCCGATCAACACAAATATGATGTTTTTCATAACAAAATCAGAATATATATATGACCTAACTAATAATTTAGAAAACTATGACCCCGTCGGCCTCTGGAAGGCCAAAGAGCATCTTTTCGGTCAACAGGAGGCCGAAGAGGTGTCGGGGGTCGGGGTCGGGGGTCAGTGGCGTCGGGTGTCAGTGGCGTCGGGGGTCGGGGGTCGGGGGTCGGGGGTCAGTGGTTGGGGGTCTTCTTCTTTTTTTCTTCTCCTCCTCCTCCTCTTCTTCTTCTTCTTCTTTTCCTTCTTCTTCTTTTCCTTCTTCTTCTTTTCCTTTTTCTTCTTGTCCTTCTTCTTCCTTATATTCTTCTTCTTTCTTCTTCTCCTCCTCTCCTCTTTTTTCTTCTTCTGCTTCTTTTTTCCTTTTTTCCTTCTTTTTTTCTTCTTTTTTTCTTCTAGATTTTTTCTTTTCTAACCTAATAAACTAAACTCTAACCCTAACCAAACCTAACCTAATACCTAATAATCTAAACCTAAACTAAAAACCAAAAAACAGAAAAAAGAGGAGAGGGGAAGAGCTCACCAGAGGGGGGCGTCGGGGAGGGTTGGGGGAGCGCCGGGGAGGGGCGGGGGAGCGTCGGGGAGGGCCGGGGGCGCGCTGGGGCGGCAGTGGCGGCCGGGCGGCGGGGACAGGGGCGCTCGGGCGCCCGGGAGCAGCGGGTGGCAGGGGCGGAGGGGGCGCAGGGGGGCGGAGGGGGGCCGCAGGGCACCGGCCGGGCGGTGGGCTGGTGGGGCGGCAGGCGCGGGCAACGAGCGACGGTGGCGACGGGGCTGCAGGGCTCCGGGGCGGTGGGGCACAGGGGGGCGGCGGTGGCGCCGGGGCGGTGGGCTGGTGGGGCGGCGGGGTGGTGGGGTGATGGGGCGGCGGTGCGCGTGCGGTGGGCGGCGGGGAGGAGAGGGAAAGAAACAGAGAGAGAGAGGCGGGGTGGGGCGCGGCCGTTAGTTAAGTCAAACCTTTGCCGTCTGTCCCGCCTTTGCCGTCTGCCTTTTTGGTCTTTGCCGTCTGTTAGCAGACAACAAAGAAGGGGGTCGTTAGGTTTTTTTGTAAGCAGCTCGTTAGTGGGCCCACCTCCCTCTTTCCCGTCCGCTAGCTGACGGCAAACCTCGTTTGCCGTCAGCTAGCGGACGGCAAAGAAGTGGCTGATGGCAAATATTATCTTTGCCGTCAGCTAGTTCTTTGCCGTCTGTTTTCTAGAAACGGATGGCAAAGAGCTTCTTTGCCGTCCGCCAGCTGACGGCAAAGAACTGGCAGATAGCAAATTAGCTGATTCCAGTAGTGTACAGACATAGTGTCATTATAAAAAGCAACACTTTCATCAAGTGTGTCATCTTCATCACTTGAATCATAAATATTATTATTGCTATCCCAATGATATTTTTCTTTTGTAACTTCTTCATTAGTAAAGGGACTAAAAATATCATGTTCATCAAAATCATCATCCCCAAGCTTATAGCTTTGCATATCATTAGAATTCATACTAATACCATTGCAATAATGCTTTTCAGTCAATAAGTGCAATCCAATAACATTTTCTTTTATCACTTCTTCATTATTAGCTATTGGTTTACAAAACGTAGCAAGTTTGAAAAGATTAGCAACTGGATGATGATACATAACCAATATATTTTAATTTTTAGTTTTTGTTTTAGTGTGTCGAAGATAAATGTAGAATAACTAGGCAAGAAATAAAACAAGTAAATAAGGAGTTTATGTGAAGGCACTTGATTTGGTAGTAGAAGACTCCCCGACAACGGTGCCAAAAATTTCTTTGCTACTCCCGCAGGAGTCGTTCGGTTTCCCCAGAGAGGAAGGGTCATGTAGGATAGCAGCAAAGCTTTCCCTCAGTTAAGAACCAAGTTTTATCAAACTAGTAGGAGCTTCTAAACTAACAAGATAAGCAGCACCTGCACACAAAGAAGATAAAAACTTGCACCCAACGTGGCAAGGGGGTTGTCAAGCCCCTTGTCTTGCTAGTTACAATATTAAAAATAAATAGAGATAGATAGTAGTGGTAAAGTGAGACGGAAAATAAAAAAGGCAAATAAAGAGGCAATTTTGAAGAAGTATTGGTGGAGAATAGACCCGGGGCCATTGGTTCACTAGTGGTAACTCTCTCAAAAACAGTCGAATGGCATGGTAAACAAATTACAGTTGGGGAATGGAAAAGATTGCAATATTTATGACTATGATCATTCATGGCATAATCTCATATGGGCATTACGTCCATGATAAGTAGACCATTAAATTTACTTTATCTACTACTAATACTCCACCCCAAAACTGCTATCCAGCATGCATATCAAGGTATTAAGTTTGCAAGAAATAGAGTATTGCAATAAGAAAGATGACATAATGTAGATAGGAAGAAGTCAATCAATATGACAAAACCCAGTCATTTTATCCTTAGTGGCAACAATACAATACGTGTCTTGGTCCTTATTGTCACTGGGTTAGAGCACCGCAAGATTGAACCCACTACAAAGCACCTCTCCCACCGAAGAAAAATCAATCAAACTTGGCCAAAGAAGATAGATAGATCGGAGAGAAATACAAAGCTATTTAATTATGTAGCAACAAAACCCAAATAGATTCAATTGAATTCAATGATCAATCTGATCATAAAGTGTCAAGTCATCACATCCCAACAAACACACCACCGATTACATGATATTGATCTCGATCAAGAATGAGAACATGGTATTGAAGATCCAACAGAGAGATAGAACCATCTAGCTACTACTATGGACCCATAGGTCCTAAAGGAACTACTCACACATGGTCATGGAGACAGCAAGGTTGATGAAGAGGCCTCCGGCAATGGCTTCCCCCTCGGGCTGGGCTCTGGGACAGGGCTCCAGATGGGATCTCTTCAGAACAGAGGCTTGCGGCGGCAATAGAATTCTTCTTGAGACACGATGGATGGTTTTGTTATTTATAGGGAATTATGACGGTGGAATCAGGTCAAGGCGGTATTTGTGGGACCCACACGGACAATAGGCGCAACAACCCCTTGGTCACGCCACCTGTCCATGTGGGCCCCTCGTGGATCTTCTTGACTCCTCCTGAAGCTTCCAGTGTTTCTTGTTGTCTAAAAAATCATGTTAAATTGGCAACGTATTTTGACCTCCGTAGATATTGATTTCCCGCGAAACCAAAAACAAGCAGAAAACAGGAACTGGCACTGGGCACTAAATTAATAGGTTAGTCCATAAAAATAATATAAATTGCTATAAAAATGATAATATAATAGCATTAAACAATCAAAAATTATAGATACGTTTGATACATATCAACTTCCTTCTGTTTATTTCCTTTGGCATTATTTATCTTGATAGCTCCGGAGCGGTAAACTTCTTCGATGATATAAGGACCTTCCCATTTGGACAGAAGTTTGCTGCAAAATGTCTGAAATAAGACTAGTACAAAATAACTTTATTTCCAATGTTAAATTCTTGTTTCTAAATTCTTTTATCATGCCATCTTTTAACTTTTTCTTTAAATAACTTGGCATTTTCATAAGCTTATTTCTCCATTCATCTAGAGAACTCATATCAAATAACCTCTTTTCTCCAGCAAGTTTGAAGTTATAATTAAGTTCTTTAATTACCCAATAAGCTTTATGTTATAACTCAAGAGGTAAATGACATGCTTTTCCATAAACCATTTTATAAGGGGACATTCCCATAGGATTTTTATAAGCAGTTCTATATGCCCAGAGTGCATCATCTAATGTCTTAGACCAATTCTTTCTAGATTTATTAACAGTCTTTTGCAAAATAAATTTAATTTCTCTATTTGTCAATTCAACTTGCCCACTAGACTGAGGATGATAAGGTGATGCTACTCTATGGTTTACATCATATTTAGCTAAAACTTTCCTGAAAGCACCATGAATAAAATGTGAACCACCATCAGTCATTAAATATCTAGGGACTCCAAACCTCAGAAAGATAATGTCTTTAAGCATTTTAATAGAAGTTTTATGATCAACACTTTTAGTTGGAATAGCTTCTACCCACTTAGTGAGATAATCATCAACAAAAACAAAAGGAATATTATTTGGTAAAAGATTAGTAAGAGGCCTATAAATTTTAGAGAAGTCCTTAATAAACCTTCTATAGAAACTAGCATGACCATGAAAACTTCTTATACCTTTGATATCTTTAGGAAATGTCCTTTTTCTCAATAGCATCCACCTTCGCTTTGTCTACTTTAATGCCTCTTTCAGAAATTTTATGACCGTAGACTATACCTTCATTTACCATGAAGTGGCACTTCTCCGAGTTCAAGACAAGACTAGTTTCTTCACATCTCTACAAAACTTTATCAAGATTGTGCAAGTAGTCATCAAAAGAAGTCCCATAGATGGTGAAATCATCCATGAAAACTTCAACAATTTTTTCACAGAAATCAGAAAATGCAGCTGTCATACATCTTTGAAAGGTAGTAGGTCCATTGCATAAACCAAATGGCATACGTCTATAACTAAAAGTTCCAAAAGGACAAGTAAAAGTAGTTTTCTCTTGATCCTCAGGAGGAACATGTATTTGAGAGAAACCATAATAACCATCTAGAAAGCAAAAATGTGTATGTTTATACAATCTTTCTAACATTTGATCAATAAAAGGCAAAGGATAATGATCTTTTCTAGTAGCCTTATTTAATTTTCTGAAATCTATAACCATCCTATAACAAGTGACAACTCTTTGCGGGATAAGCACATTTTTATCATTAGGAACAACATTGATGCCACATTTCTTAGGGACACAATGAACATGACTTACCCATCTACTATCAGCTATAGGAAAAATTATACCTGCTTCCAAAGCTTTAATATCTCATTTCTTACCACTTCCTTAATTTTAAGATTTAAGCGGCGTTGATGACCGACAACAGGTTTAGCATCTGGCTCCATATGAATTTTGTGTTGACACATACTTGGACTAATGCCCTTCAGATCATCCAGAGTATATCCAATTGTAACATGATGTTTCTTTAGAGTTTTCAACAATCTCTTTCCTTCGTGCACTGAAAAGTTAGAATTGATAATAACAGGATATATTTTCTTTTCATCAAGATAAACATATTTCAGTGTATCTGGGAATTTATTTAATTCAAACACAGGATCACCCTTAGGTGGCGGAGGATCTCCCAGAATTTCAATGGGCAAATTATATTTAGGAATAGGTTCTTGCCTAAAGAATATTTGATCTATCTCATTTCTTTATTTCATGTTCATATCATTCTCATGCTATAACGAATATTTCTCTAAAGGATTAGTAGGAGGCACACCAATAGAAGCAAGACCAACAATTAAATCTTCATTAGGTAAATCTTTAGCATGATGTTGTTTGGTGAACTTAGAGAAATTAAATTCATTAGAATCATCACCAAACTTAACATTAACTTTCTGTTTAGCACAATCAATTTCAGATCCAACAATATTCAAGAAAGGTCTACCAAATATTATGGGACAAAAATTATCTTGTTCAGATCCAAGTACTAAGAAATCAGTAGGATATTTGATCTTACCACACAAGACTTCAACATCTCTAACAATCCCAAGCGGTGAAATGGTATACCTATTTGCAACCTTAATAGTAAAATCAATCTCTTCAATCTCAACAGGTGAAATATCATGCATTACTTCTTGATAGAGAGAGAAAGGAATTGCACTTATACTAGCAGTAGCATCATATAAACCATGATAACAATGATCACCATGTAGGGTAATGCAGTAGAAAAAAAATTCCGTCCTACGCACCAGCCCAGGACCACTATGAAGATGCATACAAGGTTTGATCTGATCGTTACCAACTCTTAGCGCAACAGAAGAAGAATTGGTGAAGATCGTTAGGGCAGATTCCCACAGCTAGGATTTACATCCTCCCAACCTTGAGAATTTTCTCCCTTGAACAGTCCCTCAGACAGAACCTCGGACAGTCCCTCGAATAGAAGATCAAACCTATGCTCTCTCTACCGGGTTGCACACATACGGTGTCACCTATCGAGCAGTGCTTCGCCATCCAGAACTAATCGCTACCGGAGACTAGGCAGCCCTGCGGCAGCACAAAACTATTTCACGGTGGGCGAGAGAGAGAATGGCACATCATTGCATGCCTTGGTGGTGAGAAAATGAGATGAGATGGAGAGCACCTCTCGGCCTCTATTTATAGTGTAGGAGGGGTGGAGGAAGGGGTGGAAGATGGCTGCCCAAAAAGGGGGGCATCCACAAACATCATCCCACCAAAGGTGGGAGGTTGCCCCATGTAGCCCCCCCCCCCAAGGGGGCCCCCTTCCAACATTGCCCTACCAAATGTGGGGCCTGCCTCCCACCATGGGCCCCCCATCAAGCTTCCATCAAATTAGGGGGATGCCCCCATAAGAGGGCGCCACCCAACACAGCCCCACGAAAAGGGGGATCTTGTCCCCCTTGTGGGAACATGATGTTTTTCGCGCGAGTTCTCTCCGAAAAAATTTCGGAAGGTCTCAGAACATTTTCGTCACCCTCCAAAAAATTCTGGATGCATTCTGAAACTTTTCCGGCTTGACGGTTTACTCCGAAACGATTTTCGTTTTCTTCGAAACACTTCCGGTTTTCTCTCCGAAACATTTTCAGTGTCTCTGAAACTTTTTCGGTGACTTTTTCTTAGACTGCTTTCCTAGTACTCAGCAGATAGATGACCCATAAGCATGTGACCATATAAGTTCGGTGAAGTATAGACATGAATGGAACTCTTTCCGATCGAGGATCAATTGCTGAACTCTGGACATCCATATTGATACCTATACCGACATGAATGGATATTCGAGTGTACCGTTAGTTACCATGTGTTATTCTTGTTGCTTCGCGATATGTTACAAAAACCTGAGGTGAGATTTGTCGGCATCCCCGTGAATCAACAACTTGTTCACAATACTAGTTTCCTTGTTACCGGTGTTGTTCTCTTTTCTCATTCCCGTATTCCGGCATCCCTGTGATCAAATCACATTTGTCTGGCCAGACGATAATGGATGCCGTAATACTGAGAGGGCCCCAAGAATACCTCTCCATCATCAGAGGAGCAAATCCCAATCTTGAGTTATCTAGTCCCTTGTCAGACTTTTCCGTCAACCCGTAAGTTACCGTAATAGCCACACAGTTACAGATGATGTTTAACAAACCCCAAAGTTCATGAAGCAAGTATGAAGGAACTCGATACTCTCATGATCTAAGGAATTATGCAAACATTTAACTTTCTCTATGTTATAAACCATTAACTTATGATGAATGGATCTCATAGCGTAACAACAATTGGGTTTGTTCAACACAAGTGTTCTTCTAACATTGGGTCCTCAAAGTTGCCTGCATTCTCATGCCCTAGATCAGGAAAACGTGACCATCATGCAACACTTGAGCTAGTTTTAGAGGCATGACTAGGAATCTATATTAACGTTTATTATTCCACACATGCACATGGGTTTCCCTTTGAGCCTCTTGGATATACAGACTCAAGGACCATTGCAGTTATAGCATAGAACATGAACATAATTATGAACATGGAAATAAATAATAACATTTATTATTGCCTCTAGGGCATATTTACAATGTACTACCACTTCCACTAGAGTTAATAATCTAGTCAATGCTAATGCACTTTACACCTATGGCATAACTGTGTAAAATGTGATTCGCTTGTGGTATAGTCTTCGTCCAATGGATCTGACAACTTCAGGTCCATGTGTATTTTTGCATATCCTCGCATTTTCATGCTTTCACAAAATTCATAATTTGTGTGGTCTTGGCTTTGTATATATTTGAATCAAGGACCTTGATTCCTTAGACTGAGTTATGGAGCCACTATCTCCAATAGTGTTCCATTAACCTAAGTCATCTTGAAACCATACTAAGTTCATAAATGAAGTATATGATCCAACACCCTTTTTTTGCTTCTTAAGCGGCAATATACTTAGACTTCATTGTAGAATTCGCCACAGTAACTTGTTTGGAACAATTCCAACTTACTGTGCCACCATTTTGGTATTACACAAAACACTTAATTTAAATCAAAAAATCACTTGGAGCATTGATGAAGACTGTATTGATGTAACTACTTACAACGAGCCTATATCGATGTAACTTCTTACAACAAACTCTTCATAATCTTCGATTGCGAGAAAACATGTCATCAGTGCTACTTTAGTACTCAATGACATTTTTCACTACTGTCCTATGATCAACACTTTCATCACTTCGTATCTTACTCGCAACTAATTTGGAGTACTGGACATATCTGGTTGTTTTACATACCATGGAATACATGATTAATCCAGCCACAAAAGTGTGTGGAATCTCAGTCATGTACTTTACTCATAAGTGTTTTACGACACCAAGTCTTGCTAAAAACTCTTTCCATGTGACTTTATCAAGAAACTCTTCTTGGCGTTCTCAAGCTAAACCATTGATAACCCACAAGTTTAGGGGATAAGTTGTAGCCTTTTCGATAAATAAGAGTGTCGAACCCAACGAGGAGCTAAAGGTAGAATTAATATTCTCTCAAGTTCTATCGACCACCGATACAACTTTACACACACTTAACATTTGCTTTATCTACAACAAGAAATAAAACTACTTTGCGAGAATAGAAAGAGAGCTTTGAAAAAATATAAAGAGCTAGGTACTGTTTTAATAAGAGAACAATAAAATAAAGAGTTTTGAAAGAACAATAAAGAAAATGATTGTCCCAAGGCAATTGGATATGAAACGATAGTGATATTCATCATACTTATGAGGGAGAGGCCTAAGCTAACATACTTTCCATACTTGGATCATATGTTCTTATGATTGGAACTCTAGCAAGCATCCGCAAATACCAAAGATTCATTAAGGTAAAACTCAACCATAGCAATAAGTTAAAAGTCCCCTTTAATCCCATATGTAACAACTTACGAACTCGGGTTTAGGCTTCTAGTCACTCCCGCAACCCACTATAAGATAATCATTAACATATTGCAACACCCTACAGCAGGAACCCCACATGTTTGCTCTAGACGGCGGGAACCATAGGACAGCACGATAATAACATGCAACTCATATCAACCATACCATACCACAATTAGGCCATAGGACAAAAATAAACTACTCAAACATAATAGAGGGGCAACAAATCATTGGATAATAATATATAGGATCAAATACCATGTTTAAGTAGGGATTACAACGGGGTGACAGAGAGTACACCGCTGCATGGAGAGGGATAAATATGGTGATGATGGCGGCGAAGTTGTAGGAGATGATCGCCGTCATGATGGTTCCCCCGGTGGCACTCCGATGCCATCGGGAGAGAGGGGGAGAGAGGACCCCCTCCTTCTTCTTCTTGCTTGGCCTCCCCCCCTAGATGGGGAGAGGATTCCCCCTCTAGTCCTTGTCCTCCATGGCTCCCGGAGGGAGGGATCCCCTCCGAGATTGGATCTCTCCTCCTGTGTCTCTCTCTGTTTTCGCAGCTGTTTTCTGGCCTTTCACCATTTCTTTAATAGACGGAGATCCGTAAGTCCGATCAGGCTGTAATTTTTACATGATTTTTATCCTGAAATTACCTTTCTTGCGGCGAAAGAACGGCTCCAACCAACCTAAGGGCTGCCCACAAGCCTGCCCGGTGCACCCAGGGGGGTAGGGCGTGCCCCCAGGACTTGTGGGGCCTTCGGGCACCATCTTGCGTTGATTATTTTCCCCAAAAATAACATATATTCCATAAACAATCATCGTAAATTCCCATGGCATTTTGACCTTCCTAAATATTGATTTTCTGTAAAACAAAAAACATGCAAAAAACAGGAACTGGCACTCGGCACTAGATTAATAAGTTAGTCCATAAAAATAATATAAACGTGCACCAAAACCATATATAATTGATGTAAATATAGCATGAATACTTCATAAATTATAAATACGTTGGAGACGTATTAGCATCCCCAATCTTAATTCTTGCTCATCCTCGAGTAGGTAAACGATAAAAGAAATAATTTATGAAGTGTGAATGCTAGAATAGAACAAACCTTTAATCACATAAGAAATTATCATGCTAACAACAAGTAGCATCATTCCGTTAAGTTCAATAGATCATAAAGTGGTAATGAAGTATCTCGCGAATCTTTCAAGATTATATTGCAAACATAAAGCAACCAATGAAGTATAGATGATGACTAGATATCCTAATTCGAAGATAACCATCACAGTTATACAATGCTTAAGAAATTACCATTAGAAGAATGCATACAAAGCTAAGAGTGATCCCCATGCTCAATACGTGGTGCCACAAGAAATAAAGATGGAATTGACTCACGAATAAAAGTAAATAGATAGGCCCTTCGCAGAGGAAAGCAGAGATTAACATATGCTAGAGCTCATTTGGTTAAAACAGAGATAAAATTTATTTTGAGAGGTGTACCTTTTCTATCAACGGTTTACGACAAAGGCTTCTAACATCTTCCATGCTAAACATGTTAATGGCGGTTCCCATGGTTTTACACTCCTCCTCCACCATAACCAACACAAACTATGGCTAGCCGAATCCATGGGTGCCTGCCAACTTTTAACCTTTCCGGGGCAGTGCCTTTTTCAAAAAAATAGATTTTTTTTATTTTTTATTTTATTAATTTACTGGGACTGGGCATCCCTATTACCAGCCTCTCTCGTAAATTTGACAAGTGAATGAACTCTCATCGTGAGTAAAACACATTTAGCATGGAAGATAATGACTACCCCCACCACTCCATGAGCTGTACGGGCACACAAAAAAGAAGTTTATTTGAAGGTTTAGAGGTGGCACATGCAAATTTACTTGGAATGACAGTGAAATACCATATATAGGTAGGTATGATGGACACTTTGTGGCATAAACTTGTTTCAAGGATTTTGGATGCACAAGTAGTATTTCCGCTTAGTACAGGACAAGGCTAGCAAAAGACTGGAGCAACCACTTTACCAAGCACAAAAACCACAATCATGCATTCTCTAATAGTGACATTATTGAGAAAATATAATCATGATGATAACCTACAAACCAGAATACCACCAAAGCTGAATTTGAAATTTATCAAACATGTGTAAACATGTGCCAAGCCAATCATCCGTCCTTCACTGGGAGATACTTAGCACCACAACATAATATGTTCAACTTAATAAAACTAATGCTCATTGTTATTATTATATAACTTCCTTACCTGATTAAAGACATGTACTATCATAGTCTCACTACTATGTCAATGGATTAAACAGTGGATGCATGTTTACTTCTTAAAATACATAAAATAAATGAAGCACATGACATTCAATTCATTCATGAATATTTTCTCTAAAGATATAAGTGAAGAACAAGAGTAAACAAACAAACTTATTCAATGATGGATTCTCCAAGATAGTGGGATCAATACTAATGACTAAAGTTTGACCTCTTCCAACCCACTTTTAATGATAATGTAATCCACATAAAATGTGTCACCCTCCAAAATAGTGGAATCAATAATATCTAAAGTTGACCTCTTCAAACCCACTTGCAATGATAAATTCATTCATGCTCTAAAAGATATAAGTGAAGTTAATAGAGGATTCTACAAATAACATAAATATAGAGAGACCAATATCCAAGCTCAAAATATATAATTGAAGGACACGAAGCATTCTATAAAGCCAAACTCAAAAGATTTAACTGAAGCGCAAAGAGCATTCTATAAAGCCGTACTCAAGAGATATAAGTGAAGTGCATGGAGCATTTTTTAAATCAACCAAGGACTATAAGAAATCATCCCCAACCATCATGGTGTATAATAAAAAGAAAAATAAAAACAAATGACGCTCCAAGAATTTACACATATCATGTGAAGAATTAAAATATAGCTCCAAGTAAGATATACCGATAGTTTCGAAGATGAAAGAGGGGATGCCATCCGGTGCATGCCCAAGCTTAGCTAATTTCCTTCGATATTGCCTTGGGGGTGCCTTAGGCACCCCCAAGCTTAGGCTCTTGCCGCTCCTTATTCTCCTCATATCGCTATCTCACCCAAAACTTGAAAACTTCATTCACACAAGACTTAACAAAACTCGTGAGATAGGTTAGTACACATAAAAATAAATCACCCATCATGTACTGTCAAGACAAGTTGCATAATTATTTTCAAATATTATCTACTGTCTATTATTATTTTCACAATTTATATCCACCTATATAAGCCATGAAAACTCTAGAACAAGCAGATAAGAAGACTATAACAACAATCTATCAAAACAAAATAGTCTGTAGTAATTAATTCTAAACGTATATTTTTGTAACTCTAAAAATTCTGAAAAATTAGGAAGTAATAAAAAATTGGTATTACAGTACTGTGTACAAATTTCAAAAACTTTGCATGTTCCAGTAAAATATGAAAATTCAAACACTACAGCAAATGTTTCTGTTTCTGCACAGAACAAATCAAACATGCAATTTAACCACCCTAAATGTAAACCTTGGCACTTTATTTTTATGGTACAATGGTATATACAAGGGGATAATTATTTTTATGAGAAACTTCCATGAAAGGTTTTACATTGTTTCCATGAGCATGAACACAAGTATTTAAGGTCGACCCTCACTTCTTCAATGCAAAACTTCCAATCACTTCTCTTTTTTTGAAAAAGTTTTTAGGTTCCCCACTTTATTTTTTTATTTTTGAAAAGTTTAAAAGCACACAAAAGAAGAAAAATACTCTCTAAAACTTTCGGGTTGTCTCCCAGGCATCGCTTTCTTTAAAGCCATTAAGCTAGGCACAAGGTGCTCAAGTAATCATTAAACCAGGATCGCAAGGTACATCAAAGCCAATTTTAATTAACAAAGATTTGGATCATAAATATGAGCACAAAGTAACATAATCATATAACAACAAAGTCTAACTCTCTTCCTATGCATCGGCATGTCGTAAGAGAACAATTCATGCACACAAAGTAAAGGCCAATGCATAGTATAGGTAATTTCTTGCAATTTTATTGTATTAGAAACATAGAGAGGTGGAGATGAGGTTCCTCTCTCATAATAATTGCAAGTAGGAGCAGCAAGCACATGCATATTATATCCATTAGAATCATCACGTGCAATGGTAAAAAGCAACTCATCAATATAATCCTTAATAAGCACAAACTTCTCCGATATAGTGTAGCTCAGAGAATTCAAAAAGATAATAGGACTATCAAGTGTGGGTGCAATAGCAACAATTTCATTTTTAACATAAGGAACTATAGCAAGTTCATCTCCATAAGCATCATTCATAGTGGCATCATGGCCATAATCATAGCAAGCATCAAGTTCATCAAAAAGGGATATTTCAAACGAATCCAAGGGATCATAGCATTCATCAATATAGCAATCATCCACCGGCAAGCACGAAGGGAAATTAAACATTGTATGAGTTAAAGAGTTACTCTCATTAGAAGGTGGGCACGGGTGATCAATCCGCTCTTCCTCATTTTCTTCTACGTTGTCCTCCTCATCTTTTTCATCTAATGAGCTCACAGCTTCATCAATTTCTTCTTCCATAGATTTCTGCAAAATATTAGTCTCTTCCAGAGCAGCAGACATTCTATCAATAAATTTATTAATGTGAGCATTGTATTCATAGTTTTCATAGCAATATTTAAGTATGGCAAGATTTTCGGATTTTGTGGGGTAGGGCGCGCCCACAGGGCTTGTGGGGCCCTCGGTCACCATCTTGCATTGATTCTTTTTCCCAAAAATCACATATATTCCATAAAAAATCTCCGGAAATTTACGTGGCATTTTCACCTCCCTAAATATTATTTTTCTGTCAAACAAAAAACATGCCAAAAACAAGAACTAGTATTGGGCAATAGATTAATAAGTTAGTCCATAAAAATAAGGGAAATGATTTGAATCAACCGGCCGATCTAAGCCTCACGATCCGTCACATTGAGAGCCAACCACGTGTCGAATAGTCCCGCACACCACAATTATTAGTATTTTGCAACATCGTGTATGTTTCTGAAACATGGAGAATATTGCAGTGCTGATGTAACGGTGCGACGATGCAGGCAAAAAAAATCTGTAATATAATCTCTCTTGCAAAAGAATTCTGCAACATAATCCCTGTTGCAAAAAAAATTCCGCAACATAATCTTTGCTGCAAAAAATTCTATAACACAACCTCTCTTGCAAAAGTCTTCTGTAGCATGGCCTCCGTTGCATGAAAATTCTGCAACACAACCTATGTTGCAGAAGTTGTAAAAATGTAGTAGTTAGTCAGATCCGACAATTGATCCAACACCGGGCGTCCGTCGCCTCCGTGTGACTCGTGTCCCATGCATGGCCCACGCGGTCAGTACATCTTTGTTGTAATTTTTCTGCAATGATATCTATGTTGCAAAAATTCCTTCCGCAACAACACTGATATTAAAAAAATAAAGACACAAAATAAAATTCTGCAACAAGTTGGTTGTTGCACAAAAAAGGCAACAAGACCACCGTTGCAAGAAAAAGTTTATGAACCAAAACCTCTATTGCAAAAAAAACTTGCAACACAACCTCTGTCGCAAAATGAGAACAACGTTGAGCATCGGATATAATGGTCGCTACCTGGATGCGTACCATAGCCTAGCTTAGCTGGGTTACACTTACATGTTAACAAAAGTTCTTTCGGACATCATGCCCACGTGTCGTGTGAAAGGAACAGCTACAACGCGGCGTGGGCTGAGTACTAATCATATGGAATAAAAAATTGCTACTACGGATCATACGGCTGACAAACCCGCTTGATGGGTTAATCCAGTGGCTAGCGAGCCGACGGATCCTCGCGTAGGATCTGCCGGATGACGCGTAGCGTCCCCCTAAAAATAATATAAAAGTGCACCAAAACCATATATAATTGATGTAAATATAGCATGAATACTTCATAAATTATAGATACGTTGCAGACATATCAACCAGTTTAGCATCTTTAAGCATCGCTACGGTGAGACAATCTCGCTGTAGTTAACTCCTTGAATTTTTTATTAGCAACAAGTCGAGCTTTACGGATAAAACCATTTTTATCAAGATCAGTTTATAGTTCCATTCATATTCGTTAGACTCTGAGTCTTCCGGAGGGGTTTATCAAGATCTAATGTCGATCATGTATATGGATACTATCTCGGATTATTTTCGCATTGAGCCAATATCGGAGTCAGGGCCCATCATCGCTTCTTTGTGTATCGTAGGTATACTGTTGCCTAACAACAATATGTCATTTGTAGGTCTTAGAGGTTTGCACGAGTGTTGCCTACGTAGTTCAGCTGCAAGTTTGACCGAAGTCCATACATCTCATGTAGAAGCTTCTGTATTAGTCGCACTAGGAAACTCTGGAACTACTTCCAATGTTTCTTTCCATTGATCTAATGATGAAGATATTGTTATCTCATCGAGATGCACTATCCTCCCACTCACCTTTTTGCAAGAAACATTTTCTTCAAAATATACCGCTCTATGTGAAAAACACTTTGCCTCGGCATAGTGATGGAGGAATACCCAACAATTTGGGATAACCAACAAAGTAGCACTTATCTGATTTGGAATAGGTTTGTAAACACTTTACACATGTCTCATATTCCAAATGTTAAGAAAAGACAAAACATGGTTTGGCATACCATACCATGGCGTTATTCCAACATATTTGATGACACTCTTTCAGTGTAAAAGCCGCAGTCTCTAAAGCATTACTTCAAAAAGTATAATGGAAAATTGATTTGTGTCATCTTTGATCTTACCATGTCATATATGGTTTGATTACATCTTCTCGGACATTCCAGTCTCAGTGGTGTTCTGGGAGGTGCAAGTCATGAAACTCTTTTCACAACTCATCAGACATTCACTAAACTTGTAACTCAAATATTCTTTTCCGCAATCTAATTGCAGAAACATATTTTTTCTTGTTACAATAATTTCCACTTCATTCTATAAACCTTTTGAACTATTTCAAAAAATTCATACTAATGTCTCATAAAGCAAATATTCACATATCTACATGAGTCATTACTGAAGATAGATAAATCCACTGCTAGCTAAAATACTTATTGGACTACACACATCAGTATGTATGTTTACCAATAAGTTTGTTGCTCGTTCGCTATGGCCTATGAACGGTATTTTAGTCACTTCACTTTTTGGATGAAAATTGCAAGTGTCAGATGATTCATAATCAAAATGACTTCAAAATCCATCACTATGGCATTTCTCCATGCGGGTTTCTCCAATTTGACCAAATGCAGTGCCACACAAATGTGCTATTCTTTTAGTATTGCAACATTTAACGTCAGTGCTATGGTTGTATTATATTTTCATCAATATTGAAAAAATACATCCCATTCATAATGGAAGCATGGCCCTTATGTTATTCATAACACTGAACAACAATTGTTCTCTTATGAACAACCTTCTAGCAACAAACATTATGCAATCGGCTAGAGTGCATAAAACTCTAAAATGAATTATGAAAATAAATACAGAGGTAATTCGCCGTTGGAAGATATAGTAACTTTTACTATGTTTCCAGCGCGTATCTAAACCTCATTACTAGCCAGTCGTTCAGACCATAGTAGTCCTTGCATCCGAGTTGCAACAGAATGCAATCGAGCAGGTATCCTTGTGATCAACTTTTAATCACAATACCCAAGAATTAGTGACTAACAGTTTAATCTTAATTCCCAAGAATTACTTCTTTGACTAGCGTCTTATACATCTATGACATTTATACCTGAGCTGGACCTTCCAGTCTTATTTCTTTTTGCCTTTATACTTCTAACAGTTTTACTTCCAATATTTCTCCTACTCATAGAAGAAGCACCCAACTTAAAGAGTGGCGTTAGACCTGGATTTCTCTTTAAGTTATTGTTTTACTCACCATCATCACATGACTGGTGTTCATCTGGATCCCCTCTCTTATTAGTCTAACGCACAGTAAACACTTTACTAATACTTGCAAACAAACAATGCTTTGGATATCTCATATCTTTTAGCCTTTGTTTGTATCTGAAAACTAATTTTCAGTTCCATGAATATCTCATAACTATCCCAAACTTTTGAAGTTTGGGTCTCATGGAATCAAGCATATTGCACTTGACACTGACAGAATTCTAACTTTTGGAACAAAGGACGCGAGTCACATCATCCATAGCATCAGCGGCAGAATACCGTAAGCATGCAATAGGACAAAGTCCTTCTCAACACTCTTGAGAACAATCCTCACATTATGTTATCAATCATAAAGTTTTAACCAGATAAATAATAGCTATTCAATTTCAACAGGGAAGGTTGAAACGCAAGCCAATATTCTACAACTATAATGCAAATTACACTTAGACAATGTTCAGTAAATGATTGCATTGAGAATTAAAAATTTTAACTCTAAAGTGCGCTCCCACTCAAATCAATATCCCTCATAATTGATTGTGAGTGATTCAAGACCCGTATTTCAATTCAACGCCCTTGATCGAGATGATCACTGATGACGCAAATTTCAATCGGTAGGCCAACTTGCCAATCAAATCGCTATGTGCCTCTTGTTCATTTTTTGATGGGCGTGTTCCGAGCTCACGGCTGTCCTGCCTGAACGTCAAGACAAGCAAGTGATCTCATAGTGAGGTCTAACCTTCACCCGCCTCAGACCTCTCTAATTGCTCGTACTCATGTAGATCATGGCGTACCTCAAAAAGATATGTGTTTCAGACGGTGCTAAAGTTGGGAGAACACTAACTACTTGATATTTTAAGTGAGAGATCACCCTAATAAAAGTGACTACCGCGCAATCAAAAGGGTGCAAATATAAGGGATAAACATCTCAGGCAATTCATAATAGCATGATATGATATAGCCCATCCTGATGGAGAAGTACTCATCGTCTTCACGAAATTTCCGCCAAAAACGTTGCCTGGCAGTAGTTTCGAAAACTGCTGCCGTGGCAAAACTTTTCTGCCAAGGCCTTTTACTTTAGCTATTCCTCCTCTGTTTTCATGTACGGCTTTTGCGTCGGTTCCCACCTCCGTAAACCTTGGCACCATCATCTCTATGCATTAAATAATATTGTTATCTCTATAGCTAATAAAATAATGCATTACAACAAGGTTGACACGCAGGTCATTAAAGTGACAATCATATGGCTCCAGCCATCATGCCAAATGATGACACGCAAATCATGTTAATTACATTATATAGTCATCTCATACATAATGTTATACCACATCACATACACATCCTGCAAAACCAAGTTAGACGCCTCTAATCGTTTCATACAAGATTTTATTTTACGTGGCTTCTAAGGTTTCAAAACAAACCGTAGCTGCCAACGTTCATCATCAAATATGATTATTCAAGTTTGCTAGATTAACTTTGTGGGGGTGTATGACACATGAGACTTAATGAAAAATCTCGAGCCCCATACTAAACTTTGTCATACGCATGACCCCCGTGCAGATCATATCTGCATGCCCTTTAGTTTGCGAAAATTCATCTGTCTTAACTAAGGTGGAACCCAAAGAATTATGATAGCACATCATTGATTTGTCAAGTAGCATACTCAGGAGCAGCATAGAAGGATCGCGGATAGCCAGAATTTTGTAGCAAAATTCCACCATGCCGTCAAGATCAGAATAACACATATTCAAGGGAAGCGACATGAACATCAAGTAATAGATTTCATCTACTACCAGCACAAATATTATTTAGCAATAGATCTCATCTACTACAAAAAGAATAATGTGCAATACCCATACATCTCATGTATTATAGATCGTAACCTGAATATACGCTTAGCATGGCTCATGATGCCACTATAGGGTAACACAGTAGAAAACAAAAAAATTATGTCCTACGCACCAGCCCAGGACCACTATAAAGATGCGTACAAGGTTTGATCTGATTGTTGCCAACTCATAGCGCAGCGGAAGAATTGTTGGTGACGATCATTGAAGCAGATTCCCGCAGCTGGGATTTACAACCTGCTAACCGCGAGAATTTTCTCCCTCTAACAGTCCCTCGGACAGAACCTCGGACAGTCCCTCGAACAGAAAATCAAATGTATGATCACTCTACCAGGTTACACACAGACGGTGTCACCTATCTAGTGGTGCTTTGCCATCTAGAACTAATAGCTATCGGAGACTAGGCAGCCTTGCGGTAGAACGAAACTATTTCATGAAGGGAAAGAGAGAGAATGGTAGATCATTGCATGCCTTGGTTGTGAGAAAATGAGATGAGATGGAGAGCACCTCTCCACCTCTATTTATAATGGAGGAAGGGGTGGAGGATGGCTGCCCAAAAAGGGGGGCCCCCTGCACAAACATCATCCCACCAAAGGTGGGAGGTTGCCCCATGTAGGGGCCCCCGAGGGCGCCCCCCTTCCAACATTGCCCCACCAAATGTGGGGCCTGCCTCCCACCATGCCCCCCCTCCCCCCGCCCCAACAAGCTTCCATCAAATTAGAGGGATGCCCCCATAAGAGGGCGCTACCCAACACAACCCCACAAAAAGGAGGATCTTGTCCCCCTTGCGGGAACATGGTGTTTTTCACGCGCGTTCTCTCCGGAAAATTTTCGGAAGGTCCCAGAACATTTTCGGCACCCTCCAAAAAATTCCGGACGCGTTCCAAAACTTTTACGGCTTGATGGTTTACTCCAAAATGATTTTCATTTTCTCCGAAACACTTCCAGTTTTCTCTCCGAAACATTTTTAGTGTCTCCGAAACTTTTCGATGACTTTCTCTCAGACTCCTTTCCCAGTACTTAGTAGATAGACGACCCTTAAGTGTGTGACCCTGTAGGTTTTGTGAAGTATAGACATGCGGAACTCTTTCCGATGAATAATAAATAGCGGAACCATGGACACCCATATTGATTCCTATACCCACATGAATGGATATTCGAGCGAACCTTTAGTTACCGTATGCTATTCCTGTTGCTTTGCGGTATGTTACAAAAACTCGAGGTGAGATTTATCGGCATCCCCGTGAATCAACAACTTGTTTACTATGCCAGCTTCCTCGTTACCGGTTTTGTTCTCTTTTCTCTTTCCCGTGTTCTGGCATCCCTGTGATCAAATCACGTTGTGTCTGGCTAGACGATGATGGATACCGTAACACTGAGAGGGCCCCAAGAATATCTGTCCATCATCAAAGGAGCAAATCCCAGTCTTGAGCTATCTAGTCCCTTGTCATACTTTTTCATGAACCCGTAAGCTAACGTAATCGCCACCCTACTATAGATGACATTTAGCAAACCCCAAAGTTTATGAAGCAAGTATGAAGGAACTCGATACTCTCATGATCTAAGGAATTATGCAAACATTTAACTTTCTCTGTGTTATAAACCATTAACTTGTGACGAATGGATCTCATAGCATAACAACAATTGGGTCTGTTTAACACAAATGTTCTTCCAGCATTGTGTCCTCAAAGTTGCCGGCATTCTCATGCCCATGATCTGGAAAACATGACCATCATGCAACACTTGAGCTAGTCTTATAGGCATGACTAGGAATCTATATTACCGTTTATTATTCCACACATGCACATGGGTTTTCCTCTGAGCCTCTTGGATATACAAACTCAAGGACCATTGCAATTATAGCACAGAACATAAACATAATTATGAACATGGAAATAAATAATAACATTTATTATTGCCTCTAGGGTATATTTCCAACACACCAATCTTAACAGAGACAATAGGCATGCCAACAACTCTGACATTTTCATCCTTTTTATCCTTTTCATTTCTAATAGGCTTAGCAATTCTAGCAGCATCTTCATAGAAATAGATAACATGCCTATCAATATTTTCAACCAAAATATCCTTAACCATGGCTATTGAAGGTTCTACTTTAATTTGTTCAGAATGTTTAGGTGCCTTATTATTACTTTTATGAACCATAGTCATAGACTAAGAGTGGTCCTTAATTCTAACAGGAAAAGGAGGCTTTTCAATATAAGCAGTAGGCACAACAGGATTAACGGCATAAGCTTGTATTTCAGTATTAGTAATTATAGGTTCTTCACAAATATCTTTAATGGGTTCATGATATTTAAGCCATTTCTCCTTAGGGAGATCAACATGAACAGCAAAAGATTTATAGAAATTAGCAACTATCTCAAAATCAAGTCCATATTTTGCACTAAGCTCATGAAAAACTTCAGTTTCAACAAAATACTTAACACAATCGTACTCAAGATTTATACCTGATAGTTTACTTTTGTCGACTTTTCAGTCTTCAGCGTTGCATTTAATTCTTTCAATAAGATCCCATTTCAATTCAATTTGTCTACTGGAGAAAGAACCCGCTAAAGAAGAATCAAGCATTTCCTTATCGCAAAGAGAAAGCCTAGCATAAAAATTATGAACAATAATATCTCTCGAGAGCTCATGATTGGGGCATTTGAGCATTAATTCCTTAAGACTCCGCCAAGCTTGAGAAATACTTTCTCCTTCACGAGGCCAAAAATTATAAATATAATTATGATCACGGTGAACCCGATGCATAGGATAAAACTTATTATGGAACTCGGCTTCAATCGGTTCCAATCCCATGAGTAAGAATTATCCAATAGCCTATACCATGCCAATGCTTTTTCCTCCAAATATAAAGGGAATAACTTCCTCTTAACTCCATCGGTCAATAAACCTACAAGCTTAAATAATCCACAAAGTTCATTTATTAAAAGCAAGTGCATATCGGGATGTACCATTCCATCTCCTACATAACGATTAGTGTGCAATCTTTCTTGAATACCAATAGAAATTTCATAATAGACATTTTAAGTAGGTGAGGGATCCTCTCTTACCACTTGTGCACGTGGTGAGGACACCCCGAACAAGCCTCTCAAATGATTATTTTTCATAGTAGCAAGTGTAAATAAAAATTAGAACGTACGATAAAAGTTTCCTTACCAAATTCCACTTACCAAGAGGGCTACACTCCCCGGCAACAGCGCCAGAAAAGAGTCTTGATGACCCACAAGTATAGGGGATCAGTCGTGGTCCTTTCGATAAGTAAGAGTGTCAAACCCAACGAGGAGCGGAAGAAATTGATAGGCAATTATCAGCAAGGTTTTCACTGCAAGTGTTGTAAGATAGTTTCGATAGATGGTTTGATGGCAAGATAATTTATAACAAGGTAACAAGTAACAAAGATAGAAAGGTGCAGCAAGTGGCCCAATCCTTAATTGTGCTAAGGACAAGCCGGTGCTACTTCTTATAGTGATTAAAATGCTCTTGAGGACACACGGGAATATTGCCAAGTTACTTTCACCATGATTCATCGAATTACGTTCATTGCCTGGATAAGTGTTATGTGGGTGGACCGGAGCTAAGGTGCTATCCTAACTTGAACAAATACCTACTTATGATTATACTCTCCATGCAAGTATCCGCAACTACAAGAGAAGTAATTAAGATAAATCTAACCATAGCATTAAACAGTTGGATCCAAAACACCTCCGTACAGAATAATTCACAAACTAGGGTTTAGGTTTCTATCACTCCCGCAATCCATCATGCACAAACTAATTCCACAATACCTTCCCCTAGGCCAAACGATAGTGAAGTGTCATGTAGTCGACGTTCACATAACACCACTAGAGGAAAACAACACAACATAATATCAAAACATTGAATGGGCATCAACTTCACATGATTACTAGTAACAAGACTGCTCCCATGTCCTCAAGAACTAATGGAACTACTCACAACTCATCATATTGATCATGATCAGTGGGTATAAATGTATGATTAACAATCTGAACATAACAATCTTCCACCTATTGAACCAACAAGTATCTACTACAAGATGTAATCAACAGTACTAGCAGCCCCAGGTACCAATCTGAGTTTTGATACAAAGATTGAACATAAGAGATGAACTAGGGTTTGGAGATGAGATTGTGCTGATGAAGATGTTGATGAAGATGATGATCCCCAGGATGAACGGAGTGTTGGTGATGATGAAGACTTCGATTTGCCCCTCCCGGAGAGAAGTTTCCCCGGCAGAATCGCTCCGCCGGAGAGCAGAAGTGCTCCACCCAAGATTCGCCTCGCAGACGGTGGCAGAAAGTCCCAAGAATTTTCTGTGATTTTTTGTAGGGTAAAAGGAATTTTATGGCCAAAGGGCATCAGGAGGCGAGCCACCAGGGCCCCACACGGGCAGGGGGTGCTGCCAAGGGGGTAGGCCGCGCCACCTGGCCGTGTGGCCGCCTGGTGGGCCCCCTGGTACTTCTTTGCTCCAATATTTATTATATATCCCAAAACAATTCTCCAAAAATCCATGCTGATTTTTGAGCTCCGGAGAATTGCTTTCTCTTTTGTTGTTATTTTAGGTCCAGAATTCCAGCTGCCGGTATTCCCCCTCTCTTTGTATAACTTGCATTTTAAGAGAGAAAAGGCATTAGAATTGCACCATAATGTGAAATATATCATTGAAATAAGATAAATTACAGTAAGAAATAATGATGCAAAATAGACGTATCAGCCACCATGACCCCTGATAGCGCCACCATCCTGCTCGCGTTCATCAACACGCGTCCATCGCCGAGACCCTAATGCGCCACTCTACCAAGGCCTACCGTCGTTGATGCGGTAGATGCAATGCTGCTCCACCTGTTGGCCCCTCCATCCAGCACTTGCTAACGGCACCGAAGGCATCGTCATTGTCCAATCTGGTAGACCGAGATCTAGGGCTTCCCTAGAAGCAGACCGAGCGAGGTGACGCAGACTGCAATGACGATGCCTCAACAAAGAAACGACGTCAAAAACTCCACCATCATCCACCATGACCAAAGTCGGCACGATTTTTACCGGCAGTCGCGCCATCCCGACCCCAGCTGACTAAAGCCATGCCATGAATACGTACGCAGCCGCTGGCCGGCCAGGAGCCACGCCACGACGGATCTGAACGGGGATCAGATCCACACCCGTCGCTCCCAACCATCGCCCGAGAGCATGGCAGAGAAGATCCCCGTGCACGCACCGGCCCTGGAAACGACAGCCGCCACCGCCCCACCACCTCCTTGTGCTGCCACCGCCGTTGCTGCTCGCCCCCGCCGCCGAGGGCCATCGTGGATCTCGTGCCCCCGTCATTGAGGGCTGCCCCATGCCATACCTTGGTCAACATGGGAGAGGAGGAGAATCACCGCCGCCGCCTGCACCGCGGGCTTTGCCCACCAGTGTCCGCTGGTGGTGGCGAGGGGAAGAAGAGGAGGGAAGGGGCTGGAGGAAGGTGGCACTAGGGTTGCACCCCGTGTCGCTCGCAGGAGCGACGCTGGGCCTCCTTCATACGGTCTTCCTTGCCAAGTTCGGGTTTCTAAGCTCCTCGGAGCAATTGACGAAGAAAGAGCTGAAGAAGGCGAGCCAAGGTTTCATAATTTCTTCTGGTCTTTGCCTTTTTTAGTTCACCTCATTTAATTTGTATGGTGCTAGTTTAGCTGTTGTGCGTGTAGTTTAGGAGAGTGGAATGGAGCATGGTTCCGTTAGAGCGTCTACAGCCGGCCTTCTCAAATCCTCCTCAAACATCCGCGGACGCGATCGGTCAGTGACAGGACAGGAGAAAGAAGAAAAAAATTACCCAACCGGACCCCGCATATCATTCCTATACGTCCGGACTGTCCGCGAACCCTTATATTGAGACCAAATGTAGGAAGGATACGAGGGCTCGCGGACACGCCCGGTCAGTCCGCCACGTAGGACACGACACACCCTGGACCACCTTTTCTCTTTCTTTATTCTTTCTTCTCTTTCTCTCTCTTTATCTTCCCCAATCACATGCAAATGACCGGACATATAATGTAGAAAATGAGAAGTATGGCTGCATGGACGGACAAATAGGGGCTCAAAACGGACATGCCCGGACACTGACCGGGCGCGTCTGTGAACATTTAGGGGGCGGAATTTGCTAAGTACGGCTGTAGACGCCCTTATTCCGTGGTGGCGTGCAGAGCAACCTTGCAATGGGTGTGCTCTCGATCAGGTGGTCCAGGCCTAGTATGCAGTAACAGTTTGCTAGGCCTAGTTCCAGCAGTGCCTATATATGTCGTCGGCCTCCATGCTGGAAATAATCCAAAGTTCCGAGTTAGTCCCGAGACAGAACCTGGGAGGTTGAGATATCTATATCTATATACCAATTAATAAAGGAAGGAGTGCTTCTGCCCGTCCGTCGTGCAATTTTACAGAAAACTTCCTGCATTTTTTGTAAATTATCCCGCAGTACACATTTAAGTCACAGCCGAACCGTTTTTTGCATTTTTTAGAAAACCCACTCACATTTTAGGTAATTAACACGTGGTCCATATTTAAGTCAAATGAATCGTTTTTTTTTTGTGTTTTAATAGAAAACCCCCTAGAGTTTTCGGTTAATCAATCCGCAATCCATCTAAAACAAATGCTTTTTTAAATTATCCATACCTTTTAAACCATAACTCCGATTTTAACATGTTATATATGAAATTTGATTAGAAAAATGTGTAGAATCTGAATATAATGTTTTTTTACCTATTAAATATTTTTATAATATTATTTTGGGTGTAATCTTAATCTATGGCGCACGGTCCATTTTTCTTTCGTACCGGCAGCGATCCGGATTGCAAATAAACACCAACTAAACCAGATTGAGATGAAAGAAGACATTGATAACCACGCATGCACATCTCTAAAAAAACCTCGAAGGGGATTGTTTTCTCATCTTATTCCGAGCGAGCGCGCGGACGCATGAGAGAGAGAGAGAGAGAGAGAGAGAGAGAGAGAGAGAGACGCCTTAGGATTGACCACATTCAAACTTGTTATGGTTTTGTGAGCACTGAGGCCACCGACGGCGAGGGTGTGAAGGAGGATAAGCGGCAACACAAATATGATGCCTTGTTAAAATAGAGGACATGGACCTATTGGGGGTCTTGAGTCATGGTTATTATTGGGTTAAGAGCGTGTGCTATTTTTTCTCCCGTTGCAATGCACAGGCACTTTTGCTAGTGAAGAAAAAAAACTGTTTGATATGGTCGTGAGAATTACGAGACGAGAAATAATCAAAACTTTGGATTATTATTACGTGAGACAAGACGTGCCTTTCGCAAATGTTCTTGACCGTGTGTTGATTTCTTATCTGATGTGATTCATCCAACAATCCATAGGCGATCAGCACTATGGTACCACCTAGCCTAATCCTACTAGTATAGATCTCATTATATTCTCCTTGTTGGGTGGCATAGTCTAGCTTGTTTGAGTGAGCTTAGGCTTAGCATCGTGTGCGTCGTCGGCGCAGAAGAGGAGGATAGAATGGGCAGAGAGGTGCAACATGCGAGGAGAGAGCCAGAGACATGCATGTATGGCAGCATGCGCATGACGCTTGAGGCTGGTCATAGTTGGAGTAACTTAGCTAGTAACATAGCGCATTCCAAGACAAGTTTGCTTATGTGGCATGTAGTTAACAAGGAAATAGGTGTTTGGAGTAACATAATATGTTACTGTAACATAACGCAACCCAAAGCAAAATGAGTCTACAATCTAATAAATGCAATCATCTATGATACTATTTTTATGTTACTTTGCACTATGAAGGTAGTAACATAGACTAGTGTCATATGCATGACACTAGTCTAAGTTACTCCCCACTATGACTAGCCTGATTGGACTAGGGCTGGTGAATGCTTGCTGTCCATGAATCCGTGCCGACTTATTGCAGTTGACAAGGCCAACTAGTCGAGGTCTGCTGTCGAATTAGAGCTTAATTGTTTGGTTTCTTTCGAATAGATCTTTTCCCGATCAAGGACCGGAGACTATGGATCTGTGCCTCATCTTCGAATGATGGAGCTGACTGTAGGATCTTTGAGATCTCCAAGTTGTTGCTGGAGATAAGCTCTGACAGGTACATTTCATTCCATGTTTGGCCATCTCTCACCGGTACTCGGAATCTTCGATGCCGCTACATTCAATATAAAGCTTCGTTTATCTGCTGATAAGTATTGTGGTATCAACTTGGAATGCAATGTAATATACTATCATACTTAAAAATATGTAATATTTCTGTTATGCGTTCTTTCATACTATAAAAGATTGAGTTCCCTAACTTCTGAGGGAAGAAACTAACCTAAGAGAGAACGAAGAACTGCACTGATTCCCTAGACGCATTGACTTAGACACCAAAGCTAGTTAGATCACTTTGAAGTGGTTAACGGGAAGAGCTAGCAGATCCGTCATTGGCACTGGATAATGGATCACCTGCCGGTAGGCGAACTTCGTCCACTCGTTTCAGTCAGAGCATACTGCGGTCACCTTGTCTTGGGTTTCTACCGTTTACAAATAATATGAGGAGTGGTGCCTTTAGATTTATTTTCTTGTCTTTATGCATCTCTCTTATCAAGTTATTTCCAAAGTCTTCACTCTCTGAGTAAAATGTCTTCTGACCGAGCACACTAAGCACTTACAATTTTGCTTCATACTTTGACCTCTCTTAATGTTACGGTTTGTCCTATGACTCAATGAAGAATTAGAGAAACTTGAAAAGAAATTATACTCCACAACTTCTAATTCTTCATTGAGTAGACCGAAGACTTCTATGTTTTCCTTGACATTTTAAGGGTTGAAATCCTTTGGTTAAACCAAATCTGTAGGGACTTAACATCCATGAACACTAGTAAATACACTAGTGCTTTAATTATTTTGTCATTAATAATCGAAACCCACTAGGGGTGCACTAGATGCACTTACAATTAAGTATATATACTATATTTATGTAACTATCTTTGACGAGGACATGGCACCCGGGTACCGCCAGCCAAGCAAAGCACTGGCCTCCTCATCTCCGTGCAAGCCGAATCAGTGACTCATGGCAAAGAGCCAGCCGACTGTCATACCAGGTTGGGAGGCAGGGCAACATCATTCTACAGGCGCATGACATGGTCCGGCTTGACCCAGCAGTGCGAGATAGGGCCACCTTATGTCCGACGCAAACCATGTATCCCTAGCTCGGCTAGGTATATAAGGCGAGATAGGGCCCTCTCGAGTGGCACCCAATACATTTTAGAGTCATCTTGGGCTAGGGTTTTCACCTAACCCCTCTTCCACCTTGGCCGCCGTCACAACCAACAACTTGTAACCCAAGACACAACTTCAGTGATCCTCTCGATCTGAGCCCTCGAGCACTGCAATCCAAAGCAAGTAGGAGTAGGGTGTTACTTCTCCAAGAAGGGCCCAAACCTAGGTGGATCAAGTGTCCCGTGTGCAGCCATGCAGATTCGTCACTCGCACCCCCTCCAAACAAACCAGTCATCGCTCAACGACACTGTAGGATCAAAAACACTAACAGTGTTGATTGTATTTAATATAGTATAAATATGCTCTATTTTTTAAATCCTATAACAATTACTAGTGGCATGTAGAACCAAAGGCACGCCACTGGTAAGTGACATACTATTGTCATCTGGGGCTTAGAGCACGCCACCGGTAAGTGGTTACCACGTTCTTCAATCATGTTCAATGAATTTGTGGCCATTGCTCGATGGTTCTCGACACTTGGCCCTCAAGTCTATGGTCATGCGCATAAGTCGACACTGAACCATTCATTGCATTGGACATTGCCGGCTACTCATGGAGGGTGTCCAACTCTGGATTTAATAAGCCATATAATGAGCCGTGAATGCTGAAGGGAACACAGACGAAAAGAAAGCAATGTAGGTATATAGTGCATAATTACCCTATATAAAGTGTGATTTAAGATCTTTATATTTTTAGGACGTGCCAAAGCAAAATTATGCATGCAATACATACATGAATAGGGTTATTATCCTGAGGGTTTCGCTATACACATAGTCCTACTATTGTAAGATAGATGACTACTCATTTTACCAACCGTCCATAGCTAGCCCAGGACTAGGCGATATTGGCCAAAAAAAAGTGAAACTTCACCAGCTACTTCGCTCCTGGCTCCGCTTCGCTCCTGGCTCCGCGTGCAATCATGTCAAGTTCTGATCATCAAGACAGGCGGAGAGCTCTGCAATGTCCTAACCCCATTGAAATCTGATCCATCAATGATCCATCGGACCTTAGGTAGCTACATCGGGTATGTTTGTATTGGTTTTTGTCCGGTTTTTTGTCAATAACTAGGCAATTATCTTCTTCTTAATTAATAGATCAGACAAATATTTTGCCTCTGTTTAAAAAAATACATCATTGATGAACAGGAAAGGTTGTTAAAACACTTTGTAAATTACGTAGAAACCTATATCATGGAGTTCACGTTAATTCTGTTGTTTTGGATTTGTCCACATACACTATGTCTGTACTGTTCGTTTGATGAAGTTAAGATATTATTACTGGTTCGGTTACCTTGATAGCGCTCTGTTATATGTGTATAATGTGGCACCCCGGCTCAGCGAACCATATGCCCTACATTCCAGCCCAGAGATCAATGTCTCCTAAATACACAATACAACTTGGCATAGAACTGAACAACTCTTTATTACAAATACTAAGGGTACAAGGGTTCTGATTTACAATTATCGTGAGGCAAGATAGTGAATATGCTTGTGCCTCTATTTCTAGTAGCGGAATAAAACATCGCGGCGGAACAGCGTGACGATGATGGACTCCACTCCAAAGGGACACTGCTGGGACACTTCCAAGTTCGCAGATTCGGGATCCTCGAGATACACAATCATGACATCACCTGCATCTGGCATGACATGCCAGGTGAGTACTTAGAATTTACTCGCAAGCTCACAACAACCAAAAACATCAAGACAAAACAATTACATGGCAATAACAGGTTAAGTTATGAGCAATTATTAAAAGGATGGAAGTAAATAATAAGCATGATATTATTAAACTAACTAGATTGTAAACTCATCGTTTAAGGTCACGTGGACCATCTTACTCTTGACCACCCGGTCATCCAACTTATTCCTGTGATCACCTCATTATCATCCCATGATCATCCCTTATTTTCTGCCAAGCTGTTACTTAACCAATTATAAAGATGCGTTCTTCCATCATTATTAGTGTGGATCAGATAGTGTGACCTAGTATGAACTATGCCCAATACCGTGGACGCAACTATTCGAATAGATTCAAACACTCTGCAGAGGTTGTGCACTTTACCCACACTATGGACATTCGTCCAACAAAACTTGCCTACCTTATGACACTCTTACCATATCACAGACATTCCCTCGGGTCATGTCCTGGGTGTCCCTGTGTCACCTCGTGGCCCCTGCCACCTCGTCGCTAAACTGTCCCAAACGGGGACCCATGGCCAAATAAACAACTGGGCTCACAAGATTATCGCCGCCTACCTGATCAGGGTAGCATGCACGCATAACCTTCCCTGTTTGGTGATACCAATAAAAGGCATAACAATAGATAAAGCTATGACCTTCCCATAAAGGCAAATGTGGCTGCAAGGGTAAGTTCGGTTCAGCGGCACTATGACTTGATCAACAAATGATGGAATTATATCATCAAATTTATTTTAGTTAAACCAATTCCTTTAGTTTTACTTGTTAAAACATGATCCAAGTCGCAGCATGATTAAACTTACCATTCCGAAGAATATGATAGCCATGTTATTTCTACTTCTATCTTAAGTGAAATAACAAGTATTCTCATGTACATTCATGTCTAACTTAAATTAATGAGCTACTGAGCATATTGAATCCAAGGTTAACATGGCAGTAGCATACCAAAAGTTCATGTCAAAATAATCATGAATAAACCATTTTTGAATAATTCAAATCAAGTCAAAATATTATTTTAAAATCATGGCATTGCATTGCCATCATGCAAATGGAGGGTGTGGCATGCCTTGCTCCAAGGGAGTGTTGAAGTACTCTGGGTCTTCACCACCTAGGTATTTCCTTCTGGAAGTACTTTTAAAAGGCAAATGTAAATAGCACATGAAGTATATTTATTTTTCCAGAAATTCTACAAATTATAAAAATGCCAAAATTTACTAGAAAATAAAGGATTTCAAAAGAAAAATAGTGCAAAAAGTTTCAGCTCAATTGGACTTGTGGTTTGGAAGATAGATGCAGTTAAAGTTGGGTCAAACTGGTATTTAAAATGAATTAAAAAGGAATTTCTAGAAATTCCAGACAGTGCTACGTCGAAGACGTATTCCTAGATTATGTTTCCACTTACAAAACATTTCGGGCGGCTATTCAGAGGCTGACTGGTGGGGCCCTTTGTCAGGTTTTAAAGAGAGACAGAGGGAAATAGGGGCGGCGGTGCTCACCGGTGGCTGAACGGCGGCGAGGAGGAAGCGGAGGAGCTCAGGGTGAGGACGGCTGGATGGAGACAGCCACGACGAATCTACCGGTACCTGTGGCTATTCGAGAGATGTCCAGACAGTGATGGGCGCATCTTCTCTAGCGATGGCACGTTGTGGTGGTCATCGGAATCGATGATCCCGACAACGATTCACTCGGGTAGGAGGTTGGGGAGGATTTGTGGGTTGCTAGGAGTCCTCTGGTGGGTTTGGTTGGTGCTGGGGTGGATCAAAATGTGCTGGCGATGGAGAGGGCCGAGCGGCGGAGCTCGTGGCTGGAGTGGAGAAAGAAGAGCTCCCCACCTTGATTTCTTTGCTCCAGTGTGGAATTGAGAGGCGAGGGAGGCGAGTTGTGAAGAGCTGTGAGGCCGGGGCGATTTTTATAGCCGGGTGAGGGAAGCAGTGGCCGAAAGTCGCCATTGTCATGACTCAGCGCGGCTGGAGATGAACTGGTGTTGCGCTGGCTGGCTGGGAGTGGTAGGATGCGACGTGAGAGACCAGATAAGATAAGGGCGGCGCTAGAGGTCAACAGAAAGTAGCCATAGAGGTAATCAGTGCCGCCACTATTCGGAACGGTGGCGGTTGTTGGCCGTGTACGGCGGCGCTAGTTTACGGCGAGGGGGAGGGTTCCAGGAGGTGTACGTGTGCGGTAGGGAAGCCATCAGCATGCCCAGACAAGCGGGGACAGCCGGAGCTGGGCTGGCCGAGGTGACCCGACAACCAAAGCGCGACCATCTCGTGCCAACAGTGTGGTCACCGTGTGGCACGACATGCCGAGGTCACGTAAGCCTAGTAAAGTTTGTCTGGGGTGTTGATATAACCTCAGATAGGTGCTATGTGCCACTGACATGAATAGGGTAGGCCTGATCTGGTCATGCTGATCGAGAATAGTTTCTGGATAGGAACTGTTTGTGGTGGTTTCTGATAAATTGGCTTGAAGAACTGAGCTATATTTTGGTGTGTGATGGTAAATGGGTATGGTAAGTCTATCCACAAAATTTCACTGGAAACAAACAAGTGCAGATAGCACTTCTTTCATAGAGCACTATGTTCTCCAGAATTTGGTTTGAATTGTTGTGAATAAATGGCTTGTTGGTTTGGAGTGAAACCTAGTTTAATTTCAAACCATTTTAGCACTGTTTGAATATGCTTCCTCCACAGTGCTTTTTGCTGGACAGAAGCTTTGGGGAATTGTTGAGAAATAATGGCTTGGCAAATGGAGCTAAATTTTTGGCAGGTTATAATTATTTAGGAATATCCACTCACTGGTAAAATTTCAGAGTTTCTAGACAAAGTTGGAATGCACTTCCTTCACAACCTGAATTCTGTCTAGAATGGAAATGGAATTGTTTTGAAGAATTTTTGAACTGGACATTGCTGTGTTTTGGCATATTTTGGAATGATATGATCCAAAGTATTTCTGGGAATTATTTGGGGATCCTTAGGATGACAGAAATATAGGTTGCTTCACAACCAAGGGCAAAAGGATTATTTCTTTAATAGAAAAAGGAATATTTCAATGATGGATGGGCTTGAAAAGAAATGGCATGACTTTTGGCAGTTTTTTGAAGCTTTGATTCACTTGGGAACAGAAAATAAAAATATTCCCACGATTTTATGTCCAAAGAAACATTCAAATTTCAAATCCAATGTCAAATTCCAAAGAAATTCAAATCAGTTTTTGAAAAAAAAAAAGGACCAAAAACCATGGTGTCACATATATACTCCCTCTGATTCATTTTACTCCGCATATAAGAGTTTCTTAAGTCAAACTTCATAAAGTTTGACCAAATTTGTATGAAAAAATATCAACATTCACAATACTAAATTAATATCATTAGATGCATCATGGGATTAATTAGCATATTGTATTTCTTTATATCGTAGATGTTTATACTTTGTACTATAAGTTTAGTCAAACTTTAATAAGTTTGACTTAAGACAAATTTTATACACCGAGTAAAACGAAATGGACGGAGTACCAACATAACGTTGAAGTGCAAACATATTCCATGGCCTTGGACTTATAACTCCTATAGAGGATGCTGGAGTACCCGCCTTCCTTGGCTGCTCGAGGGCGAAGAGAGGCTCCTGGCCATCCATTGTTGTGTGGCTTGTGTCGGGAGCCTCTTGGGGCGTCTCCTAGCCATCCAATTTGCCCAGACGGCTTGGACCCGGGCAACCTGGCTGTAGACTCCATGACGGGTGGACCGAGGGCGTGTGATCACTACAGTCGGCGCGTGTCCATGACGGGTGAACCTCCCAGTCCCTCGGGGCCACCGTCATTGCGCGGCGTCCGTTGCACCCTCACCCACGTGCGATGGCCTGGACGGGCCCGCCTGGCGGCATCATCGCCGCCAGCTGGTGTGGTCACTACAGTCGGGTTGTGCTTGCGCCAGCTCGCGCGATGCCCACACCCTCAGCGGGTATCAAGGCGACCCGCCTCGATGGTCCATGATGAGTGGACCGCGTGCGCTTCCGGCTCCACCGTCGTGTGGTGGTTTGCGTCGCGCTTGTGCCTGCACACGACGGACTAGCTGGACCCGCCTAACGGTGTCTTTGCCCCTGCCGAGCTGGTTCGATCGCTACAATTGGTACATGCGGTGCGCCTGTTTGCGCCATCTCACACAACGCCTACGCCACCCGCTGGGCCGGTGCGGTTGCAGCACTCGGTCTCACGTGGGTGTCTACGACGGCAAGAGGCCGGGTGGCCAGCGCTGCATTCCCCTTGCTGGCTGGTGTGGGATGAGATAGAGGATGAGTAACTGACTGCATGCACTATGTGTATTGATTGACAGAGGTTACACAAGATAATATAGCGCTAGCCCAACGAGTTCCCGTGAAGGGTGGCACGCAGGCCAGGTCGTGGGCTGAGCGATCCTACAATCTAGGGCTGTAACATGAGACTGTTACACCATAATATACAGCTGTACATGTACATAAAACGATACGCTAACACCCCCCCCCCCCCCCCCCCCCCCCCCGCAGTCGGGACTCCACCGGGGTGGATGTTCAGACTGGATCTGAAGTCGGCAAATACAGCTGTAGGAAGCCCTTTTGTGAACACATCAGCGTATTGGGACCCGGAAGGCACATGGAGAACACGCGTGTCGCCCAAGGCAACACGATCACGAACAAAGTGAAGGTCGATCTCGACGTGTTTTGTACGTTGGTGCTGCACGGGGTTGGCCGATAGATATGTGGCGCTGATGTTATCACAGTATACAACAGTCGCCTTCGTAGGCGGGCGATGCAGTTCCTGAAGAAGCTGGCGGAGCCAAGCTATCTCGGCGACGCAATTTGCGACAGCACGATACTCGGCCTCGGCGCTCGACCTGGAAACAGTAGGCTGTCATTTGGAAGACCACGAGATGAGGTTCGGCCCGAGAAAAATACAGAACCCGGACGTGGATTTCCGCGTGTCGGGGCAGCCGGCCCAATCGGCATCCGAGTAGGCGACGAGGTCGTGAGAGTGCGAGGTGTAGAACTGGAGCCCGAAGTGAGAAGTGCCCTTGAGATAACGAAGAATGCGTTTGACAAGTTGAAAGTGGGCGGTCCGAGGGGCATGCATGAACAGGCACGCCCCTATTGAACGGCGTAGGAGATGTCAGGGCGCGTGAGTGTAAGGTATTGAAGGGCTCCGGCAAGGCTACGGTAGGGGGTGGGGTTGGAGAGAAGTGTACCATCGGAGGCCGAGAGTTTGGACCGGGTGTCGACGGGTGTGGAGATAGGGTTGCACTCTAACATGTTGGCGCGTTCAAGAATCTCAAGGACGTATTGCTGTTGGGAGAGAAATAGGCCCGAGGAGTTGCGAGCGACATTGACACCTAAGAAGTGGTGTATGTCTCCGAGATCAGACATGGCGAACTCATTCTTGAGGGAGCGGATGATGTGTTGGAGCGTCGTGGGTTTATCCGGAGCCAGGGCCGCCAGAGAGGGTGAGGGCCGCGGATCCGGCCTCGGCGGCGCGAGGTTGATGTTGTACTCGGCGAGGTCCAGACGAGAGAGCGCGACGGCGAAGGATGGCAGCGGGACCATGTCGCCAAGGATGGTGCGGATGGTGTCGAGGCGACCGTCAAGCCCGTGGAGCAGCTGCATAGTCAGTTCGTGGTCGGAGACGGGGTTACCCGTGTCGGCGAGGCCGTCGGCCAAGGCCTTCAGGCGCCGAGCATAGTCGGAGACGGTGAGGTCACTCTGCTTGAGGTTGCGGAACTGGCACGTGAGGTGGAGATAGCGAGCCCCTGGTTGGCCTGGAAGTAATCCCGGATGCGAGTCCAGGTGGTGTAGGCATTGGTGGCGCTCCCCATGATGAGCTCGAGGTGGGAGTCACAGAGAGTGAAAAGAATCCAGAGGATAAGGCGCTGATCGACGGCAAGCCAGGCGGCGTCGGGGGTGGCTGGTGGTGGGCGTTGGACGTGGTCCAGGACGCCGTGCTGCAGGAGAGCAAGAGTGAAGAAGGTGCGCCACTTGATGTAATTGTTTTCAAAAGGATCAAGTTTGAACTTGATGTGGTTGGAGATGTGATCCTGGGGGGAAGTGGAGAAGAGAGGGATCATGGTGGGGAGTAGGAGGTGGCACAACGGTGGTGAGGGCGGAGGAAGCAGCAGCGGGGGGAGAGGTCCCAGGAGGAGAGGAGCCGGCGGCCGTGGTGTCGACGGCGGCGGCGGCGGCGGGAAGGTCGCCAAAGATGTCCTCAAAAGCCATGGAAGCTGATACCAAGATAGAGGATGAGTAACTCACTGCATGCACTATGTGTATTGATTGACAGAGGTTACACAAGATAATATAGCGCTAGCCCAACGAGCTCCCGTGAAGGGTGGCACGCAGGCCAGGTTGTGGGCTGAGCGATCCTACAATCTAGGGCTGTTACATGAGACTGTTACACCAAAATATACAGCTGTACATGTACATAAAACGATACGCTAACAGGATGGGTGGCCAGCCTGGCTATGGAGGGGCTTGGCCTACCCGAACACTTGCCCGGCTAGCGTGGGATGGATGGCCTGCTCGGCTATGGAGGGGTTGGCCTGCCCGGACCCTTGCTATCATGGGCCCTGGGCAGCTGGCCTTTGAAGGGACATGTAACGTTGGTTGCCATTCCCGGCGCGTCTATAAACGTGCTTCACGTGCTTGGTTTTCTCGCACGGCCTCCCATATTGTTGTCTTCTTGCTGAAGTACGTGAGCTTCCTCTCGCTTCGGTCCCTCCATGAGCTTTACCGATGGTCATCGTGATGATCCCTATGAGTGCGGCCTCTATTGCCGAGGCGTCCATTGCTACCCACTCAAAGTAGGCGACAGCGGCGGGAAGCTGAGGCAGCCGATGGCTATTTCCCGTTTCATCGGGGAAAGGCTAGGGAGGAGGCTGCGGTGGCCACCATCCGCTTCGTCCGCTCATTTATCCGCCGCCGAGCCAGCAGTTCTACGACTCACTGAGGTTTGGACCTTCTCTTCTTACTATTTGTTTCACTCTTTCCTTGACTGATTTGCATCTGCCTTGTTTTCTACTTTTTGCGTTTTCTTTGCCCATGACTGGCTCCAACTAGAGAAGTGGGACACCATTTACATGGTGACGTCTTAGAGGGCGTTGGCGAGCTTGTTAATGTTGCTAGAAAAACAGCAAGAGGAACCTGCTTGTGGATCACCAAGGGTGAAGCATATAGCTCGACTTGGTGATCATATCATCAAAATAGTGATTGTAGCACAGGCATCCAAAAGAGCCTTCACGAACTAAGAAGCTTATCCGAGCTTTGTATTTGTTTAAGGCTGCCGTTGTATATTAATGTATAATAGTTAGTGTGGGATCGAAAGGATAGTTCTACGCGGGGGGGGGGGGGGGGGGGGGGGGTAATAGACACTAACAAGGCAAAAGGTGTAATTTTTAGTTCTCTTGAAACTTAGGGAGATTTTAGCACAAGTTAGATAGCAAGCAATATACCCTACACATGCATATCTAGAGTATGAGCCGCGGAATGTAAACAACATGCAAGTGCAAGAATATAAGGAGTAGAGTTTAGGAGATTTTGCAAACGAAGGGTGACACAAAGATTTTTCCTGTGGTTCTGATAGGTGGTGCTATCATACATCCACGTTGATGGAGACTTCAACCCACGGAGGGTAACTACTGCGCGAGTCCACGGAGGGCTCCACCAACGAAGGGTCCACGAAGAAGCAACCTTGTCTATTCCACCATGGCTTACGCCCATGAAGGACTAGCCTCACTCGGGGTAGATCTTCATGAAGTAGGCGATCTCCTTGCCCTTACAAACTCTTGGTTCACTCCACATGATTTGGAGGCTCCCAAGTGACACCTAACCAGTCTAGGAGACACCACTCTCTAAAAGGTAATAGATGTTGTTGTTGATGATGAACTTCTTGCTCTTGTGCTTCCAAAGATAGTCTTCTCAACACTCAAACACTCTCTCACAGATTTTGCTATGTGGTAGGAGAGGGATTTGGGTGGAAAGCAGCTTGGGGAGGCTAGAAATCAAGGTTCTATGGTTGAAATGGAATGCTCTTGAGCTCAACACAAGAATAGGTCATTCTCTCTCATAAAATGAATATGGGAAGTGTAAGCTTCAAACTGGTTGCTCTCTGAGAGTTGATGGATGGGTGGGGGGTATATATAGCCATCACCAAAAATCCAACCGTTACACACCTTTATGCACACTTTGGTGGGACCGGGTGAAACCACTCGGTGAGACCGACCTGTATAGAAGGTTTAAACTTTAGGCTTTCCGATGAGACCGCATGAAACCACTTGGTGGGACCGAGTCAAGCTGACCTAAGCACTTTCCACACTTCGGTGTCACCGACTGAAACCATTCGGAAATTCCAATTCAATTTCAGTTGACAACAGAAGGTTGCCAAGTTCTCTTTGGTGGAATCGAAGGGCCAACTCGGTGATACCGAGATGCTAGGGTTTAGGCAGTGGCTATGTCAAGTGTATCTCGGCCAGTCCGGCTGAATTTGTTTTGGTGGGACTGATATGAACTTTAGGGTTTTGGGCATAGTTGAATATGAGAGTGTGGCTGAGGATTTTGCAGCAATATCTCTAAGCATTAGAGCAGTTAGACCATCATCAAAACCCCACCCCCTTTTAATAGTATTGGCTTCCCTATGGACTCAATGTGATCTCGGATCACTTAACCAAAGATGTAGAGTCTTGAAGCTTTGCCAACATATGTCCTTAGCATTTTGAGGGGTCCACTTCACATTCCAAAGATTTGCCTAAGTTGAACTCTTCCTGAAATATACATGAGGAAAACATTAGTCCAACAACATGTATGTTGACATGAATTACCAAAACCACCAAGGGAGTGGATGTGCTTTTAGTTGGACATGATTGTTCATGTATAATGTATTTTGCCGAACAAAATAACTTTCAATCTTCTGACTGTTACATTGATGGTGTAAAATACTGTCAGATCCCTCGATAGGGTTCCTGACGAGATCGGAAGTACCGAGACGGAGCCCACACACATGTTACCCAGGTTCGGGCCTCCAGAGAGTAATACCCTACATCCTGCTTCTTCTTGTTATTCATGGTGATGGGGTTCCTCGTGCGAGGGAATACAATGGTCTAGGCTGGGTTGCTACCGAGAGTTCTCTTCTTCTAAGATTGAATGCCATGGGCGCTCGCTGCCTCCCCTTATATAGGCGGTGGAGGTTAAGGTTACAGGGGGTAGATGCGATCTGGGCCGCCGCCCTTCTTGTCTTGGAGGGCAAGGTGCTTGTAAGTCGGTTCACCCCTTTGCTAGGCCTTGAGGGCCCCTATCCGACCAACGGCGTGGCCCATCCCGGTGAGCCACCCCTGATGCGTAGCCCCGTCAGTAGCCCCTGAGCATGGCGGAGGTCGCAGGCAGTGACCTCCAGCGGGCTCCTATCTTCTGGACACAACCTTCCTTGCCCTCTGAGGTCTTGTTGCTTCGAGCCACCCGACCCCCTTGATCTTGGTCTTCACAGATTACACTTTTCCTTTAGGACCGTCAGGCCTGATGACCAGACGGTTTGGGCTGTTATGCGCCAAGCCTGTGGGCCCTGGCTCTTCGTCGTGAGACCAAGCACTGCCGCGGCTCAGTCCATTGCCACTGCTCCATGCGTCTTTACCGTTATTGTCAAGATCATAGAGAATCCTTGCTATAAATTCGGGGCGAAAGCATTCGTCTTGGCCGCCTGCTCTCCTTCCTAAGCTAGTTTCTGCCCACCGCCAGCGAACTCCAAAGACCACGCACCGGAGAATCCAATGGCTTCACCTTCTGCGCTTTCTGGCCGAGGCCGCCGCCGGGAACAATCAACAAGTCTGTCGTCGTCGCCTCCTCCGGTCTTGGCCAACCCGTCGTAGTGGGCCAGCGATTGGAAATGGTCCGCCATCACCAGGCATGACCTGGACCAGCAAGGGGTGGTTGGCTGGCTGTCGAATCGTAGGTCGATGGATTGGCTGGTGCCTCCTCATAAAGATGAGGTTCCTCGGCCACTTGTCTGGAACCTGGTGGTGCATGTGTCCTTTATTCATTGCGGCCTCCGCCTTCCGTTGAGCGCCTTCACTAGGGGGATTTTGACCCATTACGGGTTGTAGCTGCATCATCTGACCCCGAGCGGGGTGCTGCATTTATCTTGCTTTCTGACCCTCTACGAGTGCTTCCTCGGGGTCCTCCCCCGCTTCGGCCTCTGGAAGTTCTTTTTCGAGGTTGTTCCCCGCTTGAAAGAGGGCAAGGTTCCGTCTTGCGGCGGGGCTATCATCTGCCCTCATTCCGACTCTAAGTACTTCAAGTTGGAGACCAATGCCGAGATGCAATCATGGGAATAGAGGTGGTTCTATGCCCCGGACATTCCAGGCGACCATCGCGAGGTTGGGATGCCCAATTTTGTCGACGCGCCCTGGTGGTACAAGCTGGAGTGGGTCTCGGACAAGGAGATCTCCCAGGAGAGCGGCCTCCTGGTTGAGGTGGTTTATCAGCTTCAAGACAAAGGGCTCGCAGCCTCCAGATTTTGAAGACCTGGATAGAGAAGAATATCTAGCCCCTAGGATGGAGGGAGTCCCCCATGTTTGAATACAAGGGGCTAACTGATCCCAGTCGTCTGCTTCAGCAGGAGATCTCCGAGAATGAGGTGGAGCTCCCCGCGCATCTGGTGACCGATCTCCCTATCGGCGAGATCCATATGGGGGTTGCCATGGAGCCATACAGCCAAGCAAATTTGTGCCCTCTGGTATGTCATGGGGACCTTCCTCCTGTTCCTTATGTTTGTCGGAGGCCAGACCTCATGCATATTCTGACCCTTTTGTGCTTGTCTTCAGACTTTTCAGGATTTCCTTCCGATCCCCCAGTAGCCTCGCTCGCATGAGGCGGCCATGTACCTTATTAAACACGCACGCGTGACAACCCAAAGATTCAGCAAGGCTGTGACCAGGTCTGCTTCCACATCAAGGGATTCACGGAGGAGGTCGGACGAGGCCTCTGCTGCTTCTCCGCCAACGAAGGTCGCGCGGTCGCAGACGACGGCCCCCGCGGATCCGTCTGCCGAGCAAGCCGGGCCTCGTATGATGTATGAGGACTCCTGGGCCGCAGGTGCGACCAACCCTAGCTCATCGGAATGCTCCTTGGTGATTTGTGAGGCCGGGGGCGCTACGGCGGGCTCCAATGACGGTGGAGAGCCCCCGTGACCGTCGGGGGAAAAGGAGCCCCCGAGCGATGGCGTTGTACAGCCGTCGAGTTCATCGAGGATGGCGGACCAGCCGCAGGCCTCAATGACCAAACCGATCCTCGCCAGAGGCCTAAAGTTGGGGCGACGAAAAGCAGCACAGGTATTGTTCCCTTGCCCGCAGCCTCCTTGGGAGGTGTTTTCTTTTGTGGCCTTTACGTGATATTTCCTTTCCTTGTAGTTCATCAAGCGGCGTCCAGAAAGCCACGGGATGTCACACGCCACCTTCACCTGTGATTCTGCTTCCCTCAGGGGAGTGGCCTTGCGACGTTCAGGCTTTCGACTGGCCAGCGGGGTTAGATCAGCCTGAGCTGAGGAGTTTCGCCGTACCTCCGGTGGTTTGCGTTTGCGAGGAGGTCACGCCGACGACGCGCGGGTCTGATGCTGGCCTCGCTAGTGGTTCTGCGGTTCCTTCTTCTTCTCAGGAGGAAGGTCTGGCTAGTCATATGCCAGGCCGAATGAGGGCTACTCTCCATGAGAGGGGCATTTTCGCTTAGGCTTTACAAGAGGCCCTTAGGGAGATCGGATGTACGGCGGAGGTCGGTACCAAGGTAGACACCCTAAGCCCTCCCTAGTAGCCCCCGAACCTCAAGTACATTGCGGCATAATGTGCTTGAGGTTTCATAGCTTGCACATCCCGGTCTTATCTTTTGCCTTGTCCTTCTTTATAGGCCCTTCTGGACAAACGGTCGAGCCTCACGGCGCGGGTCAGCGAGCTGCGCCAGAAGGTCGAGGCGGAAAAGCGCCGGGCCTCCTCGCTAGAGCATTCTCTGGCTGACTGCCTCAGTGAGTCTTCTGCACTTTGTGTTTTTAGTGCGGTCCTCATTCTGGGTTCCTTCTAATGTGTTGTATGCATTTGAAGTAGTTGAGGAGCAATTTTTTGAGGCAAAGAGCCATCTTGGTGTGGTTCGAAAAGAAACGAGCCATGCCCATGATGTTGCTTCTGTCGAGCTGACGGAGGCATGGGCCTGCCACGGGCTGCTCTCCGGGTAGTTAGGGGTTTTGGAAACAAATAGGAAGATCACCAACGATTTGCGTGCCCAACTGCAATAGGAAAACGCTATTGATGAAGGCCTTCGGCTGTGGATCCAGGATGTTCACGAGCAACTTGCGGCTGCCGAAGGTCGTTCGAGGGGCGTGGACACAAAGGGCGCTTCCCTTCGAGAAGGTGGTCAACTTGTCGCCCGGGACCTCCAAATTTGTCGTCAGCGCATAGCTAGCCATGAGGTGGCCTTGGAAGGTATGACCTGTCGTGTCTTGTTAATATGTCCTTTCCTTAATTTTGCCCTTCCACTCAATCGCTTTGTGTTGCCTTTATTTTTCAGCGATATTTCCTCCGATGGAGGTCGCGCCAGGTCAATCGAGGTTAGCCGTGGTCGCCCCTCTGATTGAGCGGATGTCTGCGGTGTTGTCATAGGCGGGGAGGTCCTTGTGGGCTGCTGAGCTTGGCGAGCGGCCCTTACTTCAACTGTTTGATTGGATTACCGAGGCTCCACAGCGTCTTCTCCAGCTTCAAGAGGCCGTGGCAACCGAAGGAGCTCGGTTCGCACTGGTGCATTTGCGAGCCGGTCGGCCGGAGGGTGTCAACCCGTGCCGTTGTGACCACCGTGCCAGAGTCCCGCCCTTTACAGGGCTTTTTCGATGAAGTTGAGGAGGTCGCCTCCTACGCGGCCATTGTCTGTCAGCGCCGCATGTAGACTCTATTTGCCTAAAAATAAAAGGAATACTCCGCAATTTTGTCTTTTGCGGTTGTCAGTATGTCTTTATTATTGTGCACTTTTGGACTTCGTGAGTCGTTAGTTAGTTATATATAAGGGCGGCACTATTCTAATCCCAGAATTAGAATAATTATTCTGATCACGATGGCCATATAAGGGCGCGACGGGACGTTCTTGAGATCCCTAGAAACCCACCGGACCGATAAAAAAAGTAGACCCCACCCCACCGGTTGCCCCAATCCCCACCCGTGACCTCCCCCGATCCCCTTGCCCAACGTTGCCGCCACCCTCCCTAGGTCGCGCCACTGCCGCCACACTCCCCGGATGGTGCCGCCGCCGCCACCCGCCCCAGACCGGTGCCGCCGTCTCCACCTCCACCCCGCCCCGAACCGGCGCCGCCGCCTCCGCCCCGCCTTGCACCTGCGCTACCGCTTCAGGCCCGTCAACCAAATCGCCGACGTCTGCCACGTTCTGCCGCCGCTCGCATCCGCTCGGTTCGCCATGGATCTATCCTCTCCCTCCCGACGCTATGTTGTCCTGCTCCTCAACTTCGGTAACGCCGCGAGCGAACATCACCTCCGGCCTCCGGCCACACTACTGCTGGCGGCTCTCTTCCCTGCAGCGCTCGCGCTCCTCGGTGGAAGCCTCTTGTCGTCGCCACCCTGCACCCCCGGCCTCCACTTCCCTAAGCTCCTAATTGCTGCAACCTCCTACCTCGCCAAGGTCAACCGTGAGCCATCACCCGCGTCATGCCTCGGTCCCCCACTCTGTGCAGTCCGACCTCGTCCGCCCGCACCGTTCAACCTTGCCAGAGCCACTAGTCCATGGCACAGGTCACCGTCGTGCCCTTCTTTACTTCCACCACGCCACCGCACACCGGCCCCATCGTCGCATGCACAACCTCAACCTCCTTCATGTATTTTCTATGTTTAGAAAAGTGCTCAATGAAATTTATGTTCCGAGAAGTTCATATATTACTGTGTGAAAAGGTCATGTATTAGAACTACACAATAAGTGAAAAATTGCATACCACAATTTTCTGCAGTAATAAGTGAATGATGCAGAAAATATACGCTACTTACGTAAAAATATTTTTTATAAAATAAACTAAGAAGTTCAAATTAAAAAAACAGCAAAGTTCGAAGTTTATGAAAAACTCAGATTTTTTCCTCGTTACTAAAGAATAAAATGAAGAAGTTCAAATAAAAAGGGTGAGAAGTTTAAATTAAAACTTAAGAGAAATTCAAAGTTTATGAAAAACTCAGATTTTTTTCTCGTTACTAAATAATAAAATGAAGTTCGAATAAAAAAAGACGACAAGGTCAAATTCAAATAGCAGAGAAGTTCGAAATTTTTGAAAAACTCAGCTTTTTTTTCTCGTTACTAAAGAGTAAAATGAAGAAGTTCATATAAAAAAGTTGAGAAGTTCAAATTAAACTCGTGAAATTCCTTACACGAAAAGCATATTAGTTTTATTTTCCCCGTTTCTAAAATAAATACATAGAAGTTCAAAATAAAAAATCTAAGAAGTTCAAATTAAAATAATGGAGTAGTTCGACGTGTAAACCAACCCGAATTTTTTTCATTACTAAACTAGGAAAAGTGAGAACTTCAAAGAAGAATGTGACAGAAGTTCATAGTGAAAGCAACGAGAAGTTCAAGTATTACACGGAATGTGTTTCAGATGAGAATAAAAAAATAGAAAAATAAAAGCTTAAAAGGTTTGTTGAAAGAAGTTCACGTGCTCTGCCCGGAAAAGTTTGATGTGTATAAAAAACTCAAATTATATAACGAACGGTCCAATATTTCTAATATAAATGATTTTTAAGTAAACATCGAAGTACTTTCAAAAAAATTAAACTTCTCTACATTTAAAAAAATAACAGAGAAATTCGAATTATATAAATTACTCAGATTTTTTCTCGTTACTAAATAATAAAATGAAGACGTTCAAATTAAAACAGAAGAGAAGTTCGAAGTTTATGAAAAACTCAGATTTTATTTTTTTGTTACTAGAATTCTTTACTCAAAAAATAGAAAACGTGAATTTCAAATTAAAATAACACAGAAGTTCAAAGTGAAAACAGCGAGAAGTTCACGTGTTACATGGTGTGTGTTTTCATATGAGAAAAAAGAATAAAAAGACAAAGTATACAAAATTTGTTGCTAGAAGTTCAGGTGCTCGACACGGGAAGGTTCAAACTTCTTGTGAGTGTGGTTCACTATGTATTTCTCACCCATTCTTGTGAGTGAGAAAAATGAATAAAAAGGTAAGGTCCAATTTTTTTCTTGCTATAAGTTCAAATTCTCGGTCGGAGAAAGTTAGAAAAATATTGTGACGAAGGTTTGTACAAAAAGGAATATCATTTGTGTAACACCGACGAATGGGTGAGAAATTACAAACAAAAATACGCGATAGAAGTTCAACGAGGAAACAGCAGGAAGTTCAACTACTACGCTAAATGAATTTCGGATGAAAATCTTTGAAACCGTCGCGAGTATGAAAAAAATGATTACGACGGAAAAGTTGCGTGTTTACAGTAGCTTTCCATCGGTATATCACCTGCTCAATTCCGGTGAGTGGATGGAGAGCTACGAGCAAAAATTAGCACATGAAAAAACAGAGTGAAGTTCAGGTAGACGTGTTGATGAAGTTCAAGTTCTTCACGCGGTGCATTTTCGAAGACTCTGTTTCGCGATAAAAGGCACAACGTGTGATCTCGCTATTTTCAAAATTGTTTGAAAATGGATAGGAATAAGAGAAAACCATCTACATGAAAAGGTTGCGTATTTTCCGTAGTTTTCAACTGTATATTATTTGCCCCATTCTGATAAAGTTTGTAGAAATTACGGTCAAAAAACGTTTTTCGCCATTTTCGAAATTGACTTAAAACCGTAATGAATTGGAAAAAATAGTCTACATAAAAAAGTTTCGCATTTCTTCAAGCTTTCCAACGCTATATCATTTGCTGCTTTCCGTGATACCATCTAAAAGTTCACGTGAAAATACGGACTCGGGGTAGCTTCGGTCCTTTCCCGAATTACTTTTAGACCGTATAAAATTATGAAGAACTTTCTATATGAAAAGAAGCGCATTTTCATAAGCTATCCAACGCCGTATCATTTGACTCATTCCGATAAACGGTTTGGAAATGGGCTCGAAAATACGATTCACGTTTTTTTGTGTGAAGAAAAACGGTTTTCAAAACTGCTCTTAAACCATTTAGATTTTGATAAAAATTCAACTTAGGTCGTGACCGTCATGTCCACAGCTTTCCAACGGTATATTGCACGCCTCATTTGGACAATGTTACGGGAAGTTCAACCTCTCACCAAGGAACGTTCAGGTCGAACAACTCAGGCAGTAAAATTGCAACAGACGCAAGTTCATCACGTCCCGAGAGCAAATCCGCCAACGAGCGAGATTCCTATTTAAAACGGGCATTTAATTGCTAAAAACCGTTTCCATATTACACTTACATCACATAGAACACGACTGACCAGAATAATTCGCGCGGGGAGACACGGTTGCGAAGATAGCCCGGAGGTCGGGTTCCTACAGAGGGAAGTTCAGGTTGTGTAACTCAGGAAGTTCAACCCGTGATCAGAAGAATATTCTGATCCCGTCAATAGTTTTGTATAGCGGCTTAGTGGGCTAAATGACTCTAAATTTAGCGCTATAGTGGGAAATAGCGGGCAATTAGCGGCATTTTCAATTTAGCGTTAAAAGTGCATAGCTTTAGTGGGAGGGCTCTCTGCGAAGCTATAGCGGGGCTATAGCGAAGCTATAGCCGGCTATTTAAAACATTGCTAATTATTGATGGTCGACTTCTTCGCCGGCAATCATGCAGACAGATGAAAACATATTTAATCATATGTTGGTTTCAGTGGAAATATAAATAACAGATGTTTGGATACAAATTTTCACTTCCTTGGAAGCACATTTTTATTTTGTTTGAAATATACCAATGTAGTCCGCTACCAGAATATGCTACCACTACTTGTCATATTTGTATCTGTCATTGCCTTGTTTTTCTTAACGCCTCTTCTACGTAAGAACAAAATATTGAATAAGTTCTACAAACCGCATGCTTCCTACACAGCTGAATAAAGTTTCTTTGCACACTAATCGTGCTTCCAATCATAGTGCATCATCCTTCCTACACGGCTGAATGAAGTTTCTGTTCAAAATCCTCATGCTTCCAACACAGTTAAATAAAATTTCCATTACACACTATTCTTGCTTCCAACAATAGTGATCATGGCGAACCAACCTGTGGTTGGATGGTTAGAGGGACTGTGGTATCCCCAGCCCACCAGGGTTCAAATCCTGGTGCTCGCATTTATTCCTGGAATTATTTCAGGATTTCCGGCGATGCGCATTAAGTGGGAGGAGACGTTCTCGTCGACGACGAGGTGCCTACGGTGACTTCGTGAATTTCAAGATGATATGCCGGCTCAGTCTCTCGAAGGTGCTCATAGGGGTAGGGTGTGCGTGTGTGCGTTCATAGGGGTGAGTGTATGCGCGTTTATATGAGCGCTTGCGTCTATACTGTGTTCAAAAAAAAGAAAAACAATAGTGACCATGCTTCCCACGCAGTTGACTAAAATTTTTGTTATACATGAATCAGCTATGCTTCCAACATTTCTGTTTTGTGCTTCAAGGGCTGAATGATTTGCTTCAAACGTGCCAGCTCCTCCTCGAAATAGGCTTTCGTCCCGCTATATTGATATAGCAACCATCCGATACATCAACGAGTTCCATGCTGGGGCAAACAGCACAATTATGCCCAAAAGAAAGAACAAGAGAAAATAAGAGAACAAATGCGAGCCACACTGGATCAACGAAAGCCATGGCATCCCGCAACTACTGCGCCCACCGGAGAGGTCCACCGCACTCCAATGCCATCGGATTGCCGCGCACCAAGCAACACCTTCAAGAAGGATTGCGACGACGACGACGCTGCTGCCCGGACGAATCCTAGGATTTCTCCCGGTACACGGAGGGGAGTGAGGGAGGGGTACCCTGACGCCCTTCAAGAAGGATGGCGGCGCCCACAGGCGTCACCGTGATGGTGTCGGGCAGACCCGACAGAGATTTCTCCCGACCCCATACACACACACACCCCAGAACCAACCCTCGGCTCCACCATGCCAACCGTCCACCAACATGCGCCATCACAGTCACGACGACACCACCGTCGCCTCACCACGGCAAACATTGCGAGGCCGACCGGACTGAAACGAGGCCACCATAGACAGGGACCGGCAGTACCGCAGCCACGTGGGAGGGGACAACCTCCACCGGTTCAGGCGGTAGCAGACCGGACACAGGACAGGAGCACGCCGGGCCAACTGCCCAGCCGGACCCAAACCGGGCCCGCTAAGCTCCTGCCACCGCGTTGCAGCAGACGTAGCACAGTAGCCTCCGCCCCCATCGCCGGTAGCTCATCGGACCAATCGAAGGCGACGCGCCAGAGGTCCACCCGGCCTGCCTTGACCCAGATCGGGCCCAAACGGCCCAGATCTGGGCTTGCAGGACGCGGTCAGCCAGATCTCGGCCAGCTGCCGCCTCCGCCGCCAAGGGGCAGCGCCGCCGCCATGCCACCGCCCGGACTGCACCGGAGGGCCGCCCGCCGAGGAACACCGCCGCCGGACCTCACCACCCGAGCTGGAGTCCACGTCGGGGAAGGGAGAGGGGCCGCCACCGCCGGCCACGCGCAGCGCCGCGCGGGCAAGTGCCCGGTCGCGCCAGCCGACGACAGCGGCGGGAGGAAGAGAGGGAGGAGGAGCTAGGCGGCGGGGGCAAGGAGAGGCCGCCCCGGTCGCCCCGCTCGGGAGGGTGACGCGGGGGGTACGCGCGCGGGGGGGGGGGCGGGGGGGCGTCCCTCTTTCCTTTCAAGTGGGGGAGAGAGCTCTCAAACGTGCCAGCTGAGAGAACAAACCTAGAGCGAATCTTTGGGAGCAGTTAATAAGGGACGATTTTATTAGGCGAACGTGCCAGCTGAGAGAACAAACCTATAGAGCGAACGTGCCAGCTGAGAGAACAAACCTAGCGAATTTATTAGGCGTAGTTAATCAGGAAAGAGGCAAAATTAATGGTGGACCTGTCCCCTAATCAGATAGAAACTCCCCCGTGAAAGCCCACTTCTGATCTAACATCCAAACTCTATCTTATCCAAGGGCTACGGGGTAGTCTGATTGAATGCCAGGGATCAGTAGTCTGTTCCCTAGCGCTCAAATGAGTTCCAAGTCCTAAACAGGACTACTACCTTCGTCACAATTAGAAGGCATGCACGTGTATCTAGGTCGATAATTTGATCTATATAAAATATATTGTTTAACATAAAAATTATACCATTATAAAATAGAACATCTAAAGTTTCTAATGATATTTTTTTTTGTAATATATGTCTCTCATTAAGTTGGTCAAATTGACGACCTAGGTACACGTGCCAAACCTACGTAAATGTTGTTTATAAGTCTGTAAAATCCATGTAAACTTATGTATGTGTAGCATTACTCGTAAATCTTGCATGCAGCCTCCTTTAAATGCATGGATAGCCAACCATAACTTCTCATATAGTGCACGCATTGGCTGAAAGGTAGAAACGAAGAGGCAAGGTGAAAACGGTTGTGCATGCTTGCAAATAAATAGGACCAACGCGTTTCCCCAAGAGTAAATGGGAGGGAGCAGGCGTGACTTACGAGAGGGAATTAAAAGCATGACACATCGGTTAGCTAATCTGGCCTTGTAATTATGGAAAAATGAAATTTGGGATTAGGCCTTGTAAAAATGGATGGAGGGAGTATCTCGAAAGTGGAGCACACTCAACATTGCTATCAGATGTCGTTGAGTTCCCGGCGTCAGCTTTCCTGCTTTTACCCTTCACTGATTCTTCATTTGGTGCACTCTTGGAAAAATCACCCAAATTATCGATCACCTCTTGAGCTTTAGGTACCAAGATACATCCATGTATTTTGAGCGCGCTAGCACCATGAAAACAAAGGTGTAACTTTTCAGTTTATAATTGTTAAGGTTACTCTAATTTGAGGTAGAACAGCACTGGTACAATTATCCCATCATCTGTTCTGATGACACAGTGTGCTAACTATGCATTGTGTGGACTGCTGTCTATAAGAACTGACGAGTGCTTGCAGAATATGAAGTAAATTCGGAAGTGACATTTAAATAAACTGCACAATATTGATGAAATATTTGCAGCTAGCACCAGAGGCACATAACTCTTCTCAAATAGAATAATACATGTCAGTCCAATAATTGCACTTTGATTTAATGTTCATTGCCATACACACATCATGACAAAAGATGCAGGGTCCTAACTCTCAAGTCTTGCTATCTAATAACACTAGGTCTAATTTAACTCATTGAACCCCTCAAACGCTAGCCCACACAGTCGGGCTCGCCGCCAAACACAAGAAGATAAACACCTCTTAGTGGTTGTTTGGATAATTAGTATTTGGAGCAAGTTTTAGCAAAATCAGTTTTAGGAGGATTTTTAGGAAAACCAGTTTTAAGTTGTTGGTTTGTTAAAACTGGTTTGTAGAGTACTTTGTTTGGGCTTAAAAACTTCAAATATGGCACTAGCCAGTTGGCTGAGACGAGCATTGAATGGATTTTCATTTCACAGCCGAATGTCCACGAGCCTCCATTCCACAAGCTCGTACTTGGCCTGTGTTCTTTGAAGCTCGTCCTCGGCCTCCTGTTCTCTAAATCTTGTTCTTCTTCGAAGCTTTGACGCACGTACTTGTCCTCCTGTTTCACGAGCGAAAGCGCTGCAGGCTTGATCGCCAAAGGGCAGAAGTCTGCTCCACGACCCTATATCACCTCGTCGAGCCGGTGCGACGGCGAACGTCGAGCAAGGGTTGTGTACCACGAAGGGCCGTTGGCCGAATTTTATTAGATAGGGAAAAGAGTACATCAGAGTTACAGTCTAGGAGGACTAGAGCTGTATCCATGACAATACAACCTCAGCACCAAGGAACTACTGAGAATACAAGTGAAGTACATAGGGAACCAAGCTCAGGCCGCCAATTCGCTGATACAACCTGCAGCCCTCCAAACGCCAATATCTTCCACGGTCAGGTCCCGAACCTTGTCAGGGGCGCTCGCCACGTTATCAAATATCCTCGCATTCCTTTCCTTCCAAATCCTCCAGTGCAAAAGAATGGCAATCGTGTCAAAGTTTTGCCTCATTGGCTTCGGGATCGCCGCCCTAGCCTTCAACCACCAATCTTCTGTAGTGCTGAAATTATCATCCGGAATCAGGAAATCAGCTCTTGCCCATGCCCTGAACCGTACCCAAACCTGATTACTGAAACTGCAGTGCACAAAAAGGTGTGAGCATGTCTCTGGTTCAGAAGAGCACAAGGGGCAGATGCCGTTGGATTGCCAGTTCCTTCTTTCCAAGTTATTAGCCGTTAGACATCTTTGGTGGACAGCAAGCCACATGAAAACCTTGCAACGCGGCGGCACTTTGGATTTCCAGATCGGCTTATAGCATGCAAACCGAGTGTTCCCAAAGAAGAACAACTGATATGCACTCTTAACCGAGAACTGAAGATCGTGCGTCAATTTCCAGACCGGCCGGTCCCTAGTCCCCATGGTCAGAGAGGTGGCCTGAACAATATCCCAGACCCTCAGATATTGGCCCATGGCGATAAGCGTCAAACCTCCTGATATGTCTCTGATCCAGGCCTGGCCTTGTAAGGCCTCACTGACAGATCTATCTTTGTTTTTGACAAAGGAGAACAAAGGAGGTGCCAAATCTGCAATAGAACGGCCATCCGGGAGCCAATTGTCCGTCCAGAACCTCGCGGACTCGCCGTCGCCCAGGCTGATGTGACAGGCCGCGCTGAACATGGCCTGCACGTCCTTCTCGGTGGCATCGGGGATCAGCTGCCACGGTCTCTCCTCCGTGTCCCATTTTAACCAAGGCCATTTGCATCTAAGTGCGAAACCGAACCACTTGAGATTAATAACACCGAGTCCTCCCACCTCCAAGGGTAAACAAACTCTTGACCAAGGCATGGGACAGTGGCCACCGTTGATCTCCTCCTCACCCTTCCAAACAAACCCCCGGCATCGCGTATTAATGATTTTAATGGCCCACGCCGGCATAGGAAGTACAGCCATTAGGTGTATAGGCAAGGCCATGAGGACCGATCGAGTGAGGGTCAGACGGCCCGCAGCAGCTAGCATCCTCGGTTTCCATCCTTTCATTTTATCTGAGAACTTGTCGATGAGTGGAAGATCTTGACGTCGCAGCCTGTATATGGATAGAGGTAAGCCCAAGTATTGGATAGGAAATTGCTGCCTCCTGCACTGAAAATGTTCCTCCACTGCCGCGGCTACCACTTCGTCACAACGGATGGTTGTGACTGTGCTCTTTTGCATATTAATCTTCAGCCCCGTGGCCTCTCCAAGTAGCTTCAAAATAGCAGATATGGTCTGAAGGTCTGAGTGCACTGGCCTGAAAAACAACACAGCATCATCCGCAAAGATGGAGGCCCTCGGCATCTTGGGGCTGCACCCAATGTCAGAGAGCAAATTGTGCTGCACCGCCCACTGCAACATGCCATGCAAAGTGTCCATGGCAAGGGTGAAAAGTGTAGGCGATAAAGAATCACCTTGCCTAACTCCCGGACCCAGAGCAAATGGTTGACTTAATTCTCCATTGATGGGGACTGACGAAGAGGCAGTGCAAAGGAGACCACAAATCCAAGAGCACCAGCTTCTGCCAAAACCTCTCCTCCTCAACACCTCGAGAAGGAATTTCAAATCCAATGTCAAATTCCAAAGAAATTCAAATCAGTTTTTTTAAAAAAAAGAGGACCAAAAACCATGGTGTCACATATATACTCCCTCTGATTCATTTTACTCCGCATATAAGAGTTTCTTAAGTCAAACTTCATAAAGTTTGACCAAATTTGTATGAAAAAATATCAACATTCACAATACTAAATTAATATCATTAGATGCATCATGGGATTAATTAGCATATTGTATTTCTTTATATCGTAGATGTTTATACTTTGTACTATAAGTTTAGTCAAACTTTAAGAAGTTTGACTTAAGACAAATTTTATACACTGAGTAAAACGAAATGGACGGAGTACCAACATAACGTTGAAGTGCAAACATATTCCATGGCTTTGGACTTATAACTCCTATAGAGGATGCTGGAGTACCCGCCTTCCTTGGCTGCTCGAAGGCGAAGAGAGGCTCCTGGCCATCCGTTGTCGTGTGGCTTGTGTCGGGAGCCTCTTGGGGCGTCTCCTAGCCATCCAATTTGCCCGGATGGCTTGGACCCGGGTAACCTGGCTGCAGAGTCCATGACGGGTGGACCGAGGGCGTGTGATCGCTACAGTCGGCGCGTGTCCATGACGGGTGAACCTCCCAGTCCCCCGGGGCCACCGTCATTGTGCGGCGTCCGTTGGACCCTCACCCACGTGCGATGGCCTGGACGGGCCCGCCTGGCGGCATCATCGCCGCCAGCTGGTGTGGTCACTACAGTCGGGTTGTGCTTGCGCCAGCTCGCGCGATGCCCACACCCTCAGCGGGTATCAAGGCGACCCGCCTCGATGGTCCATGATGAGTGGACCGCGTGCGCTTCCGGCTCCACCGTCGTGTGGTGGTTTGAGTCGCGCTTGTGCCTGCACACGACGGACTAGCTGGACCCGCCTAACGGTGTCCTTGCCCCTGCCGAGCTGGTTCGATCGCTACAATTGGTACATGCGGTGCGCCTGTTTGCGCCATCTCACACAACGCCTACGCCACCCGCTGGGCCGGTGCGGTTGCAGCACTCGGTCTCACGTGGGTGTCTACGACGGCAAGAGGCCGGGTGGTCAGCGCTACATTCCCCTTGCTGGCTGGTGTGGGATAGGTGGCCAGCCTGGCTATGGAGGGGCTTGGCCTACCCGAACACTTGCCCCGGCTAGCGTGGGATGGATGGCCTGCTCGGCTATGGAGGGGTTGGCCTGCCCGGACCCTTGCTATCATGGGCCCTGGGCAGCTGGCCTTTGATGGGACATGTAACGTTGGTTGCCATTCCCGGCGCGTCTATAAACGTGCTTCGCGTGCTTGGCTTTCTCGCACGGCCTCCCATATTGTTGTCTTCTTGCTGAAGTACGTGAGCTTCCTCTCGCTTCGGTCCCTCCATGAGCTTTACCGATGGTCATCGTGATGGTCCCTATGAGTGCGGCGTCTATTGTCGAGGCGTCCATTGCTACCCGCTCAAAGTAGGTGACAGCGGCGGGAAGCTGAGGCAGCCGATGGCTATTTCCCGTTTCATCGGGGAAAGGCTAGGGAGGAGACTGCGTTGGCCACCATCCGCTTCGTCCGCTCATTTATCCGCCGCCGAGCCAGCAGTTCTACGACTCACTGAGGTTTGGACCTTCTCTTCTTACTATTTGTTTCACTCTTTCCTTGACTGATTTGCATCTGCCTTGTTTTCTACTTTTTGCGTTTTCTTTGCCCATGACTGGCTCCAACTAGAGAAGTGGGACACCATTTACATGGTGACGTCTTAGAGGGCGTTGGCGAGCTTGTTCATATTGCTAGAAAACAGCAAGAGGAACTTGCTTGTGGATCACCAAGGGTGAAGCATATAGCTCGACTTGGTGATCATATCATCAAAATAGTGATTGTAGCACAGGCATCCAAAAGCGCCTTTACGAACTAAGAAGCTTATCCCGTGTCGATCGAGCTTTGTATTTGTTTAAGGCTGCCGTTGTATATTAATGTATAATAGTTAGTGTGGGATCGAAAGGATAGTTCTAGGGGGGGGGGGGGGGGGGGTTAATAGACACTAACAAGGCAAAAGGTGTAATTTTTAGTTCTCTTGAAACTTAGGGAGATTTTAGCACAAGTTAGATAGCAAGCAATATACCCTACACATGCATATCTAGAGTATGAGCCGCGAAATGTAAACAACATGCAAGTGCAAGAATATAAGGAGTAGAGTTTAGGAGATTTTGCAAACGAAGGGTGACACAAAGATTTTTCCTGTGGTTCTGATAGGTGGTGCTATCATACATCCACGTTGATGGAGACTTCAACCCACGGAGGGTAACTACTACGCGAGTCCACGGAGGGCTCCACCCACGAAGGGTCCACGAAGAAGCAACCTTGTCTATTCCACCATGGCTTACGCCCATGAAGGACTAGCCTCACTCGGGATAGATCTTCATGAAGTAGGCGATCTCCTTGCCCTTACAAACTCTTGGTTCACTCCACATGATTTGGAGGCTCCCAAGTGACACCTAACCAGTCTAGGACACACCACTCTCTAAAAGGTAATAGATGTTGTTGTTGATGATGAACTTTTTGCTCTTGTGCTTCCAAAGATAGTCTTCTCAACACTCAAACACTCTCTCACAGATTTTGCTATGTGGTAGGAGAGGGATTTGGGTGGAAAGCAGCTTGGGGAGGCTAGAAATCAAGGTTCTATGGTTGAAATGGAATGCTCTTGAGCTCAACACAAGAATAGGTCATTCTCTCTCATAAAATGAATATGGGAAGTGTAAGCTTCAAACTGGTTGCTCTCTGAGAGTTTATGGATGGGTGGGGGTATATATAGCCATCACCAAAAATCCAACCGTTACACACCTTTATGCACACTTTGGTGGGACCGGGTGAAACCACTCGGTGAGACCGACCTGTATAGAAGGTTTAAACTTTAGGCTTTCCGGTGAGACCGGATGAAACCACTTGGTGGGACCGAGTCAAGCTGACCTAAGCACTTTCCACACTTCGGTGTCACCGACTGAAACCATTCGGAAATTCCAATTCAATTTCAGTTGACAACAGAAGGTTGCCAAGTTCTCTTCGGTGGAATCGAAGGGCCAACTCGGTGATACCGAGATGCTAGGGTTTAGGCAGTGGCTATGTCAAGTGTATCTCGGCCAGTCCGGCTGAATGTGTTTTGGTGGGACTGATATGAACTTTAGGGTTTGGGACATAGTTGAATCTGAGAGTGTGGCTGAGGATTCTGGAGCAATATCTCTAAGCATTAGAGCAGTTAGACCATCATCAAAACCCCACCCCCTTTTAATAGTATTGGCTTCCCTATGGACTCAATGTGATCTCGGATCACTTAACCAAAGATGTGGAGTCTTGAAGCTTTGCCAACATATGTCCTTAGCATTTTGAGGGGTCCACTTCACATTCCAAAGATTTGCCTAAGTTGAACTCTTCCTGAAATATACATGAGGAAAACATTAGTCCAACAACATGTATGTTGACATGAATTACCAAAACCACCAAGGGAGTGGATGTGCTTTTAGTTGGACATGATTGTTCATGTATAATGTATTTTGCCGAACAAAATAACTTTCAATCTTCTGACTATTATATTGATGGTGTAAAATACCGTCAGATCCCTCGATAGGGTTCCTGACAAGATCGGAAGTACCGAGACGGAGCCCACACACACGTTACCCAGGTTCGGGCCTCCAGAGAGTAATACCCTACATCCTGCTTCTTCTTGTTATTCATGGTGATGGGGTTCCTCGTGCGAGGGAATACAATGGTCTAGGCTGGGTTGCTACCAAGAGCTCTCTTCTTCTAAGATTGAATGCCATGGGCGCTCGCTGCCTCACCTTATATAGGCGGTGGAGGTTAGGGTTACAGGGGGTAGATGTGATCTGGGCCGCCGCCCTTCTTGTCTTGGAGGGCAAGGTGCTTGTAAGTCGGTTCACCCCTTTGCTAGGCCTTGCGGGCCCCTATCCGACCTCCGGCGTGGCCCATCCCGGTGAGCCACCCCTGATGCTTAGCCCCGTCAGTAGCCCCTGAGCGTGGCGGAGGTCGCAGGCAGTGACCTCCAGCGGGCTCCTATCTTCTGGACACAACCTTCCTTGCCCTCTGAGGTCTTGTTGCTTCGAGCCACCCGACCCCCTTGATCTTGGTCTTCACAGATTACACTTTTCATTTAGGACCGTCAGGCCTGATGACCAGACGGTTTGGGCTGTTATGCGCCAAGCCTGTGGGCCCTGGCTCTTCGTCGTGAGACCAAGCACTGCCGCGGCTCAGTCCATTGCCACTGCTCCATGCGTCTTTACCGTTATTGTCAAGATCATAGAGAATCCTTGCTATAAATTCGGGGGGAAAGCATTTGTCTTGGCCGCCTGCTCTCCTTCTTAAGATAGTTTCTGCCCACCGCCAGCGAACTCCAAAGACCACGCACCGGAGAATCCAATGGCTTCACCTTCTGTGCTTTCTGGCCAAGGCCGCCGCCGGGAACGATCAACAAGTCCGTCGTCGTCGCCTCCTCCAGTCTTGGCCAACCCGTCGTAGTGGGCCAGCGATTGGAAATGGTCCGCCATCACCATGCATGACCTGGACCAACAAGGGGTGGTTGGCTGGCTGTCGAATCGTAGGTCGATGGATTGGCTGGTGCCTCCTCATAAAGATGAGGTTCCTCGGCCACTTGTCTGGAACCTGGTGGTGCATGTGTCCTTTATTCATTGCGGCCTCCGCCTTCCATTGAGCGCCTTCACCAGGGGGATTTTGACCCATTACGGGTTGTAGCTACATCATCTGACCCCGAGCGGGGTGCTGCATTTATCTTGCTTTGTGACCCTCTACGAGTGCTTCCTCAGGGTCCTCCCCCGCTTCGGCCTCTGGAAGTTCTTTTTTGAGGTTATTCCCCGCTTGAAAGAGGGCAAGGTTTCGTCCTGCGGCGGGGCTATCATCTGCCCTCATTCCGACTCTAAGTACTTCAAGTTGGAGACCAATGCCGAGATGGAATCATGGGAATAGAGGTGGTTCTATGCCCCGGACATTCCAGGCGACCATCGCGAGGTTGGGATGCCCAATTTTGTCGACGCGCCCTGGTGGTACAAGCTGGAGTGGGGCTCGGACAAGGAGATCTCCCAGGAGAGCGGCCTCCTGGTTGAGGTGGTTTATCAGATGCAAGACTAAGGGCTCGCAGCCTCCAGATTTTGAAGACCTGGATAGAGAAGAATATCTAGCCCCTAGGATGGAGGGAGTCCCCCATGTTTGAATACAAGGGGCTAACTGATCCCAGTCGTCTGCTTCAGTGGGAGATCTCCGAGAATGAGGTGGAGCTCCCCGCGCATCTGGTGACCGATCTCCCTATCGGCGAGATCCATATGGGGGTTGCCATGGAGCCATACAGCCAAGCAAATATGTGCCCTCTGGTATGTCATGGGGACCTTCCTCCTGTTCCTTATGTTTGTCGGAGGCCAGACCTCATGCATATTCTGACCCTTTTGTGCTTGTCTTCAGACTTTTCAGGATTTCCTTCTGATCCCCCAGTAGCCTCGCTCGCATGAGGCGGCCATGTACCTTGTTAAACACGCATGCGTGACAACCCAAAGATTCAGCAAGGCTGTGACCAGGGCTGCTTCCACATCAAGGGGTTCATGGAGGAGGTCGGACGAGGCCTCTGCTGCTTCTCCGCCAACGAAGGTCGCGCGGTCGCAGACGACGGCCCCCGCGGATCCGTCTGCCGAGCAAGCCGGGCCTCGTATGATGTATGAGGACTCCTGGGCCGCAGGTGCGACCAACCCTAGCTCATCGGAATGCTCCTTGGTGATTTGTGAGGCCGCGGGCGCTACGGCGGGCTCCAATGACGGCGGAGAGCCCCCGTGACCGTCGGGGGAAAAGGAGCCCCCGGGCGATGGCGTTGTACAGCCATCGAGTTCATCGAGGATGGCGGACCAGCCGCAGGCCTCAATGACCAAACCGATCCCTGGCCAGAGGCCTAAAGTTGGGGCGACGAAAAGCAGCACAGGTATTGTTCCCTTGCCCGCGGCCTCCTTGGGAGGTGTTTTCTTTTGTGGCCTTTACGTGATATTTCCTTTCCTTGTAGTTCATCAAGCGGCGTCCAGAAAGCCACGGGATGTCACACGCCACCTTCACCTATGATTCTGCTTCCCTCAGGGGAGTCGCCTTGTGACGTTCAGGCTTTCGACTGGCCAACGGGGTTAGATCAGCCTGAGCTGAGGAGTTCCGCCGTACCTCCGGTGGTTTGCGTTTGCGAGGAGGTCACGCCGACGACGCGCGGGTCTGATGCTGGCCTCGCTAGTGGTTCTGCGGTTCCTTCTTCTTCTCAGGAGGAAGGTCTGGCTAGTCATATGCCAGGCCGAATGAGGGCTGCTCTCCATGAGAGCGGCATTTTCGCTCAGGCTTTACAAGAGGCCCTTAGGGAGATCGGACGTACGGCGGAGGTCGGTACCAAGGTAGACGCCCTAAGCCCGCCCTAGTAGCCCCCGAACCTCAAGTACATTGTGGCATAATTTGCTTGAGGTTTCATAGCTTGCACATCCCGGTCTTATCTTTTGCCTTGTCCTTCTTTATAGGCCCTTCTGGACAAACGGTCGAGCCTCACGGCGTGGGTCAGCGAGCTGCGCCGGATGGTCGAGGCGGAAAAGCGCCGGGCCTCCGCGCTAGAGCAATCTCTGGCTGACTGCCTCAGTGAGTCTTCTGCACTTTGTCCTTTTAGTGCGGTCCTCATTCTGGGTTCCTTCTAATGTGTTGTATGCATTTGAAGTAGCTGAGGAGCCATTTTTTGAGGCAAAGAGCCATCTTGGTGTGGTTCGAAAAGAAATGAGCCATGCCCATGATGTTGCTTCTGTCGAGCTGACGGAGGCATGGGCCTGCCACGAGCTGCTCTCCGGGTAGTTAGGGGTTTTGGAAACAAATAGGAAGATCACCAACGATTTGCGTGCCCAACTGCAATAGGAAAACACTATTGATGAAGGCCTTCGGCTGTGGATCCAGGATGTTCATGAGCAACTTGCGGCTGCCGAAGGTCGTTCGAGGGGCGTGGACAGAAAGGGCGCTTCCCTTCGAGAAGGTGGTCAACTTGTTGCCCGGGACCTCCAAATTTGTCGTCAGCGCATAGCTAGCCATGAGGTGGCCTTGGAAGGTATGACCTGTCGTGTCTTGTTAATATGTCCTTTCCTTAATTTTGCCCTTCCACTCAATCGCTTTGTGTTGCCTTTATTTTTCAGCGATATTTCCTCCGATGGAGGTCGCGCCAGGTCAATCGAGGTTAGGCGTGGTCGCCCCTCTGATTGAGCGGATGTCTGCGGTGTTGTCATAGGCGGGGAGGTCCTATAAGGGCGCGACGGGACGTTCCTGAGATCCCTGGACTTCGTGAGTCGTTATATATATATATATATATATATATATATATATATATATATATATATATATATATATATATATATATATATATATATATATATATTATATGGCACTATTCTAATCCCAGAATTAGAATAGTTATTCTGATCATGATGGCCCTATAAGGGCGCGACGGGACGTTCCTGAGATCCCTGGAAACCCGCCGGACCGATAAAAAAAGCAGACCCCACCCCACCGGTTGCCCCAATCCCCACCCGTGACCTCCCCCGATCCCCTTGCCCAACGTTGCCGCCACCCTCCCTAGGTCGCGCCACTGCCGCCACATTCCCCGGATGGTGCCACCGCCGCCACCCGCCCCAGACCGGCGCCGCTGCCTCCGCCCCGCCCCAGACCGGCGCCGCCGTCTCCACCTCCACCCCGCCCCGAACCGGCGCCGCCGCCTCCGCCCCGCCTTGCACCTGCGCTACCGCTTCAGGCCCGTCAACCAAATCGCAGACGTCTGCCACGTTCTGCCGCCGCTCGCATCCGCTCGATTCGCCATGGATCTGTCCTCTCCCTCCCGATGGCTATGTTGTCCTGCTCCTCAACTTCCGTAACGCCGCGAGCGAACATCACCTCCGGCCTCCGGCCACACTGCCGCTGGCGGCTCTCTTCCCTGCAGCGCTCGCGCTCCTCGATGGAAGCCTCTTGTCGTCGCCACCCGGCACCCGCGGCCTCCACTTCCCTAAGCTCCTAATTGCTGCAACCTCCTACCGTGAGCCATCACCTACGCCATGCCCCGGTCCCCCACTCTGTGCAGTCCGACCTCGTCCGCCCGCACCGTTCAACCTTGCCAGAGCCACTAGTCCATGGCCCAGGTCACCGTCGTGCCCTTCTTTACTTCCACCACGCCACCGCACACCGGCCCCATCGTCACATGCACAACCTCAACCTCCTTCATGTATTTTCTATGTTTAGAAAAGTGCTCAATGAAATTTATGTTTCGAGAAGTTCATATATTACTGTGTGAAAAGGTCATGTATTAGAAACAATAAGTGAAAAATTGCATACCACAATTTTCTGCAGTAATAAGTGAATGATGCAGAAAATATTCGCTACTTACGTAAAAATATTTTTTATAAAATAAACTAAGAAGTTCAAATTCAAAAAACAGCGAAGTTCGAAGTTTATGAAAAACTCAGATTTTTTCCTCGTTACTAAAGAATAAAATGAAGAAGTTCAAATAAAAAGGGTGAGAAGTTTAAATTAAAACTTAAGAGAAGTTCGAAGTTTATGAAAAACTTAGATTTTTTTCTCGTTACTAAATTATAAAATGAAGTTCGAATAAAAAAAGACGAGAAGGTCAAATTAAAATAGCAGAGAAGTTCGAAATTTTTGAAAAACTCGGCTTTTTTTTCTCGTTACTAAAGAGTAAAATGAAGAAGTTCATATAAAAAAGTTGAGAAGTTCAAATTAAACTCGTGAAATTCCTTACACGAAAAGCATATTAGTTTTATTTTCCCCGTTTCTAAAATAAATACATAGAAGTTCAAAATAAAAAATCTAATAAGTTCAAATTAAAATAATGGAGTAGTTCGACGTGTAAACCAACCCGAATTGTTTTCATTACTAAACTAGGAAAAGTGAGAACTTCAAAGAAGAATGTGACAGAAGTTCATAGTGAAAGCAACGAGAAGTTCAAGTATTACACAGAATGCATTTCAGATGAGAATAAAAAAATAGAAAAATAAAATCTTAAATGGTTTGTTGAAAGAAGTTCACGTGCTCTGCCCGGGAAAGTTTGATGTGTATAAAAAACTCAAATTATATAACGAACGGTCCAATATTTCTAAAATAAATGATTTTTAAGTAAAAATCGAAGTACTTTCAAAAAAATTGAACTTCTCTACATTTAAAAAAATAACAGAGAAATTCGAAGTATATAAACTACTCAGATTTTTTCTCGTTACTAAATAATAAAATGAAGACTTTCAAATTAAAACAGAAGAGAAGTTTGAAGTTTATGAAAAACTCAGATTTTTTTTTCTCGTTACTAGAATTCTTTACTTAAAAAATAGAAAACGTGAAGTTCAAATTAAAATAACACAGAAGTTCAAAATGAAAACAACAAGAAGTTCACGTGTTGCATGGTGTGTGTTTTCATATGAGAAAAAAGAATAAAAAGACAAAGTATACAAAATTTGTTGCTAGAAGTTCAGGTGCTCCACACGGGAAGGTTCAAAACTTCTTGTGAGTGTGGTTCACTATGTATTTCTCACCCATTTTTATGAGTGAGAAAAATGAATAAAAAGGTAAGGTCCAATTTTTTTCTTGCTATAAGTTCAAGTTCTCGGTCGGAGAAAGTTAGAAAAATATTGTGACGAAGGTTTGTACAAAAAGAAATATCATTTGTGTAACACCGACGAATGGGTGAGAAATTACAAACAAAAATACGCGATAGAAGTTCAACGAGGAAACAGCAGGAAGTTCAACTACTACGCTAAATGAATTTCGGATGAAAATCTTTGAAACCGTCGCGAGTATGAAAAAAATGATTAAGACGGAAAAGTTGCGTGTTTACAGCAGCTTTCCATCGGTATATCATTTCCTCAATTCCGGTGAGTGGATGGAGAGCTACGAGCAAAAAATAGCACGTGAAAAAACAGAGTGAAGTTCAGGTAGACGTGTTGATGAAGTTCAAGTTCTTCACGCGGTGCATTTTCGAAGACTCTGTTTTGCGATAAAAGGCACAACGTGTGATCTCGCTGTTTTAGAGAAAACCATCTACATGAAAAGGTTGCGCATTTTCCGTAGTTTTTCAACTGTATATTATTTGCCCCATTCCGATAAAGTTTGTAGAAATTACGGTCAAAAAACGTTTTTCGCCATTTTCGAAATTGACTTCAAATCATAATGAATTGGAAAAAATAATCTACATAAAAAAAATTCGCATTTCTTCAAGCTTTCCAACGCCATATCATTTGCTGCTTTCCGTGATACCATCTAAAAGTTCACGTGAAAATACGGACTCGGGGAAGTTTCGGTCCTTTCCCAAATTACTTTTAGATCGTATAAAATTATGAAGAACTTTCTATATGAAAAGAAGCGCATTTCCATAAGCTTTCCAACGTCGTATCATTTGCCTCAATCGGATTAGTCGTTTTGAAACTGAGCCAAAAATACGAGATCGGCTGTTCGGTTTGAAAAATTCCGCCATTTGTTAGATTGCTCTTTAACCGTAAGGAATTTGGGAAAACTTTCTATATGTGGAACGAGCGAATTTGTAGCAGCTATCCAACGCCATATCATTTGCGTCATTCCGATAAACGGTTTAGAAATGGGATCGAAAATACAATTCACGTTTTTTTTGTGAAGAAAAACGGTTTTCAAAACTGCTCTTAAACCATTTAGATTTTGATAAAAATTCGACTTAGGTTGTGACCGTCATGTCCACAGCTTTCCAACGGTATATTGCAAGCCTCATTTGGACAATGTTACGGGAAGTTCAACCTCTCACCAAGGGAAGTTCAGGTCGAACAACTCAGGCAGTAAAATTGCAACAGACGCAAGTTCATCACGTCCCGAGAGCAAATCCGCCAACGAGCGAGATTCCTATTTAAAACGGGTATTTAGTTGCTAAAAACCGTTTCCATATTACACTTACATCACATAGAACACGACTGACCAGAATAATTCGCGCGGGGAGACACGGTTGCGAATATAGCCCGAAGGTCGGGTTCCTACAGAGGGAAGTTCAGGTTGTGTAACTCAGGAAGTTCAACCCGTGATCAGAATAATATTCTGATCCCGTGAATAGTTTTGTATAGCGGCTTAGTGGGCTAAATGACTCTAAATTTAGCGCTATTGCGGGAAATAGCGGGCAATTAGCGGCATTTTCAATTTAGCGTTAAAAGTGCATAGCTTTAGTGGGAGGGCTCTCTGCGAAGCTATAGCGGGGCTATAGCGAAGCTATAGCCGGCTATTTAAAACATTGCTAATTATTGATGGTCGACTTCTTCGCCGGCGATCATGCAGACAGATGAAAACATATTTAATCATATGTTGGTTTCAGTGGAAATATAAATAACAGATGTTTGGATACAAATTTTCACTTCCTTGGAAGCACATTTTTATTTTGTTTGAAATATACCAATGTAGTCCGCTACCAGAATATGCTACCACTACTTGTCATATTTGTATCTGTCATTGCCTTGTTTTGCTTAACGCCTCTTCTACGCAAGAACAAAATATTGAATAAGTTCTACAAACCGCATGCTTCCTACACAGCTGAATAAAGTTTCTTTGCACACTAATCGTGCTTCCAATCATAGTGCATCATCCTTCCTACACGGCTGAATGAAGTTTCTGTTCAAAATCCTCATGCTTCCAACACAGTTAAATAAAATTTCCATTACACACTATTCTTGCTTCCAACAATAGTGCTCATGGCGAACCAACCTGTGGTTGGATGGTTAGAGGGACTGTGGTATCCCCAGCCCACCAGGGTTCAAATCCTGGTGCTCGCATTTATTCCTGGAATTATTTCAGGATTTCCGGCGATGCGCATTAAGTGGGAGGAGACGTTCCCGTCGACGACGAGGTTCCTACGGTGACTTCGTAAATTTCAAGATGATATGCCGGCTCAGTCTCTCGAAGGTGCTCATAGGGGTAGGGTGTGCGTGTGTGCGTTCATAGGGGTGAGTGTATGCGCGTGTATATGAGCGCTTGCGTCTGTACTGTGTTCAAAAAAAAGAAAAACAATAGTGATCATGCTTCCCACGTAGTCGACTAAAATTTTTGTTATACACGAATCAGCTATGCTTCCAACATTTCTGTTTTGTGCTTCAAGGGCTGAATGATTTGCTTCAAACGTGCCAGCTCCTCCTCGAAATAGGCTTTCGCCCCGCTATATTGATATAGCAACCATCCGATACATCAAGGAGTTCCATGCTGGGGCAAACAGCACAATTATGCCCAAAAGAAAGAACAAGAGAAAATAAGAGAACAAATGCGAGCCACACTGGATCAACGAAAGCCATGGCATCCCACAACTACTGCGCCCACCGGAGAGGTCCACCGCACTCCAATGCCATCGGGTTGCCGTGCACCAAGCAACACCTTCAAGAAGGATTGCGACGACGATGACGCTGCTGCCCGGACGAATCCTAGGATTTCTCCCGGTACACGGAGGGGGGTGAGGGAGGGGTACCCCGACGCCCTTCAAGAAGGATGGCGGCGCCCACAGGCGTCACCACGACGGTGTCGGGCAGACTCGACAGAGATTTCTCCCGACCCCATACACACACACCCCAGAACCAACCCTCGGCTCCACCATGCCAACCGTCCACCAACATGCGTCATCACAGTCACGACGACACCACCGTCAACTCACCACGGCAAACATTGCGAGGCCGACCGGACTGAAACTCGGCCACCATAGACAGGGACCGGCAGTACCGCAGCCACGTGGGAGGGGACAACCTCCACCGGTTCAGGCGGTAGCAGACCGGACACAGGGCAGGAGCACGCCGGGCCAACTGCCCAGCCGGACCCAAACCGGGCCCGCTAAGCTCCAGCCACCGCGTTGCAGCAGACGTAGCATAGTAGCCGCCGCCCCCATCGCCGGTAGCTCGTCGGACCAATCGAAGGCGACGCGCCAGAGGTCCACCCGGCCTGCCTTGACCCAGATCGGGCCCAAATGGCCCAGATCTGGGCTTGCAGGACGCGGTCAGCCAGATCTCGGCCAGCCGCCGCCTCCACCGCCAAGGGGCAGCGCCGCCGCCATGCCACCGCCCGGACTGCACCGGAGGGCCGCCCGCCGAGGAACAACGCCCGGACCTCACCACCCGAGCTGGAGTCCACGTCGGGGAAGGGAGAGGGGCCGCCACCGCCGGCCACGTGCAGCGCCGCACGGGCAAGTGCCCGGCCGCGCCAGCCAACGGCAGCGGCGGGAGGAAGAGAGGGAGGAGGAGCTAGGCGGCGGGGGCAAGGAGAGGCCGCCCCGGTCGCCCCGCTCGGGAGGGTGACGCGGGGGGTACGCGCGGGGGGGGGGGAGGGTGGGCGTCCCTCTTTCCTTTCAAGTGGGGGAGAGAGCTCTCAAACGTGCCAGCTGAGAGAACAAACCTAGAGCGAATCTTTGGGAGCAGTTAATAAGGGACGATTTTATTAGGCGAACGTGCCAGCTGAGAGAACAAACCTAGGGCGAATTTATTAGGCGTAGTTAATCAGGAAAGAGGCAAAATTAATGGTGGACCTGTCCCCTAATCAGATAAAAACTCCCCCGTGAAAGCCCACTTCTGATCTAACGTCCAAACTCTATCTTATCCAAGGGCTACGGGGTAGTTGATCGAATGCCAGGGATCAGTAGTCTGCTCCCTAGCGCTCAAATGAGTTTCAAGTCCCAAACAGGACTACTACCTTCGTCACAGTTTAAAAGGCATGCACGTGTATCTAGATCGACAATTTGATCTATATAAAATATATTGTTTAACATAAAAATTATACCATTATAAAATAGAACATCTAAAGTTTCTAATGATATATATTTTTTTGTAATATATGCCTCTCATTAAGTTGGTCAAATTGACGACCTAGGTACACGTGCCGGACCTACGTAAATCTCGTTTATAAGTCTGTAAAATCCATGTAAACTTATGTATATGTAGCATTACTCGTAAATCTTGCATGCAGCCTCCTTTAAATGCATGGGTAGCCAACCATAACTTCTCATATAGTGCACGCATTGGCTGAAAGGTAGAAACGAAGAGGCAAGGTGAAAACGGTTGTGCATGCTTGCAAATAAATAGGACCAACGCGTTTCCCCAAGAGTAAATGGGAGGGAGCAGGCGTGACTTACGAGAGGGAATTAAAAGCATGACACATCGGTTAGCTAATATGGCCTTGTAATTATGGAAAAATGAAATTTGGGATTAGGCCTTGTAAAAATGGATGGAGGGAGTATCTCGAAAGTGGAGCACACTCAACATTGCTATCAGATGTCGTTGAGTTCCCGGCGTCAGCTTTCCTGCTTTTACCCTTCACTGATTCTTCATTTGGTGCACTCTTGGAAAAATCACCCAAATTATCGACCACCTCTTGAGCTTTAGGTACCAAGATACATCCATGTATGTTGAGCGCGCTAGCACCATGAAAACAAAGGTGTAACTTTTCAGTTTATAATTGTTAAGGTTACTCTAATTAGAGGTAGAACAGCACTGGTACAATTATCCCATCATCTGTTCTGATGACACAGGGTGCTAAGAGGGTGTTTGGTTCCAAGGATTTTTTTGTGTTGGGACTAAAAAAAGTCCCTAGCAAACCAAACAGGGTGGGACTTTTTTAGGACTTTTTGCTAAAAGTCCTTAGAAGCACTTCCTTGAGAGACTTTTTGGGACTTTTTTGGAACTACAAAAAGTCCTAGAACTAAAGAACCAAACAGGGCCTAACTATGCGTTGTGTGGACTGCTGTCTATAAGAACTGACGAGTGCTTGCAGAATATGAAGTAAATTCTGAAGTGACATTTAAATAAACTGCACAATATTGATGAAATATTTGCAGCTAGCACCAGAGGCACATAACTCTTCTCAAATAGAATAATACATGTCAGTCCAATAATTGCACTTTGATTTAATGTTCATTGCCATACACACATCATGACAAAAGATGCAAGGTCCTAACTCTCAAGTCTTGCTATCTAATAACACTAGGTCTAATTTGACTCATTGAACCCCTCAAACGCTAGCCCACACAGTCGGGCTCGCCGCCAAACACAAGAAGATAAACACCTCTTAGTGGTTGTTTGGATAATTAGTATTTGGAGCAAGTTTTAGCAAAATCAGTTTTAGGAGGATTTTTAGGAAAACCAGTTTTAAGTTGTTGGTTTGTTAAAACTGGTTTGTAGAGTACTTTGTTTGGGCTTAAAAACTTCAAATATGGCACTAGCCAGTTGGCTGAGACGAGCATTGAATGGATTTTCATTTCACAGCCGAATGTCCACGAGCCTCCATTCCACAAGCTCGTACTTGGCCTGTGTTCTTTGAAGCTCGTCCTCGGCCTCCTGTTCTCTAAATCTTGTTCTTCTTCGAAGCTTTGACGCACGTACTTGGCCTCCTGTTTCACGAGCGAAAGCGCTGCAGGCTTGATCGCCAAAGGGCAGAAGTCTGCTCCACGAGCCTATATCACCTCGTCGAGCCGGTGCGACGGCGAACGTCGAGCAAGGGTTGTGTACCAGTGAGCAGCTCGAGGAGCAGCACGCTGAGGCAGTGAGGCTGTACACGTTGACATCGCTCTTCTTAGTGAGCACGCCGGAGTACAGTACTTACGCCTGGCAGGCGGACGGCCGTCGAGAACAGGTCATGCACGAAGCTCAACTCATGGAGCCTGGCACCCATGGCCGTGTCGAGCAACACGTTGGAGGCCTTCACGACCTGGGCAGAGGCACTCGCTGCTGCGGTGCACTTGACGGCAGCGAGTTGGGAGGAGCCGGCTAGGCACGCTAGGTAGACGGTGCTGAAGCCGCCCTGGCGCCCTCGCCGACCGCGGCCGACGTGAATCCCGCCTCATGGCTTCGAGAGACCTTGCCCTTGCCGCCTGGAGCCGGGATGCTGCACGACAGTGTCGTCGTCGTCGATGGCGTCGCCGCCGGCGAAGAGGCCGCTGCCACGGGAGGCGCAACAGAGTAGCGAAACGTCGAATAACTATCCATGGCGAGGTGGCTTTGTTCACAGAAAACCAGTTTTTGTAAAAACGACTATTTGTCGATTCTCCAAAAACGCGAAGTATTGCGTACACGCAAAACTGATTTTAACAATCCATGGATTAGTTGCGTTATCCAAACAAAGTTTACGTCAGAATCGGGACGAAATCAGTTTTGCTTAAACAGGCAACCACCTTGCTTTTTTTTTTTTTTTTTTTTTTTTGAAAAGGAGGAACGGAGCCCCCGGCCTCTGCATCAATCGATGCATGCAGCCATTTTATTAAGCAAAGTTCAAACAAAATATCCAGGTCCACAAATGCGCTGAAGCGCTAAAAAAGTACTGAAGCACATAGAAATTGCCACATGCGGCTTAACTGAACATAGACTACGATGCCTATACACCTAGCCTATTGTTAGCAAGTCATCCAAACCGGTTGAAGATAACCCGTGCGACCAGTGCTGCGTGCGACCATCTCCCACCGGTTGCACCCAGTAGCCATAAGCTCCCTGACTTCCGCATGGCTGAGTAACGACCACGTACGGATCCTAGATGTTGCTCTGAAGATTACCTGCAAAAAGTTATTAAAATTCTTGCCATTAAAAATCATATCATTTCTGATATTCCAAATAGCCCATAATAAAGCACAACTCCCAATCCGGATAAGATTCGCTATAGTAAAGGCTATCCTAAAGAGTACTGAACGAATCGAAATGTTTTTCGCCACGATCCCATGCATACAAATGTATTGGAGTAGCTCGGAATAGGTGAGGCGTTTGGGAGCCTAACCTGATCTTTTTAGTCGTGGCCGAGACATACAAAGGTGAAGGTGTTAACAAAACCTCCCTCCTTGATAGCATTGGACCACTTGTCGAACAGCCGCTGCGCCTGCTCGAATGTTTTCACCTCCTCTCCCCCTCATCACCACCTGCCTCCAAACTGGGCTTCGAGTGGTGCTCACCTCGAGGCGCAGGAGTGTAGAAGCTGACAACTGGAACCACACTACAGAAGTCACGCTCATCGGACTCCTTCCTCACCTTCTCTGACTGTAGCCCAATTGTGAATACGCCAGCTGGCATGATCAAGAAAATGACATTTGCTTCCTCGGCAAAGCCCAACACAAGCACGGGACACTCAAGATCACGAAATCCACAAATTCTAAGTGCTTGTGAGGGGATTTGTACAATATCACTCAAGGAAGGTTCCTCCTAGTCTTAGCACCGAATCCATCCAAGAAATCCAACCAAAAACTCATCCAACAAGAGGGAACTCGAAAATCACCATGCCATACAGATCATTTGGGAATGGTAGGTCTTGGGATAGTGAACACATTTTCCTTTGTACATGAAATAACTGAATATCTAGTCTGCACGCAAGCAGTTGCACTTGAATTTGATTCTACACAATTCAAGTTCCAGTTTTTCTGTTTGGCTGCCACCAGGAATTGGCACGAGCCAGCATCAAAGAAGGATAGATTCACGCATGCCACCCGAACGGAGACAAGTCAACAAATACTGAGAAAAAAAACGTGAAGGGCTTGGCGAGAACATGCAGCACGGGTGCCACTGTACATGCACTCGCTCCGATCGGTCATCTCTGTTGTGCGTGCACACGGGAACAGACAAATGCGCCGCTTCAGTGGTCTTTGCGCCGATTGGTCATACCACTGAACGGGCTTCAGTGGTCCATGCACCACTTCTCCTCCCACTATTTAGCTTCTCTTTCCTCATCTGCTCTTTGTTGTAGACACCGGTCGCTCGCTGCGGGGACAAAGCAACGACAGTGTTTCAAAAATGCAAAGAAGAATTAACGTAAGAAATGCATCTATATATTAGCCATTTGTCACTGAAGCAGAAAACCCCAGTCCAAAACCATGCATGTGAAGTGGTGTCCATTGGTGCTCGGAGTTGGAGGAGCAAGGGGAGCACGGATCGAATGTGAAATTCTGAAGCCAAACAGACTGCATAGCGCATGTTAAGTTTTAAAACACTAAGGGCATCTCCAATAGTTTGTATGTAGTCTTGTTGGTAAAATTATCCATGTCATCAACCAACAAAGGATCATACAACTACTCCAATGGTTGCATCTATACTATCCAATAGGAGAAGAGAGAATAAATGCAATTACTCTCTACATAGCCTTGGAGCTTGTGCAAGAGCTGTTGGTTAAACTACATACAACTTTTCTCTCTCTCCTCATTTATTTATTGCCATGTCATCATATATCATAGGTGGCAAAGTTTACCAACAACTATCTTACAGCCATTGAAGATGCCCTAAGAGAAGTGGTGCCTACATGCCTCCGGTGGTGGAATTAGGAAACCTGATCAAACTTCTCACGGAAATTGAAGGTGACATGGGAGGAGCACCAATTTCTTTGCTGAGGCGGCAAGCTTGCTGTGGTAAGAGGCTACGTTTTTTGCGGGTAAGCGAGAGGCTATGTGTGTAGAGCAATAATTTAGTGGGATCATCTTTTCAATTATTACACTAAAATGTGGTGCCTTAAAAATACAGGTAAAGAAATATTAAACATGACAAGTGCAAACTAGATGATCGTTCTATTACTATACTTTGTAATCAACATTGTGGTAAGATGGACTTTATTGTTTATAGCACAAGTACAAATATTACATGAAAAAGGGATTGTCGGTTCTCCTTTAGACCAGTGGCATGTAGCTTCAAGCAGAAATCGATGAAACAAGTGGTTTATTTTGAAAGTCGAAAATATATTTAGACCTATTTTAAAAGTTTATCAGAAGTACAAAGAACCTCAAATATAATAAATATATTGAGTCGCCGACGCACCGTTGTCGCTGCTCTCCTATCAGATCCATCTTGACCTTATCGATGACAGCCGGGAAGTCTTCGTGCACATACCCCTAAGGCCCAGTTTACTAAAGCCGTAATCGTTGCTGTTGAACGCTTGAATAGATCAGAAGCAACTGAGACCAAATATCACCGTCACACACGCACGACGAGAAACTCTAACATCGCTGACCAAATGACACGGCAAGAATCTACGCCGGAGTCTGGAACACATACTCGAAGAAGAAGCACCATTATCTACCCGAGCGCCGCACCTGCGAGTACTAGTGAGACCCTAACCTACTATTAGTTGGAGCAAAGGTACCGGGATTCCCTTCACTAGTAGAAAACAGGGCATTGGTTGAGGCCAGGATAGGGCCATTAATCCTGGTTCACTTACGAACCGGGACTAATGTAAGCATCAGTCCCGGTTCGTGAGGCCAGGGCGCCGGCCGGGTGTCGGGGGCCATCAGTCCCGGTTCAGATGGGACCTTTAGTCCCGGTTTGCTCAAACCGGGACTAAAGGGGTGGTGGCAATCGTTCGCCTGGCGCGTGCCCATTTAGTCCCGGCTCGTGGCTCGAACCGGGACTAAAGGTCCAAACCGTTCGATTCCCGCGCCTTGGAAGTTGTGCCGCGCGAGATCAAACGCTACAATAACCGCAACGCTACAGTAGACGTGACCAGCGCCTCCATTTCTGCTCGTCTCCCTCTCCTCTCTTCCTCCCAATCCTCCCATCGTCCACCATGAATCCAATCACTCGCTACGGGAAGGTGCTCGCACGTGGCACGACCAATCTCCATGTCGTCTACATGAACGACAGCGCCAAAGTGAAGGTTTTTCTTTCCATGTTCGAGGAATGGCTTCAAGAGGAGAAACACAAGTTCATGGGCCTCGATCTCGAGTACACTTGCTTCAAGAGGAGAAACACAAGTTCATAGGATAGGAAATGCATAGGAAATAGGAAACTTGCTATGATTCTTATTATACCTGTTATGATTCTTATTATACTTGTTCTAAAATATACTTGTTATGATTCTTATTATACTTGTTCTAAAATATACTTGTTGCAGCAGTACTTTACACATTTGTTCCATTTTGTTGTTGCAGTAGTGACAAGCACTGTCCAAAACTCATGGAGTTCCTTCGCAGCGTCATATATTTTGCTAGCGTTGATATAACGAATGACAAGATCAAGATGAGGCGCACCTAGGGTATTGAGATACCAGCTGAATGCCACATTGATCTTCAGTGCAGGTTCAGGCTTGAGCATCACAAGACTTCAATGGCTGATATGGCAGCCGCCCTAATCGACGAGGACTACGCTGATATGAAGACAAAATTCCCCAAGTCAGGCCACCAATATTAACTAAAATTATCAACGTATTTATTTGTTAAAAAGAATGAACTAAAAAGAATCAACTAAAATATTAACTAAAAAGAATGAACTAAAAAGAATCAACTAAAACATTAACTAAAAAGAATGAACTAAAAAGAATCAAAATAATATTAACTAAAATTATCAAAGTATTTATTTGTTAAAAAGAATCAACTAGAATTATCAAATTATTAATTTATTTGTTAAAAAGAATGAACTAAAAAGAATTAACTAAAATATTAACTAAAAAGAATGAACTAAAAATAATCAACTAAAACATTAACTAAAAAGAATGAACTAAAAAGAATCAAAATAATATTAACTAAAATAATCAAATTATTTATTTGTTAAAAAGAATGAACTAAAAAGAATCAACTAAAATATTAACTAAAAAGAATGAACTAAAAAGAATCAACTAAAACATTAACTAAAAAGAATCAACTAAAAAGAATCAAAATAATATTAACTAAATTTATCAAAGTATTTATTTGTTAAAAAGAATGAACTAAAAAATTGAAATCCTTTTATAACAGAAGAGTTTTCGTTCAAAACCCTGACACTTCGAAAGAGATTGTCCAGTTCGTACACGAAGTGCATCCAGTTTTTGCCGTAACCCTGTCAACTTTTTAGCACATGCTATGTGGGTGAAATGATGATACCATGCCAATTTTCAACCATTTCAGAGTTCATTTGCAGTGCTTTTCAATCTCAGGGTCATCTTAGCTCAAAATAAATCATGAAATGCATGAAAAATAGCAAATGAAGTCAAAAAAGGTCTGAAAAGTGATGATGCGGCTTTGAATGGTGCATATTGAATGCAGAAAAAGTCTTGAGTTCAAATATGTTCAAAAAATTGAAATCCTTTTGTAACAGAAGAGTTTTCGTCTGAAACCCTGACACTTCGAAAGAGATTGTCCAGTTTGTACACGAAGTGCATCCAGTTTTTGCCGTAACCCTCTCAACTATTTAGCACATGCTATGTGGGTGAAATGATGATACCATGCCAATTTTCAACCATTTCAGAGTTCATTTGCAGTGCTTTTCAATCTCAGGGTCATCTTAGCTCAAAATAAATCATGAAATGCATGAAAAATAGCAAATGAAGTCCGAAAATGGTTGAAAAGTGATGATGTGGCTTTGAATGGTGCGTATTGAATGCATAAAAAATATTTAGTTAAAAACTTTAATAGTAAAATGAATTTTCATAAAGTATATTTTGTTACAAGCTTTAATAGAAACTAAAAAGCTTTTATAAAACTCTAATAGCAAAAGGAATCAACTAAAAACAACAAATAAAAAATAAAATTATGCAACTAAAATTATATAAAATTTATGCAACTAAAATTATATAACTAAAAATAACATATGCAAAAAATAACAATAAAATCATAATATATGCAAAAAAAGGCCCGCCTGCTAGGCAGCACGATCTGCATACGACTAGAATCCCTACAAATGGGCCAGGATGCAGGCCCGCGGTGATAGCAGGCTCAACAGGGCTTCAAATAGGCATGTACTACCCGCATTAGAGAGAAGCTCGAGGTAGGACCGGCTGCAGCACTTATAAACTACTCCAAGCCCCTCTCGACTAGCGAGGTGGGACTAAACTTTTGGTACGGGAAGCACAACCCTTTAGTCCCGGTTGGTGCCACCAACCGGGACTAATGACCCCCTTTAGTCCCGGTTGTTGCCACCAACCGGGACTAAAGGTCCCTGCTTCCCGCCCTTTGGGCTCCTGAAAATTGACCTTTAGTCCCGGTTGGTGGCACCACCTGGGACTAAAGGGGGGCATTAGTCCCGGTTAGAGCCACCAACCGGGACTAAAGGGTGGGCTACATAAGGCGGACTTATCAATTTTTCCAATCCATTGCAGTTTCTTCTCTCCTCGGCGCCGACGACGACATCGACGCCGCCAGGCTGCCGGATTTTGCCGTCGCCCTGCCGTCCCCGAGCCCGCTGACCATCGCCGGCGCCGGACCTCCTCGCGCGCCCTCCTCCCCGTCGCCGTCGTCGCGCCCTGCCCCGCCGTCGCCGTCTCCTCGCCCTGCCCCGCCATCGTCGTCGCCGTCGCTACACCCTGCCACTACGTCGCCGTCGCCTCGCCCTGCCCCGCCGTCGCCGCGCTCCTGCCCCTACGTCGTCGTCGCCGTCACCGCGCCCTGCCCCTACGTCGCCGTCGCCTCGCCCTGCCCCGCCGTCGCCGCGCTCCTGCCCCTACGTCGTCGTCGCCGTCACCGCGCCCTGCCCCTACGTCGCCGTCGCCTCGCCCTGCCCCGCCGTCGCCATCGCCATCGCCTCGCCCTTCCCCGCCGTCGCCTCCCCCTGCCCCGTCGCCGTCGCCGCGCCCCTGCCGGCCTCGACGTCGCCGCGCCCACCCTTGCCCCCTAGTGAGCCCATTGAACATGGCTTGCATGCTGATGCTGATGGCTTCGTGCTTTTTGAGAATTCTTGTTTATTAATTGCCGTATATGTTTACCGTATCATTGTCTAGTCCATGTCATTTTATTATTACTTACATATGTTTACTATGCCGTATCCCCCACAGTGAGATTTTAAAATGAGACAATCCATGTCATTTTATTATTACTTATATATGTTTACCGTATCGCCGTATTGCTGTTTTTAGAAATTGCCGTATCTCGTATCGCCATACCCGTATCAATGTCGCTGTATCGGTGCTTCGTAGGTTGCCAGTCCCACCATATGAACATATATAATGCACTTGAGAATTTTCATATGTTCGTAGAATGATAACTTCGACATGAGGGGGGTGGGGGGTCCGCAAGTATCCTCGAGGACCATGAGAGAGGCGGTCTCGGGTTCAAACCCGTTTCAGTAATACCCGAACCCGAGGTCATATGCAATTTGTGTGGTCAAAACAAGATTAAGGACAAAAAGGGGGAGGAGTCCTCGACGATCGTCTGAAACTGACTGTTATAAAACTTGTGAACGTTGCATGATGTTTCCCACTAATCCATCTCTCATAGTTGTATGTTGTCACGTTGTAATATTTGCAGAAACTATGGTAGACAGAGACTTAGAAAAAGAACAGTTGTTGGGGGATATAATACGAGAGGGTGATATCGATCTCACCTGCTTGTCGTTTCTCAACGAGACCAATGGTGAGGAAAGAGAGGATGGCGGCTCCGGTGAGGAGGAAGGAGATCATGACTGCTCCGGTGATCGAACTGGGGACGAAGGAGATCATGACGGCTCCGGTGATCGAACTGGGGACGAAGGAGCCATAACTGCTTCAAAGTCCGGCGAGGTATATATTAATTAATCCTCTGCTGACTAGATGCATTAATTTTCTTGTATGAACATATATTAATGCTTCTTTCCTCTTTTAATTAGCCATCTGGATCGAGCTCCACTTCGGTAAGGAGACGAGGCCCGATGAGAAGGTTGGAGGCGCAAGAAAGGTTCACGATCGAAGAAGTCTCACCAGAAAGCCAACCGATTGCTCCCTACCGGACCAAGAACAAATTTATACATCAGTGCGGAGTGGTTGTTAGGGACCTCGTCCCGATCAGCTGCCAAGAATGGAATAAGAAGAAGGACCCTCAAGTTCCTTATGTCAACGATAGACTGAAAGATGATCTTTGGACCAATCTGATTAGAAATTTCAGTCTACCGCCAGAGGAGGATCCGAATAACCCAGTTATACAGCGAAAGGTCAAGGCGTTTGCTCTTAAGAAGATGGCAGAACTATTCAAGAACTGGAAGAAAGTATTGAACAGGAAGTTTGTCGAGAAAGACAAGACTCCAGAATTCAGAGGTCAATATGAGAAGATGAGAGATCACTGGCCCGCATTTGTGGCCTACAAGAAATCGAAGAAGGCTAAGAACATGTCACTTAGAAATAAGAAAAATGCCGCAAGGAAGGAGTATCACCATGTTACGGGGTCAGGTGGCTACAAAAAAGCCCGGCCTACATGGGACAAAGCTGAGCAAGACCTGCTTGCTAAAGATGTCCAACCAGAGACATTGCACTGGCCAGATCGGGCAAGGACTTGGTTCTTCGGGGTTGGGGGAACATTGGACCCAGAAACAGGGAAGTGTGTCTGGACGAAAGCTCAACTTGCAATACCATTCAAAAAGCTTGAGGAAACAATCAAGAAATCGCTGGAAGGGACGTTCGTTGCCGACAGAGAGAAGGACGAGCTGTCATTTGCCCTCGGGAATCCTGAACACCCTGGACGAACACGAGGCACACCAGGCTCCGTTCCGTGGAAGGTTGGGTTTCCCGACAACGCTGGTTACAGAAGCCGACAGAGAAAGAAGAAAGAAGAAGCAAGCGAAATGCAGAATTTGAATGAAAGATTAGCGAAACTAGAGGCACTTGAGAGCCAGCGAGCTACCGACCAACCATCTCAGCGGCACGAAGATCCTTCATTGGAGACTACCCACGATGCTACCCCACCATCTCAGCGGAGAAGCATCGTGGCTTCCACTGAGCTCGTTCATCCTGATAGCACGGCTCCTCGCTACCCTGTGGATGCTATCACGCAAAATGAACATTGTGTGCTAATGGCGAAATGTCATAACCTGACCTTGAAGGCGGCGGTCGGCCATGTCTTACCTCCTCGACCTGATGCAACTTTCCATTGCACTCCGGTTCCAGCTGGCTTTGCTATTGTCGGGGTGGATGAAATAATGGACGGATTTGATGGGCTGGAGCTTGAGCACGCTACAGGTGAAGGGGAGCTTCTCCTTCGATATGCCTTAAGGACTACTTGTCTATGGAGAAAGGAACACATCGTGCTTCCATACTGGACGCCGCCTCAGCAGACTCAGGCGGAGGAGGCCCCGGTGCCTGAGTCGTCTCCGGTGCGTCAGCCGTCTCCGGTGCGTCAGCCGTCTCCGCCGCCTCAGCAAACTCCGACGGAGGAGGCCCCTCAACAGAATCCTCCTCCGCCTCAGCTGTCTCCGCCGCGTCATCGGACTCCGCCTTCTCCGCCGCGTAAGCAACAGCGGAAGAGAGTCGCCGCCGCTCCGGCGGCTAGCAGCAGTACGAAACAGAGGAGATGTAGTTACGGCCCAAGCCTGAAGCCTCTTCCCAAGTTACCCTACGAGAGGTCTGAGGAGGAACTCAACGAGATCGTGGATGCCGATGTGAAACGTCAGCTCGCACCGAAACACCCACCTGAAGAGGAGAAAATAGATCCGGTGAAAGCGAAGCAAACTCTGGATGCCCTTAGGCGACCACCACCGCCTCCGCTGCCATCAAACTATGACCGATGTATTTAAAAGAAACATGATCAAGCGAGGCGGTCGGGAAGCTTAAGTAGAAGTGGCTCAAGAAGTGGGAAAATAATTCCCCAGCTTGGCGAACAAGAACTGCAATCGTGCCCTCCGCTCAAGGTGGTTACCGATATCGCTAATGATCCAGAGAAAGCAGCCGATGGTCTTGCTATCACTGCTGATGATTACTTACCCGATTCGGTACAATTCAAAACGGCTGAGGTAGTACCATCCTTAAGCTACGAGCACGGGAAGCCCCTCGTCACACGTGAGGAGCTCAAGGATCTACCAACGAGGATGCAACATTTGCATGAATGGTACTTGGATGCCTGCAAGGAGGGGAAGAACGAAATCTTGGTGGGAATAAAAAATGAGCACTTCTTCAATGGAAAGCAGATGTTGATCGTTGAATTTGAAGAAATTTTTCAGTTATACAACCAAAAGGAGCTTGACAAAACTATCGTCAATTCCTATTGTCTGTAAGTATTTTTTTCTGTAATTAAGTATCTAGCTCAGCTCGTTCATTGCATATATTAATTATCCTCACTCTATATTATGCAGAATGAAGATCCTCGAATGCAAACAACTACAAATCCATGACATTGGGTTCATTGACCCAAATTTCATAAATGAATCTACGTTAAAACAATTTCCCGCTGATACAGAGAAAAATTTGCTAGATTCGTTAGTTGGACAAAAAACCAGAAAGGAAATACTATTTCCTTACAACTTCCAGTGAGTGTTACTATCTTGTGCACATTCTGTTTCGCTTACTCTAGGTTAAGTGCAATTAATGAGTTATGCGTGCGCATTTTCCATTTTATTCTGCTAGACATTCATCTTGAAGAGGGCAAAGTAATTATCTTGGACTCGAGACGTAAAGACCCTAAGGAGTGGACGGGCATGTGTCAAATGCTTCAGAAGTAAGTTCAGTCATTATCGCACCATATCGGCAACTTTCGTTCATTTCCTGATATCAAGTAATCATTTTCTTTGCCGGGCAGGGTTTGGAAAAAGTTCACCAAACAGGTTAAGGGTGTCAAATGGAAAAAAGAGCTGCAATTTGTACACCCCAAAGTAAGTATTACTCTAGTACCGCGCATCTCTCATTGATTCTAGTTTCAATACCATTATCATGCTTGATTATCATTTTGATTAAACTCTATTCTCGTAAAGTGCTTGTGGCAGGCAACCGGGACTAATTTATGTGCTTACTACGTTTGCGAGTTCATTCACCACTTGACCACTGAGCGGGGCCGGGGCATATCTGACGAACAATTTGAAGTACGTAAACAACACTACTAGAAAAAGGCTTATCCCCAATATCTCTACTAGTGGCGCACCATGATGGTGGTGCGCCACTGCTATATAGCAATGGCGCACCTGAATCAGGTGCGCCATTCCTATTTTTTTACTAATGGCGCACCACTTGAGCAGTGCGCCATTGCTATTTTTTGTGTCCATCCCCCCCCCACACCAGACATAGCAATGGCGCACCACACCTAGGTGCGCCACTGCTATGCTACATAGCAATGGCGCACCACACCTAGGTGCACCAGTGAGGGTGCGCCATTACTAACATCTCACACACACACAAACACACACCCCACCACACACACACAAACACCCCCACCCCCCCCCCCACCGTGGATCGTCTTTTCAGTTTAAAAATAAATAAAAGAAAATGATAAAAAATTCAAATTTAAAAATCCTTCGAGATGCCCATGTGTTATGTGTTCTAGTTGTTAGAAAATTAACAAACATGAATTTTGAATTTTTTTGCAAAAGGCCGCCGTGTTTCGGTAAAATGGCCGTAACTTTTGCATACGACCTCCGATGAAAAAGTTTTTTATATGAAAAAGCATCTACTCGAAAAGTTACATCCGAATTCAACGGGCTATGCCCGTTATCGATTTTTTAGAATCCTCAAAAACCTAACAGAAAAAAAGTTACGATGCTTTTAAGATCTGGAGGCAAAAAAATAAAAAAATTAAAAAAAGTTAGCAATGGCGCACCAGTGCATAGTGCGCCACTACTATTTTCCCGCCTTCAAAATTAAAAAAAATTTAAAAATACTAATGGCGCACCACACCTAGGTGCGCCACTGCTATGGTACATAGCAATGGCGCACCACAGCTAGGTGCGGCACTGCTATGTACCATAGCAATGGCGCACCACCCCATGGTGCGCCATTACTAATTTTGAAACGCCACAGCTTATATATTAACCCCTGCCTTCTTCCTCCTCCCCCCTCCTCCATGCCCTCTCTTTTCCCTCTTCTTCCTCCCCTCCCTCTCTGTTCTCTATACATAGCCGCCATGGAAGCCACCCCCTGCCACGGCTCACCCCTCCTCCCCCCTCCTCCACCCCCTGCCACGCCTGGAGCCACCACCAGTCGGCGCCGACCAGATCCCCAGCGACCCCAGCGACCCCCTCCTCCGACCCCAGCGAGCAGTAGCGAGAGCAGAGAGGTAAGGAGGGAGAGAGGAGAAGGAGAGCCGGGGCAGAGGCGAGCTCGAAGCTCCTGGCGGCGGCGTCCATGGCGGCTCAAGCGGCCTCCTGCGGACAGAGAGGTAAGAAGGGAGAGAGGAGAAGGAGGAAGGAGAGGGAAGGGAGAAGAGGAGGAGGGTGCGAGCGCGAGGAGGTCCAGGAGCTGTGCCGGCTGCGGCCGGAGGCGAGATGCAGAACGAAAATTTGCCTAAAAAAAATTGCAGAAAGAAAATTATTGAAAAAAAGAAAAAAACGCAAAAAATGGTGCCAGATCTAGATCCAGATCCAGATTTCAAAATTTTACCAGTGGCGCACCTCAATTTCTACTAGTGGCGCACCTCAGAGAAATAACAGTGGCGCACCCTAAGGGATAGTAATGGCGCAGCAGGGGGTGCGCCACTAGTATTTGGATTAGTAATGGCGCACCAGAGGTGCGCCATTACTAACCATTACTAGTGGCGTGGTAATAGTGGCGCACCCATGGTGCGCCATTAATAGCCATATGGGGTGCGCCACTAATAGCCTTTTTTCTAGTAGTGCAATATTCACAATTTTATTTTATTACCATCAATTGTGTTGAGTTTTATTGACCCCCTTCTTTAAATTAGATCTGGCAGATGCGGGATGAACTCCTACCAACTGATTGCGTACGAGTAATTCAAGAGGAATTGGTGGGATTCTTTGTTGAGCATGTCATACCTAAAGACGGATAATGCCATCGGGAGTGGTAATAGAAGTTAGGATCGTAAGAGATGTTATATTGTATATATGCATGAACGTGTACTATATATAATAACGTCGGATAGATTTACGAAAGCTTGTTGCATATTGTTCGACCAAGCACAGAGAAAGAGAGGTCACTTCTATATGTAGTAGCTAGCGTCGAGTTGTGTAATGGTTCCTTCATTGCTATATGTAGTAGCTAGCGTCGAGTTGAATGAAAAGCGTCAAATAAAAATGGTAAACACAAAAATAAAAGGGGAAACATAATAGGAAAACCACTAAACCCCTCCTTTCCAAAAAAAAAACCCAGCGCATGTCAGGTGCTGACGCGTGGCTGCCTTTTAGTCCCGGTCGGTGTTACCAACCGGGACTAAAGGTCCTCCTGCCTGGGCGCCCCGCAGCGGCCACGTGGAGCCCCTTTGGTCCCGGTTTGTAAGCAAACCAGGACTACAAGTTTTGGGCATTTGTCCTGACCGGTTTGTCCCGGTTCCAGAACCGGGACTAAAGGCTCTCTGAAACCGGGACTACTGCCCTATTTTCTACCAGTGCTTCCTGCCCTGACCGTCGGAGCAACTGGCAGAGGGGTGTCGAATCCATGGGCTTGCCGGTCAAGTCTGGAGGCGAGAGTTTTCCCTAGCTGCCGAGGAAAAGGGAAGAAAACAGCGATTTATTTTAATTAATAACATAGTGCATATTGCTGATTTTGGATCTTTAACAAAACAATTTATTGTTGGCTAATAAAAAAATGAACTTTTAGTGGTACTAAAAGTTAACCACATGGGTATGCTCCGAGTTAGGTTGAAAATCTAGAGCAAATAGTACTTGAGAACTTTATAGGTCTAAATTTTACCATGGTGAAGATCGACCACAACTCTGTCCATATAGAGGTGGCTGGATCGGTGCTATCACGTTGGAAACAAAGCTAATGCAAGGTGCTAAAATGAGAGCCCAGTACCTTTTCTAAAATCATTTGGGAATGATAGGACTCGGGATAGCGAACACACGTAGCATTCAAAATGATTGGTGATTGCAGAGATTGGACAACACACTACACAGTCCGATGGGCTAGCTCCACTCAGCTGCGAGCCATGAGAAAGCTCGCCATTGCTCTTTGTCCATCTCATGGTGTACTTGTCTGTGCTACAGTAATACGGCAGAGACCTGCCGCTGCAACCTGTTGCGGTGCGAATCTACCAAGTGCTAGGTGTGTACCACTCTAGATGGATTATTAATTTGCTTGACTTAAATTATGCGGACTGCCATGAAGCAAATTGTAGGCTGGAAATCAGAGCATAGCTATTATCATTGCGTGCACTCTAGTACGCATTTCATGTTTGTGTAGAGCAAATAATATAAAAAGAGGTGTTGGGTAATATAATTGTAGGCTAGTTTCCGACAATCAACTATGGCTATTGAACAACTATACGATTATGAGGCTTGAGAAATATCAGTAATACCACTAAATGTTAAGTATGTTTTGTATGTCTCGATTAAGCGCAAATTACTTGTTCTTGTCTAAGTTAGACTGAAATGACATGTATGTATATTTAAACGCAGATTAATGGATTTTGACTTGACTAAGTAAGATATAGTTGTTTTGAATCATTATTTTCACCAAAAAAGTTATGATGGTGGAAACATGACATCTAATATATGCAAGAACCATCAGTCTGAAGTATGAAATATAAAATTCTAAATATGCACCGACCACCATAGTCTTACATATGAAACATACCATCCAAAATATGCACCAAGCATCGTCCTATGAGCAATTTGTAGAACTAGTTCATCCTGCCAAAAAGGCATCAGCTATGTTCTACTGAGCTGTTTGAATGATTGAATTGTCGTGTTAAACTCACACATTGCCATGTTAATATGTTGGCTATTGATGACGACTAACATGGCTCATGGGTTTTGATGGCATGTAGTTCTCACCACAATCACATATATCAAACTTCAAGTATTTGAAAGGACTTTGTCCAATGCAATTATGAAGTGACATGCATATAATGATGATCTAATTAAGCTTGCTTCTCATAAAGTAACTTGGCATATTCACTAAAATATGCCTCTTAATTTTCAATACACAAAATGGATTTTCAATGACATTGGGGATGGATGGATGTATATAGTTAAAGATTTATTTCCCCCCACACATGGGTACTTTTTCCCCTTGTATGGAGTTAGATATCCATCACAATTGGTACCCTTCGAGCCAGCAAGATAGTACCTCCCTTCATAAAGCAATAATGTTACACATGCCAACAACAATCAATAAGATTGGAATACACATGTTAAATTTAGTGAATGCCTATAGATGAATGTGGAAACCTATTTGCATTCTTTATTAAAGTATCTCTAAATATACTTGTGTCATGTGTTGATCCTAAGTTCCTAACCACCCCACAAATATAGAGGTGAATCTCATGTCAAAGTCACACATTGCCATGTTACTTGTTGGCTATCGATGAAGACTAACATGCGAGTAAACCACACCGATATAACAATTACAGGAATATGCGATCCATGAATTGAACATATGAAACCATCGAAGTTAGGAGAAAAAATTTCATCTCTAAGCCGTCCATACACAACTCTGAATTCTAGATCATTTGGTTGAATGGTGATTCAAGCTGTTTTATACTTCATGGCATACACTTGCACAAATGTATCATGCAACCTCGAACATAGTGGTACTTAACCTTGTTTGGTCGATGTGTACATGCAGTAGAATTTGTTTTAGATTTTTCGGAAGCATATTTAATTGTATGATCCACTATCCTTTTTCAGCAGCTCATATTGTCATGTGGAAAAGGGAACAACGCAGTGTAGCTAATTAATTTTCTTGACAAAAATACACAAGAACTTTTAAGAACACATGTTAGCTCTGTAATTTGGTGGATGGCTAACCAGCCTAGTCACAAGAGTGGATATGTTTATTTTCCTCATCTTTTTTCTTTGTTACTTCCCACAAAATAGTGCATACTTCACTAGAGGTGGAGCCTTGTGTGCGTATGCCGGAAACAACACGACGTTGGTTTGTAGCTTGTTCTCCTGTAGAAAATATTTGATTATATAAATCATCAGACTCTATACCGAGATGGAGACCAATACTTCAAGTTGGTTTGTAGCTGGCAACAACACGACGACGTTTCCATCTGCCCTCATTCCGACTCTAAGTACTTCAAGTTGGAGACCAATACCGAGATGGAATCATGGGAATAGAGGTGGTTCTATGCCCCGGACATTCCAGGCGACCATCGCGAGGTCGGGATGCCCAATTTTGTCGACGCGCCCTGGTGGTACCAGCTGGAGTGGGGCTCGAACAAGGAGATCTCCCAGGAGAGCGGCCTCCTGGTTGAGGTGGTTTATCAGCTGCAAGACAAAGGGCTCTCCAGCCTCCAGATTTTGAAGACCTGGATAGAGAAGAATATCTAGCCCCTAGGATGGCGGGAGTCCCTCATGTTTGAATACAAGGGGCTAACTGATCCCAGTCGTCTGCTTCAGCGGGAGATCTCCGAGAATGAGGTTGAGCTCCCCGCACATCTGGTGACCGATCTCCCTATCGGCGAGATCCATATGGGGGTTGCCATGGAGCCATACAGCCAAGCAAATCTGTGCCCTCTGGTATGTCATGCGGACCTTCCTCCTGTTTCTTATGTTTGTCGGAGGCCAGACCTCATACATATTCTGATCCTTTTGTGCTTGTCTTCAGACTTTTCAGGATTTCCTTCCGATCCCCCAGTAGCCTCGCTCGCATGAGGCGGCCATGTACCTTATTAAACACGCACGCGTGACAACCCAAAGATTCAGCAAGGCTGTGACCGGGGCTGCTTCCACATCAAGGGGTTCACAGAGGAGGTCGGACGAGGCCTCTGCTGCCTCTCCGCCAACGAAGGTCGCGCGGTCGCAGACGACGGCCCCCGCGGATCCGTCTGCCGAGCAAGCCGGGCCTCGTATGATGTATGAGGACTCCTGGGCCGCAGGTGCGACCAACCCTAGCTCATCGGAATGCTCCTTGGTGATTTGTGAGGCCGCGGGCGCTACGGCGGGCTCCAATGACGGTGGAGAGCCCCCGTGACCGTCGGGAGAAAAGGAGCCCCCGGGCGATGGCGTTGTACAGTCGTCGAGTTCATCGAGGATGGCGGACCAGCCGCAGGCCTCAATGACCAAACCAATCCCTCGCCGGAGGCCTAAAGTTGGGGCGACGAAAAGCAGCACAGGTATTGTTCCCTTGCCCGCGGCCTCCTTGGGAGGTGTTTTCTTTTGTGGCCTTTACGTGATATTTCCTTTCCTTGTAGTTCATCAAGCGGCGTCAAGAAAGCCACGGGATGTCACATGCCACCTTCACATGTGATTCTGCTTCCCTCAGGGGAGTGGCCTTGCGACGTTCAGGCTTTCGACTGGCCAGCGGTGTTAGATCAGCCTGAGCTGAGGATTTCCGCCGTACCTCTGGTGGTTTGCGTTTGCGAGGAGGTCACGCCGACGACGCGCGGGTCTGATGCTGGCCTCGCTAGTGGTTCTGCGGTTCCTTCTTCTTCTCACGAGGAAGGTCTGGCTAGTCATATGGCAGGCCGAATGAGGGCTGCTCTCCATGAGAGCGGCATTTTCGCTCAGGCTTTACAAGAGGCCCTTAGGGAGATCGGACGTACGGCGGAGGTCGGTACCAAGGTAGACGCCCTAAGCCCTCCCTAGTAGCCCCCGAACCTCAAGTACATTGTGGCATAATGTGCTTGAGGTTTCATAGCTTGCACATCCCGGTCTTATCTTTTGCCTTGTCCTTCTTTATAGGCCCTTCTGGACAAATGGTCGAGCCTCACGGCGCGGGTCAGCGAGCTGCGCCGGATGGTCGAGGCGGAAAAGCGCCGGGCCTCCGCGCTAGAGCAATCTCTGGCTGACTTCCTCAGTGAGTCTTCTGCACTTCGTGTTTTTAGTGCGGTCCTCATTCTGGGTTCCTTCTAATGTGTTGTATGCATTTGAAGTAGCTGAGGAGCAATTTTTTGAGGCAAAGAGCCATCTTGGTGTGGTTCGAAAAGAAACGAGCCATGCCCATGATGTTGCTTCTGTCGAGCTGACGGAGGCATGGGCCTGCCACGAGATGCTCTCCGGGTAGTTAGGGGTTTTGGAAACAAATAGGAAGATCACCAACGATTTGCGTGCCCAACTGCAATAGGAAAACGCTATTGAGGAAGGCCTTCGGCTGTGGATCCAGGATGTTCACGAGCAACTTGGGGCTGCCGAAGGTCGTTCGAGGGGCGTGGACACAAAGGGTGCTTCCCTTCGAGAAGGTGGTCAACTTGTCGCCCGGGACCTCCAAATTTGTCGTCAGCGCATAGCTAGCCATGAGGTGGCCTTGGAAGGTATGACCTGTCGTGTCTTGTTAATATGTCCTTTCCTTAATTTTGCCCTTCCACTCAATCGCTTTGTGTTGCCTTTATTTTTCAGCGATATTTCCTCCGATGGAGGTCGCGCCAGGTCAATCGAGGTTAGGCGTGGTCGCCCCTCTGATTGAGCGGATGTCTGCGGTGTTGTCATAGGCGGGGAGGTCCTTGTGGGTTGCTGAGCTTGGCGAGCGGCCCTTACTTCAACTGGTTGATTGGATTACCGAGGCTCCACAGCGTCTTCTCCAGCTTCAAGAGGCCGTGGCAACCGAAGGAGCTCGGTTCGCACTGGTGCATTTGCGAGCCGGTCGGCCGGAGGGTGTCAACCCGTGCCGTTGTGACCACCGTGCCTGAGTCCCGCCCTTTACAGGGCTTTTTCGATGAAGTTGAGGAGGTCGCCTCCTACGCGGCCATTGTCTGTCAGCGCCGCATGTAGACTCTATTTGCCTAAAAATAAAAGGAATACTCCGCAATTTTGTCTTTTGCGGTTGTCAGTATGTCTTTATTATTGTGCACTTTTGGACTTCGGGAGTCGTTATATATATATATATATATATATATATATATATATATATATATATATATATATATATATATATATATATATATATATATATATATATATTATATGGCACTATTCTAATCCCAGAATTAGAATAGTTATTCTGATCATGATGGCCCTATAAGGGCGCGACGGGACGTTCCTGAGATCCCTGGAAACCCACCGGATCGATAAAAAAAGCAGACCCCACCCCACCGGTTGCCCCAATCCCCACCCGTGACCTCCCCCGATCCCCTTGCCCAACGTTGCCGCCACCCTCCCTAGGTCGCGCCACTGCCGCCACATTCCCCGGATGGTGCCGCCGCCGCCACCCGCCCCAGACCGGCGCCGCTGCCTCCGCCCCGCCCCAGACCGGCGCCGCCGTCTCCACCTCCACCCCGCCCCGAACCGGCGCCGCCGCCTCCGCCCCGCCTTGCACCTGCGCTACCGCTTCAGGCCCGTCAACCAAATCGCAGACGTCTGCCACGTTCTGCCGCCGCTCGCATCCGCTCGATTCGCCATGGATCTGTCCTCTCCCTCCCGATGGCTATGTTGTCCTGCTCCTCAACTTCCGTAACGCCGCGAGTGAACATCACCTCCGGCCTCCGGCCACACTGCCGCTGGCGGCTCTCTTCCCTGCAGCGCTCGCGCTCCTCGATGGAAGCCTCTTGTCGTCGCCACCCGGCACCCCCGGCCTCCACTTCCCTAAGCTCCTAATTGCTGCAACCTCCTACCTCGCCAAGGTCAACCGTGAGCCATCACCTACGCCATGCCCCGGTCCCCCACTCTGTGCAGTCCGACCTCGTCCGCCCGCACCGTTCAACCTTGCCAGAGCCACTAGTCCATGGCCCAGGTCACCGTCGTGCCCTTCTTTACTTCCACCACGCCACCGCACACCGGCCCCATCGTCGCATGCACAACCTCAACCTCCTTCATGTATTTTCTATGTTTAGAAAGGTGCTCAATGAAATTTATGTTTCGAGAAGTTCATATATTACTGTGTGAAAAGGTCATGTATTAGAAACAATAAGTGAAAAATTGCATACCACAATTTTCTACAGTAATAAGTGAATGATGCAGAAAATATTCGCTACTTACGTAAAAATATTTTTTATAAAATAAACTAAGAAGTTCAAATTAAAAAAACAGCGAAGTTCGAAGTTTATGAAAAACTCAGATTTTTTCCTCGTTACTAAAGAATAAAATGAAGAAGTTCAAATAAAAAGGGTGAGAAGTTTAAATTAAAACTTAAGAGAAGTTCGAAGTTTATGAAAAACTCAGATTTTTTTCTCGTTACTAAATTATAAAATGAAGTTCGAATAAAAAAAGACGAGAAGGTCAAATTAAAATAGCAGAGAAGTTCGAAATTTTTGAAAAACTCGGCTTTTTTTTCTCGTTACTAAAGAGTAAAATGAAGAAGTTCATATAAAAAAGTTGAGAAGCTCAAATTAAACTCGTGAAATTCCTTACACGAAAAGCATATTAGTTTTATTTTCCCCGTTTCTAAAATAAATACATAGAAGTTCAAAATAAAAAATCTAATAAGTTCAAATTAAAATAATGGAGTAGTTCGACGTGTAAACCAACCCGAATTGTTTTCATTACTAAACTAGGAAAAGTGAGAACTTCAAAGAAGAATGTGACAGAAGTTCATAGTGAAAGCAACGAGAAGTTCAAGTATTACACAGAATGCGTTTCAGATGAGAATAAAAAAATAAAAAAATAAAATCTTAAAAGGTTTGTTGAAAGAAGTTCACGTGCTCTGCCCGGGAAAGTTTGATGTGTATAAAAAACTCAAATTATATAACGAACGGTCCAATATTTCTAAAATAAATGATTTTTAAGTAAAAATCGAAGTACTTTCAAAAAAATTGAACTTCTCTACATTTAAAAAAATAACAGAGAAATTCGAAGTATATAAACTACTCAGATTTTTTCTCGTTACTAAATAATAAAATGAAGACGTTCAAATTAAAACAGAAGAGAAGTTTGAAGTTTATGAAAAACTCAGATTTTTTTTCTCGTTACTAGAATTCTTTACTTAAAAAATAGAAAACGTGAAGTTCAAATTAAAATAACACAGAAGTTCAAAATGAAAACAACCAGAAGTTCACGTGTTGCATGGTGTGTGTTTTCATATGAGAAAAAAGAATAAAAAGACAAAGTATACAAAATTTGTTGCTAGAAGTTCAGGTGCTCCACACGGGAAGGTTCAAAACTTCTTGTGAGTGTGGTTCACTATGTATTTCTCACCCATTTTTATGAGTGAGAAAAATGAATAAAAAGGTAAGGTCCAATTTTTTTCTTGCTATAAGTTCAAGTTCTCGGTCGGAGAAAGTTAGAAAAATATTGTGACGAAGGTTTGTACAAAAAGAAATATCATTTGTGTAACACCGACGAATGGGTGAGAAATTACAAACAAAAATACGCGATAGAAGTTCAACGAGGAAACAGCAGGAAGTTCAACTACTACGCTAAATGAATTTCGGATGAAAATCTTTGAAACCGTCGCGAGTATGAAAAAAATGATTAAGACGGAAAAGTTGCGTGTTTACAGCAGCTTTCCATCGGTATATCATTTCCTCAATAACGGTGAGTGGATGGAGAGCTACGAGCAAAAAATAGCACGTGAAAAAACAGAGTGAAGTTCAGGTAGACGTGTTGATGAAGTTCAAGTTCTTCACGCGGTGCATTTTCGAAGACTCTGTTTTGCGATAAAAGGCACAACGTGTGATCTCGCTGTTTTAGAGAAAACCATCTACATGAAAAGGTTGCGCATTTTCCGTAGTTTTTCAACTGTATATTATTTGCCCCATTCCGATAAAGTTTGTAGAAATTACGGTCAAAAAACGTTTTTCGCCATTTTCGAAATTGACTTCAAATCATAATGAATTGGAAAAAATAATCTACATAAAAAAAATTCGCATTTCTTCAAGCTTTCCAACGCCATATCATTTGCTGCTTTCCGTGATACCATCTAAAAGTTCACGTGAAAATACGGACTCGGGGAAGTTTCGGTCCTTTCCCAAATTACTTTTAGATCGTATAAAATTATGAAGAACTTTCTATATGAAAAGAAGCGCATTTCCATAAGCTTTCCAACGTCGTATCATTTGCCTCAATCGGATTAGTCGTTTTGAAACTGAGCCAAAAATACGAGATCGGCTGTTCGGTTTGAAAAATTCCGCCATTTGTTAGATTGCTCTTTAACCGTAAGGAATTTGGGAAAACTTTCTATATGTGGAACGAGCGAATTTGTAGCAGCTATCCAACGCCATATCATTTGCGTCATTCCGATAAACGGTTTAGAAATGGGATCGAAAATACAATTCACGTTTTTTTTGTGAAGAAAAACGGTTTTCAAAACTGCTCTTAAACCATTTAGATTTTGATAAAAATTCGACTTAGGTTGTGACCGTCATGTCCACAGCTTTCCAACGGTATATTGCAAGCCTCATTTGGACAATGTTACGGGAAGTTCAACCTCTCACCAAGGGAAGTTCAGGTCGAACAACTCAGGCAGTAAAATTGCAACAGACGCAAGTTCATCACGTCCCGAGAGCAAATCCGCCAACGAGCGAGATTCCTATTTAAAACGGGTATTTAGTTGCTAAAAACCGTTTCCATATTACACTTACATCACATAGAACACGACTGACCAGAATAATTCGCGCGGGGAGACACGGTTGCGAATATAGCCCGAAGGTCGGGTTCCTACAGAGGGAAGTTCAGGTTGTGTAACTCAGGAAGTTCAACCCGTGATCAGAATAATATTCTGATCCCGTGAATAGTTTTGTATAGCGGCTTAGTGGGCTAAATGACTCTAAATTTAGCGCTATTGCGGGAAATAGCGGGCAATTAGCGGCATTTTCAATTTAGCGTTAAAAGTGCATAGCTTTAGTGGGAGGGCTCTCTGCGAAGCTATAGCGGGGCTATAGCGAAGCTATAGCCGGCTATTTAAAACATTGCTAATTATTGATGGTCGACTTCTTCGCCGGCGATCATGCAGACAGATGAAAACATATTTAATCATATGTTGGTTTCAGTGGAAATATAAATAACAGATGTTTGGATACAAATTTTCACTTCCTTGGAAGCACATTTTTATTTTGTTTGAAATATACCAATGTAGTCCGCTACCAGAATATGCTACCACTACTTGTCATATTTGTATCTGTCATTGCCTTGTTTTGCTTAACGCCTCTTCTACGCAAGAACAAAATATTGAATAAGTTCTACAAACCGCATGCTTCCTACACAGCTGAATAAAGTTTCTTTGCACACTAATCGTGCTTCCAATCATAGTGCATCATCCTTCCTACACGGCTGAATGAAGTTTCTGTTCAAAATCCTCATGCTTCCAACACAGTTAAATAAAATTTCCATTACACACTATTCTTGCTTCCAACAATAGTGCTCATGGCGAACCAACCTGTGGTTGGATGGTTAGAGGGACTGTGGTATCCCCAGCCCACCAGGGTTCAAATCCTGGTGCTCGCATTTATTCCTGGAATTATTTCAGGATTTCCGGCGATGCGCATTAAGTGGGAGGAGACGTTCCCGTCGACGACGAGGTTCCTACGGTGACTTCGTAAATTTCAAGATGATATGCCGGCTCAGTCTCTCGAAGGTGCTCATAGGGGTAGGGTGTGCGTGTGTGCGTTCATAGGGGTGAGTGTATGCGCGTGTATATGAGCGCTTGCGTCTGTACTGTGTTCAAAAAAAAGAAAAACAATAGTGATCATGCTTCCCACGTAGTCGACTAAAATTTTTGTTATACACGAATCAGCTATGCTTCCAACATTTCTGTTTTGTGCTTCAAGGGCTGAATGATTTGCTTCAAACGTGCCAGCTCCTCCTCGAAATAGGCTTTCGCCCCGCTATATTGATATAGCAACCATCCGATACATCAAGGAGTTCCATGCTGGGGCAAACAGCACAATTATGCCCAAAAGAAAGAACAAGAGAAAATAAGAGAACAAATGCGAGCCACACTGGATCAACGAAAGCCATGGCATCCCACAACTACTGCGCCCACCGGAGAGGTCCACCGCACTCCAATGCCATCGGGTTGCCGTGCACCAAGCAACACCTTCAAGAAGGATTGCGACGACGATGACGCTGCTGCCCGGACGAATCCTAGGATTTCTCCCGGTACACGGAGGGGGGTGAGGGAGGGGTACCCCGACGCCCTTCAAGAAGGATGGCGGCGCCCACAGGCGTCACCACGACGGTGTCGGGCAGACCCGACAGAGATTTCTCCCGACCCCATACACACACACCCCAGAACCAACCCTCGGCTCCACCATGCCAACCGTCCACCAACATGCGTCATCACAGTCACGACGACACCACCGTCGCCTCACCACGGCAAACATTGCGAGGCCGACCGGACTGAAACTCGGCCACCATAGACAGGGACCGGCAGTACCGCAGCCACGTGGGAGGGGACAACCTCCACCGGTTCAGGCGGTAGCAGACCGGACACAGGGCAGGAGCACGCCGGGCCAACTGCCCAGCCGGACCCAAACCGGGCCCGCTAAGCTCCCGCCACCGCGTTGCAGCAGACGTAGCATAGTAGCCGCCGCCCCCATCGTCGGTAGCTCGTCGGACCAATCGAAGGCGACGCGCCAGAGGTCCACCCGGCCTGCCTTGACCCAGATCGGGCCCAAATGGCCCAGATCTGGGCTTGCAGGACGCGGTCAGCCAGATCTCGGCCAGCCGCCGCCTCCGCCGCCAAGGGGCAGCGCCGCCGCCATGCCACCGCCCGGACTGCACCGGAGGGCCGCCCGCCGAGGAACAACGCCCGGACCTCACCACCCGAGCTGGAGTCCACGTCGGGGAAGGGAGAGGGGCCGCCACCGCCGGCCACGTGCAGCGCCGCACGGGCAAGTGCCCGGCCGCACCAGCCAACGGCAGCGGCGGGAGGAAGAGAGGGAGGAGGAGCTAGGCGGCGGGGGCAAGGAGAGGCCGCCCCGGTCGCCCCGCTCGGGAGGGCGACGCGGGGGGTACGCGCGGGGAGGGGCAGGGTGGGCGTCCCTCTTTCCTTTCAAGTGGGGGAGAGAGCTCTCAAACGTGCCAGCTGAGAGAACAAACCTAGAGCGAATCTTTGGGAGCTGTTAATAAGGGACGATTTTATTAGGCGAACGTGCCAGCTGAGAGAACAAACCTAGAGCGAATTTATTAGGCGTAGTTAATCAGGAAAGAGGCAAAATTAATGGTGGACCTGTCCCCTAATCAGATAAAAACTCCCCCGTGAAAGCCCACTTCTGATCTAACGTCCAAACTCTATCTTATCCAAGGGCTACGGGGTAGTCTGATCGAATGCCAGGATCAGTAGTCTGCTCCCTAGCGCTCAAATGAGTTTCAAGTCCCAAACAGGACTACTACCTTCGTCACAGTTTAAAAGGCATGCACGTGTATCTAGATCGACAATTTGATCTATATAAAATATATTGTTTAACATAAAAATTATACCATTATAAAATAGAACATCTAAAGTTTCTAATGATATATATTTTTTTGTAATATATGCCTCTCATTAAGTTGGTCAAATTGACGACCTAGGTACACGTGCCGGACCTACGTAAATCGTGTTTATAAGTCTGTAAAATCCATGTAAACTTATGTATGTGTAGCATTACTCGTAAATCTTGCATGCAGCCTCCTTTAAATGCATGGGTAGCCAACCATAACTTCTCATATAGTGCACGCATTGGCTGAAAGGTAGAAACGAAGAGGCAAGGTGAAAACGGTTGTGCATGCTTGCAAATAAATAGGACCAACGCGTTTTCCCAAGAGTAAATGGGAGGGAGCAGGCGTGACTTACGAGAGGGAATTAAAAGCATGACACATCGGTTAGCTAATATGGCCTTGTAATTATGGAAAAATGAAATTTGGGATTAGGCCTTGTAAAAATGGATGGAGGGAGTATCTCGAAAGTGGAGCACACTCAACATTGCTATCAGATGTCGTTGAGTTCCCGGCGTCAGCTTTCCTGCTTTTACCCTTCACTGACACTGATTCTTCATTTGGTGCACTCTTGGAAAAATCACCCAAATTATCGATCACCTCTTGAGCTTTAGGTACCAAAATACATCCATGTATGTTGAGCGCGCTAGCACCATGAAAACAAAGGTGTAACTTTTCAGTTTATAATTGTTAAGGTTACTCTAATTAGAGGTAGAACAGCACTGGTACAATTATCCCATCATCTGTTCTGATGACACAGGGTGCTAAGAGGGTGTTTGGTTCCATGGACTTTTTTGTGTTGGGACTAAAAAAAGTTCCTAGCAAACCAAACAGGGTGGGACTTTTTTAGGACTTTTTGCTAAAAGTCCTTAGAAGCACCTCTTGAGAGACTTTTTGAGACTTTTTTGGAACTACAAAAAGTCCTAGAACTAAAGAACCAAACAGGGCCTAACTATGCGTTGTGTGGACTGCTGTCTATAAGAACTGACGAGTGCTTGCAGAATATGAAGTAAATTCTGAAGTGACATTTAAATAAACTGCACAATATTGATGAAATATTTGCAGCTAGCACCAGAGGCACATAACTCTTCTCAAATAGAATAATACATGTCAGTCCAATAATTGCACTTTGATTTAATGTTCATTGCCATACACACATCATGACAAAAGATGCAGGGTCCTAACTCTCAAGTCTTGCTATCTAATAACACTAGGTCTAATTTGACTCATTGAACCCCTCAAACGCTAGCCCACACAGTCGGGCTCGCCGCCAAACACAAGAAGATAAACACCTCTTAGTGGTTGTTTGGATAATTAGTATTTGGAGCAAGTTTTAGCAAAATCAGTTTTAGGAGGATTTTTAGGAAAACCAGTTTTAAGTTGTTGGTTTGTTAAAACTGGTTTGTAGAGTACTTTGTTTGGGCTTAAAAACTTCAAATATGGCACTAGCCAGTTGGCTGAGACGAGCATTGAATGGATTTTCATTTCACAGCCGAATGTCCACGAGCCTCCATTCCACAAGCTCGTACTTGGCCTGTGTTCTTTGAAGCTCGTCCTCGGCCTCCTGTTCTCTAAATCTTGTTCTTCTTCGAAGCTTTGACGCACGTACTTGGCCTCCTGTTTCACGAGCGAAAGCGCTGCAGGCTTGATCGCCAAAGGGCAGAAGTCTGCTCCACGAGCCTATATCACCTCGTCGAGCCGGTGCGACGGCGAACGTCGAGCAAGGGTTGTGTACCAGTGAGCAGCTCGAGGAGCAGCACGCTGAGGCAGTGAGGCTGTACACGTTGACATCGCTCTTCTTAGTGAGCACGCCGGAGTACAGTACTGACGCCTGGCAGGCGGACGGCCGTCGAGAACAGGTCATGCACGAAGCTCAACTCATGGAGCCTGGCACCCATGGCCGTGTCGAGCAACACGTTGGAGGCCTTCACGACCTGGGCAGAGGCACTCGCTGCTGCGGTGCACTTGACGGCAGCGAGTTGGGAGGAGCCGGCTAGGCACGCTAGGTAGACGGTGCTGAAGCCGCCCTGGCGCCCTCGCCGACCGCGGCCGACGTGAATCCCGCCTCATGGCTTCGAGAGACCTTGCCCTTGCCGCCCGGAGCCGGGATGCTGCACGACAGTGTCGTCGTCGTCGATGGCGTCGCCGCCGGCGAAGAGGCCGCCGCCACGGGAGGCGCAACAGAGTAGCGAAACGTCGAATAACTATCCATGGCGAGGTGGCTTTGTTCACAGAAAACCAGTTTTTGTAAAAACGACTATTTGTCGATTCTCCAAAAACGCGAAGTATTGCGTACACGCAAAACTGATTTTAATAATCCATGGATTAGTTGCGTTATCCAAACAAAGTTTACGTCCGGGACGAAATCAGTTTTGCTTAAACAGGCAACCACCTTGCTTTTTTTTTTTTTTTTTTTTTTTTTTTTGAAAAGGAGGAACGGAGCCCCCGGCCTCTGCATCAATCGATGCATGCAGCCATTTTATTAAGCAAAGTTCAAACAAAATATCCAGGTCCACAAATGCGCTGAAGCGCTAAAAAAGTACTGAAGCACATAGAAATTGCCACATGCGGCTTAACTGAACATAGACTACGATGCCTATACACCTAGCCTATTGTTAGCAAGTCATCCAAACCGGTTGAAGATAACCCGTGCGACCAGTGCTGCGTGCGACCATCTCCCACCGGTTGCACCCAGTAGCCATAAGCTCCCTGACTTCCGCATGGCTGAGTAACGACCACGTACGGATCCAAGATGTTGCTCTGAAGATTACCTGCAAAAAGTTATTAAAATTCTTGCCATTAAAAATCATATCATTTCTGATATTCCAAATAGCCCATAATAAAGCACAACTCCCAATCCGGATAAGATTCGCTATAGTAAAGGCTATCCTAAAGAGTACTGAACGAATCGAAATGTTTTTCGCCACGATCCCGTGCATACAAATGTATTGGAGTAGCTCGGAATAGGTGAGGCGTTTGGGAGCCTAACCTGATCTTTTTAGTCGTGGCCGAGATATACAAAGGTGAAGGTGTTAACAAAACCTCCCTCCTTGATAGCATTGGACCACTTGTCGAACAGCCGCTGCGCCTGCTCGAATGTTTTCACCTCCTCTCCCCCTCATCACCACCTGCCAACAAACTGGGCTTCGAGTGGTGCTCACCTCGAGGCGCAGGAGTGTAGAAGCTGACAACTGGAACCACACTACAGAAGTCACGCTCATCGGACTCCTTCCTCACCTTCTCTGACTGTAGCCCAATTGTGAATACGCCAGCTGGCATGATCAAGAAAATGACATTTGCTTCCTCGGCAAAGCCCAACACAAGCACGGGACACTCAAGATCACGAAATCCACAAATTCTAAGTGCTTGTGAGGGGATTTGTACAATATCACTCAAGGAAGGTTCCTCCTAGTCTTAGCACCGAATCCATCCAAGAAATCCAACCAAAAACTCATCCAACAAGAGGGAACTCGAAAATCACCATGCCATACAGATCATTTGGGAATGGTAGGTCTTGGGATAGTGAACACATTTTCCTTTGTACATGAAATAACTGAATATCTAGTCTGCACGCAAGCAGTTGCACTTGAATTTGATTCTACACAATTCAAGTTCCAGTTTTTCTGTTTGGCTGCCACCAGGAATTGGCACGAGCCAGCATCAAAGAAGGATAGATTCACGCATGCCACCCGAACGGAGACAAGTCAACAAATACTGAGAAAAAAAACGTGAAGGGCTTGGCGAGAACATGCAGCACGGGTGCCACTGTACATGCACTCGCTCCGATCGGTCATCTCTGTTGTGCGTGCACACGGGAACAGACAAATGCGCCGCTTCAGTGGTCTTTGCGCCGATTGGTCATACCACTGAACGGGCTTCAGTGGTCCATGCACCACTTCTCCTCCCACTATTTAGCTTCTCTTTCCTCATCTGCTCTTTGTTGTAGACACCGGTCGCTCGCTGCGGGGACAAAGCAACGACAGTGTTTCAAAAATGCAAAGAAGAATTAACGTAAGAAATGCATCTATATATTAGCCATTTGTCACTGAAGCAGAAAATCCCAGTCCAAAACCATGCATGTGAAGTGGTGTCCATTGGTGCTCGGAGTTGGAGGAGCAAGGGGAGCACGGATCGAATGTGAAATTCTGAAGCCAAACAGACTGCATAGCGCATGTTAAGTTTTAAAACACTAAGGGCATCTCCAATAGTTTGTATGTAGTCTTGTTGGTAAAATTATCCATGTCATCAACCAACAAAGGATCATACAACTACTCCAATGGTTGCATCTATACTATCCAATAGGAGAAGAGAGAATAAATGCAATTACTCTCTACATAGCCTTGGAGCTTGTGCAAGAGCTGTTGGTTAAACTACATACAACTTTCCTCTCTCTCCTCATTTATTTATTGCAATGTCATCATATATCATAGGTGGCAAAGTTTACCAACAACTATCTTACAGCCATTGAAGATGCCCTAAGAGAAGTGGTGCCTACATGCCTCCGGTGGTGGAATTAGGAAACCTGATCAAACTTCTCACGGAAATTGAAGGTGACATGGGAGGAGCACCAATTTCTTTGCTGAGGCGGCAAGCTTGCTGTGGTAAGAGGCTACGTTTTTTGCGGGTAAGCGAGAGGCTATGTGTGTAGAGCAATAATTTAGTGGGATCATCTTTTCAATTATTACACTAAAATGTGGTGCCTTAAAAATACAGGTAAAGAAATATTAAACATGACAAGTGCAAACTAGATGATCGTTCTATTACTATACTTTGTAATCAACATTGTGGTAAGATGGACTTTATTGTTTATAGCACAAGTACAAATATTACATGAAAAAGGGATTGTCGGTTCTCCTTTAGACCAGTGGCATGTAGCTTCAAGCAGAAATCGATGAAACAAGTGGTTTATTTTGAAAGTCGAAAATATATTTAGACCTATTTTAAAAGTTTATCAGAAGTACAAAGAACCTCAAATATAATAAATATATTGAGTCGCCGACGCACCGTTGTCGCTGCTCTCCTATCAGATCCATCTTGACCTTATCGATGACAGCCGGGAAGTCTTCGTGCACATACCCCTAAGGCCCAGTTTACTAAAGCCGTAATCGTTGCTGTTGAACGCTTGAATAGATCAGAAGCAACTGAGACCAAATATCGCCGTCACACACGCACGACGAGAAACTCTAACATCGCTGACCAAATGACACGGCAAGAATCTACGCCGGAGTCTGGAACACAAACTCGAAGAAGAAGCACCATTATCTACCCGAGCGCCGCACCTGCGAGTACTAGTGAGACCCTAACCTACTATTAGTTGGAGCAAAGGTACCGGGATTCCCTTCACTAGTAGAAAACAGGGCATTGGTTGAGGCCAGGATAGGGCCATTAATCCTGGTTCACTTACGAACCGGGACTAATGTAAGCATCAGTCCCGGTTCGTGAGGCCAGGGCGCCTGCCGGGCGTCGGGGGCCATCAGTCCCGGTTCAGATGGGACCTTTAGTCCCGGTTTGCTCAAACCGGGACTAAAGGGGTGGTGGCAATCGTTCGCCTGGCGCGTGCCCATTTAGTCCCGGCTCGTGGCTCGAACCGGGACTAAAGGTCCAAACCGTTCGATTCCCGCGCCTTGGAAGTTGTCCCGCGCGAGATCAAACGCTACAATAACCGCAACGCTACAGTAGACGTGACCAGCGCCGCCATTTCTGCTCGTCTCCCTCTCCTCTCTTCCTCCCAATCCTCCCATCGTCCACCATGAATCCAATCACTCGCTACGGGAAGGTGCTCGCACGTGGCACGACCAATCTCCATGTCGTCTACATGAACGACAGCGCCAAAGTGAAGGTTTTTCTTTCCATGTTCGAGGAATGGCTTCAAGAGGAGAAACACAAGTTCATGGGCCTCGATCTCGAGTACACTTGCTTCAAGAGGAGAAACACAAGTTCATAGGATAGGAAATGCATAGGAAATAGGAAACTTGCTATGATTCTTATTATACCTGTTATGATTCTTATTATACTTGTTCTAAAATATACTTGTTATGATTCTTATTATACTTGTTCTAAAATATACTTGTTGCAGCAGTACTTTACACATTTGTTCCATTTTGTTGTTGCAGTAGTGACAAGCACTGTCCAAAACTCATGGAGTTCCTTCGCAGCGTCATATATTTTGCTAGCGTTGATATAACGAATGACAAGATCAAGATGAGGCGCACCTAGGGTATTGAGATACCAGCTGAATGCCACATTGATCTTCAGTGCAGGTTCAGGCTTGAGCATCACAAGACTTCAATGGCTGATATGGCAGCCGCCCTAATCGACGAGGACTACGCTGATATGAAGACAAAATTCCCCAAGTCAGGCCACCAATATTAACTAAAATTATCAACGTATTTATTTGTTAAAAAGAATGAACTAAAAAGAATCAACTAAAATATTAACTAAAAAGAATGAACTAAAAAGAATCAACTAAAACATTAACTAAAAAGAATGAACTAAAAAGAATCAAAATAATATTAACTAAAATTATTAAAGTATTTATTTGTTAAAAAGAATCAACTAGAATTATCAAATTATTAATTTATTTGTTAAAAAGAATGAACTAAAAAGAATTAACTAAAATATTAACTAAAAAGAATGAACTAAAAATAATCAACTAAAACATTAACTAAAAAGAATGAACTAAAAAGAATCAAAATAATATTAACTAAAATAATCAAATTATTTATTTGTTAAAAAGAATGAACTAAAAAGAATCAACTAAAATATTAACTAAAAAGAATGAACTAAAAAGAATCAACTAAAACATTAACTAAAAAGAATCAACTAAAAAGAATCAAAATAATATTAACTAAATTTATCAAAGTATTTATTTGTTAAAAAGAATGAACTAAAAAATTGAAATCCTTTTATAACAGAAGAGTTTTCGTTCAAAACCCTGACACTTCGAAAGAGATTGTCCAGTTCGTACACGAAGTGCATCCAGTTTTTGCCGTAACCCTGTCAACTTTTTAGCACATGCTATGTGGGTGAAATGATGATACCATGCCAATTTTCAACCATTTCAGAGTTCATTTGCAGTGCTTTTCAATCTCAGGGTCATCTTAGCTCAAAATAAATCATGAAATGCATGAAAAATAGCAAATGAAGTCAAAAAAGGTCTGAAAAGTGGTGATGCGGCTTTGAATGGTGCATATTGAATGCAGAAAAAGTCTTGAGTTCAAATATGTTCAAAAAATTGAAATCCTTTTGTAACAGAAGAGTTTTCGTCTGAAACCCTGACACTTCGAAAGAGATTGTCCAGTTTGTACACGAAGTGCATCCAGTTTTTGCCGTAACCCTCTCAACTATTTAGCACATGCTATGTGGGTGAAATGATGATACCATGCCAATTTTCAACCATTTCAGAGTTCATTTGCAGTGCTTTTCAATCTCAGGGTCATCTTAGCTCAAAATAAATCATGAAATGCATGAAAAATAGCAAATGAAGTCCGAAAATGGTTGAAAAGTGATGATGTGGCTTTGAATGGTGCATATTGAATGCATAAAAAATATTTAGTTAAAAACTTTAATAGTAAAATGAATTTTCATAAAGTATATTTTGTTACAAGCTTTAATAGAAACTAAAAAGCTTTTATAAAACTCTAATAGCAAAAGGAATCAACTAAAAACAACAAATAAAAAATAAAATTATGCAACTAAAATTATATAAAATTTATGCAACTAAAATTATATAACTAAAAATAACATATGCAAAAAATAACAATAAAATCATAATATATGCAAAAAAAGGCCCGCCTGCTAGGCAGCACGATCTGCATACGACTAGAATCCCTACAAATGGGCCAGGATGCAGGCCCGCGGTGATAGCAGGCTCAACAGGGCTTCAAATAGGCATGTACTACCCGCATTAGAGAGAAGCTCGAGGTAGGACCGGCTGCAGCACTTATAAACTACTCCAAGCCCCTCTCGACTAGCGAGGTGGGACTAAACTTTTGGTACGGGAAGCACAACCCTTTAGTCCCGGTTGGTGCCACCAACCGGGACTAATGACCCCCTTTAGTCCCGGTTGTTGCCACCAACCGGGACTAAAGGTCCCTGCTTCCCGCCCTTTGGGCTCCTGAAAATTGACCTTTAGTCCCGGTTGGTGGCACCACCTGGGACTAAAGGGGGGCATTAGTCCCGGTTAGAGCCACCAACCGGGACTAAAGGGTGGGCTACATAAGGCGGACTTATCAATTTTTCCAATCCATTGCAGTTTCTTCTCTCCTCGGCGCCGACGACGACATCGACGCCGCCAGGCTGCCGGATTTTGCCGTCGCCCTGCCGTCCCCGAGCCCGCTGACCATCGCCGGCGCCGGACCTCCTCGCGCGCCCTCCTCCCCGTCGCCGTCGTCGCGCCCTGCCCCGCCGTCGCCGTCTCCTCGCCCTGCCCCGCCATCGTCGTCGCCGTCGCTACACCCTGCCACTACGTCGCCGTCGCCTCGCTCTGCCCCGCTGTCGCCGTCGCCTCGCCCTGCCCCGCCGTCGCCGCGCTCCTGCCCCTACGTCGTCGTCGCCGTCACCGCGCCCTGCCCCTACGTCTTCGTCGCCTCACCCTGCCCCGCCGTCGCCGCGCTCCTGCCCCTACGTCGTCGTCGCCGTCACCGCGCCCTGCCCCTACGTCGCCGTCGCCTCGCCCTGCCCCGCCGTCGCCATCGCCATCGCCTCGCCCTTCCCCGCCGTCGCCTCCCCCTGCCCCGTCGCCGTCGCCGCGCCCCTGCCGGCCTCGACGTCGCCGCGCCCACCCTTGCCCCCTAGTGAGCCCATTGAACATGGCTTGCATGCTGATGCTGATGGCTTCGTGCTTTTTGAGAATTCTTGTTTATTAATTGCCGTATATGTTTACCGTATCATTGTCTAGTCCATGTCATTTTATTATTACTTACATATGTTTACTATGCCGTATCCCCCACAGTGAGATTTTAAAATGAGACAATCCATGTCATTTTATTATTACTTATATATGTTTACCGTATCGCCGTATTGCTGTTTTTAGAAATTGCCGTATCTCGTATCGCCATACCCGTATCAATGTCGCTGTATCGGTGCTTCGTAGGTTGCCAGTCCCACCATATGAACATATATAATGCACTTGAGAATTTTCATATGTTCGTAGAATGATAACTTCGACATGAGGGGGGTGGGGGGTCCGCAAGTATCCTCGAGGACCATGAGAGAGGCGGTCTCGGGTTCAAACCCGTTTCAGTAATACCCGAACCCGAGGTCATATGCAATTTGTGTGGTCAAAACAAGATTAAGGACAAAAAGGGGGAGGAGTCCTCGACGATCGTCTGAAACTGACTGTTATAAAACTTGTGAACGTTGCATGATGTTTCCCACTAATCCATCTCTCATAGTTGTATGTTGTCACGTTGTAATATTTGCAGAAACTATGGCAGACAGAGACTTAGAAAAAGAACAGTTGTTGGGGGATATAATACGAGAGGGTGATATCGATCTCACCTGCTTGTCGTTTCTCAACGAGACCAATGGTGAGGAAAGAGAGGATGGCGGCTCCGGTGAGGAGGAAGGAGATCATGACTGCTCCGGTGATCGAACTGGGGACGAAGGAGATCATGACGGCTCCGGTGATCGAACTGGGGACGAAGGAGCCATAACTGCTTCAAAGTCCGGCGAGGTATATATTAATTAATCCTCTGCTGACTAGATGCATTAATTTTCTTGTATGTACATATATTAATGCTTCTTTCCTCTTTTAATTAGCCATCTGGATCGAGCTCCACTTCGGTAAGGAGACGAGGCCCGATGAGAAGGTTGGAGGCGCAAGAAAGGTTCACGATCGAAGAAGTCTCACCAGAAGGCCAACCGATTGCTCCCTACCGGACCAAGAACAAATTTATACATCAGTGCGGAGTGGTTGTTAGGGACCTCGTCCCGATCAGCTGCCAAGAATGGAATAAGAAGAAGGACCCTCAAGTTCCTTATGTCAACGATAGACTGAAAGATGATCTTTGGACCAATCTGATTAGAAATTTCAGTCTACCGCCAGAGGAGGATCCGAATAACCCAGTTATACAGCGAAAGGTCAAGGCGTTTGCTCTTAAGAAGATGGCAGAACTATTCAAGAACTGGAAGAAAGTATTGAACAGGAAGTTTGTCGAGAAAGACAAGACTCCAGAATTCAGAGGTCAATATGAGAAGATGAGAGATCACTGGCCCGCATTTGTGGCCTACAAGAAATCGAAGAAGGCTAAGAACATGTCACTTAGAAATAAGAAAAATGCCGCAAGGAAGGAGTATCACCATGTTACGGGGTCAGGTGGCTACAAAAAAGCCCGGCCTACATGGGACAAAGCTGAGCAAGACCTGCTTGCTAAAGATGTCCAACCAGAGACATTGCACTGGCCAGATCGGGCAAGGACTTGGTTCTTCGGGGTTGGGGGAACATTGGACCCAGAAACAGGGAAGTGTGTCTGGACGAAAGCTCAACTTGCAATACCATTCAAAAAGCTTGAGGAAACAATCAAGAAATCGCTGGAAGGGACGTTCGTTGCCGACAGAGAGAAGGACGAGCTGTCATTTGCCCTCGGGAATCCTGAACACCCTGGACGAACACGAGGCACACCAGGCTCCGTTCCGTGGAAGGTTGGGTTTCCCGACAACGCTGGTTACAGAAGCCGACAGAGAAAGAAGAAAGAAGAAGCAAGCGAAATGCAGAATTTGAATGAAAGATTAGCGAAACTAGAGGCACTTGAGAGCCAGCGAGCTACCGACCAACCATCTCAGCGGCACGAAGATCCTTCATTGGAGACTACCCACGATGCTACCCCACCATCTCAGCGGAGAAGCATCGTGGCTTCCACTGAGCTCGTTCATCCTGATAGCACGGCTCCTCGCTACCCTGTGGATGCTATCACGCAAAATGAACATTGTGTGCTAATGGCGAAATGTCATAACTTGACCTTGAAGGCGGCGGTCGGCCATGTCTTACCTCCTCGACCTGATGCAACTTTCCATTGCACTCCGGTTCCAGCTGGCTTTGCTATTGTCGGGGTGGATGAAATAATGGACGGATTTGATGGGCTGGAGCTTGAGCACGCTACAGGTGAAGGGGAGCTTCTCCTTCGATATGCCTTAAGGACTACTTGTCTATGGAGAAAGGAACACATCGTGCTTCCATACTGGACGCCGCCTCAGCAGACTCAGGCGGAGGAGGCCCCGGTGCCTGAGTCGTCTCCGGTGCGTCAGCCGTCTCCGGTGCGTCAGCCATCTCCGCCGCCTCAGCAAACTCCGACGGAGGAGGCCCCTCAACAGAATCCTCCTCCGCCTCAGCTGTCTCCGCTGCGTCATCGGACTCCGCCTTCTCCGCCGCGTAAGCAACAGTGGAAGAGAGTCGCCGCCGCTCCGGCGGCTAGCAGCAGTACGAAACAGAGGAGATGTAGTTACGGCCCAAGCCTGAAGCCTCTTCCCAAGTTACCCTACGAGAGGTCTGAGGAGGAACTCAACGAGATCGTGGATGCCGATGTGAAACGTCAGCTCGCACCGAAACACCCACCTGAAGAGGAGAAAATAGATCCGGTGAAAGCGAAGCAAACTCTGGATGCCCTTAGGCGACCACCACCGCCTCCGCTGCCATCAAACTATGACCGATGTATTTAAAAGAAACATGATCAAGCGAGGCGGTCGGGAAGCTTAAGTAGAAGTGGCTCAAGAAGTGGGAAAATAATTCCCCAGCTTGGCGAACAAGAACTGCAATCGTGCCCTCCGCTCAAGGTGGTTACCGATATCGCTAATGATCCAGAGAAAGCAGCCGATGGTCTTGCTATCACTGCTGATGATTACTTACCCGATTCGGTACAATTCAAAACGGCTGAGGTAGTACCATCCTTAAGCTACGAGCACGGGAAGCCCCTCGTCACACGTGAGGAGCTCAAGGATCTACCAACGAGGATGCAACATTTGCATGAATGGTACTTGGATGCCTGCAAGGAGGGGAAGAACGAAATCTTGGTGGGAATAAAAAATGAGCACTTCTTCAATGGAAAGCAGATGTTGATCGTTGAATTTGAAGAAATTTTTCAGTTATACAACCAAAAGGAGCTTGACAGAACTATCGTCAATTCCTATTGTCTGTAAGTATTTTTTTCTGTAATTAAGTATCTAGCTCAGCTCGTTCATTGCATATATTAATTATCCTCACTCTATATTATGCAGAATGAAGATCCTCGAATGCAAACAACTACAAATCCATGACATTGGGTTCATTGACCCAAATTTCATAAATGAACCTACGTTAAAACAATTTCCCGCTGATACAGAGAAAAATTTGCTAGATTCGTTAGTTGGACAAAAAACCAGAAAGGAAATACTATTTCCTTACAACTTCCAGTGAGTGTTACTATCTTGTGCACATTCTGTTTCGCTTACTCTAGGTTAAGTGCAATTAATGAGTTATGCGTGCGCATTTTCCATTTTATTCTGCTAGACATTCATCTTGAAGAGGGCAAAGTAATTATCTTGGACTCGAGACGTAAAGACCCTAAGGAGTGGACGGGCATGTGTCAAATGCTTCAGAAGTAAGTTCAGTCATTATCGCACCATATCGGCAACTTTCGTTCATTTCCTGATATCAAGTAATCATTTTCTTTGCCGGGCAGGGTTTGGAAAAAGTTCACCAAACAGGTTAAGGGTGTCAAATGGAAAAAAGAGCTGCAATTTGTACACCCCAAAGTAAGTATTACTCTAGTACCGCGCATCTCTCATTGATTCTAGTTTCAATACCATTATCATGCTTGATTATCATTTTGATTAAACTCTATTCTCGTAAAGTGCTTGTGGCAGGCAACCGGGACTAATTTATGTGCTTACTACGTTTGCGAGTTCATTCACCACTTGACCACTGAGCGGGGCCGGGGCATATCTGACGAACAATTTGAAGTACGTAAACAACACTACTAGAAAAAGGCTTATCCCCAATATCTCTACTAGTGGCGCACCATGATGGTGGTGCGCCACTGCTATATAGCAATGGCGCACCTGAATCAGGTGCGCCATTCCTATTTTTTTACTAATGGCGCACCACTTGAGCAGTGCGCCATTGCTATTTTTTGTGTCCATCCCCCCCCACACCAGACATAGCAATGGCGCACCACACCTAGGTGCGCCACTGCTATGCTACATAGCAATGGCGCACCACACCTAGGTGCACCAGTGAGGGTGCGCCATTACAAACATCTCACACACACACAAACACACACCCCACCACACACACACAAACACCCCCACCCCCCCCCCCCCACCGTGGATCGTCTTTTCAGTTTAAAAATAAATAAAAGAAAATAATAAAAAATTCAAATTTAAAAATCCTTCGAGATGCCCATGTGTTATGTGTTCTAGTTGTTAGAAAATTAACAAACATGAATTTTGAATTTTTTTGCAAAAGGCCGCCGTGTTTCGGTAAAATGGCCGTAACTTTTGCATACGACCTCCGATGAAAAAGTTTTTTATATGAAAAAGCATCTACTCGAAAAGTTACATCCGAATTCAACGGGCTATGCCCGTTATCGATTTTTTAGAATCCTCAAAAACCTAACAGAAAAAAAGTTACGATGCTTTTAAGATCTGGAGGCAAAAAAATAAAAAAATTAAAAAAAGTTAGCAATGGCGCACCAGTGCATAGTGCGCCACTACTATTTTCCCGCCTTCAAAATTCAAAAAAATTTAAAAATACTAATGGCGCACCACACCTAGGTGCGCCACTGCTATGGTACATAGCAATGGCGCACCACAGCTAGGTGCGCCACTGCTATGTACCATAGCAATGGCGCACCACCCCATGGTGCGCCATTACTAATTTTGAAACGCCACAGCTTATATATTAACCCCTGCCTTCTTCCTCCTCCCCCCTCCTCCATGCCCTCTCTTTTCCCTCTTCTTCCTCCCCTCCCTCTCTGTTCTCTATACATAACCGCCATGGAAGCCACCCCCTGCCACGGCTCACCCCTCCTCCCCCCTCCTCCACCCCCTGCCACGCCTGGAGCCACCACCAGTCGGCGCCGACCAGATCCCCAGCGACCCCAGCGACCCCCTCCTCCGACCCCAGCGAGCAGTAGCGAGAGCAGAGAGGTAAGGAGGGAGAGAAGAGAAGGAGAGCCGGGGCAGAGGCGAGCTCGAAGCTCCTGGCGGCGGCGTCCATGGCGGCTCAAGCGGCCTCCTGCGGACAGAGAGGTAAGAAGGGAGAGAGGAGAAGGAGGAAGGAGAGGGAAGGGAGAAGAGGAGGAGGGTGCGAGCGCGAGGAGGTCCAGGAGCTGTGCCGGCTGCGGCCGGAGGCGAGATGCAGAACGAAAATTTGCCTAAAAAAAATTGCAGAAAGAAAATTATTGAAAAAAAGAAAAAAACGCAAAAAATGGTGCCAGATCTAGATCCAGATCCAGATTTCAAAATTTTACCAGTGGCGCACCTCAATTTCTACTAGTGGCGCACCTCAGAGAAATAACAGTGGCGCACCCTAAGGGATAGTAATGGCGCAGCAGGGGGTGCGCCACTAGTATTTGGATTAGTAATGGCGCACCAGAGGTGCGCCATTACTAAACATTACTAGTGGCGTGGTAATAGTGGCGCACCCATGGTGCGCCATTAATAGCCATATGGGGTGCGCCACTAATAGCCTTTTTTCTAGTAGTGCAATATTCACAATTTTATTTTATTACCATCAATTGTGTTGAGTTTTATTGACCCCCTTCTTTAAATTAGATCTGGCAGATGCGGGATGAACTCCTACCAACTGATTGCGTACGAGTAATTCAAGAGGAATTGGTGGGATTCTTTGTTGAGCATGTCATACCTAAAGACGGATAATGCCATCGGGAGTGGTAATAGAAGTTAGGATCGTAAGAGATGTTATATTGTATATATGCATGAACGTGTACTATATATAATAACGTCGGATAGATTTACGAAAGCTTGTTGCATATTGTTCGACCAAGCATAGAGAAAGAGAGGTCACTTCTATATGTAGTAGCTAGCGTCGAGTTGTGTAATGGTTACTTCATTGCTATATGTAGTAGCTAGCGTCGAGTTGAATGAAAAGCGTCAAATAAAAATGGTAAACACAAAAATAAAAGGGGAAACATAATAGGAAAACCACTAAACCCCTCCTTTCCAAAAAAAAAAACCCAGCGCCTGTCAGGTGCTGACGCGTGGTTGCCTTTTAGTCCCGGTCGGTGTTACCAACCGGGACTAAAGGTCCTCCTGCCTGGGCGCCCCGCAGCGGCCACGTGGAGCCCCTTTGGTCCCGGTTTGTAAGCAAACCAGGACTACAAGTTTTGGGCATTTGTCCTGACCGGTTTGTCCCGGTTCCAGAACCGGGACTAAAGGCTCTCTGAAACCGGGACTACTGCCCTATTTTCTACCAGTGCTTCCTGCCCTGACCGTCGGAGCAACTGGCAGAGGGGTGTCGAATCCATGGGCTTGCCGGTCAAGTCTGGAGGCGAGAGTTTTCCCTAGCTGCCGAGGAAAAGGGAAGAAAACAGCGATTTATTTTAATTAATAACATAGTGCATATTGCTGATTTTGGATCTTTAACAAAACAATTTATTGTTGGCTAATAAAAAAATGAACTTTTAGTGGTACTAAAAGTTAACCACATGGGTATGCTCCGAGTTAGGTTGAAAATCTAGAGCAAATAGTACTTGAGAACTTTATAGGTCTAAATTTTACCATGGTGAAGATCGACCACAACTCTGTCCATATAGAGGTGGCTGGATCGGTGCTATCACGTTGGAAACAAAGCTAATGCAAGGTGCTAAAATGAGAGCCCAGTACCTTTTCTAAAATCATTTGGGAATGATAGGACTCGGGATAGCGAACACACGTAGCATTCAAAATGATTGGTGATTGCAGAGATTGGACAACACACTACACAGTCCGATGGGCTAGCTCCACTCAGCTGCGAGCCATGAGAAAGCTCGCCATTGCTCTTTGTCCATCTCATGGTGTACTTGTCTGTGCTACAGTAATACGGCAGAGACCTGCCGCTGCAACCTGTTGCGGTGCGAATCTACCAAGTGCTAGGTGTGTACCACTCTAGATGGATTATTAATTTGCTTGACTTAAATTATGCGGACTGCCATGAAGCAAATTGTAGGCTGGAAATCAGAGCATAGCTATTATCATTGCGTGCACTCTAGTACGCATTTCATGTTTGTGTAGAGCAAATAATATAAAAAGAGGTGTTGGGTAATATAATTGTAGGCTAGTTTCCGACAATCAACTATGGCTATTGAACAACTATACGATTATGAGGCTTGAGAAATATCAGTAATACCACTAAATGTTAAGTATGTTTTGTATGTCTCGATTAAGCGCAAATTACTTGTTCTTGTCTAAGTTAGACTGAAATGACATGTATGTATATTTAAACGCAGATTAATGGATTTTGACTTGACTAAGTAAGATATAGTTGTTTTGAATCATTATTTTCACCAAAAAAGTTATGATGGTGGAAACATGACATCTAATATATGCAAGAACCATCAGTCTGAAGTATGAAATATAAAATTCTAAATATGCACCGACCACCATAGTCTTACATATGAAACATACCATCCAAAATATGCACCAAGCATCGTCCTATGAGCAATTTGTAGAACTAGTTCATCCTGCCAAAAAGGCATCAGCTATGTTCTACTGAGCTGTTTGAATGATTGAATTGTCGTGTTAAACTCACACATTGCCATGTTAATATGTTGGCTATTGATGACGACTAACATGGCTCATGGGTTTTGATGGCATGTAGTTCTCACCACAATCACATATATCAAACTTCAAGTATTTGAAAGGACTTTGTCCAATGCAATTATGAAGTGACATGCATATAATGATGATCTAATTAAGCTTGCTTCTCATAAAGTAACTTGGCATATTCACTAAAATATGCCTCTTAATTTTCAATACACAAAATGGATTTTCAATGACATTGGGGATGGATGGATGTATATAGTTAAAGATTTATTTCCCCCCACACATGGGTACTTTTTCCCCTTGTATGGAGTTAGATATCCATCACAATTGGTACCCTTCGAGCCAGCAAGATAGTACCTCCCTTCATAAAGCAATAATGTTACACATGCCAACAACAATCAATAAGATTGGAATACACATGTTAAATTTAGTGAATGCCTATAGATGAATGTGGAAACCTATTTGCATTCTTTATTAAAGTATCTCTAAATATACTTGTGTCATGTGTTGATCCTAAGTTCCTAACCACCCCACAAATATAGAGGTGAATCTCATGTCAAAGTCACACATTGCCATGTTACTTGTTGGCTATCGATGAAGACTAACATGCGAGTAAACCACACCGATATAACAATTACAGGAATATGCGATCCATGAATTGAACATATGAAACCATCGAAGTTAGGAGAAAAAATTTCATCTCTAAGCCGTCCATACACAACTCTGAATTCTAGATCATTTGGTTGAATGGTGATTCAAGCTGTTTTATACTTCATGGCATACACTTGCACAAATGTATCATGCAACCTCGAACATAGTGGTACTTAACCTTGTTTGGTCGATGTGTACATGCAGTAGAATTTGTTTTAGATTTTTCGGAAGCATATTTAATTGTATGATCCACTATCCTTTTTCAGCAGCTCATATTGTCATGTGGAAAAGGGAACAACGCAGTGTAGCTAATTAATTTTCTTGACAAAAATACACAAGAACTTTTAAGAACACATGTTAGCTCTGTAATTTGGTGGATGGCTAACCAGCCTAGTCACAAGAGTGGATATGTTTATTTTCCTCATCTTTTTTCTTTGTTACTTCCCACAAAATAGTGCATACTTCACTAGAGGTGGAGCCTTGTGTGCGTATGCCGGAAACAACACGACGTTGGTTTGTAGCTTGTTCTCCTGTAGAAAATATTTGATTATATAAATCATCAGACTCTATACCGAGATGGAGACCAATACTTCAAGTTGGTTTGTAGCTGGCAACAACACGACGACGTTTCCATCTGCCCTCATTCCGACTCTAAGTACTTCAAGTTGGAGACCAATACCGAGATGGAATCATGGGAATAGAGGTGGTTCTATGCCCCGGACATTCCAGGCGACCATCGCGAGGTCGGGATGCCCAATTTTGTCGACGCGCCCTGGTGGTACCAGCTGGAGTGGGGCTCGAACAAGGAGATCTCCCAGGAGAGCGGCCTCCTGGTTGAGGTGGTTTATCAGCTGCAAGACAAAGGGCTCTCCAGCCTCCAGATTTTGAAGACCTGGATAGAGAAGAATATCTAGCCCCTAGGATGGCGGGAGTCCCTCATGTTTGAATACAAGGGGCTAACTGATCCCAGTCGTCTGCTTCAGCGGGAGATCTCCGAGAATGAGGTTGAGCTCCCCGCACATCTGGTGACCGATCTCCCTATCGGCGAGATCCATATGGGGGTTGCCATGGAGCCATACAGCCAAGCAAATCTGTGCCCTCTGGTATGTCATGCGGACCTTCCTCCTGTTTCTTATGTTTGTCGGAGGCCAGACCTCATACATATTCTGATCCTTTTGTGCTTGTCTTCAGACTTTTCAGGATTTCCTTCCGATCCCCCAGTAGCCTCGCTCGCATGAGGCGGCCATGTACCTTATTAAACACGCACGCGTGACAACCCAAAGATTCAGCAAGGCTGTGACCGGGGCTGCTTCCACATCAAGGGGTTCACAGAGGAGGTCGGACGAGGCCTCTGCTGCCTCTCCGCCAACGAAGGTCGCGCGGTCGCAGACGACGGCCCCCGCGGATCCGTCTGCCGAGCAAGCCGGGCCTCGTATGATGTATGAGGACTCCTGGGCCGCAGGTGCGACCAACCCTAGCTCATCGGAATGCTCCTTGGTGATTTGTGAGGCCGCGGGCGCTACGGCGGGCTCCAATGACGGTGGAGAGCCCCCGTGACCGTCGGGAGAAAAGGAGCCCCCGGGCGATGGCGTTGTACAGTCGTCGAGTTCATCGAGGATGGCGGACCAGCCGCAGGCCTCAATGACCAAACCAATCCCTCGCCGGAGGCCTAAAGTTGGGGCGACGAAAAGCAGCACAGGTATTGTTCCCTTGCCCGCGGCCTCCTTGGGAGGTGTTTTCTTTTGTGGCCTTTACGTGATATTTCCTTTCCTTGTAGTTCATCAAGCGGCGTCAAGAAAGCCACGGGATGTCACATGCCACCTTCACATGTGATTCTGCTTCCCTCAGGGGAGTGGCCTTGCGACGTTCAGGCTTTCGACTGGCCAGCGGTGTTAGATCAGCCTGAGCTGAGGAGTTCCGCCGTACCTCTGGTGGTTTGCGTTTGCGAGGAGACGACGCGCGGGTCTGATGCTGGCCTCGCTAGTGGTTCTGCGGTTCCTTCTTCTTCTCACGAGGAAGGTCTGGCTAGTCATATGGCAGGCCGAATGAGGGTTGCTCTCCACAAGAGGCCCTTAGGGAGATCGGACGTACGGCGGAGGTCGGTACCAAGGTAGACTCCCTAAGCCCTCCCTAGTAGCCCCCGAACCTCAAGTACATTGTGGCATAATGTGCTTGAGGTTTCATAGCTTGCACATCCCGGTCTTATCTTTTGCCTTGTCCTTCTTTATAGGCCCTTCTGGACAAATGGTCGAGCCTCACGGCGCGGGTCAGCGAGCTGCGCCGGATGGTCAAGGCGGAAAAGCGCCGGGCCTCCGCGCTAGAGCAATCTCTGGCTGACTTCCTCAGTGAGTCTTCTGCACTTCGTGTTTTTAGTGCGGTCCTCATTCTGGGTTCCTTCTAATGTGTTGTATGCATTTGAAGTAGCTGAGGAGCAATTTTTTGAGGCAAAGAGCCATCTTGGTGTGGTTCGAAAAGAAACGAGCCATGCCCATGATGTTGCTTCTGTCGAGCTGACGGAGGCATGGGCCTGCCACGAGCTGCTCTCCGGGTAGTTAGGGGTTTTGGAAACAAATAGGAAGATCACCAACGATTTGCGTGCCCAACTGCAATAGGAAAACGCTATTGAGGAAGGCCTTCGGCTGTGGATCCAGGATGTTCACGAGCAACTTGGGGCTGTCGAAGGTCGTTCGAGGGGCGTGGACACAAAGGGTGCTTCCCTTCGAGAAGGTGGTCAACTTGTCGCCCGGGACCTCCAAATTTGTCGTCAGCGCATAGCTAGCCATGAGGTGGCCTTGGAAGGTATGACCTGTCGTGTCTTGTTAATATGTCCTTTCCTTAATTTTGCCCTTCCATTCAATCGCTTTGTGTTGCCTTTATTTTTCAGCGATATTTCCTCCGATGGAGGTCGCGCCAGGTCAATCGAGGTTAGGCGTGGTCGCCCCTCTGATTGAGCGGATGTCTGCGGTGTTGTCATAGGCGGGGAGGTCCTTGTGGGTTGCTGAGCTTGGCGAGCGGCCCTTACTTCAACTGGTTGATTGGATTACCGAGGCTCCACAGCGTCTTCTCAAGCTTCAAGAGGCCGTGGCAACCGAAGGAGCTCGGTTCGCACTGGTGCATTTGCGAGCCGGTCGGCCGGAGGGTGTCAACCCGTGCCGTTGTGACCACCGTGCCTGAGTCCCGCCCTTTACAGGGCTTTTTCGATGAAGTTGAGGAGGTCGCCTCCTACGCGGCCATTGTCTGTCAGCGCCGCATGTAGACTCTATTTGCCTAAAAATAAAAGGAATACTCCGCAATTTTGTCTTTTGCGGTTGTCAGTATGTCGTTATATATATATATATATATATATATATATATATATTATATGGCACTATTCTAATCCCAGAATTAGAATAGTTATTCTGATCATGATGGCCCTATAAGGGCGCGACGGGACGTTCCTGAGATCCCTGGAAACCCACCGGATCGATAAAAAAAGCAGACCCCACCCCACCGGTTGCCCCAATCCCCACCCGTGACCTCCCCCGATCCCCTTGCCCAACGTTGCCGCCACCCTCCCTAGGTCGCGCCACTGCCGCCACATTCCCCGGATGGTGCCGCCGCCGCCACCCGCCCCAGACCGGCGCCGCTGCCTCCGCCCCGCCCCAGACCGGCGCCGCCGTCTCCACCTCCACCCCGCCCCGAACCGGCGCCGCCGCCTCCGCCCCGCCTTGCACCTGCGCTACCGCTTCAGGCCCGTCAACCAAATCGCAGACGTCTGCCACGTTCTGCCGCCGCTCGCATCCGCTCGATTCGCCATGGATCTGTCCTCTCCCTCCCGATGGCTATGTTGTCCTGCTCCTCAACTTCCGTAACGCCGCGAGCGAACATCACCTCCGGCCTCCGGCCACACTGCCGCTGGCGGCTCTCTTCCCTGCAGCGCTCGCGCTCCTCGATGGAAGCCTCTTGTCGTCGCCACCCGGCACCCCCGGCCTCCACTTCCCTAAGCTCCTAATTGCTGCAACCTCCTACCTCGCCAAGGTCAACCGTGAGCCATCACCTACGCCATGCCCCGGTCCCCCACTCTGTGCAGTCCGACCTCGTCCGCCCGCACCGTTCAACCTTGCCAGAGCCACTAGACCATGGCCCAGGTCACCGTCGTGCCCTTCTTTACTTCCACCACGCCACCGCACACCGGCCCCATCGTCGCATGCACAACCTCAACCTCCTTCATGTATTTTCTATGTTTAGAAAAGTGCTCAATGAAATTTATGTTTCGAGAAGTTCATATATTACTGTGTGAAAAGGTCATGTATTAGAAACAATAAGTGAAAAATTGCATACCACAATTTTCTACAGTAATAAGTGAATGATGCAGAAAATATTCGCTACTTACGTAAAAATATTTTTTATAAAATAAACTAAGAAGTTCAAATTAAAAAAACACCGAAGTTCGAAGTTTATGAAAAACTCAGATTTTTTCCTCGTTACTAAAGAATAAAATGAAGAAGTTCAAATAAAAAGGGTGAGAAGTTTAAATTAAAACTTAAGAGAAGTTCGAAGTTTATGAAAAACTCAGATTTTTTTCTCGTTACTAAATTATAAAATGAAGTTCGAATAAAAAAAGACGAGAAGGTCAAATTAAAATAGCAGAGAAGTTCGAAATTTTTGAAAAACTCGGCTTTTTTTTCTCGTTACTAAAGAATAAAATGAAGAAGTTCATATAAAAAAGTTGAGAAGTTCAAATTAAACTCGTGAAATTCCTTACACGAAAAGCATATTAGTTTTATTTTCCCCGTTTCTAAAATAAATACATAGAAGTTCAAAATAAAAAATCTAATAAGTTCAAATTAAAATAATGGAGTAGTTCGACGTGTAAACCAACCCGAATTGTTTTCATTACTAAACTAGGAAAAGTGAGAACTTCAAAGAAGAATGTGACAGAAGTTCATAGTGAAAGCAACGAGAAGTTCAAGTATTACACAGAATGCGTTTCAGATGAGAATAAAAAAATAGAAAAATAAAATCTTAAAAGGTTTGTTGAAAGAAGTTCACGTGCTCTGCCCGGGAAAGTTTGATGTGTATAAAAAACTCAAATTATATAACGAACGGTCCAATATTTCTAAAATAAATGATTTTTAAGTAAAAATCGAAGTACTTTCAAAAAAATTGAACTTCTCTACATTTAAAAAAATAACAGAGAAATTCGAAGTATATAAACTACTCAGATTTTTTCTCGTTACTAAATAATAAAATGAAGACGTTCAAATTAAAACAGAAGAGAAGATTGAAGTTTATGAAAAACTCAGATTTTTTTTCTCGTTACTAGAATTCTTTACTTAAAAAATAGAAAACGTGAAGTTCAAATTAAAATAACACAGAAGTTCAAAATGAAAACAACCAGAAGTTCACGTGTTGCATGGTGTGTGTTTTCATATGAGAAAAAAGAATAAAAAGATAAAGTATACAAAATTTGTTGCTAGAAGTTCAGGTGCTCCACACGGGAAGGTTCAAAACTTCTTGTGAGTGTGGTTCACTATGTATTTCTCACCCATTTTTATGAGTGAGAAAAATGAATAAAAAGGTAAGGTCCAATTTTTTTCTTGCTATAAGTTCAAGTTCTCGGTCGGAGAAAGTTAGAAAAATATTGTGACGAAGGTTTGTACAAAAAGAAATATCATTTGTGTAACACCGACGAATGGGTGAGAAATTACAAACAAAAATACGCGATAGAAGTTCAACGAGGAAACAGCAGGAAGTTCAACTACTACGCTAAATGAATTTCGGATGAAAATCTTTGAAACCGTCGCGAGTATGAAAAAAATGATTAAGACGGAAAAGTTGCGTGTTTACAGCAGCTTTCCATCGGTATATCATTTCCTCAATTCCGGTGAGTGGATGGAGAGCTACGAGCAAAAAATAGCACGTGAAAAAACAGAGTGAAGTTCAGGTAGACGTGTTGATGAAGTTCAAGTTCTTCACGCGGTGCATTTTCGAAGACTCTGTTTTGCGATAAAAGGCACAACGTGTGATCTCGCTGTTTTAGAGAAAACCATCTACATGAAAAGGTTGCGCATTTTCCGTAGTTTTTCAACTGTATATTATTTGCCCCATTCCGATAAAGTTTGTAGAAATTACGGTCAAAAAACGTTTTTCGCCATTTTCGAAATTGACTTAAAATCATAATGAATTGGAAAAAATAATCTACATAAAAAAAATTCGCATTTCTTCAAGCTTTCCAACGCCATATCATTTGCTGCTTTCCGTGATACCATCTAAAAGTTCACGTGAAAATACGGACTCGGGGGAGTTTCGGTCCTTTCCCAAATTACTTTTAGATCGTATAAAATTATGAAGAACTTTCTATATGAAAAGAAGCGCATTTCCATAAGCTTTCCAACGTCGTATCATTTGCCTCAATCGGATTAGTCGTTTTGAAACTGAGCCAAAAATACGAGATCGGCTGTTCGGTTTGAAAAATTCCGCCATTTGTTAGATTGCTCTTTAACCGTAAGGAATTTGGGAAAACTTTCTATATGTGGAACGAGCGAATTTGTAGCAGCTATCCAACGCCATATCATTTGCGTCATTCCGATAAACGGTTTAGAAATGGGATCGAAAATACGATTCACGTTTTTTTTTGTGAAGAAAAACGGTTTTCAAAACTGCTCTTAAACCATTTAGATTTTGATAAAAATTCGACTTAGGTTGTGACCGTCATGTCCACAGCTTTCCAACGGTATATTGCAAGCCTCATTTGGACAATGTTACGGGAAGTTCAACCTCTCACCAAGGGAAGTTCAGGTCGAACAACTCAGGCAGTAAAATTGCAACAGACGCAAGTTCATCACGTCCCGAGAGCAAATCCGCCAACGAGCGAGATTCCTATTTAAAACGAGTATTTAGTTGCTAAAAACCGTTTCCATATTACACTTACATCACATAGAACACGACTGACCAGAATAATTCGCGCGGGGAGACACGGTTGCGAATATAGCCTGAAGGTCGGGTTCCTACAGAGGCAAGTTCAGGTTGTGTAACTCAGGAAGTTCAACCCGTGATCAGAATAATATTCTGATCCCGTGAATAGTTTTGTATAGCGGCTTAGTGGGCTAAATGACTCTAAATTTAGCGCTATAGCGGGAAATAGCGGGCAATTAGCGGCATTTTCAATTTAGCGTTAAAAATGCATAGCTTTAGTGGGAGGGCTCTCTACGAAGCTATAGCGGGGCTATAGCGAAGCTATAGCCGGCTATTTAAAACATTGCTAATTATTGATGGTCGACTTCTTCGCCGGCGATCATGCAGACAGATGAAAACATATTTAATCATATGTTGGTTTCAGTGGAAATATAAATAACAGATGTTTCGATACAAATTTTCACTTCCTTGGAAGCACATTTTTATTTTGTTTGAAATATACCAATGTAGTCCGCTACCAGAATATGCTACCACTACTTGTCATATTTGTATCTGTCATTGCCTTGTTTTGCTTAACGCCTCTTCTACGCAAGAACAAAATATTGAATAAGTTCTACAAACCGCATGCTTCCTACACAGCTGAATAAAGTTTCTTTGCACACTAATCGTGCTTCCAATCATAGTGCATCATCCTTCCTACACGGCTGAATGAAGTTTCTGTTCAAAATCCTCATGCTTCCAACACAGTTAAATAAAATTTCCATTACACACTATTCTTGCTTCCAACAATAGTGCTCATGGCGAACCAACCTGTGGTTGGATGGTTAGAGGGATTGTGGTATCCCCAGCCCACCAGGGTTCAAATCCTGGTGCTCGCATTTATTCCTGGAATTATTTCAGGATTTCCGGCGATGCGCATTAAGTGGGAGGAGACGTTCCCGTCGACGACGAGGTTCCTACGGTGACTTCGTAAATTTCAAGATGATATGCCGGCTCAGTCTCTCGAAGGTGCTCATAGGGGTAGGGTGTGCGTGTGTGCGTTCATAGGGGTGAGTGTATGCGTGTGTATATGAGCGCTTGCGTCTGTACTGTGTTCAAAAAAAAGAAAAACAATAGTGATCATGCTTCCCACGTAGTCGACTAAAATTTTTGTTATACACGAATCAGCTATTCTTCCAACATTTCTGTTTTGTGCTTCAAGGGCTGAATGATTTGCTTCAAACGTGCCAGCTCCTCCTCGAAATAGGCTTTCGCCCCGCTATATTGATATAGCAACCATCCGATACATCAAGGAGTTCCATGCTGGGGCAAACAGCACAATTATGCCCAAAAGAAAGAACAAGAGAAAATAAGAGAACAAATGCGAGCCACACTGGATCAACGAAAGCCATGGCATCCCACAACTACTGCGCCCACCGGAGAGGTCCACCGCACTCCAATGCCATCGGGTTGCCGTGCACCAAGCAACACCTTCAAGAAGGATTGCGACGACGATGACGCTGCTGCCCGGACGAATCCTAGGATTTCTCCCGGTACACGGAGGGGGGTGAGGGAGGGGTACCCCGACGCCCTTCAAGAAGGATGGCGGCGCCCACAGGCGTCACCACGACGGTGTCGGGCAGACCCGACAGAGATTTCTCCCGACCCCATAGACACACACCCCAGAACCAACCCTCGGCTCCACCGTGCCAACCGTCCACCAACATGCGTCATCACAGTCACGACGACACCACCGTCGCCTCACCACGGCAAACATTGCGAGGCCGACCGGACTGAAACTCGGCCACCATAGACAGGGACCGGCAGTACCGCAGCCACGTGGGAGGGGACAACCTCCACCGGTTCAGGCGGTAGCAGACCGGACACAGGGCAGGAGCACGCCGGGCCAACTGCCCAGCCGGACCCAAACCGGGCCCGCTAAGCTCCCGCCACCGCGTTGCAGCAGACGTGGCATAGTAGCCGCCGCCCCCATCGCCGGTAGCTCGTCGGACCAATCGAAGGCGACGCGCCAGAGGTCCACCCGGCCTGCCTTGACCCAGATCGGGCCCAAATGGCCCAGATCTGGGCTTGCAGGACGCGGTCAGCCAGATCTCGGCCAGCCGCCGCCTCCGCCACCAAGGGGCAGCGCCGCCGCCATGCCACCGCCCGGACTGCACCGGAGGGCCGCCCGCCGAGGAACAACGCCCGGACCTCACCACCCGAGCTGGAGTCCACGTCGGGGAAGGGAGAGGGGCCGCCACCGCCGGCCACGTGCAGCGCCGCACGGGCAAGTGCCCGGCCGCGCCAGCCAACGGCAGCGGCGGGAGGAAGAGAGGGAGGAGGAGCTAGGCGGCGGGGGCAAGGAGAGGCCGCCCCGGTCGCCCCGCTCGGGAGGGCGACGCGGGGGGTACGCGCGGGGGGGGGGGGGGCAGGGTGGGCGTCCCTCTTTCCTTTCAAGTGGGGGAGAGAGCTCTCAAACGTGCCAGCTGAGAGAACAAAACTAGAGCGAATCTTTGGGAGCAGTTAATAAGGGACGATTTTATTAGGCGAACGTGCCAGCTGAGAGAACAAACCTAGAGCGAATTTATTAGGCGTAGTTAATCAGGAAAGAGGCAAAATTAATGGTGGACCTGTCCCCTAATCAGATAGAAACTCCCCCGTGAAAGCCCACTTCTGATCTAACGTCCAAACTCTATCTTATCCAAGGGCTACGGGGTAGTCTGATCGAATGCCAGGGATCAGTAGTCTGCTCCCTAGCGCTCAAATGAGTTTCAAGTCCCAAACAGGACTACTACCTTCGTCACAGTTTAAAAGGCATGCACGTGTATCTAGATCGACAATTTGATCTATATAAAATATATTGTTTAACATAAAAATTATACCATTATAAAATAGAACATCTAAAGTTTCTAATGATATATATTTTTTTGTAATATATGCCTCTCATTAAGTTGGTCAAATTGACGACCTAGGTACACGTGCCGGACCTACGTAAATCGTGTTTATAAGTCTGTAAAATCCATGTAAACTTATGTATGTGTAGCATTACTCGTAAATCTTGCATGCAGCCTCCTTTAAATGCATGGGTAGCCAACCATAACTTCTCATATAGTGCACGCATTGGCTGAAAGGTAGAAACGAAGAGGCAAGGTGAAAACGGTTGTGCATGCTTGCAAATAAATAGGACCAACGCGTTTTCCCAAGAGTAAATGGGAGGGAGCAGGCGTGACTTACGAGAGGGAATTAAAAGCATGACACATCGGTTAGCTAATATGGCCTTGTAATTATGGAAAAATGAAATTTGGGATTAGGCCTTGTAAAAATGGATGGAGGGAGTATCTCGAAAGTGGAGCACACTCAACATTGCTATCAGATGTCGTTGAGTTCCCGGCGTCAGCTTTCCTGCTTTTACCCTTCACTGATTCTTCATTTGGTGCACTCTTGGAAAAATCACCCAAATTATCGATCACCTCTTGAGCTTTAGGTACCAAAATACATCCATGTATGTTGAGCGCGCTAGCACCATGAAAACAAAGGTGTAACTTTTCAGTTTATAATTGTTAAGGTTACTCTAATTAGAGGTAGAACAGCACTGGTACAATTATCCCATCATCTGTTCTGATGACACAGGGTGCTAAGAGGGTGTTTGGTTCCAAGGACTTTTTTGTGTTGGGACTAAAAAAAGTCCCTAAAAGTTCCTAGCAAACCAAACAGGGTGGGACTTTTTTAGGACTTTTTGCTAAAAGTCCTTAGAAGCACCTCCTTGAGAGACTTTTTGGGACTTTTTTGGAACTACAAAAAGTCCTAGAACTAAAGAACCAAACAGGGCCTAACTATGCGTTGTGTGGACTGCTGTCTATAAGAACTGACGAGTGCTTGCAGAATATGAAGTAAATTCTGAAGTGACATTTAAATAAACTGCACAATATTGATGAAATATTTGCAGCTAGCACCAGAGGCACATAACTCTTCTCAAATAGAATAATACATGTCAGTCCAATAATTGCACTTTGATTTAATGTTCATTGCCATACACACATCATGACAAAAGATGCAGGGTCCTAACTCTCAAGTCTTGCTATCTAATAACACTAGGTCTAATTTGACTCATTGAACCCCTCAAACGCTAGCCCACACAGTCGGGCTCGCCGCCAAACACAAGAAGATAAACACCTCTTAGTGGTTGTTTGGATAATTAGTATTTGGAGCAAGTTTTAGCAAAATCAGTTTTAGGAGGATTTTTAGGAAAACCAGTTTTAAGTTGTTGGTTTGTTAAAACTGGTTTGTAGAGTACTTTGTTTGGGCTTAAAAACTTCAAATATGGCACTAGCCAGTTGGCTGAGACGAGCATTGAATGGATTTTCATTTCACAGCCGAATGTCCACGAGCCTCCATTCCACAAGCTCGTACTTGGCCTGTGTTCTTTGAAGCTCGTCCTCGGCCTCCTGTTCTCTAAATCTTGTTCTTCTTCGAAGCTTTGACGCACGTACTTGGCCTCCTGTTTCACGAGCGAAAGCGCTGCAGGCTTGATCGCCAAAGGGCAGAAGTCTGCTCCACGAGCCTATATCACCTCGTCGAGCCGGTGCGACGGCGAACGTCGAGCAAGGGTTGTGTACCAGTGAGCAGCTCGAGGAGCAGCACGCTGAGGCAGTGAGGCTGTACACGTTGACATCGCTCTTCTTAGTGAGCACGCCAGAGTACAGTACTGACGCCTGGCAGGCGGACGGCCGTCGAGAACAGGTCATGCACGAAGCTCAACTCATGGAGCCTGGCACCCATGGCCGTGTCGAGCAACACGTTGGAGGCCTTCACGACCTGGGCAGAGGCACTCGCTGCTGCGGTGCACTTGACGGCAGCGAGTTGGGACTTGGGAGGAGCCGGCTAGGCACGCTAGGTAGACGGTGCTGAAGCCGCCCTGGCGCCCTCGCCGACCGCGGCCGACGTGAATCCCGCCTCATGGCTTCGAGAGACCTTGCCCTTGCCGCCCGGAGCCGGGATGCTGCACGACAGTGTCGTCGTCGTCGATGGCGTCGCCGCCGGCGAAGAGGCCGCCGCCACGGGAGGCGCAACAGAGTAGCGAAACGTCGAATAACTATCCATGGCGAGGTGGCTTTGTTCACAGAAAACCAGTTTTTGTAAAAACGACTATTTGTCGATTCTCCAAAAACGCGAAGTATTGCGTACACGCAAAACTGATTTTTAATAATCCATGGATTAGTTGCGTTATCCAAACAAAGTTTACGTCAGAATCGGGACGAAATCAGTTTTGCTTAAACAGGCAACCACCTTGCTTTTTTTTTTTTTTTTGAAAAGGAGGAACGGTGCCCCCGGCCTCTGCATCAATCGATGCATGCAGCCATTTTATTAAGCAAAGTTCAAACAAAATATCCAGGTCCACAAATGCGCTGAAGCGCTAAAAAAGTATTGAAGCACATAGAAATTGCCACATGCGGCTTAACTGAACATAGACTACGATGCCTATACACCTAGCCTATTGTTAGCAAGTCATCCAAACCGGTTGAAGATAACCCGTGCGACTAGTGCTGCGTGCGACCATCTCCCACCGGTTGCACCCAGTAGCCATAAGCTCCCTGACTTCCGCATGGCTGAGTAACGACCACGTACGGATCCAAGATGTTGCTCTGAAGATTACCTGCAAAAAGTTATTAAAATTCTTGCCATTAAAAATCATATCATTTCTGATATTCCAAATAGCCCATAATAAAGCACAACTCCCAATCCGAATAAGATTCGCTATAGTAAAGGCTATCCTAAAGAGTACTGAACGAATCGAAATGTTTTTCGCCACGATCCCATGCATACAAATGTATTGGAGTAGCTCGGAATAGGTGAGGCGTTTGGGAGCCTAACCTGATCTTTTTAGTCGTGGCCGAGACATACAAAGGTGAAGGTGTTAACAAAACCTCCCTCCTTGATAGCATTGGACCACTTGTCGAACAGCCGCTGCGCCTGCTCGAATGTTTTCACCTCCTCTCCCCCTCATCACCACCTGCCTCCAAACTGGGCTTCGAGTGGTGCTCACCTCGAGGCGCAGGAGTGTAGAAGCTGACAACTGGAACCACACTACAGAAGTCACGCTCATCGGACTCCTTCCTCACCTTCTCTGACTGTAGCCCAATTGTGAATACGCCAGCTGGCATGATCAAGAAAATGACATTTGCTTCCTCGGCAAAGCCCAACACAAGCACGGGACACTCAAGATCACGAAATCCACAAATTCTAAGTGCTTGTGAGGGGATTTGTACAATATCACTCAAGGAAGGTTCCTCCTAGTCTTAGCACCGAATCCATCCAAGAAATCCAACCAAAAACTCATCCAACAAGAGGGAACTCGAAAATCACCATGCCATACAGATCATTTGGGAATGGTAGGTCTTGGGATAGTGAACACATTTTCCTTCGTACATGAAATAACCGAATATCTAGTCTGCACGCAAGCAGTTGCACTTGAATTTGATTCTACACAATTCAAGTTCCAGTTTTTCTGTTTGGCTGCCACCAGGAATTGGCACGAGCCAGCATCAAAGAAGGATAGATTCACGCATGCCACCCGAACGGAGACAAGTCAACAAATACTGAGAAAAAAAACGTGAAGGGCTTGGCGAGAACATGCAGCACGGGTGCCACTGTACATGCACTCGCTCCGATCGGTCATCTCTGTTGTGCGTGCACACGGGAACAGACAAATGCGCCGCTTCAGTGGTCTTTGCGCCGATTGGTCATACCACTGAACGGGCTTCAGTGGTCCATGCACCACTTCTCCTCCCACTATTTAGCTTCTCTTTCCTCATCTGCTCTTTGTTGTAGACACCGGTCGCTCGCTGCGGGGACAAAGCAACGACAGTGTTTCAAAAATGCAAAGAAGAATTAACGTAAGAAATGCATCTATATATTAGCCATTTGTCACTGAAGCAGAAAATCCCAGTCCAAAACCATGCATGTGAAGTGGTGTCCATTGGTGCTCGGAGTTGGAGGAGCAAGGGGAGCACGGATCGAATGTGAAATTCTGAAGCCAAACAGACTGCATAGCGCATGTTAAGTTTTAAAACACTAAGGGCATCTCCAATAGTTTGTATGTAGTCTTGTTGGTAAAATTATCCATGTCATCAACCAACAAAGGATCATACAACTACTCCAATGGTTGCATCTATACTATCCAATAGGAGAAGAGAGAATAAATGCAATTACTCTCTACATAGCCTTGGAGCTTGTGCAAGAGCTGTTGGTTAAACTACATACAACTTTCCTCTCTCTCCTCATTTATTTATTGCAATGTCATCATATATCATAGGTGGCAAAGTTTACCAACAACTATCTTACAGCCATTGAAGATGCCCTAAGAGAAGTGGTGCCTACATGCCTCCGGTGGTGGAATTAGGAAACCTGATCAAACTTCTCATGGAAATTGAAGGTGACATGGGAGGAGCACCAATTTCTTTGCTGAGGCGGCAAGCCTGCTGTGGTAAGAGGCTACGTTTTTTGCGGGTAAGCGAGAGGCTATGTGTGTAGAGCAATAATTTAGTGGGATCATCTTTTCAATTATTACACTAAAATGTGGTGCCTTAAAAATACAGGTAAAGAAATATTAAACATGACAAGTGCAAACTAGATGATCGTTCTATTACTATACTTTGTAATCAACATTGTGGTAAGATGGACTTTATTGTTTATAGCACAAGTACAAATATTACATGAAAAAGGGATTGTCGGTTCTCCTTTAGACCAGTGGCATGTAGCTTCAAGCAGAAATCGATGAAACAAGTGGTTTATTTTGAAAGTCGAAAATATATTTAGACCTATTTTAAAAGTTTATCAGAAGTACAAAGAACCTCAAATATAATAAATATATTGAGTCGCCGACGCACCGTTGTCGCTGCTCTCCTATCAGATCCATCTCGACCTTATCGATGACAGCCGGGAAGTCTTCGTGCACGCACCTGCGAGTACTAGTGAGACCCTAACCTACTATTAGTTGGAGCAAAGGTACCGGGATTCCCTTCACTAGTAGAAAACAGGGCATTGGTTGAGGCCAGGATAGGGCCATTAATCCTGGTTCACTTACGAACCGGGACTAATGTAAGCATCAGTCCCGGTTCGTGAGGCCAGGGCGCCGGCCGGGCGTCGGGGGCCATCAGTCCCGGTTCAGATGGGACCTTTAGTCCCGGTTTGCTCAAACCGGGACTAAAGGGGTGGTGGCAATCGTTCGCCTGGCGCGTGCCCATTTAGTCCCGGCTCGTGGCTCGAACCGGGACTAAAGGTCCAAACCGTTCGATTCCCGCGCCTTGGAAGTTGTCCCGCGCGAGATCAAACGCTACAATAACCGCAACGCTACAGTAGACGTGACCAGCGCCTCCATTTCTGCTCGTCTCCCTCTCCTCTCTTCCTCCCAATCCTCCCATCGTCCACCATGAATCCAATCACTCGCTACGGGAAGGTGCTCGCACGTGGCACGACCAATCTCCATGTCGTCTACATGAACGACAGCGCCAAAGTGAAGGTTTTTCTTTCCATGTTCGAGGAATGGCTTCAAGAGGAGAAACACAAGTTCATGGGCCTCGATCTCGAGTACACTTGCTTCAAGAGGAGAAACACAAGTTCATAGGATAGGAAATGCATAGGAAATAGGAAACTTGCTATGATTCTTATTATACCTGTTATGATTCTTATTATACTTGTTCTAAAATATACTTGTTATGATTCTTATTATACTTGTTCTAAAATATACTTGTTGCAGCAGTACTTTACACATTTGTTCCATTTTGTTGTTGCAGTAGTGACAAGCACTGTCCAAAACTCATGGAGTTCCTTCGCAGCGTCATATATTTTGCTAGCGTTGATATAACGAATGACAAGATCAAGATGAGGAGCACCTAGGGTATTGAGATACCAGCTGAATGCCACATTGATCTTCAGGGCAGGTTCAGGCTTGAGCATCACAAGACTTCAATGGCTGATATGGCAGCCGCCCTAATCGACGAGGACTACGCTGATATGAAGACAAAATTCCCCAAGTCAGGCCACCAATATTAACTAAAATTATCAACGTATTTATTTGTTAAAAAGAATGAACTAAAAAGAATCAACTAAAATATTAACTAAAAAGAATGAACTAAAAAGAATCAACTAAAACATTAACTAAAAAGAATGAACTAAAAAGAATCAAAATAATATTAACTAAAATTATCAAAGTATTTATTTGTTAAAAAGAATCAACTAAAATTATCAAATTATTAATTTATTTGTTAAAAAGAATGAACTAAAAAGAATTAACTAAAATATTAACTAAAAAGAATGAACTAAAAATAATCAACTAAAACATTAACTAAAAAGAATGAACTAAAAAGAATCAAAATAATATTAACTAAAATAATCAAATTATTTATTTGTTAAAAAGAATGAACTAAAAAGAATAAACTAAAATATTAACTAAAAAGAATGAACTAAAAAGAATCAACTAAAACATTAACTAAAAAGAATCAACTAAAAAGAATCAAAATAATATTAACTAAATTTATCAAAGTATTTATTTGTTAAAAAGAATGAACTAAAAAATTGAAATCCTTTTATAACAGAAGAGTTTTCGTTCAAAACCCTGACACTTCGAAAGAGATTGTCCAGTTCGTACACGAAGTGCATCCAGTTTTTGCCGTAACCCTGTCAACTTTTTAGCACATGCTATGTGGGTGAAATGATGATACCATGCCAATTTTCAACCATTTCAGAGTTCATTTCAGTGCTTTTCAATCTCAGGGTTATCTTAGCTCAAAATAAATCATGAAATGCATGAAAAATAGCAAATGAAGTCAAAAAAGGTCTGAAAAGTGATGATGCGGCTTTGAATGGTGCATATTGAATGCAGAAAAAGTCTTGAGTTCAAATATGTTCAAAAAATTGAAATCCTTTTGTAACAGAAGAGTTTTCGTCTGAAACCCTGACACTTCGAAAGAGATTGTCCAGTTTGTACACGAAGTGCATCTAGTTTTTGCCGTAACCCTCTCAACTTTTTAGCACATGCTATGTGGGTGAAATGATGATACCATGCCAATTTTCAACCATTTCAGAGTTCATTTGCAGTGCTTTTCAATCTCAGGGTCATCTTAGCTCAAAATAAATCATGAAATGCATGAAAAATAGCAAATGAAGTCCGAAAATGGTTGAAAAGTGATGATGTGGCTTTGAATGGTGCATATTGAATGCATAAAAAATATTTAGTTAAAAACTTTAATAGTAAAATGAATTTTCATAAAGTATATTTTGTTACAAGCTTTAATAGAAACTAAAAAGCTTTTATAAAACTCTAATAGCTAAAGGAATCAACTAAAAACAACAAATAAAAAATAAAATTATGCAACTAAAATTATATAAAATTTATGCAACTAAAATTATATAACTAAAAATAACATATGCAAAAAATAACAATAAAATCATACTATATGCAAAAAAAGGCCCGCCTGCTAGGCAGCACGATCTGCATACGACTAGAATCCCTACAAATGGGCCAGGATGCAGGCCCGCGGTGATAGCAGGCTCAACAGGGCTTCAAATAGGCATGTACTACCCGCATTAGAGAGAAGCTCGAGGTAGGACCGGCTGCAGCACTTATAAACTACTCCAAGCCCCTCTCGACTAGCGAGGTGGGACTAAACTTTTGGTACGGGAAGCACAACCCTTTAGTCCCGGTTGGTGCCACCAACCGGGACTAATGACCCCCTTTAGTCCCGGTTGTTGCCACCAACCGGGACTAAAGGTCCCTGCTTCCCGCCCTTTGGGCTCCTGAAAATTGACCTTTAGTCCCGGTTGGTGGCACCACCTGGGACTAAAGGGGGGCATTAGTCCCGGTTAGAGCCACCAACCGGGACTAAAGGGTGGGCTACATAAGGCGGACTTATCAATTTTTCCAATCCATTGCAGTTTCTTCTCTCCTCGGCGCCAACGACGACATCGACGCCGCCAGGCTGCCGGATTTTGCCGTCGCCCTGCCGTCCCCGAGCCCGCTGACCATCGCCGGCGCCGGACCTCCTCGCGCGCCCTCCTCCCCGTCGCCGTTGTCGCGCCCTGCCCCGCCGTCGCCGTCTCCTCGCCCTGCCCCGCCATCGTCGTCGCCGTCGCTACGCCCTGCCACTACGTCGCCGTCGCCTCGCTCTGCCCCGCTGTCGCCGTCGCCGTCGCCTCGCCCTGCCCCGCCGTCGCCGCGCTCCTGCCCCTACCTCGTCGTCGCCGTCACCGCGCCCTGCCCCTACGTCGCCGTCGCCTCGCCCTGCCACGCCGTCGCCGCGCTCCTGCCCCTACGCCGTCGTCGCCGTCACCGCGCCCTGCCCCGCCGTCGCCATCGCCATCGCCTCGCCCTTCCCCGCCGTCGCCTCCCCCTGCCCCGTCGCCGTCGCCGCGCCCCTGCCGGCCTCGACGTCGCCGCGCCGACCCTTGCCCCCTAGTGAGCCCATTGAACATGGCTTGCATGCTGATGCTGATGGCTTCGTGCTTTTTGAGAATTCCTTTTTATTAATTGCCGTATATGTTTACCGTATCATTGTCTAGTCCATGTCATTTTATTATTACTTACATATGTTTACTATGCCGTATCCCCCACAGTGAGATTTTAAAATGAGACAATCCATGTCATTTTATTATTACTTATATATGTTTACCGTATCGCCGTATTGCTGTTTTTAGAAATTGCCGTATCTCGTATCGCCATACCCGTATCAATGTCGCTGTATCGGTGCTTCGTAGGTTGCCAGTCCCACCATATAAACATATATAATGCACTTGAGAATTTTCATATGTTCGTAGAATGATAACTTCGACATGAGGGGGGTGGGGGGTCTGCAAGTATCCTCGAGGACCATGAGAGAGGCGGTCTCGGGTTCAAACCCGTTTCAGTAATACCCGAACCCGAGGTCATATGCAATTTGTGTGGTCAAAACAAGATTAAGGACAAAAAGGGGGAGGAGTCCTCGACGATCGTCTGAAACTGACTGTTATAAAACTTGTGAACGTTGCATGATGTTTCCCACTAATCCATCTCTCATGGTTGTATGTTGTCACGTTGTAATATTTGCAGAAACTATGGCAGACAGAGACTTAGAAAAAGAACAGTTGTTGGGGGATATAATACGAGAGGGTGATATCGATCTCACCTGCTTGTCGTTTCTCAACGAGACCGATGGTGAGGAAAGAGAGGATGGCGGCTCCGGTGAGGAGGAAGGAGATCATGACTGCTCCGGTGATCGAACTGGGGACGAAGGAGATCATGACGGCTCCGGTGATCGAACTGGGGACGAAGGAGCCATAACTGCTTCAAAGTCCGGCGAGGTATATATTAATTAATCCTCTGCTGACTAGATGCATTAATTTTCTTGTATGTACATATATTAACGCTTCTTTCCTATTTTAATTAGCCATCTAGATCGAGCTCCACTTCGGTAAGGAGACGAGGCCCGATGGGAAGGTTGGAGGCGCAAGAAAGGTTCACGATCGAAGAAGTCTCACCAGAAGGCCAACCGATTGCTCCCTACCGGACCAAGAACAAATTTATACATCAGTGCGGAGTGGTTGTTAGGGACCTCGTCCCGATCAGCTGCCAAGAATGGAATAAGAAGAAGGACCCTCAAGTTCCTTATGTCAACGATAGACTGAAAGATGATCTTTGGACCAATCTGATTAGAAATTTCAGTCTACCGCCAGAGGAGGATCCGAATAACCCAGTTATACAGCGAAAGGTCAGGGCGTTTGCTCTTAAGAAGATGGCAGAACTATTCAAGAACTGGAAGAAAGTATTGAACAGGAAGTTTGTCGAGAAAGACAAGACTCCAGAATTCAGATGTCAATATGAGAAGATGAGAGATCACTGGCCCGCATTTGTGGCCTACAAGAAATCGAAGAAGGCTAAGAACATGTCACTTAGAAATAAGAAAAATGCCGCAAGGAAGGAGTATCACCATGTTACGGGGTTAGGTGGCTACAAAAAAGTCCGGCCTACATGGGACAAAGCTGAGCAAGACCTGCTTGCTAAAGATGTCCAACCAGAGACATTGCACTGGCTAGATCGGGCAAGGACTTGGTTCTTCGGGGTTGGGGGAACATTGGACCCAGAAACAGGGAAGTGTGTCTGGACGAAAGCTCAACTTGCAATACCATTCAAAAAGCTTGAGGAAACAATCAAGAAATCGCTGGAAGGGACGTTCGTTGCCGACAGAGAGAAGGACGAGCTGTCATTTGCCCTCGGGAATCCTGAACACCCTGGACGAACACGAGGCACACCAGGCTCCGTTCCGTGGAAGGTTGGGTTTCCCGACAACGCTGGTTATAGAAGCCGACAGAGAAAGAAGAAAGAAGAAGCAAGCGAAATGCAGAATTTGAATGAAAGATTAGCGACACTAGAGGCACTTGAGAGCCAGCGAGCTACCGACCAACCATCTCAGCGGCACGAAGATCCTTCATTGGAGACTACCCACGATGCTACCCCACCATCTCAGCGGAGAAGCATCGTGGCTTCCACTGAGCTCGTTCATCCTGATAGCACGGCTCCTCGCTACCCTGTGGATGCTATCACGCAAAATGAACATTGTGTGCTAATGGCGAAATGTCATAACCTGACCTTGAAGGCGGCGGTCGGCCATGTCTTACCTCCTCGACCTGATGCAACTTTCCATTGCACTCCGGTTCCAGCTGGCTTTGCTATTGTCGGGGTGGATGAAATAATGGACGGATTTGATGGGCTGGAGCTTGAGCACGCTACAGGTGAAGGGGAGCTTCTCCTTCGATATGCCTTAAGGTCTACTTGTCTATGGAGAAAGGAACACATCGTGCTTCCATACTGGACGCCGCCTCAGCAGACTCAGGCGGAGGAGGCCCCGGTGCCTGAGTCGTCTCCGGTGCGTCAGCCGTCTCCGATGCGTCAGCCGTCTCCGCCGCCTCAGCAAACTCCGACGGAGGAGGCCCCTCAATAGAATCCTCCTCCGCCTCAGCTGTCTCCGCCGCGTCATCGGACTCCGCCTTCTCCGCCGCGTAAGCAACAGCGGAAGAGAGTCGCCACCGCTCCGGCGGCTAGCAGCAGTACGAAACAGAGGAGATGTAGTTACGGCCCAAGCCTGAAGCCTCTTCCCAAGTTACCCTACGAGAGGTCTGAGGAGGAACTCAACGAGATCGTGGATGCCGATGTGAAACGTCAGCTCGCACCGAAACACCCACCTGAAGAGGAGAAAATAGATCCGGTGAAAGCGAAGCAAACTCTGGATGCCCTTAGGCGACCACCACCGCCTCCGCTGCCATCAAACTATGACCGATGTATTTAAAAGAAACATGATCAAGCGAGGCGGTCGGGAAGCTTAAGTAGAAGTGGCTCAAGAAGTGGGAAAATAATTCCCCAGCTTGGCGAACAAGAACTGCAATCGTGCCCTCCGCTCAAGGTGGTTACCGATATCGCTAATGATCCAGAGAAAGCAGCCGATGGTCTTGCTATCACTGCTGATGATTACTTACCCGATTCGGTACAATTCAAAACGGCTGAGGTAGTACCATCCTTAAGCTACGAGCACGGGAAGCCCCTCGTCACACGTGAGGAGCTCAAGGATCTACCAACGAGGATGCAACATTTGCATGAATGGTACTTGGATGCCTGCAAGGAGGGGAAGAACGAAATCTTGGTGGGAATAAAAAATGAGCACTTCTTCAATGGAAAGCAGATGTTGATCGTTGAATTTGAAGAAATTTTTCAGTTATACAACCAAAAGGAGCTTGACAGAACTATCGTCAATTCCTATTGTCTGTAAGTATTTTTTTCTGTAATTAAGTATCTAGCTCAGCTCGTTCATTGCATATATTAATTATCCTCACTCTATATTATGCAGAATGAAGATCCTCGAATGCAAACAACTACAAATCCATGACATTGGGTTCATTGACCCAAATTTCATAAATGAACCTACGTTAAAACAATTTCCCGCTGATACAGAGAAAAAATTGCTAGATTCGTTAGTTGGACAAAAAACCAGAAAGGAAATACTATTTCCTTACAACTTCCAGTGAGTGTTACTATCTTGTGCACATTCTGTTTCGCTTACTCTAGGTTAAGTGCAATTAATGAGTTATGCGTGCGCATTTTCCATTTTATTCTGCTAGACATTCATCTTGAAGAGGGCAAAGTAATTATCTTGGACTCGAGACGTAAAGACCCTAAGGAGTGGACGGGCATGTGTCAAATGCTTCAGAAGTAAGTTCAGTCATTATCGCACCATATCGGCAACTTTCGTTCATTTCCTGATATCAAGTAATCATTTTCTTTGCCGGGCAGGGTTTGGAAAAAGTTCACCAAACAGGTTAAGGGTGTCAAATGGAAAAAAGAGCTGCAATTTGTACACCCCAAAGTAAGTATTACTCTAGTACCGCGCATCTCTCATTGATTCTAGTTTCAATACCATTATCATGCTTGATTATCATTTTGATTAAGCTCTATTCTCGTAAAGTGCTTGTGGCAGGCAACCGGGACTAATTTATGTGCTTACTACGTTTGCGAGTTCATTCACCACTTGACCACTGAGCGGGGCCGGGGCATATCTGACGAACAATTTGAAGTACGTAAACAACACTACTAGAAAAAGGCTTATCCCCAATATCTCTACTAGTGGCGCACCATGATGGTGGTGCGCCACTGCTATATAGCAATGGCGCACCTGAATCATGTGCGCCATTCCTATTTTTTTACTAATGGCGCACCACTTGAGCAGTGCGCCATTGCTATTTTTTGTGTCCATCCCCCCGCCCACACCAGACATAGCAATGGCGCACCACACCTAGGTGCGCCACTGCTATGCTACATAGCAATGGCGCACCACACCTAGGTGCACCAGTGAGGGTGCGCCATTACTAACATCTCACACACACACAAACACACACCCCACCACACACACACAACCCCCCCCCCCTCGTGGATCGTCTTTTCAGTTTAAAAATAAATAAAAGAAAATGATAAAAAATTCAAATTTAAAAATCCTTCGAGATGCCCATGTGTTATGTGTTCTAGTTGTTAGAAAATTAACAAACATGAATTTTGAATTTTTTTGCAAAAGGCCGCCGTGTTTCGGTAAAATGGCCGTAACTTTTGCATACGACCTCCGATGAAAAAGTTTTTTATATGAAAAAGCATCTACTCAAAAAGTTACATCCGAATTCAATGGGCTATGCCCGTTATCGATTTTTTAGAATCCTCAAAAACCTAACAGAAAAAAAGTTACGATGCTTTTAAGATCTGGAGGCAAAAAAATAAAAAAATTAAAAAAAGTTAGCAATGGCGCACCAGTGCATAGTGCGCCACTACTATTTTCCCGCCTTCAAAATTCAAAAAAATTTAAAAATACTAATGGCGCACCACACCTAGGTGCGCCACTGCTATGGTACATATCAATGGCGCAACACAGCTAGGTGCGCCACTGCTATGGTACATAGCAATGGCGCACCACAGCTAGGTGCGGCACTGCTATGTACCATAGCAATGGCGCACCACCCCATGGTGCGCCATTACTAATTTTGAAACGCCACAGCTTATATATTAACCCCTGCCTTCTTCCTCCTCCCCCCTCCTCCATGCCCTCTCTTTTCCCTCTTCTTCCTCCCCTCCCTCTCTGTTCTCTATACATAGCCGCCATGGAAGCCACCCCCTGCCACGGCTCACCCCTCCTCCCCCCTCCTCCACCCCCTGCCACGCCTGGAGCCACCACCAGTCGGCGCCGACCAGATCCCCAGCGACCCCAGCGACCCCCTCCTCCGACCCCAGCGAGCAGTAGCGAGAGCAGAGAGGTAAGGAGGGAGAGAGGAGAAGGAGAGCCGGGGCAGAGGCGAGCTCGAAGCTCCTGGCGGCGGCGTCCATGGCGGCTCAAGCGGCCTCCTGCGGACAGAGAGGTAAGAAGGGAGAGAGGAGAAGGAGGAAGGAGAGGGAAGGGAGAAGAGGAGGAGGGTGCGAGCGCGAGGAGGTCCAGGAGCTGTGCCGGCTCCGGCCGGAGGCGAGATGCAGAACGAAAATTTGCCTAAAAAAAATTGCAGAAAGAAAATTATTGAAAAAAAGAAAAAAACGCAAAAAATGGTGCCAGATCTAGATCCAGATCCAGATTTCAAAATTTTACCAGTGGCGCACCTCAATTTCTACTAGTGGCGCACCTCAGAGAAATAACAGTGGCGCACCCTAAGGGATAGTAATGGCGCAGCAGGGGGTGCGCCACTAGTATTTGGATTAGTAATGGCGCACCAGAGGTGCGCCATTACTAACCATTACTAGTGGCGTGGTAATAGTGGCGCACCCATGGTGCGCCATTAATAGCCATATGGGGTGCGCCACTAATAGCCTTTTTTCTAGTAGTGCAATATTCACAATTTTATTTTATTACCATCAATTGTGTTGAGTTTTATTGACCCCCTTCTTTAAATTAGATCTGGCAGATGCGGGATGAACTCCTACCAACTGATTGCGTACGAGTAATTCAAGAGGAATTGGTGGGATTCTTTGTTGAGCATGTCATACCTAAAGACGGATAATGCCATCGGGAGTGGTAATAGAAGTTAGGATCGTAAGAGATGTTATATTGTATATATGCATGAACGTGTACTATATATAATAACGTCGGATAGATTTACGAAAGCTTGTTGCATATTGTTCGACCAAGCACAGAGAAAGAGAGGTCACTTCTATATGTAGTAGCTAGCGTCGAGTTGTGTAATGGTTCCTTCATTGCTATATGTAGTAGCTAGCGTCGAGTTGAATGAAAAGCGTCAAATAAAAATGGTAAACACAAAAATAAAAGGGGAAACATAATAGGAAAACCACTAAACCCCTCCTTTCCAAAAAAAAAACCCAGCGCCTGTCAGGTGCTGACGCGTGGCTGCCTTTTAGTCCCGGTCGGTGTTACCAACCGGGACTAAAGGTCCTCCTGCCTGGGCGCCCCGCAGCGGCCACGTGGAGCCCCTTTGGTCCCGGTTTGTAAGCAAACCAGGACTACAAGTTTTGGGCATTTGTCCTGACCGGTTTGTCCCGGTTCCAGAACCGGGACTAAAGGCTCTCTGAAACCGGGACTACTGCCCTATTTTCTACCAGTGCTTCCTGCCCTGACCGTCGGAGCAACTGGCAGAGGGGTGTCGAATCCATGGGCTTGCCGGTCAAGTCTGGAGGCGAGAGTTTTCCCTAGCTGCCGAGGAAAAGGGAAGAAAACAGCGATTTATTTTAATTAATAACATAGTGCATATTGCTGATTTTGGATCTTTAACAAAACAATTTATTGTTGGCTAATAAAAAAATGAACTTTTAGTGGTACTAAAAGTTAACCACATGGGTATGCTCCGAGTTAGGTTGAAAATCTAGAGCAAATAGTACTTGAGAACTTTATAGGTCTAAATTTTACCATGGTGAAGATCGACCACAACTCTGTCCATATAGAGGTGGCTGGATCGGTGCTATCACGTTGGAAACAAAGCTAATGCAAGGTGCTAAAATGAGAGCCCAGTACCTTTTCTAAAATCATTTGGGAATGATAGGACTCGGGATAGCGAACACACGTAGCATTCAAAATGATTGGTGATTGCAGAGATTGGACAACACACTACACAGTCCGATGGGCTAGCTCCACTCAGCTGCGAGCCATGAGAAAGCTCGCCATTGCTCTTTGTCCATCTCATGGTGTACTTGTCTGTGCTACAGTAATACGGCAGAGACCTGCCGCTGCAACCTGTTGCGGTGCGAATCTACCAAGTGCTAGGTGTGTACCACTCTAGATGGATTATTAATTTGCTTGACTTAAATTATGCGGACTGCCATGAAGCAAATTGTAGGCTGGAAATCAGAGCATAGCTATTATCATTGCGTGCACTCTAGTACGCATTTCATGTTTGTGTAGAGCAAATAATATAAAAAGAGGTGTTGGGTAATATAATTGTAGGCTAGTTTCCGACAATCAACTATGGCTATTGAACAACTATACGATTATGAGGCTTGAGAAATATCAGTAATACCACTAAATGTTAAGTATGTTTTGTATGTCTCGATTAAGCGCAAATTACTTGTTCTTGTCTAAGTTAGACTGAAATGACATGTATGTATATTTAAACGCAGATTAATGGATTTTGACTTGACTAAGTAAGATATAGTTGTTTTGAATCATTATTTTCACCAAAAAAGTTATGATGGTGGAAACATGACATCTAATATATGCAAGAACCATCAGTCTGAAGTATGAAATATAAAATTCTAAATATGCACCGACCACCATAGTCTTACATATGAAACATACCATCCAAAATATGCACCAAGCATCGTCCTATGAGCAATTTGTAGAACTAGTTCATCCTGCCAAAAAGGCATCAGCTATGTTCTACTGAGCTGTTTGAATGATTGAATTGTCGTGTTAAACTCACACATTGCCATGTTAATATGTTGGCTATTGATGACGACTAACATGGCTCATGGGTTTTGATGGCATGTAGTTCTCACCACAATCACATATATCAAACTTCAAGTATTTGAAAGGACTTTGTCCAATGCAATTATGAAGTGACATGCATATAATGATGATCTAATTAAGCTTGCTTCTCATAAAGTAACTTGGCATATTCACTAAAATATGCCTCTTAATTTTCAATACACAAAATGGATTTTCAATGACATTGGGGATGGATGGATGTATATAGTTAAAGATTTATTTCCCCCCACACATGGGTACTTTTTCCCCTTGTATGGAGTTAGATATCCATCACAATTGGTACCCTTCGAGCCAGCAAGATAGTACCTCCCTTCATAAAGCAATAATGTTACACATGCCAACAACAATCAATAAGATTGGAATACACATGTTAAATTTAGTGAATGCCTATAGATGAATGTGGAAACCTATTTGCATTCTTTATTAAAGTATCTCTAAATATACTTGTGTCATGTGTTGATCCTAAGTTCCTAACCACCCCGCAAATATAGAGGTGAATCTCATGTCAAAGTCACACATTGCCATGTTACTTGTTGGCTATCGATGAAGACTAACATGCGAGTAAACCACACCGATATAACAATTACAGGAATATGCGATCCATGAATTGAACATATGAAACCATCGAAGTTAGGAGAAAAAATTTCATCTCTAAGCCGTCCATACACAACTCTGAATTCTAGATCATTTGGTTGAATGGTGATTCAAGCTGTTTTATACTTCATGGCATACACTTGCACAAATGTATCATGCAACCTCGAACATAGTGGTACTTAACCTTGTTTGGTCGATGTGTACATGCAGTAGAATTTGTTTTAGATTTTTCGGAAGCATATTTAATTGTATGATCCACTATCCTTTTTCAGCAGCTCATATTGTCATGTGGAAAAGGGAACAACGCAGTGTAGCTAATTAATTTTCTTGACAAAAATACACAAGAACTTTTAAGAACACATGTTAGCTCTGTAATTTGGTGGATGGCTAACCAGCCTAGTCACAAGAGTGGATATGTTTATTTTCCTCATCTTTTTTCTTTGTTACTTCCCACAAAATAGTGCATACTTCACTAGAGGTGGAGCCTTGTGTGCGTATGCTGGCAACAACACGACGTTGGTTTGTAGCTTGTTCTCCTGTAGAAAATATTTGATTATATAAATCATCAGACTCTATACCGAGATGGAGACCAATACTTCAAGTTGGTTTGTAGCTGGCAACAACACGACGACGTTTCCATCTGCCCTCATTCCGACTCTAAGTACTTCAAGTTGGAGACCAATACCGAGATGGAATCATGGGAATAGAGGTGGTTCTATGCCCCGGACATTCCAGGCGACCATCGCGAGGTTGGGATGCCCAATTTTGTCGACGCGCCCTGGTGGTACCAGCTGGAGTGGGGCTCGAACAAGGAGATCTCCCAGGAGAGCGGCCTCCTGGTTGAGGTGGTTTATCAGCTGCAAGACAAAGGGCTCTCCAGCCTCCAGATTTTGAAGACCTGGATAGAGAAGAATATCTAGCCCCTAGGATGGCGGGAGTCCCTCATGTTTGAATACAAGGGGCTAACTGATCCCAGTCGTCTGCTTCAGCGGGAGATCTCCGAGAATGAGGTTGAGCTCCCCGCACATCTGGTGACCGATCTCCCTATCGGCGAGATCCATATGGGGGTTGCCATGGAGCCATACAGCCAAGCAAATCTGTGCCCTCTGGTATGTCATGCGGACCTTCCTCCTATTTCTTATGTTTGTCGGAGGCCAGACCTCATACATATTCTGATCCTTTTGTGCTTGTCTTCAGACTTTTCAGGATTTCCTTCCGATCCCCCAGTAGCCTCGCTCGCATGAGGCGGCCATGTACCTTATTAAACACGCACGCGTGACAACCCAAAGATTCAGCAAGGCTGTGACCGGGGCTGCTTCCACATCAAGGGGTTCACAGAGGAGGTCGGACGAGGCCTCTGCTGCCTCTCCGCCAACGAAGGTCGCGCGGTCGCAGACGACGGCCCCCGCGGATCCGTCTGCCGAGCAAGCCGGGCCTCGTATGATGTATGAGGACTCCTGGGCCGCAGGTGCGACCAACCCTAGCTCATCGGAATGCTCCTTGGTGATTTGTGAGGCCGCGGGCGCTACGGCGGGCTCCAATGACGGTGGAGAGCCCCCGTGACCGTCGGGAGAAAAGGAGCCCCCGGGCGATGGCGTTGTACAGTCGTCGAGTTCATCGAGGATGGCGGACCAGCCGCAGGCCTCAATGACCAAACCAATCCCTCGCCGGAGGCCTAAAGTTGGGGCGACGAAAAGCAGCACAGGTATTGTTCCCTTGCCCGTGGCCTCCTTGGGAGGTGTTTTCTTTTGTGGCCTTTACGTGATATTTCCTTTCCTTGTAGTTCATCAAGCGGCGTCAAGAAAGCCACGGGATGTCACATGCCACCTTCACATGTGATTCTGCTTCCCTCAGGGGAGTGGCCTTGCGACGTTCAGGCTTTCGACTGGCCAGCGGTGTTAGATCAGCCTGAGCTGAGGAGTTCCGCCGTACCTCCGGTGGTTTGCGTTTGCGAGGAGGTCACGCCGACGACGCGCGGGTCTGATGCTGGCCTCGCTAGTGGTTCTGCGGTTCCTTCTTCTTCTCACGAGGAAGGTCTGGCTAGTCATATGGCAGGCCGAATGAGGGCTGCTCTCCATGAGAGCGGCATTTTCGCTCAGGCTTTACAAGAGGCCCTTAGGGAGATCGGACGTACGGCGGAGGTCGGTACCAAGGTAGACGCCCTAAGCCCTCCCTAGTAGCCCCCGAACCTCAAGTACATTGTGGCATAATGTGCTTGAGGTTTCATAGCTTGCACATCCCGGTCTTATCTTTTGCCTTGTCCTTCTTTATAGGCCCTTCTGGACAAATGGTCGAGCCTCACGACGCGGGTCAGCGAGCTGCGCCGGATGGTCGAGGCGGAAAAGCGCCGGGCCTCCGCGCTAGAGCAATCTCTGGCTGACTTCCTCAGTGAGTCTTCTGCACTTCGTGTTTTTAGTGCGGTCCTCATTCTGGGTTCCTTCTAATGTGTTGTATGCATTTGAAGTAGCTGAGGAGCAATTTTTTGAGGCAAAGAGCCATCTTGGTGTGGTTCGAAAAGAAACGAGCCATGCCCATGATGTTGCTTCTGTCGAGCTGACGGAGGCATGGGCCTGCCACGAGCTGCTCTCCGGGTAGTTAGGGGTTTTGGAAACAAATAGGAAGATCACCAACGATTTGCGTGCCCAACTGCAATAGGAAAACGCTATTGAGGAAGGCCTTCGGCTGTGGATCCAGGATGTTCACGAGCAACTTGGGGCTGCCGAAGGTCGTTCGAGGGGCGTGGACACAAAGGGTGCTTCCCTTCGAGAAGGTGGTCAACTTGTCGCCCGGGACCTCCAAATTTGTCGTCAGCGCATAGCTAGCCATGAGGTGGCCTTGGAAGGTATGACCTGTCGTGTCTTGTTAATATGTCCTTTCCTTAATTTTGCCCTTCCACTCAATCGCTTTGTGTTGCCTTTATTTTTCAGCGATATTTCCTCCGATGGAGGTCGCGCCAGGTCAATCGAGGTTAGGCGTGGTCGCCCCTCTGATTGAGCGGATGTCTGCGGTGTTGTCATAGGCGGGGAGGTCCTTGTGGGCTGCTGAGCTTGGCGAGCGGCCCTTACTTCAACTGGTTGATTGGATTACAGAGGCTCCACAGCATCTTCTCCAGCTTCAAGAGGCCGTGGCAACCGAAGGAGCCCGGTTCATACTGGTGCATTTGCGAGCCGGTCGGCCGAAGGAGTTAACCCGTGCCGTTGTGACCACCGTGCCTGAGTCCCGCCCTTTGCAGGGCTTTTTCGATGAAGTTGAGGAGGTCGCCTCCTATGCGGCCACTGACTGTCAGCGCCGCATGTAGACGCTATTTGCCTAAAAATAGAAGGAATACTCCGCAATTTTGTCTTTTGCGGTTGTCAGTATGTCTTTATTATTGTGCACTTTTGGACTTCGTGAGTCGTTATACTAGCAAACATGCCCGTGCGTTGCAACGGGAAAGGAAGAAAAGTATTTTACACTGGTTCAACTATAAAACATGTAACACGCTTCAGAAGTTCAGATATCATATCGAGACTCGTTGATTTGAAATCTTCAGGATGAGCCTAGAATATGACACGTGCGTTGAAACGGGAGAAGGAGAAAAATATTTTGCCATGGTTCAACTCTAAAACATGTAACAAGCTTTAGAGATCAATACAGACTCATTGATTTGAACTCTTAAGGATGAGCTTAGAGAAATGAGATGAAAAGTTCATGTCAAAACGACATCTTATCGCCACATGAAACATTGATCAAATGTTGAAGCTTCGTTGAGGAGCGAATGTGTGGCTAGATCGCGGAAACACGCGTTATAGCTCGTTCCCGGTTGCTTTTAGACTGGGCGAACAACCTGGTGTCGACGGAGGTCACGAATGGGCACATTCACTATCGGTTTCTTTGGATCTTCTGTAACCTTGAGGCGGGGTGTGTATGGTGGCTCAGAGGAGCGGAGATAATCTTGTGCTCGTGCATGATAAAATCGTTGTTGAGTTGTCCTTGCCGGGATAGAAGGTGAGGTTATACCGCTTGTATTTGATGTCCACCTCACCGTCGCCACTGGAGTGCGCTAGGGTGACGGTCACAAAGTAGGCCTTCTGCTCCAGTTAGTTGTCACCTTCGACTATGCAATTTTTATTGCCAAGGTTCTTGGACATTAATGATGGTGTCCCAATGAAGAATACTTGGTTAGTGTCGTCAATATCGTGCTTTCGGAGGAGCTCTCATGGCAAGATGCGTCTCGAGTCGCTCACAATGACGCGTGAGCATGAAGTGTGGGGAGGTTGGAAATGGCGGGACGAGGAAGTACCCAAAACAATGTTTAGAATTCAATACTCTGTATTGTTGGAAATATGCCCTAGAGGCAATAATAAAAGTAGTTATTATTATATTTCCTTGTTCATGATAATTATTTATTATCCATGCTATAATTGTATTGATTGGAAACTCAAATACATGTGTGGGTACATAGACAACACTGTGTCCTTAGTAAGCCTCTAGTTAACTAACTCGTTGATCAAAGGATGGTAAAGGTTTCCTGACCATGGACATGAGATGTCATTTGATAATGGGATCACATCATTAGGAGAATGATGTGATGGACAAGACCCAAACTATAAACGTAGCATATGATCGTGTCAGTTTATTGCTATTGTTTTCTGCATGTCAAGTATCTGTTCCTATGACCATGAGATCATGCAACTCACTGACACCGGAGGAATACCTTGTGTGTATCAAACGTTGCAACGTAACTGGGTGACTATGAAGATGCTCTACAGGTATCTCCAAAGGTGTCCGTTGAGTTGGCATGGATCAAGACTGGGATTTGTTACTCCGTGTGACGGAGAGGTATCTCGGGGCCCACTCGGTAATACAACATCACTATAAGCCTTGCAAGCAATGTGACTAAGGTGTTAGCCAAGGGATCTTGTATTACGGAACGAGTAAAGAGACTTGCCGGTAACGAGATTGAACTAGGTATAGAGATACCGACGATCGAATCTCGGGCAAGTAACATACCGAAGAACAAAGGGAACAACATACGGGATTAACTGAATCCTTGACATAGAGGTTCAACCGATATAGATCTTCGTAGAATATGTAGGAACCAATATGGGCATCCAGGTCCCGCTATTGGTTATTGGCCGTAGAGGTGTCTCGGTCATGTCTACATAGTTCTCGAACCCGCAGGGTCTACACACTTAACGTTTGGTGACGATTAATATAGTTGAGTTATCGTTGGTGACCGAAGGTTGTTCGGAGTCTCGGATAAGATCCCGGACATGATGAGGATCTCCGGAAGAGTCCGGAGATAAAGATTGATATATGTGATAATGGTGTTTTGATCTCCGGAAAGGGTTCCGGAATTCACCGGAAGGGGTTCCGAATGTTCACCGAAGTGTTCGGGTGCAGCAACACTTTATATGGGCCAAAGGGGTATAGCCCACGAGGTATTGGAAAGTGCAAAAGGGGGTTTTGCTGCTGCCTTAAGCAGTAAGGCAGTACTGCCGCTTAAGCGGTACTACCGCTTGTGTGAAGCGGTACTACCGCTCAAGCGGTACTACCGCTTGTGTGAAGCGGTACTACCGCTTGTGCGCGGTGCGGCAGGGATCCGAGTTGGACTCTTTCCTTGCGGACCAGACCGACCTTGTGCGGGCAAAACCGACCTTGTGGAGGCTTTTTGTCCAAGTTTAGACCCCAGGGCTCAACATATAAATAGAGGGGCAGGGCTAGCACACGGGATACATCAGGATTTCCCAAGCCGTGTGCCGGCAACCCTAGCCCTCTAGTTCCTCCGTCATAATCTCCGTAGCGCTTGGCGAAGCCCTGCTGAGATTGTTCCTCACCGCCATCACCACGCCGTCGTGCTGCTGGAACTCATCTACTACTTCACCATCACTCGCTGGATCGAGGAGGTGAAGGCGTCATCAAGCCGTACGTGTGTTGAACACGGAGGTGCCGTCCGTTCGGCACTAGATCGGAGGGATCGTGATTGGATCGCGGGACGCTCGGCGATTTGGATCGCGAAGACGTTCGACTACATCAACCGCGTTTCTTAACGCTTCCGCTTAGCGATCTACAAGGGTATGTAGATACAATCTCCCTCTCGTAGATGCTCATCACCATGGATAGGTCTTGCGTGTGCGTAGGAAAATTTTTGTTTCCCATGCAACGTTCCCCAACAGTGGTATCAGAGCTAGGTCTATGCGTAGATGAGATCTCGAGTAGAACACAAAGGAGTTGTGGGCATGGGTGTATACATATTGCTTGCCGTTACTAGTTGATACTTGATTCGGCGGTATTGTGGGATGAAGCGGCCTGGACCGACATTACGCGTACGCTTACGCGAGACTGGTTTCACCGTTGCGTGCACTTGTTGCATAAAGGTGACTGGCGGGTGTCTGTCTCTCTCACTTTAGTTGAATCGGTTCAATGAAGAGGGTTCTTTTAGAAAGATCAAAAAGCAATCACTACACCACGTTGTGGTTTTGCGTAGGTAAGAATCGTTCTTGCTAGATACCCGTAGCAGCCACGTAAAACTTGCAACAACAAATTAGAGGACGTCTAACTTGTTTTTGCAGGGTATGTTGTGATGTGATATGGCCAATTTCATGATGAGATATATGTGATGTATGAGATGATCATGTGTTGTATAGAATATCACGACTTGCATGTCGATGAGTACGGCAGCTGGCAGGAGCCATAGAGTTGTCTTTAATTATTTTTGCCGTTTTGCTTTACTTTATCGCTATGAGTTAGCAATAGTCTTGGAAGCAACAGTCGGCGTGACAACCTCATGGCGACACGTTGATGGAGATCAAGATGATGGAGATCATGGTGTCATGCCGGTGACGATGGAGATCATGCCGGTGCTTTGGAGATGGAGATCAAAAGCACAAGTTCATGGCCATATCATGTCACTTATGATTTGCATGTGATGTTAATCCTTTTATGCATCTTATTTTGCTTAGGACGACGGTAGCATTATAAGGTGATCCCTCACTTAAATTTCAAGATAAAATTGTGTTCTCCCCGAGTGTGCACCGTTGCGAAAGTTCGTCGTTTCGAGACACCATGTGATGATCGGGTGTGATAGACTCTACGTTCGCATACAACGGGTGCAAGCCAGTTTTGCACGTGCGGAACACTCGGGTTAAACTTGACGAGCCTAGCATGTACAGACATGGCCTCGGAACACAAGAGACCGAAAGGTCGAACATGAGTCATATAGTAGATATGATCAACATGGAGATGTTCACCATTGAAACCACCTCAACTCACGTGATGATCGGACTTGAGTTGGTTGATTTGGATCATGTGACACTCGAATGACCGGAGGGATATCAATTTGAGTGGGAGTTTTTAAGTAATATGATTAACTAAACTCATTATCTTGAACAATAGTCTAAGTTGTCTTTGCAATATTTATGTTGTAGATCATGGCTCACGCAGTAGCACCCCTGAATTTTAATGCGTTCCTAGAGAAAGCTAAGTTGAAAGATGATGGAAGTAACTTTGTGGACTGGGCCCGTAATCTAAGGATTATCCTTACGGCTTCCCAGAAGGCTTATGTCCTTGATGCACCGCTTGGTGATCCACCCGCTCCAGTTGAGTCTCCAGACGTTGTGAACGCCTGGCAGGCTCGTTCTGATGATTACTCAATAGTTCAATGTGCAATGTTATACGGCTTAGAACTGGGACTTCAAAGACGTTTTGAACGTCATGGAGCATATGATATGTTCTAGGAGTTGAAATTTATCTTTCAGAAGAATCCCCGGATCGAGAGGTATGAGACCTCCGATAAGTTCTATGCTTGCAAGATGGAGGAGAACGGGTCTGTCAGTGATCACATACTCAGAATGTCTGGGTACTCCACCCGTCTGGCTGAATTGGGGATGCCCCTTCCGCCAGAGGCTATCACTGACAGAGTTCTTCAATCATTGCCACCTAGCTACAAGAGCTTCGTGTTGAACTATAACATGCACGGGATGAACAAGTCAGTCGCCGAGCTGTTTGCGATGTTGAAAGTCGCTGAGTCTGAGATTTAGAAGGAGCATCAGGTGTTGATGGTCAATAAAACCACTAGTTTCAAGAAGAATGGCAAGGGTAAAAAGGGTAACTCCAAGAAGAGTGGCAAAGCAGTTGCCCCTCCCGTGAAGAAACCCAAGGTTGGACCCAAGCCAGAAACTGAGTGCTTTCATTGCAAGGGAACTGGTCACTGGAAGCGGAACTGCCCCAAGTATTTGGCTGACAAGAAGGCGGCCAACAACAAACAAGGTATATATGATATACATGTTATTGATGTGTACCTTACCAACTCTCGTTGTAGTGCCTGGGTATTTGATACCGGTGCGATTGCTCACATTTGCAACTCAAAACAGGAACTGCGGAATAGACGGAGGCTGGCAAAGGACGAAGTGGCGATGCGCGTGGGAAATGGTTCCAAGGTTGATGTGATCGCCGTCGGCACGCTCGCTCTTCGATTACCATCGGGATTAGTGATGAACCTGAATAATTGTTATTTAGTGCCTGCGTTAAGCATGAACATTATATCTGGATCTTGTTTATTGCGAGACGGTTACTCATTTAAATCTGAGAATAATGGTTGTTCTATTTATATGAGTAATATCTTTTATGGTCATGCACCCAATGTGAGGGGTTTATTCTTATTGAATCTCGATAGTGATGATACACATGTTCATAACATTGATGCCAAAAGATGTAGAGTTGATAATGATAATACCACTTTCTTGTGGCACTGCCGTTTAGGTCATATTGGCGTAAAACGCATGAAGAGGCTCCATGCTGATGGACTTTTGGAGTCACTTGATTTTGAATCACTTGACACATGTGAGCCATGCCTCATGGGCAAGATGACTAAAACGCCGTTCTCTGGTTCAATGGAACGGGCAAGTGACTTGTTGGAAATCATACATACTGATGTGTGCGGTCCGATGAGCATTGAGGCGCGCGGTGGTTATCGTTACTTTCTCACCTTCAGTGATGACTTAAGTAGATATGGGTATATTTACTTAATGAAACACAAGTCTGAAACATTTGAAAAGTTCAAGCAATTTCAGAGTGAAGTTGAGAATCATCGTAACAAGAAGATTAAATTCCTACGATCTGATCGAGGAGGAGAATATCTGAGTTATGAGTTTGGCAGTCACTTAAGACAGTGTGGAATTGTTTCACAATTGACACCGCCTGGAAAACCACAGCGTAATGGTGTGTCCGAACGTCATAATCGAACCTTATTGGATATGGTGCGATCTATGATGTCTCTTGCCGATTTGCCACTATCGTTTTGGGGTTATGCATTAGAGACAGCTGCATTCACTTTAAATAGGGCACCATCGAAATCCGTTGAGACGACGCCATATGAACTATGGTTTGGCAAGAAGCCAAAGATATCATTTCTTAAAGTTTGGGGATGTGATGCTTATGTCAAAAAGCTTCAGCCTGAAAAGCTGGAACCCAAAGCGGAGAAATGCGTCTTCATAGGATACCCAAAAGAGACAGTTGGGTATACCTTCTATCTCAGATCCGAAGGCAAAGTGTTTGTCGCTAAAAACGGAACATTTCTTGAGAAAGAGTTTCTCTCGAAAGAATTGAGTGGGAGGAAGATAGAACTTGATGAGCTTATTGAACCTTTACTTCAACCAGAGAGTAGCGCAGCACAGAAAGATGTTTCTGTAGAGCCTACATCAGTTGAAGAGGAAGTTCATGATGAAGATCATGAAGCTTCGGATCAAGTTGCTATCGAACCTCGTAGGTCGACAAGGACGCGTACTGCTCCTGAGTGGTACGGCAACCCTGTCTTAGAGGTCATGTTGTTGGACAACGATGAACCTACGAGCTATGGAGAAGCGATGGTGGGCCCGGATTCCGAGAAGTGGTTAGAGGCCATGAAATCCGAGATGGGATCCATGTATGAAAACAAAGTGTGGACTTTGGAAGTATTACCTGAAGGCCGTAAGGCCATTCAGAACAAATGGATCTTTAAGAGGAAGACGGACGCGGACGGTAATGTCACCGTCTATAAAGCTCGACTTGTGGCAAAGGGTTTTTCACAAGTTCAAGGAGTTGACTACGATGAGACCTTCTCACCCGTAGCGATGCTTAAGTCTGTCAGAATCATGTTAGCAATAGCTACCTTTTTCGATTATGAAATTTGGCAGATGGATGTCAAAACAGCGTTCCTTAACGGTTTCCTTAAGGAAGAGTTGTATATGATGCAACCAGAAGGTTTTGTCGATCCAAAGAATGCTGACAAAGTTGCAAACTCCAGCGATCCATTTATGGACTGGTGCAAGCATCTCGGAGTTGGAATCTTCACTTTGATGAGGTGATCAAGGCGTTCGGGTTTATACAAGTTTACGGAGAAGCTTGTATTTACAAGAAAGTGAGTGGGAGCTCTATAGCGTTTCTAATATTATATGTGGATGACATATTGCTGATTGGAAACAATATAGAAATGTTGGAAAGCGTGAAGGAATATTTGAATAAGAGTTTTTCAATGAAGGACCTAGGAGAAGCTGCTATCATATTAGGCATCAAGATCTATAGAGATAGATCAAGACGTTTAATAGGACTTTCACAAAGCACATACCTTGATAAGATTTTGAAGAAGTTCAAAATGGACCAGTCCAAGAAGGGGTTCTTGCCTGTTTTGCAAGGTGTGAAGTTGAGTAAGACTCAATGCCCATTGACTACAGAAGATAGAGAAAAGATGAGTGTCGTCCCCTATGCTTCAGCCATAGGCTCTATCATGTATGCAATGCTGTGCACAAGACCCGATGTCAGCCTTGCCATAAGTATGGCCAGAAGGTTTCAAAGTGATCCAGGAGTGGAACACTGGACGGCGGTCAAGAATATCCTGAAATACCTGAAAAGGACTAAGGACATGTTTCTCGTTTATGGAGGTGATCAAGAGCTCGTCGTAAAGGGTTACGTCGATGCAAGCTTTGACACTGATCCGGATGACTCTAAGTCACAAACCGGATACATATTTATTCTCAATGGAGGTGCGGTTAGCTGGTGCAGTTCCAAGCAAAGCGTGGTAGCTGATTCTACATGCGAAGCGGAGTACATCGCTGCCTCGGAGGCGGCGAAGGAAGGTGTCTGGATGAAGGAGTTCATGACAGATCTTGGAGTAGTGCCTAGTGCACTTAACCCAATGACTCTGTTCTGTGATAATACTGGTGCCATTGCTCTAGCCAAGGAACCAAGATTTCACAAGAGGACCAGACACATAAAGCGACGTTTCAATTCCATCCGCGATTACATCAAGGAGGACGACATAAATATTTGCAAAGTACATACGGATCTGAATGTTGCAGATCCGATGACTAAACCTCTTCCAAGGGCTAAACATGAACAACACCAGAACTGCATGGGTGTTCGATTCATTACAATGTAAATCATATAGTGATGTGAACTAGATTATTGACTCTAGTGCAAGTGGGAGACTGTTGAAAATATGCCCTAGAGGCAATAATAAAAGTAGTTATTATTATATTTCCTTGTTCATGATAATCGTTTATTATCCATGCTATAATTGTATTGATTGGAAACTCAAATACATGTGTGGGTACATAGACAACACTGTGTCCTTAGTAAGCCTCTAGTTAACTAACTCGTTGATCAAAGGATGGTAAAGGTTTCCTGACCATGGACATGAGATGTCATTTGATAACGGGATCACATCATTAGGAGAATGATGTGATGGACAAGACCCAAACTATAAACGTAGCATATGATCGTGTCAGTTTATTGCTATTGTTTTCTGCATGTCAAGTATCTGTTCCTATGACCATGAGATCATGCAACTCACTGACACCGGAGGAATACCTTGTGTGTATCAAACGTTGCAACGTAACTGGGTGACTATAAAGATGCTCTACAGGTATCTCCAAAGGTGTCCGTTGAGTTGGCATGGATCAAGACTGGGATTTGTTACTCCGTGTGACGGAGAGGTATCTCAGGGCCCACTCGGTAATACAACATCACTATAAGCCTTGCAAGCAATGTGACTAAGGTGTTAGCCACGGGATCTTGTATTACGGAACGAGTAAAGAGACTTGCCGGTAACGAGATTGAACTAGGTATAGAGATACCGACGATCGAATCTCGGGCAAGTAACATACCGAAGAACAAAGGGAACAACATACGGGATTAACTGAATCCTTGACATAGAGGTTCAACCGATATAGATCTTCATAGAATATGTAGGAACCAATATGGGCATCCAGGTCCCGCTATTGGTTATTGGCCGTAGAGGTGTCTCGGTCATGTCTACATAGTTCTCGAACCCGCAGGGTCTACACACTTAACGTTTGGTGACGATTAATATGGTTGAGTTATCGTTGGTGACCGAAGGTTGTTCGGAGTCTCGGATAAGATCCCGGACATGATGAGGATCTCCGGAAGAGTCCGGAGATAAAGATTGATATATGTGATAATGGTGTTTTGATCTCCGGAAAGGGTTCCGGAATTCACCGGAAGGGGTTCCGAATGTTCACCGAAGTGTTCGGGTGCAGCAACACTTTATATGGGCCAAAGGGGTATAGCCCACGAGGTATTGGAAAGTGCAAAAGGGGGTTTTGCTGCTGCCTTAAGCAGTAAGGCAGTACTGCCGCTTAAGCGGTACTACCGCTTGTGTGAAGCGGTACTACCGCTCAAGCGGTACTACCGCTTGTGTGAAGCGGTACTACCGCTTGTGTGCGCGGTGCGGCAGGGATCCGAGTTGGACTCTTTCCTTGCGGACCAGACTGACCTTGTGCGGGCAAAACCGACCTTGTGGAGGCTTTTTGTCCAAGTTTAGACCCCAGGGCTCAACATATAAATAGAGGGGCAGGGCTAGCACACGGGATACATCAGGATTTCCCAAGCCGTGTGCCGGCAACCCTAGCCCTCTAGTTCCTCCGTCATAATCTCCGTAGCGCTTGGCGAAGCCCTGCTGAGATTGTTCCTCACCGCCATCACCACGCCGTCGTGCTGCTGGAACTCATCTACTACTTCACCATCACTCGCTGGATCGAGGAGGTGAAGGCGTCATCAAGCCGTACGTGTGTTGAACACGGAGGTGCCGTCCGTTCGGCACTAGATCGGAGGGATCGTGATTGGATCGCGGGACGCTCGGCGATTTGGATCGCGAAGACGTTCGACTACATCAACCGCGTTTCTTAACGCTTCCGCTTAGCGATCTACAAGGGTATGTAGATACAATCTCCCTCTCGTAGATGCTCATCACCATGGATATGTCTTGCGTGTGCGTAGGAATTTTTTTGTTTCCCATGCAACGTTCCCCAACATGTATTACTTTTTTTTTTCACATTAGCTAAACGTCAATCAACTGACTTTAGCTAATGGGGCAGTCGATTTGAGATTCCCGAAGAAACTCACTGGAGGAACGTCGGAGGGGAGGAAGGAGACGAAATGGGCTCGCTGGAGGGCTACCACATTATCTATCTTAGGGTTTAGGGTGGGGGCGGTGGTGGTGGTCGTTGGGGGGGGGGGGGGTGATGGGGCTTCGCGGGAGAAAAACTGAATGGGGCTTCGCGGGAGAAAAACTGAACGCGGGTAGGCTTACAGGGATGGCCGGGGGCGGCGGAAGACCCACGCCCATTTTTTTTCTTGAAGGAACCGGAGATGGGAAGATTAAGGAAGTAGTATTTAATATCGATCTTTCACAAATTGGTTATGATTTGTGATACAAAATGAGCTAACAATTAGTTGTTTGGAGATGTTCAATCCTATAATAGTACGATATGGCAATCATAATAGAAAATAGAAAATGAAAGGCAAACTTTCCGAAAAGAAAGAACGCTGAAAAAGCAATGACGGGTGTTCGTTTTACTTTTGTTTCAGAATACGGGTGCATGTGCATCCCATTAAAATTTGAATAACTGACCACTGAACGTGGAACTCACAAGTGCGTCTTATAGGGCACGCGGCATAACCTGGCGTCGTCTCGTTTGTCTTGCCTGCGAGAGCTTGCAACCCGCGTCCCTTCTACGTGTTGCATTATACATACACCATCTCATAACACTCTTCATGAAGCTCGCTCCCATACAACAATAGTCCGCATGCCCGCACGGCCGCACGGACACGCCAGTGACAAGCGAAAGGAGGACACAGCCATGGGCGCATGACGAAGAGCGGCCGGCTCGGAGGAATGGCGTCGCAGTGCTGACACGTACATGAGGAGGTATAGGCGGCTGGGTGTAGGAGCTCATGCGCCTTCCAGCTGCGGTGGCGTCCCACAGAACGTTGTGCAACAGCGAGGCACGACCGCCTGCTGTACGGGCCCGGGACAATGGAGCCAATGAGGTTCGGCGTGCATTATCAGTGTCATCGGCTATCTGGTGCTGTACCAGAAAGGTTCAGCACCAGCACCATGGCCATAGAGGTCGCCGAGGTGGCCCAGGGGAGGTCTTGCACCAGCGAGGTGGCCGAGTGCTGGACTGGACCAGGACGTTGGCGCTGATTGGTTCTGGATCATCGGCTATTTGGTGATGTAACAGAAGGCGAGGCCTGGCACTCGCCACGGATGTTGTCACGGTGGTTGTCCGGCCTGAAGACCCTGCCGCTGGCTTCCAAGCTGTCTACCTGAAAGATTTCTTCAAGGGCCTTCTTGCCAAGTGCCGTCCTGGAACCGCGCCCCCTGGCCCCTGCTATGGTTGGGTGATCCGATCATCTTATGAAGATTTTTGTATGGACGCAAGTAGTACGATGTAATTCTGAATTTGCTTCCACGGACCTTACACAACACCAGTTGGCCAGCTTCCCGCCTCCTGTTGGCGTATCCACGCTTCTTCGCCGGCAAGGTTAAGCCTAGGGTCGTGGGTAGGACAACGACATGAGGGTGTACACCTCCAGATCTTTTGGCGGCGGAGCTTTCCCAACTGGGCGTCTAGTTCATCGTGATACAACAGTTGTGTGCACGGCAAGGGACGTATTGTATCAGGACTTCTTCCCTTCGGCTGTGGCTTCGGGCTGCCCAAAAAGCCAGCTTAAGGCCCACTCAATCTCTGGCAGCAACGCACGTATCAACTTTTTTTTTGCGGGAGCACGCATCAGCTTTTGGTCTTGCCGTAGCTCACGTGTGGCTAGCGGACGATTGATAATAAGGTATGAACGACGGACGAAAAAACGGACGAAATTGCGGTGGCAAGAAGCATTAGCCCTTTTATTAATTTATTATATTAATATTAATAGGTATAGAGGTATAGATATATATATATATATATATATATATATATATATATATATATATATATATATATATTTATTTGTTTATTTGTGTGCCGTATAGGCGATCTAATGCGCCTAGTCCTCTTTTGGGATTGAAGGTCGCACTGGTTTGGGTTGATGCCGTCAGCATATTATGTGGGGCTTAGCATGACCAGAATTTTGTATTCAGTCTTCGGCATCCCTGTAGGTTGCTCCTCGGCTATTGAGGGCGACCTATTGGTTACGTCGATGCAGCCCCGGAGCATGCAGCTGTGGGAGGTTGGTAAGGATGAAGCAGCCCCCGGGTCCAGAGCAAAAGAAGGAACGTACGATGTAGCCTTTGTGCGGAGCTGCGGGGAGGTCCACTTAGAGCGATGCAGCCCCTGAGTCCGACAACAAAGAGATAGGTTTGTTGCGGCCTCGATTGTCTATCCCGAGGGGTTCATGGAAATAATACTCTGCAGCAAATGCATGAGTTAGCGGACTCGTGGAGAGTCATATTTTATATCTAAAGGCAGGACAGCTTCTGCTCGGTACACCATGAAGAATGGGGTGTACCCTATAGATTTGCTTGGTGTTGTTTCCAAGCTCCAAAGTACGGATAGGAGGTCGTTAACCCAATTTCCTTTTGCTCTTATCAGGGGCGTTATAAGTTTTGGCTTCACACCTTGCATGATTATAATCCGTTGGCTCGTTTGACCTGCCCGTTGGACTGGGGTGAGCGACGGATGCGTAGTCGATGTGAATTCTTCTTTTATGGCAGAAGTCCTTGAACACATCGGCCGTGAAGTTGGATCCGTTGTCGGTTATAATGCTGTTAGGAACTCCGACCGATGTATGAGCCCGAAAATGAATTTCACTGCTATGTCTACCTCCGTGTTTATCATAGGCTTGGCCTCTATCCATTTTGTGAACTTATCGATTGCTACCAGGAGAAATTTGTGGCCTCCTAAGGATGGTGATATTCGTCCCACCATGTCCAATCCCCACACCACGAATGGGCACGTGAGAGGGATTGTTTTCTGGGCTGTTGCTGGTATGTGAGTCTTGTTGGCGAGGCGTTGACACCCATCGCAGGTCCTGACGATATCTTCCGCGTCTCGCATGGCGTGAGGCCAGAAGAAGCCATGGTGAAAAGCTTTTCCTACTATCATCCTTGGGGCTGCATGATGACCGCAAGCCCCCGAGTGTATTTCTTGCAGAAGTTTCTTTCCTTCCTCTTCTGTGACGCATCGCTGAAACACGCCTGTTTTGCTGCGCTTGTAGAGCTCTCCGCATATCACTGTGTATGCCTTCAACCTGCAGACTATGCGCCAGGCTTCTGTTTTGTCTACTGGGAGGTCGTCGTTGATCATGTATGCCAGCAATGACTGAGTCCAATCTGTAGTGACAGCGAGCACTTCTTCGCTTGGTCGTTTCTTCGTTTCTTCTTTCGACTTACTCGGCTCAGGTCCATCCTTATTTTTGGCCTCTGGTAGACCAGAGGTCAGACTAATCTCTTCGGAGCCTGGCATTCTTATCGATGGTTTATGCAGTATTTCTAGGAACATTTTGTCAGGCACTCGATCTCTTGCTGCGCCCATTCGTGCCAAGCTGTCAGCTGCTATGTTGTCACTTCTTTTGACATGGTGTAATTCGATGCCGTCGAATTTGCCTTCTAGCTCTCGGACAGCTGCGCTATATGCGGCCATCTTTGCATCCTTGGTGTCGAATGTCTTCATTACCTGCTGCACTACGTGGTTGGAGTCGCCTCGATAGATAAGGCGGCGGATGCCCATTTAGGCCGCAATGCGGAGCCCATGGAGGAGGGCCTCGTATTCAGCTGCGTTGTTGGAGTCCCGGAAGTGAAGTTGTAGGACATAATTCATTCTTCTGCCACTTGGTGATACTAGGACTACTCTAGCCCCCAGTCCCTGCACGGTCATCGACCCGTCGAAATACACTGTCTAGTACTCGAGGTCGATGTTCTTGGGGACCTGCTGGGCTTCTGTCCATTTGACTAGGAAGTCAGCAATTGCCTAAGACTTGATCACCGAGCATGGTTTGTACGAGATCTGGAATGGGAGGAGCTCAATTGCCCATTTAGCCACAAGACCCATGGTGTCCTTTTTGTTGATGATGTCGGAGAGCAGGGCATGGCTGACTACTGTGATTGGGTTGGCCTGGAAGTAGTGCCGCAGCTTCTTGGCGGCCATGAATACTTCGTACGCAATTTTCTGATAATGAGGGTATCGCGTCTTGCACGGTGTGAGCACCTCACTAACATAGTACACCGGGTGCTGTACCCACTGGGCTTTTCCGTCCTCCTCTCTTTCCATGGCTATCACCACGCTGACCACTTGGGTGGTCGCCGATATATATAGCAGCATCGGTTCGGACTGTGCCGGGGAAGCTTGGAGCGGGTTTGATTGTAGGAGTTTCTTGAGGTCGGCAAAGGCTGCTTTGGCCTCGTCGCTCCAGTAAAACTTGTCTCCTTTCTTTAGGAGTCTATAAAGTGGGAGAGCCTTCTCTCCTAGCCTAGAGATGAAGCGACTGAGGGTTGCCATGCATCATGTGAGTTTCTGTACTTCTCGAACCATTTCTGGCAGTTTCAGGTTGGTTATTGCTTGTATTTTCTCCGGGTTTGCTTCTATCCCCTGCTGGGATACTATGAATCCCAAGAGTTGTCCTGCGGGGACACCAAAAAGGCATTTGTCGGGGTTCAGTTTCATGCTGAAGTTGCGAAGGTTGTTGACTGTTTGCTGGAGGTTGGCGAGGAGGCTGGAACCCTGATGAGATTTGACCACAATGTCGTCAATGCAGACCTCCACGTTGATCCCGATCTGGTTGTGCAAGCATTTCTGCATTGTCCGTTGATATGTTGCCCTAGCATTTTTGAGCCCAAAGGGCATCGTAATGTAACAGAAGGGCCCATAGGGTGTAATGAAGGAGGTCGTCTCTTGATATGATTTCTTCATGCGTATTTCATGATATCTGCAGTATGCGTCAAGGAAGCATAATCGTTCGCAGCCCGTAGTGGAGTCAATAACCTGTTCAATTTGTGGAAGAGGGAATGGATCCTTGGGGCAAGCTTTGTTCAGGTCGGTGTAGTCAACGCACATGCACCAGGACATGTTCTTCTTACGTACCATGACCGGGTTTGCCAGCCAATCTGGATGTGCGACTTCTCTGATAAACCCAGCGGCCAAGAGCCGGGCTATTTCTTCTCCTATGGCCATCTGCTTTTCTGTGGCGAAACGGCGTAGTGCTTGTTTGATTGGCCGTGCATCCTTGCGGATGCTTAGGCAATGTTCTGCTTTTTTGGCAGGCAACCCTGCTATGTCAATAGGCTTCCAAGCGAATATGTTCCAATTGGCTCAGAGAAAGGCCATGAGCTCTGCTTCCTGTACGGCCGAAAGATCTCCTCCGATTTTTACTGTTTTCTTGGCATCCTCTGGGTGTACCTAGAATTTTTTCGTGTCATTGGCCGGTTGGAAGACCGGTCCCGGCCTTGGGTTTTTTGGGAGCTCTGTTGTTGAGATATCTACACTTTGCTTGATTTGTTCGAGCTCCGCGGAGGCCAAGGCGGCCTCCACGAGTTCTATGCTTGCGACCTCCGCCTCAAACGCTCTTTCTGGGCTTCGACGGGGTGTGATTGTGCCATTCAGTCCTGGCATCTTTAATTGTAGGTACGTGTATAACGATACTGCCATGAATTTCACATAAGCCGGCCTGCCAAAGATTGTGTTGTATCCACTATGGAAAGGGGCGACCTCAAACTGAAGTCGCTCGACCCGGAAGTTGTCCGCATCCCTAAAGATAACCTTGAATTCAACCCGCCCCAAAGGACGGGTGGGGTGGCCTGGTACAAAACCATGGAACCCTGCATCTGATTTTTGCAGGCCAGACAGGGAGACCCCCATCTTGTTCGGAGTGTCGGGGGAAATTATGTTCAGGCCGCTTCCTCCATCCATCAAGGCGCGTGGGAGACGGCCGCCCCCCGACGATTGGATCTTCCACCAGGGTGTGCTTGCCTGGGTGGGGGGATGTTCTTGGTATGATCGTTGATGCCGAACGTCACTGCTTCCTCCGACCATGGGAGGAGCTCACAGGTCATTGGCTCCGCCGTGTAGATCGCGCAGCACGTAAGTTTTTGGTTCCGGCGTGTTTCTGCCGCCGGGAAGTCATATTTACCGTGGGCTCATGGGAGGGCTGGTGGGTTGAGGAAGGCACAGCCCTCTCCCTACGGGCGGCGGCTCGTGCGTATCTCCATGCGTTATGGTTCGAGCCGGGGAAAACTGCCTCGGGCTCTCCTTGCTCGTTGAAGACGAATTCGATCGTCCCAGAACGCATGTAGTCGATGAACGGTGGGGGCGAGACATCGAAGAACCGCCCTGAACCATCGATGACTAGCTCGAAAGAGCCAAAAGTGAAGGTCTGGTCCGGCGTGAATTTGCCGGCCTCTTCTGGATCTCCGCCCCGGGTTAGGTCTCCGACCAACGTCGCCAATGGCTGGCGCACCAACTGACGGTGCAAAATACTGTTAGATCCCTCGGTAGGGTTCCTGACAAGATTGAAAGTACCAGGACAGAGCCCGCACCCACAAGTTACCCAGGTTCGGGCCTCTGGAGAGTAATACCCTACATCCAGCTTCTTCTTGTTATTCATGGTGATGGGGTTCCTCGTGCGAGGGAATACAATGGTCTAGGCTGGGTTGCTACCGAGAGTTCTCTTCTTCTAAGATTGGATGCCATGGGCGCTCCCTGACCTCCCCTTATATAGGTGGTGGAGGTTAGGGTTACAGTGGGTAGATGCGATCTGGGCCGCCACCCATCCTGTCTTAGAGGGCAAGGTGCTTGTAAGTCGGTTCACCCCTTTGCTGGGCCTTACAGGCCCTTATCCGGCCTCCGGCGTGGCCCATCCTGGTGAGCCACCCCCGGTGCATAGCCCCGTCATGTATATTAGTTGTTCTTATATACTGAATTCATTGTGTGATTGTATATTAGCATTAGGTCTGGTGTTTGTTCGCGTTGGGACCTTTAAATATGAGCCATGACGGAACGGTCAATTGGGAGCAGGGCTGTTAGTTAGGGGTGTAGGTTCAATAGTCCTGCTGGCCTGGGGTGCATGGTCTGGGTTAGTTCATCCTCAATGTTGGTTGCCTGTTTGGTCTCGTGGTTTTCACGTGCGCGTTGGACACTGGCGAGGCTGCCCGGTTGATGTAGTCGGCTGCCTAGGGTCTGGATGCCCGGGTACAACACGTGAATTCATGGTTGAGAATTTGTTACCCTTCCATCATGAGGCCATGCGGCTTTTGGGGGAGGAGTTGAGTATTCTATTATTGTCTCTCTTCATCACCTGGAAGCTCGTCAAAGTGGCATGGGGTCCATTCTATCCGCACTTTTCGTTTTGAGTCATGTCCAAGTTGGTTTGTAAGTATCATATAACCGGCAACCCGACCATCAAAATCCAGGCAGGCACACCACACTTGCAGCTGGCCAGGCAGGCAATGCCCCTCCACATATAGCCCCTAGGTGTTGTAAGGTGCTTGGTACCTTCTCTCACAAGGTGCTTGGCCTCCAAGATACATGGACTCCAAGGTGCTTCGCCATCAAGGCATGACTTGCCTTCCCACTTCGTGGGTGTGGGGCGCAACAATTGGATCTACCACCAAGTCAAATGGAGCTGCCAAGAGCGTGAGGATGAGAAGATGACACGGTAAAACCCGACCGAGGTTCAATGATGAAACGACCGAAAACAGCGGGCCAAGAGCAGTGACATACCATTCCATCATGCGCCGACTGATGTCCGGGCAGACAACAACTGAAAACCCCTGACGAGGCTGTAGGATCGTAAGTAGGTCCAGAGGGAGGGTGACTAGACTACTTACGAAATAAAAACCTAGCCTTTTCCCAATTTTAGTTCTTGGCAGATTTTAGCATTTCTAACAACTCTACAAGCACCCTACACATGCAAGTCTAATAGAGTAGCAGCGGAAAGTAAAGACTTTGCAAGTGATAGTAAGTAGAGGAAGGGTTTGGAGATATGCAAACGCTTTGGGGACACGAAGATGTTTCCCGTGGGTCTGATAGGTGGTGCTATCGTACATCCACGTTGATGGAGGCTTCAATCCAAGAAGGATAACGGTTGCGCAAGTCCACATAGGGCTCCACCCACAAAGGGTCCACGAAGAAGCAACCTTGACTATTCCACCATGGCTTATGCCCATGAAGGACTAGCCTCACTCAGCGTAGATCTTCACGAAGTAGGCAATCTCCTTGCCCTTACAAACTCTTGGTTCACTCCACATGATTTGGAGGCTCTCAAGTGACACCTAACCAATCTAGGAGACACCACTCTTCAAAAGGTAATAGATGTTGTTGTTGATGATGAAGTCCTTGCTCTTTTGCTTCAAAAGACAGCCTCCTCAACACTCAAACACTCTCTCACAGATTTTGGCTATGTGGTAGGAGATGGATTTGGGTGGAAAGCAATTGAGGTGGCTTGAGATCAAAGTTCTATGGTTGGAGTGGAATCCCTTTGATCTCAACACAAGGATATGGAGCTCTCTCTCAGAAAATGGATATGGGAAGTGTAAGCTTCACTCTGGTTGCTCTCTGAGAGTTGGTGGAATGGGTGGGGTATATATAGGCAGCACCAAAAATCCAACCGTTACACACCTTTATGCACACTTCGATGGGACCGGGTGACACCACTCGGTGAGACCGACCTGTGCAAAAGTTTTGAACTTTAGGATTTTTGGTGAGACCGGATGAAATCTCTCGGTGAGACTGAGTCAAGCTGACCTAAGCACTTTCTACACTTCGGTGTCACCGATTGAAACCGATCAGAAATTCCGAGTCAATTTCAATTGGTAAGAGAAGGTTGGCAAGTGCTCTTCGGTGGTATCGAAGGCCCAACTCGGTGAGACCGAGATGCTAGGGTTTGGAAACGGCTATGTCAGGTGTATCTTGGTGGATCGAGATGAATGTGTTTCGGTGAGACCGAGATGGACTTTAGGGTTTTGGATATAGCTAGTGGAATGTGAGAGTGTGGCTGAGGATTTTGGAGCAATATCTCTAAGCATTTGAGCAGTAAGACCATCATCAAAACCTCATCCCCTTTTAATAGTATTGGCTTTTCTATGCACTCAATGTGATCTTGGATCACTTAAATAAAGATGTAGAGTCTTGAAGCTTTGCCAATGTATGTCCTTAGCATTTTGAGGGCCCACATTCACTTCCAATTGTTGTACCAACATTGAACTTTTCTGAAATATTTTTTGAGTAGGCATTAGTTCAATGATGTATATGTTGTGATGAATTACCAAAACCACCCGGGGATTAAATGCACTTTCAGAGGCATGTACTCCTACTCGGGCTGATGTCATTGTGCGACAGCTGACACCCACCTGCCATGATGCAGGCAAAGGAGTACTAAAACCAGCTACATCCCGTGGCGACGGAAAGGCGAGCCGGCATCCCAAGATGCGCTAGACGGCCAGGACCAGTGACGGCGAGAGGCCAAATAGGAAAACCCATCCAGATCCGAATGAGACCAACATGTGGACCCACCCCACAGGGCAAAATGACACCCACTCGGCATGACAGAAACAAGAGGGAACCAAAACCGGATAGGTCCTGCAGCGTTCAAAAGCTGGGTGGACGGACATCCGAGAACTCGCTAGCGGACCAAGAATAGCAACAGCAAGAGGCCGGGTAGGCAAGGGCACCTCGAGATTGAACGATTCCAGCCAGTGGGGACCACGGGATCGTGGGAAAGCATTTGTCCTTTGTGCCTGGTTACTGCTCTAGTTGGGCCAACGTGTAAGGTGGGTTGGTCACTGTTTATCTAATGTGTCCCACGGGTGCCAGTCGGCCAGCGTACATGTTGGTGAGGATCTGGGCAGCGAGAGCATGGGTAAAAGCGCTGCGCAGCACTTGGTCATGCGCCCCGGCATTGTTCTAACCACGTATAGGTTGGCCGACCGCATGGGCATAACCGGGAAAACATGTCTTTAATCTGTAAATTATGATATATTGAGACTTGTTGTACCTTTTCCCGAAGTTACAGACAACATTTTCAGCGGTTCATATACCTACTCAAAATACACAGATTTTGATACATAACAACACTTTGTTATTATACATATATTGTGCCTTCGTGTAAATGAACCAGCGGTAGCAATGACAACACATCTAGCGCAGGGCATGGCGAGTGAAGGGAATAAGTTGCGGTTTACTCGGCTGCACACTGTCTTCTGGTCGGCATGCAATCCGGGCACGCCTCGTGTGCATATATATACATAGATTGGAGTGTCGTTGTTGACGTGTGTATTTTTTTTCCGTTGCAGCGCATGGGCATGTCTGAGCCCATTTTGAGATTCCTTGAGTTAGCTAACAATCCATGAATACCATATGAACTACAGATAGAAATCGGGTCAAGGGTTTTTCCTTGCCAATGTATGATCCTCCATGATAGATTAACTCAAAAAATATATCGTAATGCGAAGAACAACATAATAGATGTGCAACCCAAAAACAAGAAGATGAAAGCTGTGTGGGATGCGACGCCGAGCTTACTGATTTTGTTTGTAGTGGGTTTCTATGGAGGCATCTCTTAGCGTCAATGGAATGGGTCAATGAGGGGGTCTAACAAATTCGTTTATATGGGAATTAATGCATGTCCGACTAACAAGTCCGAATTATCATGGAGGTGAGCCAACTAAGAATCCCGCCGGCTGAAGGGAGAGTTCATGATCTACCAAATGGGCAGGTCGAACCCGACTCCCCCATGACCGGAGTCGGCTCTGAATCCACCATTGACGAGGCCGACTCTACCTAACCAATTCGACTCTACTGAGCCCTACGTGTTTTGTATGGCTAACAGGGATGAACGTGTTTGGCGCAAAGGGTGTGTCTATGTTTCAAGTTACTAAAGAAGATCACCATGACCCGACACATGTGGTCTAAATTGGGGCCTTGCGCCATTTGGTGCAATGGGTGTGTCTATGTTTCAAATCACCAAAGAAGACCACCACAACCTACTGTTGCTGCTAAAGAATATTTTGCTTAGTCTATGCTTTTGCGTACTGAAGTTCACCAAATCCCTAATGCAGAACCAAACTATTAGTCCTATGGTAGTATTTCCTAACTTAAGTGCAGTGTATCTGCTATATGTTATTTTCCCAAGAAAAGCAAAACTATTTCAAATAACTCTTGGTGTGAAATCGGACCTTACGCCATTTAAAAATTAGACATTTATGTTAGGAGAAGGCAAAGTATTTAAAATAAATCTTAGTCAAAATTGGGACCCGTGTAAATAACTATGGGTCTAAATTGCAACCTTCGCTGGTGATGGCCCTTTATTTTACTGATTTTTAGAGCTCAATTGTTGCATGTTCTCTTCATAAACAATGTCCCATTGAACCAAATAGTTGTCCACTATGCATGATTGCCGGCTTTTATACTTTTCATTGTGAGCATTGCACATTTGTGTTTTTATTTAGTTTTTATTAGTTTTCTTTGTTTTCTTGTGTCTACAGGTGTTTTGGAGCAACCTAGGGCCAAGCACGATGAAAGGATCAAAGTTGGGTTCAATACGGGGCACTTCAAGTACAAGTCTTAGGCGTTTCAGAGGTCGGAAAAAGTCATTTTTCCAAAATGTTCCGAATCAAGATCTAAAACCATAAATAGATCGACGCCACTCTCACAAATCCAGCGAGCCCAAGAACGTCAAAATCGGAGTCCGTATGAAGAAATCACGGCCATTTTACCGGAGGAGGACAGAACGCAAGATGGCCATCCATGCGACCGCGTGCGGTCATATGCACGGTCGTATGAGGTGATTTCAGCTCTGAAAGTTGCTCTTTTAGACGGGATTCTTCACCGATTTCGGCCCCGTTTGTTCCCAAATGATCTTTGGACAATAAGGAAGGGTTTGGGAGAGGATAAGGCTCATCTAGAGCCCTTGGATGGAGGAGGATGATCTACATCAACGAAGGAGACCCGAGAAGGCCTCCTATATAAACACCACCAACCCTAGCCACATCATCAAGCCATCCACATCCACCACAACTCCAGGCAGCCGCTGGGAGGCTCTCCCCCTGGGGTAGGCCTCTCCTCCATAGCTCCACATCCATCACCACGCGCAAGAGGAGGAGAAGGAGGCGCCATCACCACCAGCACCGTCACCGGGCGCCGACCCTGGCTAGATCGTGCACGCCGGGATCCATATCCCTCTGCGTCTCCATCCTCACACCTGTAATTTGTAAGATTGAACATGATGATGACATCCATGAATCATTGCTCTTTATGTCAATATTCATGTATGTTTGAGTGATTGATCCGGTTCTAGTTTGTGGTATGATCTAGTATGCAAAATTAGTCTTTGTGGTATGATCTAGTATTTACTCGCATTGCACGTAATGTTGGGAGACGTCCTTTCTTGTGATCTTGTGATCACCTGCATGTATATGGAATAGAATTCCACCATAGTACTAGTATGCCGATGCCACTTAGCCGATACTCTAGTACTAGTGAGACCGAAAGTCTAGACACCGCCTTTCACTCTATTCAATCCTACAGTTATAAAACCCCTTTTTACTTTATGTTCTAGTTTAGTTTATTTCGCATTCTAACTTGTAGTTTAGTTAAAACCCTTTTTATTCTCGCTTTCCTAGCAACCGATAGAATATACTATTTCCAAACTACGGTTTGGGTGCGAACGTAGCTACGCAAACAACATAGTTACGGGGTTGGTAGTGTCTTCCTATTCGCTCCCTGTGGGATTCGACACTTACTTATCACGAATTGCAATTGCCCTGTGCCCTTGCAGATCATTAAGCTTTTCGGGCGCTGTTGCCGGGGAGTATAGCGCTGGTCGTTACCTTCCCACTCGCATTTAGTTTATTTTGTTTGTTGTTATTTATCTTTCAGTTTTTCCTTTAAATCAAAAAGAAAAAAGACCGCTTAGCATGTCTTTTGAGATGATTACTCAGGAAATATTGCAACAATGGACTAGAGACGATACAACTCTACCGTGTTTGGCTACTAATGAAGAAAAGGTTATACACCAAGAAGAATCAACAGCCCCCAATATTGATGCTACGATGCAAGAATTGGTAAGATTACTTGAATTATGCAATCATCAAACTAAGTTGCAGAAAAGTGATGGGGACAACAAAGTACAACCTTTCTTGGATGATTAAGTGTGCATAGAAGAAGAAGAGAGCAGTGAGGAGGAGGAAGAAGAGGAATGGATTGATCACCCGTCCCCGTCTCCCACCTCTGACGGCAACTTTTTGCACACACTCAATCAATTTCTTGACGAGGCAACCCTTAAAAAGAGCATGATTGATATGGATACTAGAGAATTGCTAAACTTATTAAACACATGTGGATATATGCTATGTTCTCTATATCAAGTTTCATGCAGATATTGCTGGTCCCCAAAATATATTGATTTCCCATGCACAAAGACCTATGATGAGGTGGTAGCATCTTACAAAAATAGTAGTAAGATCAATGCCACCAAGGATGTCATCTGGTATGTGTTGCGGACAAGTGCAGGGATGCTATTTTCGGGGATCAAAATTGTTCAAGGTCATAGTAAGGGTAAATTACTTGATTGGATACACTACAAAGTGGATTCAATAATTTATATTTCTCAAGAACATCTTTGCAATGAAGAAAAATCGCAAGATGATACTAATCTGCTGGAACAATAGTATGATGATGACTCTAGTTTGGAGGAACTTGATGCTAACGAACCTTCCATGCAGGAAAGTCACCCTCAATTTGAGGATGATAATTATCATGTTAGTGTTGGCGATAATGATAAACTAGAGGAGGAAAATACTATTGGTTCATCTATGTTAGTGTCCAGCTATGCTTTGTTGGACGAATTTGTTGAGAAGGGGAAACCATTAGGGAGTGTTGAACTATCCACTCTGAATAAAGAATTTTATGAAGTGTTCCCCTACAATGGTAGCCAAGGTAAAATCTCATATTTTATATATAAGTCTCTAACCCTATTGTTGCAGAAAAATAAGGAGACGTGCTCACCGCACTCGGTGCATCGGTTCTCACTTGAAAGGGAGGACATATTTACCTACATGGTGCCGATGCACCGTAAGCGGGTATGACTCCGACCGTACTTTGCTATGAAGTGCTCCGTACCCCGGTCGGAGGTAAGACATACACTTGGGATTGACATCCCTTCGGATCCCAGTGACTTAATGGAGCACCAAAGCCTAGATATATGGCTATAAAGAAAGCATTGCCTGGGAGGTAACCCGGAAGTCCGTAGGTGTCTTTCTTAGTTTTCTCTCTTGAGTCTAGTTGCATTCATATTGCATTGGCACTTTTGTTTTATTTTGAGTAGTTGCTATTAGAGTTGGCTTCGGAATAATTTTCATTGATAAAATTTATAGCATATCGGTAGCCTGTATTTTGTTGCATACGTCCTCCTATTTTATTGCAAATATGCTATGTGCCTAACATGAGGAGGAAGCACAATTTTTTTGTGACGTTTTGCAGCTCCAGGAGGCAAGACGACGTGTCATACGACCGCCCCGGTCGTACGCGCACTCGTATGAGCTCATGGCCGTGAGTAATAGGAGGTCCAGAGTGAAAGAAAGCCAACCGTACGAGCGCTCATTCTTGTACACACGGTCGTACCACTAGCGGCCACGCAGGAGCATCTACATAGAGCGCAAGACGGCGTGCTGGATGAGCGCTCGCGCTCGTACATGCGCTCGTACCCAAAGTCAACCCCTACAAACAAGATCTCCAGAGCGCAAGACAGCATCTCACGCTCGTATGGGCCCTCGTACCAGAGGGTGACGCTGGGCATTGACTAACAGAACGCACGACGGCATACTGTACGACCGCACCCGGTCATACGCGCGCTCGTACGAGGGCAAAAATACCTCTATCTGAATTATTTTCGACGTCTCAGGTCGCCAAGGTTTTTTCTAACTGTTCATTTGCTTTCTAATTAGAGTTAATTACCTCTAAAACTCCGTAACCAATAATTCTCTTTAGCAATTATGTTTTTGTTTATTTCTTTTTCCCGGTTGGGTATCCGTTCGTATACCGAATCGATGCTTTTATTTCGTGTGTTATTTTCGCAGGGGCTTGGACCTTATGTGGTGACGCATATGGTATGGTGCCAACCGCATAAAAGACCCACACAAGCCACTTGGTTGCTTTAACGTGACGAACTTCAACCACAAGTGGCCAGTAATGTTTTCCAATACGAACCTTGCTCAAATAAAGGTTGCTTAGTAGTAAGTTTCCCGCCTTAAGTGGGGACCCTCTTTTAAAATGAGCACATAGGAATTTGCACCCTCGTGTTTTATATCTTGTCTCACACGCACTTCTTCCAAATCTAGAAGTAGCATGCACTTCTAGACAATAGTGCGTTGACCTAAGCGAGGTGCTTAGGCCGATGAACCAATCATTGTGAGGCATACGTTTTATCACTTGTGTTGCTAATCCCTTGTGCTAAAAAAATGAAAAATCACAAAAGCACAAAAATACTTCATTTTTGTTTTTGTTTGTTTCCAGCAGGTTCTATCGGAGGGTAGCCACAGGACTACAACAAGAAGATTAATTGAAGCAAGGTCCATGTCTATTATAGGACAGGTCATATGCACCTCAACGGTAAAAGTGTCTAACCCTTGCTTAATCTTAAGCTTGGGGAGGTAACCACTTCTCATGCTCTGTTTTAATAACTGCACTTTCTTTTTTACTTTTGTAATTTTCCCTAGTTTAGTTCTAAGCGTGGGGAGTTTACTTTTGCATGCGCAGAGTCTTGTGTAATGCTCTTGATCATAAGGTTTTCATGCAGTAGTGTGTCCTGCTATTTTGACATGCTTGCTTTGCATTTGTTTTATTTAGCATGCGGAACTCTTGCTATCTTCTGAAAAACATTGCCATGTTCTTTTTATCAAAAAACCAATAAAGGAGTCATTTGAACTGTTGCCTTTCTTTCACCTAATCACATAAGTTGGGGACTCTAGTGGTGCCTTGATTAGCGATTGGATGATTGTAGAGGCTTGCTGCTGATAAACCGAACGACTTTGGTTGATCTGGGATGCGCAACAGGGTTATCCTTGCCAAACTACCCTCTCGGGGTACTTAGCTTTTGAGTCTTATGCAATATGACACCATGATTCTTTTGTGTAGTGTTTGAGTTCTTTATGACTAAAGCAAGTTCGAAGCCTTTGCATTTCCGTTCATCTTTTATTGCTAGCCTCTACGGTACCGTGCATTGCCCACTCTCACATTGAGACTTGGCGCATACTGCACAGGTACATCCAAAATCGTGGGAGGACTTTCTCTTGTTCTCCTACGCATAAAACACCACATCTCCTCAAAACCCCACCATACCTACCTACATGGCATTGTTATAGCCATTCGAGTATATCGCCTTGCACGACCATCATTTTACATTACATGACTAGAGACATGTTTTTCATTTGCCTTGCATGATCATAGTATGGCTAGCTCGATGTTTTTATGGCTTATCCATTTTTTGATGTCTATGCTACGCCGGATCATTGCACATACGGGTACACTGCCAGAGGCATTCATCAAATAGAGTTTCTCTCATGTTTTGATATTGAGTTATGATTACATTCAGTTGAAGTGAGTCATTGTAAAGTGTATCATTCATCATTGTAAGGTGTTGCTTCTAAAAGAGAGAGAGAGAGAGACAAAATAAAAGAAGCACCACGGAGGTGCCACAAAAAAAGAGAAGAAAAAGAAAGAAAGAAAAAGAAAAAAAAAGAGTGAGGATGAGAGAAGGAGCAACACCATTATACTTTTTAGTATACACTCATGCTTCAAAGTAGCACCACTTCATGCATTGTAGAGTAGAAAGTTTCATGAGCTTCATATGTTTCATACTAGTGGGGACCTTACATTAAAGAACTTGGCTTATATATTCCAATGACGAGCATCCTCAAAAGCTCGAGGTCTTCATGAGCAAGCAAGTTGGATGCACCCCCACTTAGTCCAGAGGAGAGCTTTCACTTATTCATAGCACTGTGTGCATCCTAGTTGCATGGCGATCACTATGCCTTGCATTAACATCGATCAAAAGGCCTTCTCCATTGCCTAATGGTCAGCTACGTTGATGCAAGACTTTCTTTATTTTTGACTTCTCAAAACCGCAATCATTATTCTATTTTTTCTTTAAATGCGAGGCATAGGCTTGCGCTCAGTGCTGCATAATTAGTTGAGCGGTTGACTAACGTAGACAGACGATCTTGCTATTATACCTGGTATGCCTCGGGTTGGTGTTTTTGAAGCGGTCGCTAATGCATAATATCTTTTGTCCAAGATAGTCATTGTTGTGTTCCTAACATAATTTTGACCTTCTCTCTAAACCTTTGGCAATGGAAATTTGGGCTCCACAAAAATATTTCCTCTTTCTCGACCTCCATGGCAATGGAACTAAGGGGATAGCTTGTATCACTCCCTTGCTGGTTAACTTTTGTATGCTCGCACGATGAACATGGATATCACTTTCGGGGTTTGGCTCAATGTAAGCTTTAGAGTTGGTAACAGTGAGCTTTTGGTAGTCAACCTTCTTGCTCAAGGACGAGTAAGGTTTAAGCGTGGGGAGGTTGATGGCTCTTTATTTTACGCATTTTTAGAGCTCAATTATTGCATGTTTTGTTCATAAACCATGTCCCATTGAACCAAATAGTTGTCCATTATGCATGATTACCGGTTTTTATACTTTTCATTGTGAGCATTACACATTTGTATTTTTATTTAGTTTTTATTAGTTTTCTTTGTTTTCTTGTGTATACAGGTGTTTTGGAGGATGAAAGTTGGGTTCAATACAGAGGACTTCAAGTACCAGACTTAGGCGTTTCGGAGGTCGGAAAAAGTCATTTTTCCAAAGTGCTCCAAATCAAGATCTAAAACCAGAAATGTATCGGCGTCACTCTCGCAAATCCAACGATCCCAAGAACGTCAAAATCAGAGTCTGTATGAAGAAATGGCGGTCGTTTTACCGGAGGAGGACAAAACACAAGACGGCCATCCATACGACCGCACGTGCGGTCATATGAGGTGATTTCAGCTCCGAAAGTTGCCCTTTCAGACGGGATTCTTCACCGATTTTGTCCCTGTTTGTTCCCACGTGATCCTTGGACAATAAGAAAGGTTTTGAGAGAGGATAAGGCTCATCTAGAGCTCTTGGATGGAGGAGGAGGATCTACATCAACGGAGGAGACCCGAGAAGGCCTCGTGTATAAACACCTCCAACCCTAGCCGCATCATCAAGCCATCCGCATCCATCACCACTCCGGGCAGCCGCCAGGAGGCTCTCCCCCTAGGGGGAGGCCCCTCCTTCATAGCTCCATTTCCATCACCATGCGCAAGAGGTGGAGAAGGAGGCGCCATTACCACCACCATCGTCACCGGGCGCCGACCCTGGCTAGGCCGTGCGCGCCGGGATCCATCTCCCTCTCCATCTTCATCCTCATACCTGTAATTTGTAAGATTGAACATGTTGATGACATCAATGAATCATTCCTCTTTGTGTCAATATTCATCTATGTTTTAGTGATTGATTCTGTTCTAGGTTGAGGTATGATCTAGTATGCAAAATTAGTCCTTGTGGCATGATCTAATATTTCCTCGTGTTGCACATAATGTTGGGAGACGTCCTTTCTTGTGATCTTGTGATCACCTGCACGTATACGGAATAGAATTCCACCGTAGTACTAGTTTGCCGCTGACACTTAGTTGATCCTCTAGTACTAGTGAGACCGAAAGCCTAGACACTGTCTTTCACTCTATTCAATCCTATAGTTACAAAACCCACTTTTTTTACTTTATTTTCTAGTTTAGTTTATTTTGCGTTCTAACTTGTAGTTTAGTTAAAACCCCTTTTATTCTCGATTTCCTAGCAACCAATAGAATAGACTATTTCTAAACTACGGTTTGGGTGCGAACGTAGCTGCGTAGATAACGCATTTGCGGTGTTGGTAGTGTCTTCCTATTCGCTCCCGGTGGGATTCGACACTTACTTATCACGAATTGCAATAGCCCTGTGCCCTTGCAGGTCATCAGCTGGTTAACCAAGAATGGGCTCAAAATGCAAACTACGAAGATTACGACTATTGTACCCTAAGTGTTTGCTAAAACCTAATTTTACATAAAAAGATAAACCGTTTCAAAACGCTGTAGTTGTCAATTCTCTTTGGCGGCCATGACAAGCACAACAACACCAATATATGGGTACTAGCGCAAGTTTGTTGCACTTTAAGAAAGAACGACATCTACCTCATGTTTGCATTAGAAAAGGACCAAATATAGTCTCGAAATTTGGCCAGTCAAGCGTACACACAAAAAACATATAGTAGCATGCTTCAATGTTGTTTGTGATTCGTTGATTTATCTTTATCTAACGCTAGCAAATGTTCTAGAGCTATAGATCATGATTTTGCTAAAGCAAATTTTGGCTTGATGTATTTGAATTGTGCTTTTAGATTATCATAGAATTGATGAGTTTTTGGTTATTTACACATTTTTAGAAAGGCATTGGTATATAAAAAGCTTTCATTTGAAATTAGGAGATAATAAAATAAATACCCATCTCATCATAAGAGGTAAACCTCAGAGATAATAAAATATGGTTGTAATAGAACGCACATAAGTGTTATTAATTAAATGCCATGGCATAGTAAACCTACACTAGTAGAAAACGGACCTTTCGTCCGATGCTTTAGTCCCGATCGGCTTTGGAACCGGGACTAATGTATGCATTAGTCCCGGTTCCAACGGCTAGGAGCGGACGGGGGCAGGGCCACCTTTAGTCCCAGTTCATGAGAGACTTTTAGTCCCGGTTGGTGTCACCAACCGGGACTAAAGGGTTGTGGCAGGGTTGCAGCAGGGTGGGGGCCCTGCGAGCCCCTTTAGTCCCGGTCGGTGACACCAACCGGGACTAGAGACGGACCTTTAGTCCCGGTTGGTATCACCAACCGGGACTAAAGATATCCCTATATATAGATGCTTCTTCCAGCCCGAGCCCAAGCTCTCCTTTCTCTCCTCTCTGTTTCCTTCCCCTAGCTCGAGCTCATCATCAATTTTTGCCAAGATTTGTGAAGATTGGAGGCACCCCATCGTTCTAAAAGGTTAGCAACTTCATCCTTTCATCTCTCATTGCTAGTTTAGCTCGTTTCATGCTCTATAAGTATAGTGATTTGTGGGTTTTAGTTTGGGAGTAATTATGTGGGAGTTTATTTGATTTATATGCAATTTGAGCTCAAATTAACTTCTTAGTTTGTATATGTGTAGGTGTGGTTTACTTAGTGCCTTCCCGTCCCCGTCCTCGTCCTCACTGCCGTCGATCGTCCGCGCCGTCCCGTCGCCGGCACCACCTTGGTGAGCCTCTTGTTCTTATCTTTTTTGTAAAAAAAAATCCTATTTAGATAGTTACTTGTATAATTTTCTTACTTGTATGATTGTTTGTTATATATAGTGCCATGGTTTTGATATCCGTCCTCGTCGGCCCTCGTCCAATATATGATTCGGATGTGGTATATTATCTTTTATAACTATTTTGTTTCATTTCGTGCTTATGACAATTATGCCCATCAAGTTGACATAGATATTTTTATCTAGGAGGTATGTGAACCGAAAATTGCAACTGACCCTCTTGTCGAGAAGTTAAATTTAGTTGAAAAAGAAAACAATTATTTGAAAGAAAAATTGAAAAGAATTGAAGAAGAGAAGATGAAATTGGAGTTGTATGTTGCCGATGTCGTCGATGATCACAAGATCAAGATGGATGCAATGCGCTTGAAGATTAGAAAGATTAGAAAATATGACATTAATAAAGAGGCTTGGTATCATTATGTTGTTGGATGAATTACTACCTTAGTTGCGATCTTGATCGCATTTTTGTTATCGCATTTAAATGCTTTAGCTAGATAGTTGTATGTTGTTTTATGAGAATAAGTGTGTATGAAATTTATGTATGAACTTGTATTAATTTGGTCACTTCGATGTTGTGTAATGAAGATGGGCCGGCAATGGATGTACGATGACCGACGCCCTCCCCAGTTCATTAATGGCGTGCATATTTTTCTGCGTGCGGCTGAGGCAAACAAGTGGAATGGTTTTATGTCTTGTCCATGTGGTGTCTGTAAGAATGATAGGAATTACTCTACCTCAAAAACCCTTCACACCCACCTGCTTCAGTCCGGTTTCATGTCCGGCTATAACTGTTGGACCAAGCACGGAGAAAGAGGGGTTATAATGAAAGACAATGAAGAAGAAGAGGATGATGACAACTATCCTGGGTTCCCTGAATACGATGGTACTACAATGGGGGAAGAAGCTGAAGAAGAGGCATCAGATGAGCCCGCTGATGATCTTGGTCGGGCCATTGCTGATGCAAAGATAAACTGCGTAAGTGAAAAGGAGAAGTTGAAGTTGCCGCGCATGTTAGAGGATCACAAAAAATTATTGTACCCAAATTGCGAAGATGACAAGAAAAAGCTGGGTACCACACTAGAATTGCTGCAATGGAAGGCAGAGAATGGTGTATCTGACAAGGGATTTGAAAAGTTGCTGAAAATGTTAAAGAAGATGCTTCCAAAGGACAACGAATTGCCCGACAGTACGTATGAAGCAAAGAAGGCTGTCTGCCCTCTAGGATTAGAGGTGCAGAAGATACATGCATGCCCTAATGACTGCATCCTCTACCACGGTGAGTACGAGAATTTGAATGCATGCCCGGTATGCGGTGCATTGCGCTATAAGATCAGCCGCGATGACCCTGGTGATGATGAGGGCGAGCGCCCCAGGAAGAGGATTCCTGCCAAGGTGATGTGGTATGCTCCTATAATACCACGGTTGAAATATTTGTTCCAAAACAAAGAGCATGCCAAGTTGTTGCGATGGCACAAAGAAGACCGTAAGAAAGACGGGATGTTGAGAGTACCCGCTAATGGGTCGCAGTGGAGAAAAATCGAGAGAAAGTGGTTGGAGTTTACAGTTGTGGGATCTAAAAGGTGTACGTGTATGGGATGAGCACAAATAGGAGGAATTTGACCTACGAGTGTGGCTGTTTGTAACCATCAATGATTAGCCTGCTCTTAGTAACCTTTCAGGACAGACAAACAAGGGATACAATGCATGCACACACTGTTTAGATGAGAGTGAAGGTATATATTTGGATAAATGTAAGAAGGTTGTGTACCTGGGACATCATCGATTTCTTCCGATCAAGCATCTCTTAAGAAAGAAAGGCAAGCATTTGAAAGGTGAGACAGATCACCGGAAGAAGCCTGACGACTGTACTGGTGATGATATATTTGATATGGTCAAGGATTTAAAAGTAATCTTTGGAAAGGGTCCTGGCTGTCAATCTGTTCCGAATGATGCTAACGGACACGCCCCCATGTGGAAGAAGAAATCTATATTTTGGCAGCTACCCTATTGGAAAGTCCTAGAGGTCCACTCTGCAATCGACGTGATGCACGTGACAAAGAATCTTTGCGTGAACCTGCTAGGCTTCCTGGGCATGTATGGGAAGACAAAAGATACACCGGAGGCAGGGGAGGACCAACAATGTATGAACGAAAAAGGCGGCATGCATCCAAAGCAGTATCAAGGTGCTGCCAGCTACGCTCTTACCAAAGCAGAATGAATTGGTCCAATGTCCTGTCAGTTTCGAGTTGGTGTTCCCACCATCCTTCTTCAATATTATGACGCACGTCCTAGTTCACCTAGTCGAAGAGATTGCCATTCTGGGTCCTGTATTTCTACACAATATGTTCCCCTTTGAGAGGTTCATGGGAGTCTTAAAGAAATATGTTCATAACCGTGCTAGGCCAGAAGGAAGCATATGCAAGGGCCATGAAATAGAGGAGGTTACTGAGTTTTGTGTTGATTTTATTCCTGACCTTAAGCCGATTGGTGTTCCTGAATCACGGCATGAGGGGAGACTGAGTGGAAAAGGCACGCTAGGACACAAAGCAATAATATGTATGGACGGGCATTCTTTCACTCAAGCACACTACATAATTTTACAAAATTCCACCTTGGTGACTCCGTATCTCGAGGAACACATGGATATTGTATGCTCCAAGAACCCGGAGCAGTCTGACCCCTGGATTAAATGTACACACATGACGACTTTCGGCGGTTGGTTGCAAACACATCTCATGAATAACAACACTGTTGGAGATGAGCTGTACTTGTTGGCCAGGACACCATTTTCGACTGTATTGACTTTCCAAGGGTATGAGATAAATGGGAATACATTTTACACGATCGCCCAAGATAAAAAGAGCACCAACCAAAACAGTGGTTTCCGCTTTGATGCAACAAACAACAATGGGAAAAAGGACACATATTATGGTTACATAGAGGAGATATGGGAACATGACTATGGACGTTATTTTAAGGTCCCTTTGTTTTGGTGCAAATGGGTCAATCTAACAGGGGTAAAGCTAGACCCGCAGTGCGGAATGACAACAGCGGATCTCAACAATCTTGGGTACACACAGGAACCATTCGTCCTAGCCAATGATGTGGCTCAGGTTTTCTATGTGAACGACATGTCTAGCAAACCGAGAAAAAGAAAATATAAGGAAGCTAATACATCATACAATGAGCCAAAGCGCCACATAGTTCTTTCAGGGAAAAGAAACATCGTGGGAGTGGAGGACAAGACAGACATGTCAGAAGATTATGAAAAGTTTGATGAAATTCCTCCCTTCACAGTGAAGACTGACCCAAGCATCCTGTTAAATGATGAAGATTCTCCATGGTTGCGGCGCAATCATAAGCAAGGGACACACGCGAAGAAAAAGTCTTATACCCCAAGATCCCACTCTGGGATGTGACCGGCTTCACCGTCATCACTTTCTCTCTAGTGAATTTCCGGACTTATAGCTGGAAAGTCCCACTTCGGACAAACCGAAGGGAATCTTTGTAAGAGCTAGGGCATTTTAGTATTTGAAACATGATTTGTGCGGAGTTAATCAATGCAATTATGTCAAACTCATTTGGTTTAGTTTTCAAATTGTTAAGCATTTTACAAGAATTAATTTCATTCTGTAAAATTGAACCTCTCAAATAATTTCTTCAAAATGAAAATTAAAACTCCTCATGTTGAAGAATAGAAACATAATATAATTCCCAAATTGAACATACTGATAAAACATACTAATAATAAACAGCAGGAAAAAGAATCACTCAAAAATCTATTTTTAAACTAAAGTTATTCACAAATTAGTGATTCACACAAATTTCAAAGAATTCAAATTTAAACTATTCAAATTTGAAAACTACTGGCACTAACAGAAAGTTTATAATTTTTTTGACCTAAAGCAAAAAGATTCATTCAAAAACTCTAAATATTCTAACAGTTATTCAAAATCAAAAAACAGAAACTGTTCTGTTTATAAAACTCTAGTTGTGATCAAAATAAAACAAAAAACAAAACAACATGAAAAATACCTTTAGTTCCGGTTGCCACCAGGCACCGGGACTAAAGGTCCTCCTCCCGCGCTTAGTTTGGACCACCAACGAAAATGAACTTTAGTCCCGGTGCGTGGTGGCAACCGGGACTAAAGGTCCAACCTTTAGTCCCGGTTCCAGCCTCGCACCGGGACTAAAGGCACCTTTAGTCCCGGTACAGGGCTGGAACCGGGACTAAAGGTCCCGCGTATATAAAGGCTGTCTCGGGGCCAGCCACCGCCCAAAACAGATCCAGACACCACGCCGCCAGGCCGCTTGTCTTCAACCTCGAGGAGCTCCAACCGCCGGAGATTGTCGACGCCGTCCCGCTCGCTCCGGCCCCTCCCCGAGCCCGCTGAGCATCACCGAGCCCGCTGTGAGCCCCTCTCCTCCCTTTCCTCCATCGAAGCCCCTTCCCTGAGCCTCGGGGTCCCTTCCCTGTCCGCCATTGCCGCCATGGCCGTCGCCGTCCTCGCCCTCGCCGCCATGGCCGTCACCGTCCTCGACCCATCCCCCACCTAGCCACCACCAGATGCCCCTAGATGCCCGAGAGCCGCCGCCCCGTCCATCTCCGGCCTAGGAGCCCCGCCGGTGCCGCCCCGGAAGACCTCACTGCCGGTGCACACACACACACACTCAAATAACCAGAAATTGTTATATATATCTAGCTAGTGGTTTTTTTATGTCTTGGTGATATGTTGCATCATAGGCATTTTGTTGGGATCAAATCTTGCACTATGTGAGTGATGACACTCAGCCTATACAAAATAGCAGATCTAAAGATTAACGGTTTTGTGTTTGATTCTCGACGTCGAATGATAGTCAAAGAGTCTAGCTTGTTATTATTCTTAGGGATCAATCAATATTTTTTATGAGAAAAAAGAAATTGTTCTCGCATTTCTAAGAAGATAACCAGAAAGTAAAACATTAAACGATAAGAAAATGTTTTCATAGGAATTTGTTCTCGACATCGACGATGCCCGGCCCGCATCCTTGTCGTCGACTCGGCGGCGACATCCTTGAGAGGCGCCATGTCCGGGACTGGGCTTCGCCGGGCTGGCTCTGGGAGGTGCTACCTTCCGGGGCGCGCAGCTTGGTCCGAAATCAGGGTCTCGTCGTCGATCCGGAGCTTCTTTGGTGGCGGTCGCGTGGGCCACTATCGGTGCGGAGGGAGCCGGCCCCCGCGGAGGTGGTACGTCGCCGTGTCAGGGAGGAGGACGAGCACGTCCATCGCTACATGGTTGCGTTGGATGTCAGGTTCTCCAATACCTGGCAGGTTCTTCAGGGATCTCACCCGAGTTATGATCCTGTGATGGTTCCTTCTCTTTGGGTGTCCACCGCCCGCGGCTCAGGAACCGCGAGTCAACTGGATTATTCGATAATATTCGATCTGTATTAGTGATATTATATGATAATATTCGAGATGTATTAGTGATATTATATGATAATATTCGAGATATATTATTGATAATATTCGATGATGCATTAACTAGATTATTCGAGATGTATTAGTGATATTATATGATCATATTGTTGCATTATATTGTTGTGTATTGATTGCATCTCCGGTATATTGTTCTTCTCGATATTGAATGCATCCGGGTTACTATATATGATTCAGTTTTTGCTTATTGAATGCATTTTAATTGTTTTATCTTTCTTCTGAATTAGTTAAGCTATGGACGATAGCGGCAGAGACCATGATCAAAAGGATATCATGTTCGACATGATACGCTCCCCAAACGAAGAAAATGAAGAAGCAAATGATGGCTCACAATATCTTGACCCATCCGGTGAGGGAATTGAGGAAGAACCAAGAGACGAAGGGGAAACAAACAATGATGGCGAAGAATTTTTTCTCCAATTAACAAAGTCCAGCGAGGTATATATATTAGGCCTGTGGTGATCATTAGATGTATTAATTGATCTGTATATATATATATATATATTTCTTATTTTAGCCCTCCGGTTCGAGCAAATCTTCTACAAGGGTACGAGGCCAGGCCAAAAAGTTGCCCGATGGCATAAAGTACAACATCGATGAATTCAAAGTAGATGGCGAACCGATTGCTCCTTTAGACAATGCCCGTAAATTTATAAATCAATGCGGAGTTATTGTTAGGGACAATATCCCGATCATCGTTCGAGAATGGAATAAGCCAAAGGAAGATCGAGGAGTTTCTTATGTCGACGAAAGATCCAAAGATTTTCTTTGGGAAGTGCTAATATCACATTTCAACCTACCAGAGGGTTTCAGAGATGACGAACGGTTGAAGGTCAAGAAGTGGGCTCTTAAGAAGATGGCCACACAATTCCAGACCTATAAGAAAAGATTATAGACCGAGTACGTCAGGGCAGGAAGGAAGACTCCAGAATTCCCTGGAACACTAGAGAAGGTAAAAGATCATTGGGACGAATTTGTGAAGTACAAGGAATCGGATGAAGCTAAGGAAAGATCGACAAAAATTAAGATAAATGCTGGGAAAAAAAGTATCACCATGTTCTGGGGCCAGGTGGCTACAAGAAAGGCATGCCTAAGTGGGATTTATCTGAGGCCAAGATGCTTGCTGACGGGGTCATTCCAAAAACACAGAATTGTCCTGAGAGGGCCAGGAATTGGTTTTATGCGCATGGGGGAAAGTTGGATCCAAAAACAAGGGAGATTATTGAAAAGGCATCTCTTAAAGAAGCCTCGGAGGCTTTACTTAAATCAATAGAAGAAGCTCAAACTGGGGTGTACATCCCCGAGAGAGAGAACGACGAGCTTACACGCGCCCTCGGGAATCCTGAACACGAAGGACGAACACGAGGCAAAGGCGTTGTTCCGTGGGTTCAGGGGTTTTCGGACTGGAACGACACTTACAGAAGCCGTCAGAGAAAAAAGAAGTAGGATGCAGACCGACTTCAAAATTTAGAAAGAAAGAACGCGGAGTTGGAACGCATGTGTATGCGGCATGACGAGCAACTGGGCATAATTAGCCGGGAAAGGGCGTCTACGCGGCAGGATCCACCATTGGATAGTACCGGCCCGTCTTTGCAGAAAAGCAGCGTAGGTTCCACAGGGGTCCCGGCCGATGATGCACTGCTGGCTCGCTACCCCATGGATGATATCGAAGAGAGGACAAGTTGTGAGCTACACATGAAATTGAAGAATATATCCATGCAGGTGGCGGTCGGCTTTGCTTTACCGAATGCACCAGAAGCAACCATCCATGGCAATCCGATTCCAGCTAGCTATGCTCGTGTCGGGGTGGATGAAGTTCTGTCGGGATATGCCTCACTCGAGCTTGACTACCCTGGAGGTGAAGGGGAGCAGACACTGGGAGAAGTCATGCGTGGTATCATTGTATGAAGAAAGGATTGCATCGTCTTTCCAAACTCGGCGCCAAGGCCACCGACTCCTCCTAGCAATACACCTCTAAGTCCGTCACGTCAGCCGAGTCCACCCCACCTCGAGACGGCGCCCAACGCGAGTCCGCCACATCGATCTGCGCCGCGTCAGCCGACTCCACCCCTTACGTCCCAGCAGCAGGGCCAAAAGCGGAAGAGATCACCAAAGAAGAAACCCAAGCCTCCTGCCAAAAACAAGTTAGCTTACGAGAGGACTGAGGAGGAAACCAAAGAGATCGTGGCTTCCGAAGTGAAGACCCATTTTGCACCGAAGGTCCCGCCGCCAAAGGAGATAATACCTGAGAAAACCCGAGAGCACTTTGTGAAGTTGCTTGAGCGACCCCCGGCACATGTGGAGAACATGCCTTCAGACCATGAACGCTCTATTAGCAAGTCATATCATCAACAAATGCAGACCTCGTCGAGAAATACAAGTGGTAATAAAAGCGGGAAAACAGTTCCCCAGCTCGGAGAACAGGCAGTGCAATCGATCTCCCCGCTTAAGGTGAGTACCGATAAGGACGTTGCTAAAGAATTTGGTTGCAGTGTTGAACAACTACGAGGCACTGAGGAATTCCCCATGGCTGAATTAGCATGGAAATATGTCCCCGGGAACCCTATGGTCAGACCTGAGCAGGTCCCGCTTCTGTCAACACAAATGCAAAGATTGCATGAGTGGTACATGACAAAAGTGAAGAAGGTGCGAGAGATGCTCATGGTGAGGGTGAAGAAAGAGCACTACTTTAGGAATGGCGAGATAATGATTGATCTTTCAGAAAATTTTCAGTTATACAATCAAGACGCACTCCACAAATCTATCGTCAGTTGCTATTGTCTGTAAGTGATTTCTTTCTGTAATTTAATTCTCTAGCTCAGCTCGTTCATTGCCTGTAATTATCCTCATTATATTCTTTTCTACACTATTATGCACAATGAAGATTCTCGAATGCCGAAAAGAGGGAGTCTTTGACATTGGGTTCATTGACCCATATAACATTCATGAACATATGATAATGAACTTCGCCGCTGAAACAGAGGCTAACTTGCTAAAGTTTTTGAAGGAACAAAATACCAAAACAGATATACTATTTCCTTACAACTTCAAGTGAGTGTTACTGTCTTGTACTACAAATTCTATTTTGCTTACTCGATGTTAAGTTTAGTTGAGTTATGCATGCCTAATTATATAAATGTGTGCGCAGCTTCCACTGGATCCTGCTGGTCATTAAAGTTGACGCTGGAAATGTTGAAGTCTTTGACTCACTAGGTAAAGACTCTAAAGAATACGTCAGCGTGGTTAAGATGCTCGACAAGTAATTTCAATCAGTATCGCACTATATCGGCCTCTTTCGTTTATTTCCTCATATCAAGTAATTAATAACTCCTTTATTCATTTTCTTTGCCGGGCAGGGTTTGGAAACGGTTCAGGAAAGAGGTTGTCGGTGAATAGAAAGAGAAGCTGACATGGCGACGGACCAAGGTAATTAAGTAGTACTAGCTAGGTCCGCGTTTCTCTTTAATTCCAGTATAAATACCATTATCATGCTTGATTGTTATCTGATTGAATTCTATTCTCGCAAAGTGCATGAGGCAAAAACAGGGGATGAATTTATGTGCATACTACGTTTGGGAGAACATTCGCATTACGACCGAATGGCGCACAGATGAAAGAGCACTTCGGGTACGTAAACACTATTCATAATTTTTTTGCCAAGATTTAATATATACACACACAACTAATATATTCATATTGATCTCCTTCTTTAAAAATGCAAGAGATGCGGGATAGGCTCCTATCAGAGAACCGTCTACGAGCAATTCAAGAGGAAATTGTGGGATTTTTGCTTAAGGAGGTCATAGATGAAAGCGAAGAATACCATTACGCTTAATGCCTGCATGTAATGATCTGCAAACTGTAGGAGAAATTATATATACCAAATTGTATATATATATATATATGTGTATGCATGGTCGTACGAGAAATTATATGATATATGTATAACGTGTACAGTATGAAATTATATGATATATGTGTATGCATGGTCGTACGAGAAATTATATGAGAAATTATATTATATATGCATAACGTGTACAATATGTAGTAGCGTAAAATATGTTTGAAATGAAAAAGAATTGAATGGAAAACACAAAATGAAAAGGAAAAATAAACCATAAACCCCTAAACCACTAAAACCCTAAACCCCAACCAAAAAAATCATCATTAGTCCCGGTTGATGACACCAACCGGGACTAAATGTCCCCCAGCCCCAGGCGGCCACGTGGATGGACTCTAGTCCCGGTTGGTGTCACCAACCAGGACTAAAGGTCCCCCAGCCCCCGGCGCGCGCAGGCGGCCACGTGGAGGGACTTTAGTCCCGGGTCGTGGCCAACCGGGACTAAAGGGTGGGGGCCTTTAGTCTCGATTTATTAGTCCCGGTTGACGACCCAGGACCAAAGGGCTTCGCCAACCGGGACTAAAGTCCGTTTCTCCACTAGTGCTACCAAATGCCCAGTCCAATTAGAGGTGCTAATAGGTAAGATTTTCCTTTCAAATGTGGCTCCTTTCTATCTATGTTTAATTGTTTGAAAATGATAGACTTAACTCAGTCCTGTCTACAACCAAAGAACGTGCCAATTCCTTGCCTCACCTCTTGGCCGTACCCGGACACACGCGCGTACCCCGTGCATGCGAACACAAATAGGGTACCCGGACGCACGAGCATACCCGGAGCACGAGAACACAAATAGTGTTCCCGGCATCCGCAAAGAAGCCCGGTCAGGGTCAACCGCCTAGCTTACCTAGCAAAGCACCCCACAGACGCAAGCCGGGCGGCTCCCGCCAGGGCACCCCACAGACGCATGTACAGTTGAGGAAGAAAGCGCTAATTATTAATGTGATTAAACAGATGTGTATGGCCCTTATGCAAGGGACCTAAGACGCCCTTTGTGTATGGATGGACCATGTTAAATGCATTCGTCGAATACGGTTTCATATAGCTTGCTTACCTTTTTAGTTGCAGTTTGCCTTTGCGCTCCTTTGAATGGTCAATGATAGAAATGCAGTTTGAACGTTGGGCTTCTTTTACTTGTGTTCTGTTAGGTGGGTTGTCGGACTGTACCGTGGCTTCTCGCCGCTATGTCCCCTTGACTGGAAGGCGTTTTTTGGGATTTGGGTGCGGTTTTTCAGCGCTGCTCGGACCTTGAGACCCTTGCGGCTAGATGGATCACATGTTGTGCTGCCCGGCATTGGACCGCTGCGGCTGGCCGGATGGCGTGTTCTGCCATCTCTTCTGGCCTTTTACCCCCTGCATCCTGGCCGACTAGCGTGTATTCTTCACATGCTCACTTGTCACACTTTTTCCTGGACCGTCGATCGTCTGGTCGGTTAGCCTGGTTTTCTTCTGCTCATGTGATCCCGGGTGGGGTTCTTAGTTCGAATGCTTTCGGTCTCAATCACCCTTTTGGGATGATTTATTGAAGGAGCATTTGCTATACGTGCCTCCCATAACTTGCTTAACTTCTGGTTATAGTTGGTCTTTGAGCAGTTGCAGATAGTTGGGAAAGAAATTTCATCACGAAACAAAGTCTCATGTCATAATAAAAATCGCCAAAGAAATCTATGGGCAATTATCATTGTCAAGGCAAATAGAAACGCGGTATGAACATAATCATTTGCAGATAGTTGAGAAAAAAATCTTTCAAATAGTTTGCTTAACTTCTGGGCTGCAGTTGGTCTCTGCGCCAATTGGCGCAACGGGTCATCTATGATGGATTCTGTGGATCCAGTGGGCATGGTGATTCCGGTAGTGGTGGTAGGGTATTACCTTCTCCCGCACCTGAGGAGCTCCCGCCGGTGACCATGGCGTCGGCGGCGGCGTGAGGGCGTGCGAGAGCGGGGTGACGGCGGTGGTGCTTCCCGTGAGCACTGCGCTACCCCTAGATCGGTAGGGAGTATCGGTGGGGTTTGAGGCGGCGGTGAATTTCGTCGTCCGTGACCTGGCCCCCACCTCTGTTAATATAGCGCAGGTCACAGGGGCCCACCAACCAGTAAGGGGTTGGGCGCCTCCGATCAGGGCGCGTGGATCAGGGGTCCGGTGGGCCGTTGGGCCCACACGGGAGAGATCAACCTAACATTCTCCCCCTTCATCTCAACTTTTACTTTTAACTTTATACTTTCTAGTTTATTTGTTCCATCACATATTGGTACATAGAGCATGTCTCATCGTCACAACTTAATTGCTGATAGAATCATACAGCTACAACATACGTTTTGTTTAGAAACAAATTCTGTTCCTTTTGGGCCTCTCATGATCCAGGAATCATAAGGCTTTCCCTTAAACCCATGCCGGCTAAGTGTTCCTTGAACACATTGGGTGGTAAGCCTTTCGTAAGCGGATCCGCAAGCATATCCTTTGTTTTTATATGCTCGAGACTTATAGTGTGATCCTGGATTTTATCTTTCACAACATAATACTTTATCTCTATTGTTTTGGCAGCATTACTCGACTTGTTGTTGTGAGCGTAGAATACTGCGGGCTGGTTGTCACAGTACATCTTTAGTGGTTTGTGAATACAATCTACCACTTTCAAGTCGGGTACAAATTTCTTTAGCCATATCGCCTGCCCCGTGGCCTCGAAGCATGCTATGAATTTTGCATACATCGTGGATGATGCAACTACTGACTGTTTGGAGCTTCTCCACGAAATAGCCCCTCCAGCGAGAGTGAACACGTATCTTGACGTGGATTTTCTATCATCTCTGTCCCCGCAAAATCTGCGTCTGAATACCCTCTTATCTCTAGGGAATCAGTTCTCCTGTATGTTAGCATGTAGTGCTTCGTGCCTTACGCATAACGCAATGCCTTCTTTACCATCTTCCAGTGTTCCATGCCTGGATTCTCTTGATATCTACCGAGTACCACGGTGACAAAAGCTAAGTCAGGGCGAGTGCACACTTGTGCATACTGTAAGCTTCCAACAGCCGTAGCATATGGTACTGGTTTCATGAGATCGATCTCGTACTGGTTCTTGGGACATTGGAATTTCTCAAAACTGTCGCCCTTGACTATAGGAGCAGGTGTGGCTTTACTCGCATGCATATTATACTTTTGGAGAACCTTTTCTAAATATGCCTTCTGTGATTGTCCTAAGACTCCATTGTTCTTATCTCGGTGAATTTCTATGCCCAAAAGATAGGATGCTTCACCAAGATCCGTGATATCAAAATTTGAGGATAAGAACTTCTTTGTTTCTAGTAGTAGACTAACATCACTGCTAGCAAGCAAGATATCATCCACATACAAGATTAGGAAAATATATTTCCCATTTTTAAACCTTGCATAAATGCAGTTATCCTCAATATTTTCTTTAAATCCAAAACTTTTAATCGTTTGATTAAACTTTAGATACCACTGTCTAGAGGCTTGCCTTAATCAATAAATGGATTTCTTCAGGCGGCATCCCATATTTTCCTTGCCTTCCATGATAAAACCCTTGGGTTGTTTCATGTAGACCTTTTCTTTTAAATCACCATTCAGAAATGCCGTCTTCACATCCATTTGATGTAACTCTATATCAAAATGTGCAGCTAATGCCATTATGATTCTGAAGAAGTCCTTACATGAGACTGGGGAAAAAGTCTCATTGTAATCTATCCCTTCTCTTTGTGTAAATCCTTTTGCCACAAGTCGGGCTTTATACTTTTCTACATTCCCATTACGGTCATACTTAGTTTTGTAGACCCATTTGCAGCCTACTGTTTTGGCTCTTTTAGGAATTTCCACTAAGTCGCAAACATCTATGGAACTCATCGATTTCATCTCATCTTCCATTGCCTCTAGCCATTTTGATGAGTGAGGGCTTTTAATGGCTTCTTCATATGTAGTGGGGTCACCTTCCATATGAACCATTTCTGTATTATAAACTTTATAATCAGTGGAAATAGCTGATCTTCTTGTTCTATTAGATCTTCTAAGGGCCTCAGTTTCTGGCACATTCTGTGCCTCAACTTCCGGCACATCTTCTACTATTGGCTGCTGCACCTCCCTTTCATGCTCAACAACGGGTTCAGTTGGCTCCTGACGGACAGGTTCCGGGTCTTCTCCCATAGTTGTCATGGGTGGAGTTACAACTGGTAGTGAGAAAAATGGCTCCTGAATCATCGGATTAGGTGCATGCACCCTCTTCTCCTCAAGATCAATTTTCCGAGCTAACAAGCTCCCCCTCATCATTTCGTCCTCTAAGAAGACTGCATGTCTTGTTTCTACAAACTTTGTATATCTGTCTGGACAGTAGAAACGAAAACCATTTGATCTGTCTGGATAGCCAATGAAGTGGCAACTCACTATTTTGGGATCCAACTTTGCAATGTTTGGATTAAACATTTTGGCCTCAGCAGGGCACCCCCACACCCTGAAGTGGTGTAGAGAGGGCACTCGTCCTGTCCACAGCTCGTAAGGTGTTTTGGGCACCGACTTGCCTGGCACTCTATTGAGAATGTGAATGGCGGTTTTCAGCGCCTTCATCCACAATCCCAATGGCAAGGTGGAGTAACTCATCATGCTGCACACCATATCCATAAGTGTACGGTTGCGCCTTTCAGCTACTCCATTTTGCTGACGCTCGCCCGGCATTGAATACTGGGCTACTACGCCAGTCTCCTGTAAAAACTTTGCAAAAGGTCCAGGGACTTGGCCATATGGAGTATGCCGACCGTAGTACTCCCCCCCACGGTCAGATCTTACTATCTTTATTCTTTTATCATGCTGATTTTCAACTTCAGCTTTGAATATCTTAAATTTATCCAATGCTTTAGATCTTTCTTTGATTGGATAAATGTAACCATAGCGGGAGTAGTCATCTGTGAATGTTATGAACGAGTCATATCCATCCACACTTTTCACCGGAAATGGTCCACAAATGTCAGTGTGGATGATTTCTAGTGTTCATGTGCTATGGATTGAACCCTTTTTAATTTGTTTTACAAACTTTCCTTTGATGCAATCTATGCATTGTTCTAAGTCTGAGAACTCTAACGGAGGAAGAATTTCACTCTTGACTAATCTTTCTATTCTCCCCCTGGAAATATGGCCCAAGCGACAATGCCATAATTTCGATGAGTCATGAGTTCTCTTTCTTTTCTTTTGTTCTTTGTTCGACACGGAAGCATGCTCATTCACATTGGACACAGAATACACTTTTTCACGGAGTGATAATAAATAAAGCTCATTGTGAAGTAAAGCAACACCCACATAAGCATTATTAAACCATATGGCACACTTGCCATGTCCAAAATAACATTCATAATTGTCTTTGTCCAAACAAGAAACACTAATCAAGTTTCTATGACACGAAGGAACATATAAGACATCTCTAAGTAGAAGATTGAACCCATCAGCTAACTCCAAGGAGATGTCACCGACAGCTTCAACTTCTGCTTGAATTCCATTTGCAACTTCAATGCATCTTTCGTTTCTTCGCATAGTTCGCGTCGAATGGAATCCCTGTAAAGAATTTGCAACATGAACAGTTGCACCTGAGTCAATCCACCAACACTACTGGAATCAGCAACTTTGCCGTCTGCCATGGCAGACGGCAAAGGCATGCTTTGCGGACGGCAAAGGTCTTTGCCGTCAGCCAGCAGACGACACTACATCCGGCTGAACAAGCTACGGTAAAGGCTTCTTTGCCGTCTGCTGGCAGACGGCAAAGAACTTTGCTTCTTTGCCGTCTGCTGGCAGACGGCAAAGGGGTTAGCCCCGTTAGGAGGCTAACGGTGGGCCCTACGTAGCTTTGCCGTCAGCCTCGTACACAACAGACGGCAAAGATTTTGCTAAACATTAAAAAAAAGCATTCGTCTAGCGGCGTGTCCGACGTCCGGCGAGCGGCGTGTCCGGTGTCTGGCCAGCAGCGTGTCCAACATCCTTTAAGCAGCGTGTCTGGCATCCTTTGAGCAGTGTGGCCTGAGTAGTAGCGGACGGCGGTGGCCATGGCCGGAATAGCAGCAGACGACGGCGGCCATGGCCGAAGCAGCAGCAGACGATGACATCCATGGCCAGGCTCCGGCGGGCTGCGCACGGACACGGGCGGCGCGCAAATGCGGGCGGGCTCCGGAGGGCGGCTGCTGCTTCGGTGGTCGCCGGAGTTGCCAACTCCCGCAGATCTGGCGCTCGGGGCAGAGACGAGGACAGCGAGTTGCGCCGGCGGTGTAGTCCGGCGAGGTGCGTAGAGGAGGAGGCCGGGGAGGCTCGCCCGCGGAGAGGTGCGCAGAAGAGGGGGGCGGGGAGGCTCGCCCGCGGCCAGGTCCGGCAAGGGGTGTAGAAGAGGATGTCTGGGAGGCTAGGCCGTGGCCGGATCTGGCGATGGGCGGCGACGGTGGAGCCGGCGAGGGGCAGAGAGGCGGCACCCGACGAGGAGCGGAGACGGAGCCGCTGGGGAAGTTCGGCAGCGGCTGCTGCGCTTCTGCGCTCCGGCAGAGAGGAGAGAAAGAGATCGAGAGGATGGGGACGTGCACGTGGGAGAGAGAGTGGTGGGGTCGGGCGTCGGAGAGAGAGAGGGTGGTGGGGTCGGGCATGGGAGAGAGAGGATGGTCGGTGTGGGAGATCGTGATGTGTGGAACGGATCATGCCATGTCATCGATCCATGGGATCGATCCGCGTGGTGTGTTTTTTCTTTGCCATCAGCCACCTCTTTGCCGTCTGCTAGCGGACGGCAAAGAATCTTTGCCGTCAGCTAGCGGACGCCAAAGAGGTGGGGTGGGCCGTTGGCCTCCACCGGACCCCACCCCACCTCTTTGCCGTCTGCTGACGGACGGCAGAGCTTCTTTGCCGTCCGCTAGCAGACGGCAAAGAGGTGGCTGATGGCAAAGAGCTTCTTTGCCGTCAGCTAGTTCTTTGCCGTCTGTTTTCTGGAAACGGATGGCAAAGAGCTTCTTTGCCGTCCGCCAGCTGACGGCAAAGAACTGGCAGACGGCAAATTTGCTGATTCCAGTAGTGCAAGTAGATTTCGAAAACTGTGTATACAAGGATTCATTTACAAAGGAAACGATGTCGTTACCTCTCTTTTCCATTATTGACTTTAGCTAGACAGGGCAATCTTTCTTGTAGTGCCCAGTCCGCTTGTAGTGGAGGCAAGTGTCTTTGTCCACTGGAAAGGACTTCTGCTGATGCTGATGCTGCATGTGAGATTTTCCATGCGCCTTTGAAGGGGAACTATTGCTTCTTTTATTGTAGTTCTTTTTCTTGTTGTCCTTCACATAGTTCAGTGAACCACCATGTGAGCCTTTATGTCTGTCCTCTTCTTGGACACACATGGCTATGGTCTTTTCAATGTCCCATGTTTCAGGTGACATGTTGTAGTCGAGAACAAAGGTTTCAAACTCTTTTGGCAGTGAAGCCATGACCAGGTGGACCAGGAGTGCTGGTTTAATCTCCAGATCCGCATCCATGGGCTTAAGCTTAGCTGCCATGTTGCTCATCCTGAGGATGTGCTCTCTTATTCCGTGACCACCGCCAGTGTAGTTCTCTGTCACCAGTTGCTTTATCAACTGGGTGGCATATGTCTTTGAAGAACCAGTGAACTGGCTCTTTATCTTTGTAAGCAACTCCCCTACGGAAGTGCACTCTGCAATTGAACCCACAATGGCGTTCTCAATTGTATTCTTTATAAATGCCATACACTTTTTGTTGGCGTTGATCCACTTTTGATTGTTGAGGGTATATGACATCTCCAATGGAGCATAATCCCCTCTCTTTTTATCCCACGCAGCATCATCATCAGTGGCCTCTCTGGCTGGCTCTGTAGGTCTAACCGGCTGTGGTTCATCCACAACCCAGTCGACCTTAGCACAGACAAATGCCAGGTCTACTTTCTTCCTCCACTCAGTGTAGTTGTCACCTCTGAGTGTCGGAACATCTTTTAGGCAACTCATCAAGTGGTAGCCTCCTGAAATCACAATTTAAGTGAGATCATTATAACAATCATATGCATTAATATAATCTAACGTTCGTCAAATTAAACATACAATTGTCTATGCAATTAAATCTATATTACCGTTGGGCAAAAAATAGAAATAAATGCACCTTTAATTTCAATTATAAAACATGATCATGTTATTAACAACGTTGGTCATAAAAATAACATAATCATATTCATTTTAATAATCACTTTAATGTGCTCTTTAAATTTAATTCTCTCTAAACTTTTATTTTCTTTGTAAAAGAGCACTATTAATTATTTACGGAGCGGGAAAACATGAATATAAAATTCATGAACCTTTTATTATTTACATAAACTTTTCTTTGACCAAATAAAAAATTCATGAACTTTATTATTTTCTTTATAAATTTCATGAACTTTTCTTTTTCTGAAAATTTTCTATTTTCATTTTCAGAAACTATTCTATTTTTGTTTGCAGAAACATTTCTATTTACTTTTCTATTTTCTAAACAAATTTTCGTTGGAAAAAATTGCAGAGAAAAAACAAAAATTAGACTTTTTGAATCTGCCCAAAACTGGACAGAAAAACAAAAAAGAAAAAACGCGGCCTGTGCGCAAACAGCAGCTGCAGGCCTCGGCCCACTTTCGGCCGAAAGGCCCAGTCTGGGCACCCCGGCCCACGGCCGCTTCCGCTGAGCTTCCTGGTCGTCGGATTGCATCTGACGGCCACACGCTCGTTGCGGTCGGTCAAACAGCCGAACGGCGAGGGCGAGGAGAAACCCTAGTCATTTCCTCCCCCTCTCCGTCCGCTCGCCCGCCGCTCTGCTCCTCTCTCTTTCCGCGGCGGTGACTCGATGCCCCCGACGATGGTCAGCCCCGCCGTCGGCGACGGGGTCGAAGACCACCGCGCCGTGCGCGCCACTCCTTCCTTCCCCCCTTTCTATCCAGTTTTTCTGTGCCTGCGCTCTCTCTCTGGCGCTGCTCTTCTCCATGGCAGCGGGCAAAAGCTACGCCGGCCGCCAGCGACGGTGTGGAGCCACCGCGCCGCGCGAGCCCACCTTCACCTTACCCTTTTCTCCCTCCACCCCCCTGAAGCAGAGAGAGAGACACGGCGTAGCCGCGCGTCGCAGCTCCCATGTGTGCAGCCGTGGCCCGGCTCTGTGATGCGGCGGCGCCCCCCTTGTCCCCTTGCCGGTGTGCGCGAACTCCCGTAGAAGAGCGCGCCGCCGTCAAGCGGCAAAGCGGAGGTGCCTCTTTGCCCCGTCGGGGGTGGTTCTTCTTCCCTGTCGCCTCGGCATGCCGATGCGCGATGGGATCGAGAGGAACAGGCGCGGCCATAAGCAGCGGCGCTCTTTGTCGGCGGCCCAAGGATCGGTTCTGGTAAGCTTTTTCATTTTGCGCTGTTCTAGGGTTCCGGGGGTGGGGAATTTTCTTTCTCTTTTCTACCGAAAACCAAAAAGCAACCTTGGACTGATACCATTGATGGATTCTGTGGATCCAGTGGGCATGGTGATTCCGGTAGTAGTGGTAGGGTATTACCTTCTCCCGCACCTGAGGAGCTCCCGCCGGTGACCATGGCGTCGGCGGCGGCGTGAGGGCGTGCGAGAGCGGGGTGACGGCGGTGGTGCTTCCTGTGAGCACTACGCTAACCCTAGATCGGTAGGGAGTATCGGTGGGGTTTGAGGCGGCGGTGAACTTCGTCGTCCGTGCCCTGGCCCCCACCTCTGTTAATATAGCGCAGGTCACAGGGGCCCACCAACCAGTAAGGGGTTGGGCGCCCCCGATCAGGGCGCATGGATCAGGGGTCCGGTGGGCCGTTGGGCCCACACGGGAGAGATCAACCTAACAATCTATAGTTCTTATTCATGCTAATCGCCTTTGTGGAATGATTTATAGAACAAACATTTGTTAGACATGCTGCCCATAGCGTTGCTAAACTTCTTGGTTGCAGTTTCAATTACTTCGCTTAACTTTCGGGCCGCAGTCTCATGTCATCACAAACAAATCGCAAAAGAAACCTACGGGCAATGATGATTGTCAAGAAAAATAGAAATGCAATATTAACATAATCATTTGCAAACAATTGAGGAAAACCTCCTTCTAATAGTTCGCTTAACTTCCGGGCTGCAATTGGTCTCTGCGCCAATTGCCGCAACAGGTCATCTATATCGATAAATTGTACCACAGTCTCTCGCCATTGCGCCTCCTTGACCCGAAGATATATTTCGGGATGTGTGCCCATTCTTTGAGTGCTCCTCGGACTTTGACTGTTGAAGCTGATCGGATAGCGTGTTTTACATGTCTACCAGGTCTTAGATCGGGTCATCTATGTCAACAAAAGTAAATCTCCAAGGAAAGCTATGACCAATGATCATTGTCAAGGCAAACAAATGCGCAACATGAGCATAATCATTCTCAGACAGTTGAGGGAAAAATGCCCCAAACAGTTCACTTACCTACGTCCTTTGTCTGTTGGAAAGAGCGCATGCCCTGGGGGTTGAACAGAGCATGGTGTTGTGACGCGCGCGAAAGGATGGGTGTACTCAGGCAACACCAGCTCACAATGACCAAGTAGTAGCACGGCAGGGCAACCAACCTCCAAAGTGTTACGCCCCCATTCATAATCATGCACTAATCATGCACGCAACATGCACGATCACGAACGGTGACTCCACTGTAATATCACAACACAACTCTACGACACAAATTAATAATAAATCATTATTTTACAAATAGGGGTCACAGGGACCCAACATTACATCAGAGAGGAAGCAAATTATGTCTAAGTACAGACAAGATATAAGGGTGCCTTAAGAAGGCTGAAACAAAACGACGATTCTATCGAAAGAGCAAGGCCTCCTGCCTGGGGCCTACGAACTACTCGTCAATGTCGATCTCCACATAGTAACCATCGTCGGGGAATACCTACATCCGAAATACTACTATCTGATAGTAACAACCGGATTGAATGAAAAGAGTAGCAAAGCAACGGTGAGTACTCATCCAAAGTACTCGCAAGACTTACATCAGATCTTGACTACATATGCATCAGTGTCAAAGGAATGGGGTAATATCTGTGGATTGTACTGCAGAAATGCCAGAATATGAGGAGAGAGGTTAAAGTATTATCTGACTATCAACATCTTTCAGCAAGAGAAGAGAATAAGAGTTTCTTGAAGCATTTGGAAGAGAAGAGCGCACATGATATCAACTTGTACTTAATACAATAATACAATACAATACTTTCCCCCAGGGTCCTTCCTCGACTCTCAGCGAGAAAATGATCTGCGGGCTTTCTATATATTATCTTGGTGTATTTTAGTAGTACCCAGTTTAAGTTGACTATGAATGGGATACATCTACAAGTTGTTCGAACAGTTAGTCTTCCCTGCAGGGGTGCACCACATTTCCCGATACGCTCGATTGCACCTTGGCTGGACACAACTTTTCCGCGGGCAATGCCTGGCCTCAGATCATCGACATGCCGAAGTACTACGTCAGCTTTCCGGAGAGGTCACCCGTCAGTCTACATCCTAAGAACGAAGGGATCATCGGCCGATCACCCTAAGCACTTCAAGGCACATTGCGAGATGGGCCAGAACCAAGCCCACCTCTGTCCTGGATGGAACTTGCCAGACAATAAGCCCGCCTGTCTGAACTGCAGCATCTGGAAAGCTTTCCGTAAGAACTGACGACGCCAAGGGTCCCATAACCATTATCCCACGTGGCGGTTAGTGCGTATATGCCAAAAGGCAGATCTCAGATAAAATATCCAGAACCCAGTTCCTAATCGGCCAAGTGGAACACCTCACCCTGCTCTCCAGCAGTGGTTTCCACCTGCGTGCCTTTAGTCAAGTTATTCTAGTTTACTGCGGCTATGAACAGGGTCCAAGGTTCACCTCATCCGGAGGGTATCTACCTGCCCTGCCGTTCCGCCATAGTTGGTCACTCAGGGCAACTGTCGAGTCCCCATCTCAGAAGATAAATATATATCAAGGATACGGTATCAGTCTTCATCGGCATCTCGTGTAGTCCATCTTGCTCCATGTCAGAGGCCACCGAAGTCCGATGTCCTCCGTATATCGTATATAGTATAACAGTATAAGTATATCCATGATCATCGTCTAGAGGGATCACGGCCCGGTAATAGCATGGCAACTCAGACAAGGGTGTATGGCCAACAGATGGAATACAAGCATCACTATCTAGGCATGCTAGGATAGCAGGTAAAGTATCAACAACAGGTGACATAATTCGGCTATGCATCAGAATAGGAGCTACCGAACAACAACTGTACCAGTATCTAATGCATGAATGTAGAGAGAAAGAATAGGCGATATCGGAATGATCAAGAGGGTTTTGCTTCCCTGGAAGCTCTGCTGAAGTGATCTGATCTCCGGAATCATAGTCGTACTCGGAAGCTACAGCGGTCTCCGGGTCAACCGGAAAGAAGCAAATGCGGGGGAAAACTGATAAATAACAGATCAACAAATGCAACACAAGGGCATGGCATGAAAAAATGTGGTGCTGATGTGACCTAATGCTTCACTAATCATTTTAATTGAAGCGGGATTTTTTTTTTGGAATATTTTCCCGTATTCAGATCACTATTCATTTACTGATCCGGTAGCAAATGTTCAAGGTTCATTATGTTAGAAGTGTTTGTCAAGCATGTGGATGTTATATTCGGATTCGTTATAATTTTCTGATCAATTTTCATATATAAATTATTTTCATCCGAGTTACGGTTTATTTTATATGAATTTCTAAAGTTTTAATGATTTTTGAATATTCTCGAATTAATATTATTATTTCGAAATTATTACTGTAAATGCTATGGGTACACAGAAGTGTACCCAGCATTTTGTACCTGTGGCTGACAGGTGGGGCTAGTTGACTTGGTCAACAGCCCGGTCAGCATTGACTGGTCAAAGTGAACAGTGCAGGTGGGTCCCACATGTCAGTATTTTATTAATTTCTAAAAAAGATTTATCTAATTTGTTTGGACGGGACCCACATGTCAGTGCGCCATTAGGCTAATTAGGCAATTAATGTAACTAATCTAATCCTAATAAACTTAACTAACAGGGCCGGGCCCCACATGGCATTGGCTCAGCCCATTGGTTTAAATGCGCGCGCGCGTTGGAGCACGCTGGCGTCGACAGAGTGCGGCAGCGCCGGCCGGGACAACGCTTCAGTGACCCTTTTGAGCGGTGAAGGGCTCCACTCGAACCGGACGAGTGTGCCGCGTCAATCTATGCGTCTTGTGCATGTCGGGGTTGACGCAAATGACGGCGGCAACGGCAACCGAGCGACGGCGGGCGGCACACGGGGAACCTAGGCTAGCGGACGAACGCGAGCGAACGGAGAGGTGGAAAAGCAGCGGGAGCTCACATCGAGGTCAAGGGGACCTCAGAGGAGCTGGGGATGGCCGGAGAAGGGTGGATCGATGTTAATGGCGGCGACGGCCGTGGTGAAGAAACCGGTCGATGGCGTCGTTGCAGCGCTCTTCGGCACGAACCCGTGGGCTCAGTCGATGCAGAGGAAGATGCCACAGCTCCTGGACACCTTAGTTTGACGAGAGGAGGCCAGTGGCCGCGACGGCGATGATGGTGCAGCGACGGGTGCGCGGTGGAGCTCGGGATGGGCTAGAGAGGCGCGATAGGTGAAAATTTGGGGCTAGGGTTTGACGGAGGAATCGATGGCGACCATATGTAGGCCTCCAGCCCCCTGTAGCACGGCCTCTATCGATGATCCAGCCGTGGCGATGCATCTTGGCCGCGGGCGCGCCGACACGCAGATGGGAGGAGGAAGACGACAAGAATAGGTGGGCTGGGCCAACTCTGTTTGACTTACGGCCGAAGGCACAGTAGATATTAGGCATTTTCTTTTTTAATTTTATGTTTCCTATTTACTCTTCTATTTTGTATTTAGTTAAGTGGCCAAATGATTTTTATTACAGATGAAACTTTCCACAAATATCCAAGGCAATATTTCCAAACAACACACAAAGTTTCAGGGCATTTTGAAATGTTTAGAATTTTGTTTGCACTTAAATGCCCAATTCTTAATGCTGCAGGACAACTTAAATATTGCTGGGATCATTTTTGAAATTTTAAATAATGTTGGTTCCAACAAGGCAAATTCTTAGGGGAATATTTAGAATATTACCAACATTTTTATTTAAATATTTGAAGAAATAATTTCTGACTTGCATTTTGAATTTAAATTTGAATTGAATTCTTGGGACAAGTGGCATTGGCATAGCAAAATATGATGACTTGGCATGAATTAAAGGGGGGATCACTGTAGCTTAATTACAGGGGTGTTACACAAAGCCACCTCCTAGAGTCTACTTTTTTGCTTATATTTTATGTTCGATTCGTTCATTGACATTTGATCATTTATCAGTAACATTCTACCGCTGGGAGGGCTTCATTTGACGGGCGGAGAATATGTTTCTAACTTACGGGCTGCAGTTGGTCTGTGCGCAATTGTCCCAATGGGTGGACACTCAAATGGGAATGCCGCCGCCGGCTCAAATGGGAAAGCTGATGGTCTCGAGTCGTATCTTTTGTTCCAAGTAGGAGGTTTTGGCGTTTGAGGTCATGCACCGTATGCGGGTGTGGTCGGCCTTTCTATTGACCCGACTCAAGCATAGAAAATTTATTACTCTCAACATAAGCAAATTTCTTCTCATTCATAGTAGTTGGAGCAAACTCAACAAAATAACTATCATGAGATACTTGATTGACATAACCAAATTGAACATTAAAATCATGATGGCAAGTTTCATGGTTATCATTATTCTTTATAGCATACATGTCATCACCATAATCATCATAGATAGCAACTTTGTTGTAGTAATCAATTAAAACCTCTTCCAAAATAGTGGAATCATCATTAAATAAAGTCATGACCTCTCCAAACCCACTTTCATAATTATTGCCATAAGATTCAACACCCTCCAAAATAGTGGGATCATCATTACCTAGAGTTGACACTCTTCCAAAACAACTTTCATCAATATAATCATCATAAATAGGAGGCAGCTATCATCATAGTAAATATTATCATCACAAGTAGGGGGACTAAAAAGATCATCTTCATCAAGCATAGCATCCCCAAGCTTATGGCTTTGCATATCATTAGCATCATGGATATTCAAATAAGACATACTAATAACATTGCAATCATGCTCATTATTCAAGAAATTCACAATAATTTTTTTATTAAATTCTTCATCTAACAATTGAGCACAATTATCGGAATCCATATTTTCAAGAAAGACATCATAAAGGTAAAGCATTTGATGGTACTTCATTTCCATTTTTTTTTTGTATTTTTCTTTTTATAAACCAAACTAGTGAAAAACAAGAAACTAAAAGATTCGATTGCAAGATCTAAAGATATACTTTCAAGCAATCACCTCCCCGGCAACGTCACCAGAAAAGAGCTTGATGTCTACTATGCAACTTTATTCTTGTAGACTCTGTTAGGCCTCCAAGTGCAGAGTTTTGTAGGACAGTAGCAAATTTCCCTCAAGTGGATGACCTAAAGTTTATCAATCCGCGAGAGGTATAGGATGAAGATGGTCTCTCTCAAACAACCCTGCAATCAAATACAAGAAATCTCTTGTGGCTCCAACACACCCAATACGATGGTAAATTGTATAGGTGCAGTAGTTCGGCGAAGAGATGGTGATACAAGTGTAGTATGGATAGTAGATACAGGTTTTTGTAATCTGAAATTATAAAAACAGCAAGGTAGCAAGTAGTAAATAGCGAGCAAAACGGTATATAAATGCATGGAAATAAGGCCTAGGGTTCATACTTTCACTAGTGCAATCTCTCAACAGTGCTAACATAATTGAATCATATAACCATCCCTCAATGTGCAACAAAGAATCTCTCCAAAGTTCTTATCAATAGTGGAGAACATAAGATGAAATTGTTGTAGGTAGTAAACCACCTCAAAGTTAACTTTTCCGATCAATCTATTGAGCCATACCTATAAGTGTCACAAACAGCCCTAGAGTTCGTACTAGAATAACACCATATGATACGCATCAATCAACTCTAATGTCACATAAATACTCCAATGTCACCACAAGTATCCGTGAATTAATTATACGATATGCATCAAACAATTTCAGATTCATAATATTCAATCCAACACAAAGAACTTCAAAGAGTACCCCAAAGTTTCTATCGGAGAAAGTAGGACGAAAACGTGTATCAACCTATGTGCCTAGATGACCCCAATGTCACCACGGGAATCCGCAAGTTGATTACCAAAACATACATCAAGTGACTCAATAGAATACCCCATTGTCACCACGGGCATCCACATGCAAGACATATATCAAGTGTTCCCAAATCCAATATTCAATCCAATAACAATGAAACCTCAAAGGGCGAGACTCAATTCATCACAATAAAGAGAGGGAAAAATACCATGTGATTCTACTACATTAACAAAGCTCATGGTACATCAAGATCGTGCCCTAACAAGATCACGAGAGAGAGATCAAACACTTAGCTACTGGTACATACCCTCAGCCCTGAGGGTGAACTACTCCCTCCTCGTCATGGAGATCGCCGGGATGATGAAGATGGCCTCCGGTGATGATTTCCCCCTCCGGCAGGGTGTCGGAAAAGGGCTCCGGATGAGATCGCTTCGGAACAGAGGCTTGCGGTGGTGGAGCGGAAGTTCTGGGTTTATTTCTGGGGGTTTCCGAATATATATGAATTTTCAGCGTTGGAATCACGTGAAGAGGTGTTACGAGGGGCCCACAAGGTATCCCAGCGCGGCCACCCTCCCTGGGCGAGCCGGGTTGCCTTGTCACCTCCTCGTGGGTCTTCTGGTCCTCCCACGAAGCTTCGGGGGTCTCTTACGTTCCAAAAAAATCACCAAAAAGTCTCGTTCAATTCCGAGAACTTTTATTTTCTACACAAAAACAACACCACGGTAATTCTACTGAAAATAGGGTCAGTCCGGGTTAGTTCCATTTAAATCATATAAAAGTGCATCAAAAACAAACAAAATTGTTGTAAACATGGCATGAATACTTCATAAATTATTGATACATTGGAGACGTATCAGCATCCCCAAGCTTAATTCCTACTCGTCCTCGAGTAGGTAAATGATAAAAGAAATAATTTATGAAGTGTGAATCCTAGCATAGTGCATAAGTTTGATCAATGATAATTTCAATCACTTTTTCTAGCTTCATAAACAGCAGCTCTTTCTCATAAAACTCATCATGATAAAGTAGCAATCAATTCACATGCTAAGGTTCAAACAATGTATTCGCTTGAAACTTAACAACCTATGTTCTTAGTCACCAAACAATTACAATTCACATTGTTTTCTACAAAGTCTAAGTAAGAGCTCCACATACTCAATTATCATATGGTCTTATATGATTGCTGGTACTCAAAGCATATTTTTAGAACAAACAGCATCCATCGAACACAGAGAAAGATAGGGGCTTAATGTTTCTCCTCCCAACTTGCTTATCATAAAGATAATTGTCAACAATAATAACTCATGATCAAATATATTTGACTGGATATATGTGTTTGGATCTTTCCCCACCACATGATGCTTGTCAACTAGACATTAAGGTTGGAATAAGAAGTTGAGTCAACATGAAAAGTAAATAACATGAAAGTAAATAGAATGTCCCTTCGCAGAGGGAAGCGGGGATTTGCTTATGTGCCAGAGCTCATTGATTAAAACAGATATGATTAGATTTTGGGTGGTGTGCCTTTCCTGTCAACGTCACGACAAACGATTTCAATATTTTCCATGCTAATTACATTATTGGTGGTTCCCAAACATAATTGAAATTTTTACTCCCCCTCAACCATTGAAACACATTCCATGGCTAGCCGTATCCACGGGTGCCCTCCAAACAATCAACTTTCTAGGGGGAGTTCTTGTTTATTTATTTTTATATTATGCAGGACTGGGCATCCTTTTTACCAGCCTCTCTCGTCCAATGACAAGTAAATAAACACTCATCATGAGAATAACCCGCTTAGCATGGAAGATACTGACCGCCCCGATCGCTCCATGAGCGGTACAGGCACACAAAACAGAAGTTTATTTGAAGGTTTTAGAGGTGGCACATGCAAATTTACTTGGAATGGCAGTGAAATACCATATATAGGTAGGTATGGTGGACTCTTATGGAAGAAACTTGGCTCAAGGATTTTGGATGCACAAGTAGTATCTCTACTTAGTACGAAGTTTTGGCTAGCAAAAGGTTCTAAACAAGCACCACATGTTGGAGGATCCATAACAATATAACTTCTATGCAAATATACCCAAACATAAACCATTACATTGTCTTCCTTGTCCAACTTGAACTAATTTGATTAAGGTTGAAAATAATTAATGGGTATTCACAATCATAAAAGATGTCCAAGATAATATATTTGTATATGAAAGTTCTCTTCCTTATACTAATCATTTATGAATTGCTTGTATGACCAATATTGTGATTATCAAACTTCAATAGATTTTACTTTCTAAATCAAATGTGAAACTACTACCAAGCATAAAGCACATGGATAATTTCAGATTTATGATATTTCATTCGTTTACAATTTACTCTTAGGATATAAGTGAAGCACAAGAGTAAACATCAAACTACTCTCAAAAGATATAAGTGAAGATCAATGAGTAGTCAAACGATTACGTAGCTATGTGAGGACTCTCTCGCAATAAATATTTTCAGATCTGAGTACATTAAGGGCCTGCATAATTTTCTCGAAGTGGCTGAGGCAAACAAGCAGAATGGTTTTATGTATTGTCCATGTACTGAGTGTGAGAATACGAAGGATTACTCTTCCTTGAAAACCCTTCACTGGCACCTGCTTCATAAGGGTTTCATGCCACACTATAATGTTTGGACCAAGCACGGAGAAAGAGGGGTTATGATGGAAGACAACGAAGAAGAAGAGGATGATGACAACTATCCTATGTTCCCTGAATCCGGTGATACTGCTAAAGAAGAGGGGAGAGCTGAAGATCAAGAGGCACCAGATGATGTGCCCGATGATGATCTTCGCCGGGTTATTGTTGATGCACAGAAAGAATGCGAAAGCGAAAGGGAGAAGTTGAAGTTCAATCGCATGCTAGAGGATCACAAAAAAGGGTTGTACCCAAATTGCAAAGATGGTAACACAAAGCTCGGTACCACACTGGAATTGCTGCAATGGAAGGCATTGAATGGTTTATCTGACAAGGGATTTGGGAACCTACTGAAAATAATGAAGAAGAAGCTTCCAAAGGATAACGAATTGCCTGACAGTACTTACGAAGCAAAGAAGGTTCTCTGCCCTCTAGGATTAGAGGTGCAGAAGATACATGCATGCCCTAATGACTGCATCCTGTACCGCGGTGAGGAGTACGAGAATTTGAACGCATGCCCGGTATGCGGTGCATTGCGGTACGTATAAGATCAGACGAGATGACTCTGGTGATGTTGAGGGCCAGCACACTGGGAAGAGGGTTCTTGCCAAGGTGATGTGGTATGCTCCTATAATACCATGGTTGAAATGTTTGTTTAGAAACAAAGAGCATGCCAAGTTGATGTGATGGAACAAGGAAGACCGTAAGAAAGACGGGAAGTTGAGAGCACCCGCTGATGGGTCGCAGTGGAGGAAGATCGAGAGAAAGTGGGGGGACTTTACAGGTGACCCAAGGAGCGTATGGTTTGGTTTAAGTGCAGATGGCGTTAATCCTTTTGGGGAGCAGAGCAGCAAGCATAGCACATGGCCTGTGACTCTATGTATGTATAACCTTCCTCCTTGGTTGTGCGTGAAGCGGAAGTTCATTATGATGCCAGTGCTCACCCAAGGCCCTAAGCAACCCGGCAATGACATTGATGTGTACCTAAGGCCATTAGCTCATGAACTTTTACAACTGTGGAATAAAAAAGTTGTACGTGTGTGGGATGAGAAAGAACAGGAGGAATTTGACCTACGAGCATTGCTGTTTGTCACCATCAATGATTGGCCTGCTCTTAGTAACCTTTCAGGATAGACAAACAAGGGATACCATGCATGCACGCACTGTTTGAATGATACCGGAAGTATATATTTGGACAAATGCAAGAAGAGTGTGTACCTGGGACATCGTCGATTTCTTCCGACCAAGCATGCCTTAAGAAAGAAAGGCAAGCATTTCAAAGGTGAGGCAGATCACCGAAGGAAGCCTGTCTTCCGTACTGGTGATGATATAGTTGAGGCAGTGAAGGATTTACAAGTAATCATTTGAAAAGGTCTTGCCGGACAATCTGTTCCGAATGACGATGCTGGACGCGCACCCATGTGGAAGAAGAAATCTATATTTTGGGAGCTACCCTATTGGAAAGTCCTAGAGGCCCGCCACACAATCGACGTGATGCACGTGACGAAGAATCTTTGCGTGAACCTGCTCGGTTTCCTGGGCGTGTATGGGAAGACAAAAGATACACCGGATGCATGGGAGGACCAGCAACGTGTGCACGAAAACGACGGCATGCATCCAAAGCAGTATGAAGGTCCTGCCAGCTACTCTCTTACCAAAGAAGAGAAGGAAATCTTCTTTGAATGCCTGCTCAGTAAGAAGGTCCCGTCTGGCTTCTCGTCGAATATAAAGGGAATAATAAATATGGCAGAGAAAATGTTCCAGAACCTAAAGTCTCATGACTGCCACGTGATTATAACGCAACTGCTTCCGGTTGCATTGAGGGGGCTTCTACCGGAAAATGTTCGATTAGCCATTGTGAAGCTATGTGCATTCCTCAATGCAATCTCTCAGAAGGTAATCGATCCAGAAATCCTACCAAGGTTACAGAATGATTTGGTGCAATGTCTTGTCAGTTTCGAGTTGGTGTTCCCACCATCCTTCTTCAATATCATGACGCATGTCCTAGTTCATCTAGTCGACGAGATTTCCATTCTGGGTCCTGTATTTCTACACAACATGTTCCCCTTTGAGAGGTCCATGGGAGTCTTAAAGAAATATGTGCATAACCGTGCTAGGCCAGACGGAAGCATCTCCACGGGCCATCAAACAGAGGAAAGAATTGGGTTTTGTGTTGACTTTATTCCTGACCTTAAGCCGATTGGTGTCCCTCAATCGCGGTATGAGGGGAGACTGACTCGAAAAGGCACGCTAGGAGCGAATTCAATAATATGTAGGGACGGGCATTCTTGGTCTCAAGCACACTACACAGTTCTATAGAATTCTACCTTGGTGACCCCGTATGTTTGCCACGAATCCATCTCTCATGGTTGTATATTGCCATGTTGTAATATTTGCAGAAACTATGGATCACAGAGACTTAGAAAAAGAAGAGTTGTTGGGGGATATAATCCTCGCCGAAGGTGATGCCTTGTCGTATCTCAACGACACCGATGGTTAGGAAGGAGAGGATGACGGCTCTGGTGATCCAACAATGGAGGAGGAAGGAGATCATGACGGCTCCGGTGACCGAATGGCGGAGGAAGGAGATCATGATCACGGCTCTGGTGACCGAATGGAGGAGGGAGCCTTAACTGTTGCAAAGTTGCTTACTTGATGCATTAATTGTTTTGGTATGTACATATCTTAACGCTTCTTTCTTCTTTTAGCCCTCCGGATCGAGCCAAACTTCCGTAAGGAGACGAGGCCCGAAGAAAAGGTTGCACCAGGATGAAAGGTTCATGATCACAGAAGTCGCGAAAGATGGCCAACCGATTGCTCCCAAGCTGACCAAGGACGCATTTGTACATCGGTGTGGAGTTGTTGTTAGGGACAGCATCCCGATCAGCATCCAGGAATGGAATAAGAATAAGGACCCTGAAGTTTCTTATGTCCAGGATAGACTGAAAGATGATCTTTGGACCTCGCTGATGACAAATTTCAGCCTACCGCAAGAGGAGGATCCGAATAACCCAGTTATAGAGCGAAAGGTCAAGGCGTTTGCTCTTAAGAAGATGGCAGAACTATTCAGGAACTAGAAGAAAGAGTTGAACATAAAGTTTGTCCAGAAAGAGGAGACTCCTGAATTCATCGGTCGATATGAGAAGATAAGAGATCACTGGCCCGAATTTGTGGCCTACAAGAAATCGGAGAAGGGTAAGAAAAGGTCATTGACCAACAAGAAAAATTCTGCAAAGAAGAAGTATCACCATCACACGGGGTCTGGTGGCTACTACAAAGCCCGGCCATTGTGGGACAAAGCTGAGCAAGACCTGTTTGCTAAAGCGGTCCAACCAGCGACATTGCACTGGCCAGATCGTTCAAGGACTTGGTTCTTCGGGGTTGGGGGAACTTTGGACACAGAAACAGGGGAGTGTGTTTGGACGGACGAGCAACTTGCAATACCCATCCGGAAGCTTGAGGCAGCAATCAAGGCAGCGCAGGAAGGGACGTTCATTCCCGACCGAGAGAAGGATGAGCTCACAGAGGCCCTCGGGAATCCTGAACACCCTGGACGAACACGAGGCACATCAGGCTCCGTTCCGTGGGTGCATGGGTTTCCCGACAGCGGTGGTTATAGAAGCCGAGAGAGAAAGAGGAAACAGGAAGTAAGCGAAATGCAGAAGCTCAGTGCAAGATTAGCAAAACTAGAGGAACTTGAGAGCCAGCGAGCTACTAGCCAACCATCTTAGCGGCACGAAGATCCTTCCTTCGACGCTGCCCCAGAAGCTACCCCACCATCTCAGCGAAGAAGCAGTGTGGCTTCCACGGAGCTCGTTCAGCCTGATTTCACGGCAAATCGCTACCCCGTGGATAGTATCACGGAGGCTGAACATTGCGTGCTAATGAAGAAATTCCACAACCAGACCTTGAAGGCGGCGGTCAGCTTTGCTGTACCTCCTCGAGCTGAGGGAACTTTCCATTGCCGTCCGATTCCACATGGCTATGCTGTTGTGACGGTGGATGAAATAATGGATGGATTTGAGGAGCTGGAGCTTGACTTCCCTACAGGTGAAGGGGATATTCTTCTGGAAAAGGCTTTGAGGAGTACGTGTCTATGGAGAAAGGAGTACATCAAGCTTCCAAACTGGACGCCTCAGCGGACTCAGCCTCCTCCGGCCCGTCAGGGCACTCCGCCTCCTCCTCCTCCTCCTCCGGTGCGTCAGGGCACTCCGCCTCCTCCTTCTCCTCCTCCGGCGCATCAGGGCACTCCGCCTCCTCGTTCGCCTCGTCCGGCGTGTTAGCGGACTCCGCCGCCTAAGCAACGGCGGAAGAGAGACGCCACCGCTCCGGCGGCTAGCAGTACAATAGGCGGGAAGAAATAGAAATTTGGTCCAAGCCTCAAGCCTCTTCCAAAGTTACCATATCAGAGGACTAACAAGGAAATCGATGAAATCTCGAAAGCCGAAGTGCAGGCCCATTTTGCACGGAAACGTCCACCTCCGAAGTAAACGATAGATCCGGTGAAAGCGAAGCGCACTCTGGATGCCCTGAAGCGACCACCACCGCCTCCGCCGCAATCCAACTATGACCACTGTATTAAAAAGACATATGAAGCGCGGCGGTCGGGAAGTAATTCCAGTGCTGCAAGGGACAAAAAACGAAGAAGTGGGAAAACAATTCCCCAGCTCGGCTAACAGGAGAAGCAATTGTGCCCCCCGCTCAAGGTGTCTAGCGATATCGCTAATCATCCGGTGCTACTGCCCGGTACCACTCTTGGTGATTATGTGGGCGATGATGTACAGTTTGAAACGGCTGAGGTAGTAGAGATCTTTAGATACGAGCACGGGAAGCCTCGCGTCAAACCTGACTGTCCTCATCTAACAACGATGATGCGAACATTGCATGAGTGGTACATGGAAACCTGCAGGAAGTCTCGGACCGACAGTTTGATGGTCGGAATTAAAAAAGAGCACAGCTTCATTGGAGTCGACCTGATGCCTGTTGAATTTGTGGAGTTATTTCAGTTATTCAATCAACATGCCCTCGACAAACAACTCATGACTTGCTACTATCTGTAAGTATAATTTCTATAATTAATTCTCTAGCTCAGCTCGTTCATTGCATGTATATATAATTATCCTCACTATATTATGCAGATTGAAGATCGTCGAATGCAAAAAACGACAAATCTATGACATTGGGTTCATTAACCCAAATACCGTAAATGAATAGTCGGTACAAAACAGAGCCAAAGATACTAGGGAGAACTTGCTAAAAGCGTTCCTTAGACATCAAAACAAAAGGGAAATACTCTTTCCTTACAACTTCAAGTGAGTGTTACTGTCTTGTGCATATTCGGTTTCGCTTACTCGAGGTTAAGTAATGTAATTGATGAGTTATGCGTGCGCAGGTTCCACTTTATTCTGCTATCCTTTAAACTTGACGGGGCAGTAGTAACTGTCTTAGACTCGAGACGTAAAGATCCCGAGGATTATGACGACATGACTGCAATGCTCCTGATATCAAGTAATCATTTTCTTTGCCTGGCAGGGTTTGGAAACAGTTCACCGGAATGGTTCCCGGTCTGAAGAACGAGCTGCGATTTACACACCCCAAAGTAAGTAGTACTAGCTAGTTCCGCGCATCTCTCATTGATTCTAGTTTCATCAATACCATTATCATGCTTGCTTATCAGTTTGATTGAATTCTATTCTCGTAAAGTGCTTGTACCAGGCACCCGGGAATCATTTATGTCGATACTACGTATGCGAGTTCATTCGCTACTCGACCTCTGAGCGGGGCTTTTCTGACAAACAATTAGAAGTACGTAAACAATATTCACAATTTTATTTTATATATTACCATCAATTGTGTTGAGTTTCATTCATATATATGTATTGACCCCCTTCTTTAAATTAGATCTGGCAGATGCGGGATGAACTCCTACCACATGATCGCATACGAGCAATTCAAGAGGAATTGGCGGGATTCTTTCTTGACCACGTCATACCTGAACGCGGAGAATACCATGTGAAATTGCAAATGGCTCTTAGGTAGATGATGTTAGGGATTGTAAGAGATGTTATATTGTATATATGTAGTAGCGTCGGATAGATATACGAAAACTTGTTGTTCGACCAAGCACGGAGAAAGAGATGTCACTTCTCTCTATATATGTTCATGACGATCTTGTGCAATTAATGGTTTCCTTCATTTGCTTACTAGCTAGCGTCGAGTTCTCTCTGTATGTATAGTAGATAGCGTCGACCAAGCACGGTGAAAGAGAGGTCACTTCTCTCTATTAGCTAGCTAACACAATATGAAACCCCTAAATTAACCCTCCAAAACCCCAAACCCCCCCCCCCTTCCAAAAAAAAACCCCAGCGCCAGCGAGCTGCTGACGCATGGCTGCCTTTTGGTCCCGGTTGGTGTTACCAACCGGGACTAAAAGGCCTCCTGCCTGGGCGCCCCGCAGCAGCCACGTGGAGCCCCTTTGGTCCCGGTTCCTAAGCAAACCGGGACTAAAGGTTTTGGGTATTAGTCCCGTCAGTTTTGTCCCGGTTCCAGAACCGGGACTAAAGGCCCTCTGGAACCGGGACTAGTACCCTGTTTTCTACTAGTGGTTGTATGGTACTTTTAAATCATTAAACGTTTGTAGCGTCTATACGCCAACAAGAAAGACGCTGAGCACATGTGTTGTCACAGGAAGAGGAAGAAGTCCGGTAAAGTCGACGGCGTGGTGAGGCACACTGCATATGGTTGCCAGTGGAAAGCACTCGACTGCACTTACCCGGAATTCAGATCAGAAGCAAGGAACGCCGTGTTGGGTTTGAGTACCGACGGAATGAATCCTTTCGGCAACCAGAGCAGCACACACAGCACCCGGCCTGTCATTGTATGGTTCTACAACCTGCCACCTTGGCTCTGCATGAAGCGGAAGTACATACACATGGTTATGCTAATTCAAGGGCCGACACAACCGGGGAATGATATTAATTTGTATCTCAAGCTAGTGAAGGACGAGCTACGCATATTGTGGGATCTTCATGGGGTCAGAACCCGGGACGCCAGTGAAGGGCAATATTTCCCTATGAGGGCCGCGTTGCTCTCAACGGTGCATGACAATCTCGGTTATGGATATGTCGCCTACGGATGTGTCAAGTGTATGGATTATATGTCTTTTGTCCAGCTAAAGAACAAAAAAGGCGGCTCTCAAAAAACCAAGTTCAGGGGTGTTGACACCTGATTTTGGCACGATACAAAACACAATTAAGAAGGCCTCAAATGGAAAAGTGCTCAAAGAGAGAAAGTTCTGTATCGTCGAAAGGAGAAACTTTGAAGTTTGGGCCATTGCCATCCGATCTCATCTCGAAAGCCAAATTGTGTTCGAAATACTGAGATTTTATATTCAGAGCACTGTTCGGCCGATTACGCCTCAAGGGAAACCTCAAATGAGAAAAGTTTCTACACGGATTGTCTTCGTCTTGTCGAAACGGTCGATTTTGATATAAAAATCGTCTCAATCCGAGTTCGTATGCGAAAGTTAGAGCTATCGGAAGGCAGCCCTGTCAGGAGGCGAAATATGGCGCGCCCTACCAGACATATGTCTGATGGGTAGCGCCACAATTCAGATGTTTTGCGCGACCGTTTTGGCCCAGAAGATGGCTTCGAATCGAAAAACGTTCAACTTAAAAGTTGTCCGTCTCGTCAAAACGGTCAACTTTGCTTTTGCACGCATTTTCATCCGAGGTCGTTTACTGCCTCAAAAAAGACCCGCAAGGTGCAGCCAGAAAGTTTGCCGGGCAAAGAACTTGCCGGGTGAAAAGCTTGCCGGGTGATAAAGCTTGCCGGGTGAAAAGCTTGCCGGGCAAAGACCTTGCCGGGGTGGAAACCTTGCCGGCGTGAAAGCTTGCCGGGGTGGAAAGCTTGCCGGGAAAAGCTTGCAGGGGTGGAAACTGTCAAGGCCAATCCGACCAGAAGCTGAAGATAGACTCAAAAGATTATCTAGATGGCTTCGGATGTAAAAATGTTCAACATAAAAGTTGTTCGTAACGTCGAAACGGTCAACTTTGCTTTTGGAGTCATCATCATCCGACGTAATATACGACCTGCAGAGACGCTACAAGAGTCGGACGGTACAGTCAGCTACATGACCGAGTCCGACTCGAAATTAAAGATGACCTCGTGGAGTATTCAAGATGGCCTTATTTGGAAAAGTGATCAACATACGGATTGTCGGCCTCGTCGAAGCGCACAAAATTGGTATTTGAACCATCTCCATCGGAAGTCATATGCAGATTCCACGGCCCACGCAAGGAGCAAGACAGAAGATTGGACCAGATTCGGGCTGAATCCGAGTGGGACCAGAACTAGGACTCTAGGACGTGAATTGATGTAATTTTCTTGTAAGGAAAGCCTAGATGAATCCTTTGCTTGTACGGGAAGTCCAGCCGCCTCTTATATATGTTGGGGGTGACGGCCGATTGAAACAACACACAATCGAACAAACACATCTACTACTTTTTCGTATTCATCTATCTCCTACCCTCGTATCTTCTTCCTCGTTCTTCGTTCGTTCTTCTCTTGGAGGGCAGCGATCCACGAGGCCCTAGGGGCGATCAGGTCGACCTAGGGCAGCCCATAGCCGCTGCGCGCCCTGACGGGGTCCCTCCCGGGCGTGTGGGGTTTCGGGTCCTTAAAAGCACCCGCCGGATTGCTTGCGTACCGCGCTTCTGGACAGGTCTCCTTCGACGTGAGCTGCGGTGCATCACCCCCGGCGTCGAGGGTACACGGTGACGTGTTCGTGTGCGAACAAGGGGCATCGGAGGTGGCTTAAGGAGGATGACGAGTGGAGAAGTCGTAAAGATCTGTTCGACAGTACAATAGAGACTCGTCTAAGACCACGCACAAGGATCGCAAAAGTAATCATTGAGATGTTGAAGGGTTGGATAAATTGCCCTGTGAATGGAAAGACCAAGAAGAAGGCCCCCCTATCCACTGTTGAAAGTATGGAAAAGGAGGTCTGTTTTTTGGGACTTGGATTACTGGCATCTTTACGATACTCCTCATAGTCTTGATATCATGCATATCACGAAGAACATATGTGAGAGTCTGGTTGGTACCCTGTTCAACATGCCAGAAAAGTCAAAAGATGGTCCAAAGTCAAGGCAAGACTTGAAAGACCTCAAGATAAGAAAAGAGTTGCGCTCAGAAGGTGATGGCGATTCTCCCCGGGCTTGCTACAATCTGTATGACAATGAGCTTCATGAAGTTTTCAAGTGCCTCGTCGGTATCAAAGTTAGTACTGAGTACTATGGGAGCCCTCACAGATATATAGACTTGAAGAAATGCCGTCTCTCTGGAATGAAGTCTCATGACTGTCATGTATTGATGACACAGTTACTTCCGGCTGCACTTAGAGGAGTAATGGACAAGCATGTCCGTGATACACTGCTTGACCTCTGCAATGTTTTTGATGTTATCTCTCATAAGTCGATCAGTTTAAAGCGACTAGTAAGGCTAGAAGAAGCGATCAGTTTGAGATCTACTTTCCGCCCGCATTCTTTGACGTTATGGTACATCTATTGGTCCATCTTGTTGATGAGATCAGAGACCCGGGACCGGTATTTTTGCACAACATGTTCCCATTTGAAAGGATGAACGGGATGATCAAGGGATACGTACGTAACAAGGACCATCCGGATGGAAGCATCGTCCAGGGCTTTCTGGGTGAGGAGTGTGTCTCTTTCTGCATAGATTACATGGATGTCGACAAATCTATTGGTATACCAGTCAATAAGCATGCTGACAAGCTCGAAGGATTAGGCAGGTCCGTTCTAAAATGGGATTTGCATGTGTACCTTGATAGCCGAGAGGACGACTGCAAGAGAGCTCACACGGTAGCATTACAACACATATAAATGGTCGATCATTGGGTCGATGTTCACAAAAGCGCTATAAGAAGAAGGTACAATGAAGCGGGGATAGTGAAGAACGAGGACCAGATTATGAAGGAGCACAACGCGAGCTTCGCAACTTGGTTCAAAGATTGGATTAAGACAAATTCATTGCCAGCTACTGATCCAACATCAAAGACTATCTTTGCCTTGGCACATGGCCCCACGTGCAATGTCGTGACCTATCAATCATATGATATCAACGGATACACATTCCATACGGAGGCCAAAGACGAGGATAGTTTGGAACACCAGAACTTAGGAGTGAAGATGGAGTCCTTTACCGGTGATGTAAAGCAAAGATACTATGGCAGGATTGAGGAGATATGGGACCTTGACTACTCGGGAGAGTACGAGGTAACCATGTTCCGTGTCAGATGGGCAAAGAGTGTCATACGCGAAGAGTGTCATACTTTCATTGCAAGCATCCACAACTACAAGAGAAGTAATTAAGATAAATCTAACCAGAGCATTAAACAATTGGATCCACAACAGCCCCTTACAGAACGAATTCACAAACTAGGGTTTAGGTTTCTATCACTCCCGCAACCCATCATCCATCAACTAATTCCACAATGCCTTTCCCTAGGCCCAAAGATGGTGAAGTGTCATGTAGTCGATGTTCACATAACACCACTAGAGGAAGAACAACAGAACATAATATCAAAACATTGAACAAGCATCAACTTCATATGATTACTAATAACGAGACTTCTCCCATGTCCTCAAGAACTAATGGAACTACTCGCAACTCATCATATTGATCAAGATCAGTGGGTATAAATATATGATTAACAATCTGAACATAACAATCTTCTACCAATTAAACCAATAAGCATCAACTGCAAGATGTAATCAACACTACTAGCACCCCCCACATCCAATTTGAGGTTTGATGCAAAGATTGAACACAAAGGATGAACTAGAGTTTGGAGATGAGATGGTGCTGATGAAGATGTTGATGAAGATGATGATCCCCATGATCAATGGAGTGTTGGTGATGATGAAGGCTTCGATTTCTCCCTCCCGGAGGAAAGTTTCCCCGGCAGAATCGCTCCGTCGGAGAGCAAAAGTGCTCCGCCCAAGTTACGCCTCGTAGACGGCGGCAAAAAGTCCCAAAACTTTTCTGTGATTTTTTCTAAGGTAAATAGGATTTTAGGGCCAAAGGGCATCGGGACGCGAGCCATCAGAGGCCCACACAGGCAGGGGTCGCGCCACCTGTCCATGTGGTTAGCTGGTGGGGCCCCTCTGGTATTTCTTTGCTCCAATATTCCTGATATATTCCAAAATAATTCTCCAAAAATCCACGCTTCATTTTGAGCTCCGGAGAATTGCTTTCTCTTATGTTGCTATTTTAGGTCCAGAATTCCAGGTGCCGGCAATCCCCCTCTCTTTGTATAACTTGCATTTTAAGAGAGAAAAGGCATTAGAATTGCACCATAATGTGAAATATATCATTAGAATAAGAGAAATTATAGTAAGAAATAATGATGCAAAATGGACGTATCAACGGCTTGAACAACCGTTCAAGGAAGGTGTTTTTGGGCACCGGTTCACATCGTGCCCCCATCCTAGCAGCGTATCCGCGGCCAGATTGTTGTCGTGCTAGATGTGGTGACATTCTAGGCCCTCGAATCGAACCGACATGGCAATCACCGGATTCTGATAAGCTGTCATTTTTGGGCCTTTGGCGTCGAAGTCCCCGTTAATCTGAGAGATTGCAAGGTTAGAGTCACCTCGGACCTCCATGCGCTGGATACCCATGGAGACGACCATTCGAAGGCCATGGAGTAGTGCCTCATATTCCACTGCATTGTTGGAGTCAGTATACATGATCTGAAGCACATACTTCATGGTATCACTAGTGGAAGAGACGAGGACTACTCTAGTCCCCAGTTCGGCGAGCATTTTGGAGCCGTCAAAGTACATGACCCAATGGGTGTAGACCGTGTGTTCCTTGGGGAGCTCAGCCTCCATCCACTCAGTGACGAAATCGGCCAACACCTGGAACTTAATGGCCCGATGTAGTTGATACAATATCTCGAAAGGGAGGAGGTGGATGGCCCACTTTGCGATCCGACCAGTGGTGTCCCTGTTTTTTATGATGTCATTCAGTGGCACCTCTGATGCCACAGTGATCGAGCACTCCTAAAAGTAGTGCCGAAGTTTCCGAGAAGCCATAAAAACTATATAGGCTATCTTCTGGTAGTGCGGGTACCACATTTTACACGGGGTCAGCACCTCAGAAACGTAGTAAACTGGCCTTTGTACCTTTAGCTTGTGTCCTTCTATGCTGCGCTCAATGACTAGGATGGCGCTAACCACCTGGTTAGTCGCTCAGATGTACAGCAGCATTGGCTCACTGGGGTAAGGGGCTGCCAGGACAGGGTTAGTGGCCAGTAGTGCTTTAATGTCCTCCAGCGCTGCGTTAGCCACGGTTGTCCACTTGAAGCCCACGGTCTGTTTAGGCAGCCGATAAAGGGGAAGTGCCTTTTCGCCGATGCGCGAGATGAATCGTCTTAGAGAAGCAACGCATCCCGCTAGTCGTTGGATATCCTGGAGCCTTTCGGGTCCTTTAAGCCGTACAAGTGCCCTAATTTTATCAGGGTTTGCCTTGATGCCCCTGTGAGAGACAATGAAACCGAGGAGCTTGCTGGAGCGGATGCCGAAGACACATTTTGCTGGGTTTAGTTTGATGTTGTACGCGCGGAGATTTTTAAACGTCTCGCACAAATCGTCGGTGAGGGTGCTGGCGGTCCTTGTTTTGACAACCACATCGTCCACATAGGCCTCAGTAGTTGTATTGATTTGTGGCTATAGACACGTTTGTATCATCCGTTGATATGTAGCGCCGGTATTTTTGAGCCCAGAGGGCATGGTGTTGAAGCAGAAAGGGCCATAAGGGGTAATGAACGCGGTTGCCTCTTGGTTGAATTCCTTCATCTTTATCTGATGGTACACCGAGTATGCGTCTAGGAAGCATAGGATATCTTGCCTGGCCATGGCGTCGACTATTTGGTCTATCCGTGGTAGCGGGAAGGGATCCTTGGGGCATGCTTTGTTGACATCCTTGAAGTCAACACATAAGCGCCAGGACTTGTCCTTTTTGGGCACCATAACTAGGTTTGCCAACCAGTCCGGATGTTTCACTTCTCGGATGAATCCGGTCTTGAGCATCTTGGCCAGTTCTTCTCCCACTGCTTGCCTCTTTGACTCGAAGAATCAACGCAATGCCTGTTTGACTAGTTTGAATCCAGTGATTATGTTCAGACTGTGTTCTGCAAGGGCCCTTGGGATGCCCGGCATGTCAGAAGGGTGCCAGGTGAATATATCCAAGTTCTCGTGAAGAAAGTCGTGGAGTGCCATGTCTAGCATGGCTTCCAGATGCATTCCAATAGAGGCCATTTTAGACCGGTCCACGGGATGGATTTGGAACTTGAAGATCCCTTCGGATGGTTTAAAGGATGTTGATTTTGACCATATGGAAAGGACAACATCATCGCTATTGACCGTTGCCCGTAGCTCGGATAACTCCTCGGCCACTAAGGCCTCGGATTCTACCTCAATGGCCAAAGTTGTAGTCCTATCTTCGGCTTTAAATGAATGATCGATGTCGCCATCAGTTGTTATTATGCCGTTGGGCCCAGGCATTTTTAGTTTCATATATGCGTAATTGGGTATAGCGTGGAACTTTGCGAACACAGATCGACCGAGCAGGGCCTGGTAGCCACTCCGGAATGGGACTATATCAAAGTTTAATGCCTCGACCCGATAATTATCGGGAGTTCCGAATACCACGTCTAACGTGACTTTTCCCGTGTAGAGCACTTCTTTGCCAGGAATAATGACTTTAAAGGTAGTCTTGCTCGGCTGAATGCGAGACATATCGAACTGCATCTTTTGTAGTGTTTTATCATAGATGAGGTTAAGGTTGCTGCCTCTGTCCATTAGGACTTTTGATATGCGATAACCATCAATTATGGGGTCGAGGACGAGAGCGGAAACTCCTCGGCTGTGGACTTTCCCCGGTTGATCTTGATGATAAAAAATTATTAGAACTATTGACCACTTGGCATCTGGTGTCATCATGTTTTCAGTGGTACAGATCTCTCAAAGAGCTCTCTTTCGTTGATTTCACTAGGAGTGCGTCTCATAAATCATGTATACATCCTTGACTTTGGACGGGTATTGTCCTTTGTCGTGGTCGATCCTTCACTACTAGGAAAAGGCCTGTTAGTGGCGCACCTGTTTTGGCCATTAATGGCGCACTATAGGTGCGCCACTATCATCACGCCACCAGTAACAATTACTAATGGCGCACCCCTGGTGCGCCATTAGTATACCAGACAATAGTGGCGCACCTGGCAGTGCGCCATTACTATGTCCCCTGGTGCGCCATTACTATGCCTCCCAGGGGGCCATATTTACCTTGTGCTCTGGTTACTAATGGCGCACTTCTAAATAATGCGCCACTAGTGTGTTTATTGCAGTGCGCCACTAAAGTGCAGTGTGGTGCGCCACTAGTATGAATATTAAGATTTTTTTGCTTTTCTGATATTTGCACAGGTTACAAAATATATTAGTGCACAGAATATAGACATCACAACATATAAACAACAGATTTATCGAATACAATAGAAGATTAGTCTCCGAATACAATTCATCATATTAGTCTCCGAATTCAAAATACCGAACAAAGTTAGAACATTACAAGTCTCGAGACCGCGAGTAGCGAGTTTGTCTTCACATTACAAGTCGATATCGATCATCTAAACTACCATCACATAGAAGAGAGAAGCGGTCATCACGATGAGCATCATTGCGATGAAACTGGTCTTCATCCGGTTCCTCCAACGCTCCCTCCTCTCTCCCACTAGATAGCGCGCGTATCTAGCTTCCGCCTCCGCCCTAGTGGTGTACCCGTTGTAACTGTTACCGCTGAAATGGTGAACCTGTTTCCGACACTCCTCCCAGTCGTCGTAGACTCCGGGAACCTTACCCTTGTACACAACATACCACGGCATCTCTATGCACTAGACAAACAAAACATTAGTAGCAATTCACAGATAATACATAAGCAATATATAAGTATGCAACAAAAGGATCGGAAGAGAAAAGCAACACATTAATAGCACGATTCATGGTCCTACTAATAAATAGCATCGATTACATATAAGTTGAACGACTGTCCAAACTAAAGAGACATACAAGTTCATTAAAGTTTAATTACAACATGAGCTAATCGATATTTCAGAACTACATAGCATCACTACTTTCGACTCGACTCAGGGACCGGAGCGTGGATGAAGCCGCCGTCTATCATGATGGTCATGAAATCGCGGTCGTTGTCAGCCTGCATTTGTAGCGTTGTTTCTATCTCACTGTTGGACGGTTGATATCTAAGGTAGAACTGCCCCGAGGTACGAAGGACATCTTGATGGATGATTTCCGCAAACTCCGACTGGATGCGAAAGAATTCTTGTCTGATGTCCGCGTCCTGGATTGCCGACAAGCGTGCGGCCCAATCTTTGAGATTATTTGGTAGCAGAAGGTGATTATGGTCCCGCACGATCGCCCGCATGTGATGGAGGGCGTAGTAGGCATCCTTCTGACCGCCAGGCGGCTGCTTGATGCAGGGGAACATCGTATTGTGGGCGAACACGTGCTTGCCGTACCTACAAATTGGCCTCTTGAAGGTGCCTACAGATCTGGCGTAGCCGGGGAGAGCTTCATCAAGAACTTTCTTGATATTTGTGTAGTCTTTCTTCGACTGACGGTCCGAGTCGAAATACGTGGCCATGGAATATTTCGGGCTGAAGAGGATGAGTGTGCAATGTGTGTCACTGCACAAAACACGGAATGTTAGAAAAAAAAAGAACGATCGAAATCTAAGAAATCATATGTTACGGGGCGGTGAGGGGATGACTTACTCGGGAAAGTAAGGCACGAGGAAGTTATCCTTATCTGGGTTCGCCAGAATGACGCCTTCGAGGTATGAACTCGCGACTTGCCGGTCCCCAGCGTTGCCCATGATCTCGGCACGCATGTAGAAGGGGTCGACTATCACGATGTCCGGGGTCTTGTCTCTAATGATCCGCATCTCCATACTGAGCGAAAATAGCCGAATGAAGGTGTAGTGCAGCTGATGAAGGTTAAACATAGCGAAGATGTCATCAAACCGCAGGACGATCATACCCCCGATGATGCTATCGACAAAGCCCTTGCCCTCTGGCACCTTGGCAACGAAAACCGGGTATGCCACATCATTCTCGGAGAGACGCCGCTTCTCCAAAGAAAGAACACTGTCATGCAGACTCCGCATAGCACCGGTTGCAGCATTGAGCATATTAGTTGATAGCATCGGCCTACCCGCCACATGCACCCTCCTCGAGATATCCTTAGGTGAAGGTGGCCCGTCCTGAGCACGGATCGTACTCGGTGCCGGCTGGCTCGCACCCTTAATCTTTCTTTTCCGTCCCTTCTTCTTCTGCTGTAATGGGATCGAGTTCTGCTGAGAGACCGCCTTCTTGAGTGTGTTGGGGCTGATAATATTTCGCACCTCGGCTATCTGAGGCTCGGTGAAAGCGGCAGCTGGAGGCGTCTCCTGAGAACTGAACGCCAGACGACGCCTGTTGCAATTGGGTTTCTCCGCGGTACCAGGTAGATCGCGATCGTCCTTTGCAGGGTTGGGTTCTTGAGAAGGAGGCCCCAAGAATTCGTCACCGTACCCATGTTCGTTGAAGTACTTATCGACTTTGGTAAATGTACCATCGTCGTCGTCGTCGTCGTCCGGATCCTGTGCCATATGCATGTCCGGATCCTGTGCCATATGCATGTCCGGCATGTCCGGTAGCATTGCGGCGGTCTTGCCATGGCTTGGCGCCGGCACGACTGGCGGTGTTGTCTATGGGGTGGTGTCCCCCGCCCCCAAACGAATCTGGCTCTTCGGCCAAAGCAGGGGCCAGCTTAAGCAGGCGCTGAGGGTTATCACATCATCTTCGTCGGCCCCAGCGGGTCGAAACGGAGGTAACAAGTCGTCGCAGCCCGGCAGCACCTGAACCAGTTGAACCCTATACACGGTGGGTGGCATCGGATTACCGTGGAACAAGGGGTTGCCCGGTTGAACGATTCTGGCCTTGGCGACATCGATCAACTCACCGCCCACGAAGTGCAGGAGAGTGCATGGAACGTCGGCGACGCCCTGCGAAAACATGTAGGGCGTCAGGGATGCCCAGTCAAAGGCAAGGAGATGAAGTCATCGGCCGAGAGGCTTAGTTACCGTGATGGCGTCGAGCTCGGCTAATGTCGAGGCACCGCCAACGGCGGGCGTGCGAGTGACGGAGGGGCCGCTTGCTGCCGTGGTGCCGGCCGGCGTATTCTTCCCACACCCGGGTGCATTAAGCTCCAATGCCCGTGCCGGCGCCGGAGACACCAATACCGCCTCCGCCGGAGACACCAATGGCGCCACCGGCGCGTTGTGCGAGTTGCTGCCCGTGAAGCTGGGAATCGGGGGCGGCCCCTGTTGGCCGCCCGCAATCCACGCCTGCAGCCCCTCAATCAAGGTAGGCACAATGGCGGTGATCGTCGCTCCCAGTTGGTCTCGCACTTGCTCTTGGACCATCTCCGGAATCCGCGCCACTTGTGCCTTGATTTCTTGAACCTCGCGCTGCTGGCTTTCCGAGCTGGTCTTTCTCTCCTTTCGCCCAGCGTTATAGTATTCCGACCATTTCGTGGACAAGCCTTTGCCGGCCACACGACCAGCTGACGACGGCTTACTGAACTTATCCTTGTCTTTCATTACGTTCAACGCCCTATTTAAAGTGGTGTCCCAAGGGGAGCTCTGAGACGACCCCGCGCTACTGCTTTCTGTGTCCTGCGGAAGGAACGTGAACCATTTAGAAATTTGGCTTCATTAATTAGAATGCAACCATATGGAGCTAATTACGCGGGGGTGTATTCCTTACCAGAACAAGCTCAAGCGCCTTGGTCTTCGGATCCGTGGTAAGCTCCTTTGTTACCGGGTCCACCTTGTACCGGGTCCTGACATAGTTCCTGGTCTGCTTGTCACGGTATTTATCGAAGAGGGGCGGTAGGCCTTGCTCGGCACGCTCCGCGTCCTCCTTGTCCCATATAGGTTCCGCCACTCTGTAACCGCCGGGACCGAGTTTGTGGACCCATAAGTTCAAGTCCCGCATATCTTTCCCCCACTGACTTGATTCCGCGGACCCCGGGGACTCGCACTTGGCCTTGAACTCGAGGTAGTCAGCTTCGCTGGTCGAAGGATTTGTCTCCTTGATCTTCTCATAACTATCACCTCTTAGAATCCTTCTCCTCACCGCGGCTCTCCAAGTAGCCAGGGCCGTGCTCATCTTTGTGAGGGCGGCACTGTTCACTTTATTCCCTGAGAGGCGTGTGTTGGCGACGTCACCGGGGAACTTGTATCGTTCGTGCAGCTTTGTGAAGAGGCGGTTGCGCAAATTCCCTCGGTCACGATGCCTTAGGTTCTCGGTGTTGATCGAGACGGTGCTCCAGAGAATGCACCCGAGTTGTCCCGAGTACCCACTGACTAATTCTTTGGGCGCCGTTGGATGCCCACTGGAGGACACTTCAGTAAATTCCTGCTTGACGGTGCCGAGCACGTTCGGGCGCCGGTCCTTCCGTTGCCTCTTCGGTTGGCTGCCATCTGTGCGTGCGCTGCCATCATTAGTGGTGGCATCCTCGGCGGCACCATCAGTGGTGTCATCCCCGACGCCACTAGGGGTTGTGTAGTCGGGATCGGTGTCTTCCGCGGCGTCCTCATAGCGGTGAGGTTCTTCCTCCATCTCCTGGGACAGCTCCCAGAATTGCTTGCCCGAACCGCCGGCATCGTTGTGGGCCATGTTCGCTCTAAATAGGAAAAAAGTTTGGTCAAAAAGTTGGTTATTGTCAAGGAACAAGATCTCTAAGTTGACCAAATAACCTAATTCTCGAGGAATGTCGCCAAAAAGTTGGTTATTGTCAAGGAACAATTGAGAGATGTTTGTGATATTGCCTAGGTGTTTTGGGATGGAACCTGTTAGTGTGTTGTTGCTAAGGTCCAAGTCCCTTCCTAACCCCGTTCTTCTTGTCTCCTCTCACTATCTCTCTCACACATATGGCAAGCAACCTTTCACGGAAATCGCAAGTTACTAAGATACCCCGGCCCATGCATTAGTCGCAAGTACCCCATATGTCCTATTTTTAGCAAAGTCATGCTAAAATTCACGGAAAATTTCAGCATGACCTTTGCTGAAAATAGGACATATGGAGTACCCGAATTTGCCGGAACGGAAGTTAATCGACATTCCGGCAAACTCAAGGGCCTCTCAGGGTACCTGCAAAATCATTATCCCACCCCCGCCCCGCTGCAACCCCACAACACCCCACAATATCATCACGACACGATGGTCGGAGACAAAACCCCCCAATATCATCACGACACGATGGCACAAAAATGGCATGCTATGTAGCCTTAATGCTACAGAACATATGAAATACATGCCAGCAATATATATGATATAAACTCCAATAATTTTTGAATAAAAACAGTAGCTAAAAACAGTAGCAAGCAAAAAATTCATTTGACAATGGTGGATCAGATACAAAAATAATGTGAGAAAATGCAGACAAATACTAACAGATTGAAAAGCAAGGGATTATGCAAGGAATATATTTCTGTAGATGTCAGGTTCAGTACTTCTATCATGACAACTAGGAACTAAAGGTGTCGTGCTCAATTGGTATCTTAATTTATGTGCGGAGGCAAGAGCTGAAACTAAACCAGAATCTCAAGTTTTGGTTTGCCTTATAATGTATTATTGCTACACACATAATTATTGTTCTTGTACATGATCTCAACTTCTCAGATGACCTCATTAGCATTTTATATATTGCACATACTCTAGCCTCACAAGGATCCCATTTTTCAAAGCCAGAAAAACACTGAAGAGTCTAAACTATGGTGACAAACCAAGGTTCAGAGCAATAAATAGATCACTAAAATCAGTCTGAATGTGCCATTTTCCCCAAAGTGCCATCATAGTTAAGATTTATAGCTCAGTTCTATGTTCCAAGTTTAAGCATTATGCAAGTTACTTATGAGAATACACTAATGTTCCAAGTTACTTATGTTCCATGTTCCAAGTTTATAGCTCAGTTCTATGTACCAAAGCAGCAAGCAAAGCATCCTGCTGCTAGATCCTCCCCCCCCTCCTTCTCAAGAACATCAAAAGAGAGAGAGTGTGTGTTGATTTCTGGGTCATGATTACTGATTTTATTCCCAATTTTTTTACTAAGCAGCCATCAATCCATATCAATACAAATTTCATACTAAGTCAGCATATATCCAAATCAGTATACAATTTAGCAAACAATTGAGCATACACCCAAGCATACACCTCGGGCTAGCAAACAATTGAGCATACACCCAATTTAGCAAACAACTGAGCATACAAATTTATAAAGCTAGCTAGCACCCCCTAATTTCGAATTCCTAATAAAGAGAAGAAAAATACAGAGAAGAAAAGAGATAAAAGGAAGATATGAGAGAGAGAGGATGAGACAGAGAGGGGTGGAGGACCTTACCAGCAGCGGCTCGGCTGGCTCGGCCGAAGACGCACCTCCTGCAGGGCGGCGGCCGATGGGACGGAGAGGCTGATGGGAGGGGCGAGGGCGGACGGGGCGGCGGCGGACGGGCCCGGGGCGGCGGCGGACGGGCCCGGGGCGGCGGCGGACGGGCCTGGGGCGGCGGGGTCGGGGTCGCCAGGTGGCGGCTCGAACCCTAGCTCCACGGGATCGAGCTCCCTGGTCTGGTAGAGAATGAGAGAGGATGAGACAGGAGCGAGCTGGCCGGTCGTATTCTGTGTATGTAGGTGAGGGGGGGGGGGAGGGTTAACAATGGCGCACCTCGGAGGGGTGCGCCATACATACATATAGCAATGGCGCACCTATGCCTGGTGCGCCATAAATATACATATAGCAATGGCGTACCTCTGCCTGGTGCGCCATAAATATACATATAGCAATGGCGCACCTTCCCCTGGTGCGCCATTACTAACTTTTTTTATTATTATTTTTAGTTGCATCTAATAAATTTTTAGAAAATGACGAGCAAATTTGAAAACATTTATGAATATGAAAAAATATCATCAAATTTGTTATTTGAAAATATTTATGAATATGAAAAAATATCATCAAATTTGTTATTTGAAAATATTTATGAATATGAAAAAATATCATCAAATTTGTTATTTGAAAATATCATCAAATTTGTTATTTGAAAATATCATCAAATATCATCAAATTTGTTTTTTTTTTGGATTTTTAATTGCATTCATTTGTGAATTGGTAAAACATTTATGAATATGAAAAAATATCATCAAATTTGAAAAAATATTCATGAATTGAAAACGTGCCCATGAAATTTAAAAATATTCATGAGTTCAAAAAATATCATCAAATAAAAATTGGTATACCAGAATAAACATAAATAAATATTCATGAGGACTAGAACAGAAGAAATATCATTTCCATATGTCGAAATACAATCGAGAAATGAAGACTACAATTTAAATACAATCGATCTTAGCTAGCTATCTTTTCACAATCTTCTTGCCCTTCTTTTTCGCAAATGGAGTTCTTCTCTTGAACGGACGTCCTTTAGGTAGGGTGGTCCTGCTTCTTCTTGTGGTGTATGGCACTTCATCATCGTCGTCATGTTCCATCTTCGGGTCTCCGTACTTGTCGAAGTCTTGCTCATTGGCGACTCCATCCATTCCGATGATCTTCCTTTTGCCTCTCCTCACGACAACACGACTGGGCTTTGACGGGTCGGTAATGAAGAAGCATTGGTCCACTTGGGAAGCCAGTACCCATGGCTCATTTTTCGCGGTGACGTTTGCGCCCGCGGTCTTGGATTTGGCTTCGGGTATAACCATGGTGGTGAAATACCGGTCTTCTTTTAGGACGCTCTTGGCCCATCTGACACGGAACATTGGGACCTTCTCTCCAGCGTAGATCAGCTCCCAGATCTCCTCGATCCTTCCGTAGTATCTGTCCTTGTCGTTACCGGTGTAGGATTCCATCGTTACCCCGGAGTTCTGATAACCATCGCTCTTCATGTCCTTTCCCTCGATGTAGAATGTGTAGCCATTGATATCGTACGCCTCATACGTCATCAGGTTGTGCTCGGCGCCCTGTGACAAGGCGAATATGAGTTGTTCTTCCGCGGAAGAATCCTCATGTAAAGGGTACGACAGAAGCTTCTCCTTGAACCAACGCGTGAAACATGAGTTGTGCTCTTTGATTATATCTCCGTCCGTCCTCTGTTGGCCTCGGTCATTGTACGTCTTCTCAATAAAGGTTTTGTGCTCTACCACCCAAGGATCGACCATGTCTATGTGTTGTAGCGCGACTAGGTTTGCTCTTTCAAAGTCGGTGAGTCAACCCTCGAAGTCGACATGCATTTCGCGGCGACCCTCGCGGTGACCCCATCCAGCGAGCCTGCCGAGGTGCCTGTTGACGGGCAGACCAACGGGGTTCTCGATGCCTAGATAATTCGTGCAGTAGGAGATGCACTCTTCGGTCAGAAAGCCCCTGGCTATGCTTCCCTCTGGACGTGACATGTTGCAAACGTATCCTTTGATGACACCATTCATCCTTTCGAACGGCATCATGCTGTGCAGGAACGTCGGCCCGAGTTGGATGATATCCTCCACGATATGGACCAGCAGATGCACCATAACGTCGAAGAATGCGGGCGGGAAGTACATCTCAAGCTCGCATAGTATCACCACGATCTCTTCCTGTAGCCTTCTGAGTTGCCTCACGCCAACCGACTTTCGAGAGATGACGTCAAAAAAGTTGCATAGGCCAAATAGCATTTCACGGACGTGCGCGTCCATGATCCCACGGATTGCAACTGGAAGTATCTGCGTCATCAGCACGTGACAGTCGTGAGACTTCATCCCGCTGAACTTCTGCTTCGCTGGGTCTAGGTATCTGCTTATCTTCCCCGCGTAACCGTACGGAAGTTTTACTCCTACGAGGCAAGTGAAAAACTGCTCGATCTCCTCCTGACTTAGAGTGAAGCACGCGGGAGGGAAGTCATTTCCGATCTTCTTGGCCTTTTTGCCTTTGCGACGACTTTCCGTGTCCTTCGCCTCATCATCATCATCATCATCATCATCATTAGCGTGAAGCTCCTCCCTGATGCCCATTGATTTCAAGTCTGCCCTTGCTTTCGGCCCATCTTTGGTCCTCTCTGGCATGTTGAGTAGGGTACCAAGCAGACTCTCGCACACATTCTTCGTGATATGCATGACATCAAGGCTGTGAGGCACACGGAGGATCTTCCAGTACGGCAAGTCCCAGAAAACAGACCTCGTTTTCCATACCTTCAGCAGCGGCTCGGGCGCCTTTCGCTTCTTTCCCGGCTCTGGCGCCTTTCCCGGCGGTGGGCACTCTTTCCAATTTTTCAACACCTCGTCTATTTCCTCGCCGCTCCTCGTACGCGGGCGTCTTCGGGGTTCGGTTTCACCGTCGAACAGATCCTTGCGTTTTCTCCATGAGTCATCGTCGCGAAGCCACCTTCGATGTCCCATGAACACGGTTTTCGAAGACCCGGGATCTCTATCTAGCTGGCGATACGTTGTGTCATCCATGCACCTGACGCATCCAGAAAATCCGTGGACCACCTGCCCCGCGACATATCCGTAACCGAGATAGTCATGCACCGTCGTGAGCAGTGCGGCTCTCATAGGGAAATATTCTTTCTCTGCGGCGTCCCACGTATTGGCTGGCGTTTTCCACAGCGTGTCTAGCTCCTCTTTCAGCAGCCCCAGATACAGATTGATGTCGTTCCCTGGTTGTTTCGGCCCTTGAATTAGCATACTCATGTGAATGTACTTCCTCTTCATGCACAACCAGGGGGGAAGGTTGTACATCCACACAAACACAGGCCAGGTGCTATGTGTGCTTCTCTGGCTGCCAAACGGATTGACTCCATCGGTGCTCGCGCCCAGCACGATGTTCCTTGGATCGTCCCCAAATTCTGGGTGTTCGAAGTTCAACGCTTGCCACTGGCTCGCATCCTTAGGGTGACTCAGCATCTTGTCTTTTTTATTTATCTCCGGATCATTTCCGTCATCTTCTCGCTTCTTCTCCTCCCTATCCGCGTGCCAACGCAGGAGCTTTGCTACCTTAGGGTCCGCGAAATACCGCTGCAGACGAGGAGTGATCGGAAAGTACCACACCACTTTTCGAGGAGCTTTCTTCCTCTTCTTGTATCGAGTGACGCCGCACACCGGACATATGGTAGACTCCGCGTGCTCGTCCCGATAAATGATGCAATTGTTCATGCACAGATGGTATTTCACGTGCGGTAAATCCAGAGGACACACGATTTTCTTCGCCTCCTCGAAACTGGTCGGGAACTTGTTCCCCTTGGGAAGACGTTCGTGCCAGAATGACATGTTCTCGTCGAAGCATGCGTCGGTCATTTTGTGTTTTACCTTCATCTCCAGAGCCATGAGCGTTACTTTCAGGCGGGTATCCTCGGGCCTGCATCCTTCATACAATGGAGTAACCGCGTCTATCTCCAGTTGATCCAGCTTGGCTTTCTCTCGGGCGGCAGCTCTTGTGTTATCCGTCTGCTTGAGAAGCAGCTCTTGAATATGAGGGTCCTGCACCCAGCCCATCTATGGTCCATCGTCGTCTGCTCCGGCATCTTCATCTTCATGATCATGCCCTTCGTCTGCTCCGGCATCTTCCTCATCATCATGTCCGGCATCTTCTACATGATGACTGTGTACTACTGCATCTACTTCGTGATCATGTCCTGGAGATTCTTCGTCTTCTCGCCCGCCCTCGCCGCGGTTGTCTTGCTGCCCTTCCTCATTTCTTGCCCGGCCCCCATGGACGACTTCATAATCATCTTCATCACCTTGCCACCGATAGCCATCCATGAAACCACGCAAGAGCAGGTGGTCCCGCACCTGTACGGAATCCGGGTCCATAAGGCTCTTCAGCTTGCATCTTCGACACGGACATCTTATCTCCGTCTCGTTCTTTCGAAGCATCTCGGCCTTCGCGGAGCTCAAAAACCTATTCACGATGCCTTCGGTCATCGTGCGGACCATGGTCACCTGCGGGGTAGAGCAAAACGATATTTTAGAACCAAAAAAAATTTGGCATGACTTTGCCTAAAAATAGGACCAAAAAGAATGCATAGTGCCAAATTCTCGCCGAAACGGAAATGAATCAACATTCCGGCAAAATATTGGCAACTATCGCATTTCAAATACCGGTACCTGCAAACACAAACATATGCAACACCACAAACATATGCAACACCACAAACATACGTAGATCTAGGCCATAAAAAGTGCATGTGCACGTTGTTGGAGGGAGAAAAAAGTAGATCTACAACATAAAGAAAGCTTTCCCCTTACTTACCTATCAAAAAAAGGAAATTTAACCACTTAATTTGGGTGAATCTATGGTGCAAATGAGGTGAGGAGGAGGAGGCACCCGAGACAAGCTTGGAGGAGGAGGTGGAGAGAATGAAGTGGGGAAAGTGGGTGTGGTAGGTGGCTGTCCAAAATATCTAGCTGCTCTCAGGTTACCAATGGCGCACCACCTTAAAATGCGCCATTAGTAACCCTGGTTACTAATGGCGCACCTTTTATGTGGTGCGCCATTACTAGTTTTGCAAAAAAAAAAAATTTGTTAGTAGTGGCGCACCGTGGTTGGGGTGCGCCATTACTAGTTTGAACTAGTAATGGCGCACTATACCCTGGTGCGCCATTACTAGTTTTGAAAAAAAAAGAAAAAAAAATTGTCAGTAGTGGCGCACAGAGTGTGTGGTGCGCCATTACTAGTTAAAACTAGTAATGGCGCACTAGACCCTGGTGCGCCATTACTAGTTTTGGAAAAATAAAAAAATAAAAATTTGTTAGTAGTGGCGCACCGTTGGTGTGGTGCGCCATTACTGATATGGACACTAATGGCGTACCTACACATGGTGCGCCACTGCTATATAGCAGTGGCGCACCACATATGTCCATATTAGCTATAGCCCTTTTCCTAGTAGTGCTTATACCCCGGTTCTATCTATTATCAGGGTTATCGTGGCAAGCAAGGCCTCCTTTTGCCACCTGCCTGAGTATCCAACAGTGTCTGTTTCTGTGGGTAGCCAGTTTATCCGACGTGGCGGAGTGGATTGCGCATGGCTGGTCGAGTATGATATCCAACTGTGATTTGCCATCGTTGTCGCCTATCCGACTCTTTTTGCGTGGGAGCTAGTCATCGTGTTCATCAATGTTGTTCCGTTTAGATCTACGGTTGTGGCGGCTGCGCTTGCCTTCCTTTGCCATCTCGGGTGATCTTGAGATGGGGCCTTGGCGCCCCTCCTTGGTCAACCATGCATCCTTCATGACGCAATATTTCATCAGTAGGTCAGAGAGTGCAGCAAACGGCCTTGGGCGATGGCGGGTGATGTCCATGGTGACCCATTCGTCTTGTATATTAAGGCGGAATGCCACAAGGGCTTCAATGTCCTCATAGTCTGGGAACTCGTTCTTCTTTGACAGAAACGGGACCAGAATTGTCGGACAGTTTCCATTGGCTTCTGGATGACAAGCGACAGATCCTAGATGTCAGTTTGTCCGGTGTTCCTAGGGCCGTACTCGACATGGGTGGTGGGAGGGAGCAATATCACACTTTGCCAGTGGAGCCTGCTACTTCCGTAGAAGTTGTTGGGAACCCGCAAGTGGAAGGCATGAAATAGCCCAACAACATGTACTTTCCTCAGTAGAGAACAAAGGTTTATCGAACCAGTAGGAACCACCGTACGTTAGTTAATGATGAGTAGCTGCACACAACTAACAAATTTTACTTGTCCCCAGCGAGTGAGGAAGGTTGTTAAGCTTTCTATCTTGCTAATTCACGGATTAAACGTATGGTGTGATAGGAATTGATAAATAAGTTACTGGTTGAGATTGCACATAATAGTAAAGCATGTGATTGAGGATGAAATCAATGGGAATAAATTGGATCAGGATTCATAGTTTCACTAGAGGCATCTCTCCAAGCAAGATAACACAAGTGTGGTGAACAAATTACAGTTGAGCATCGATTAAACTGTAATATTTATGACTATGATTATTCATGACATAATTACATATAGGCATTACATGCCTATATCGATAGACCGTTAATCCAACTGCATCTATAGCTAATGATCCACCCCAAGAACTTTATCCAGCATGCATATCAAAGTATTAAGTAAAACAAAGCATTGTATAAGTAAGCCGACATAATGGTTGTAGTAATTGTCTTCACCATGCGTTTGAAGGACAACTACACAAGTACCTTTTATCCTTAGTGGCAAGAACACAATACAAGCATTTTTCACTTTCTATCACTGTGGTAGTTTACTTGCATGATTGGACCCAACTAACATACACAACAACCACTTGGAGATGACTCATCAAAGTTGGAAAAAGAAAGACAAATAGATCGCAGAGCATATATGAATAAGAATTATGCAGCCAAGAAACAAAAGGAATGCCAAAATAATTCATGAAAGATCTGATCATAAAATGACAATTCTTTATATTCCAATAAACACACCGCATAATACATCAGATGGATCTCAATCATGTAGGGCAGCTCACGAGATCCTATGGACCCGTAATCCAAAGGGAAACTACTCACACATGGTCATGGTGACACCAAGGATGATGAAGATAGCTCCAGAAGTGGATTCCCCCTCCTGCAGAGTACCAGAAAAGGCCTTCGGATTGGATCTTTGTAGAACTGAGAGGTGCGACGGCGGAGAAATTCCCTCGATGTGAAATTAGGTATTTTGGGAGCGATATAAAGGCGTAGGCGTCGAGAGGCAGTGGAAATGCGGTGGGAATTTCCCACAGTGGCCACCATGTGTCCACCCCCAAGCGCATGCCTTGGCTGCATGGTGGCTATGGGCCACCCCAGGTGGGTCTAGGTGCCTCCGGAAGCTTCCCGTTGCAAAAATAATTCTGAGATTTTTCTGAGCTCTGGAAAATTCATTTTCCTGAAAAGTCCAAAAATAGGAGACAACTGGTTTGGGCATTGCATTAATAGGTTAGTCCAAAAAATGATTAAATTGATACAAAAAGTGTGCAAAAGTGATATAATAATAGTATGGAGACGTTTGAGATGTATCAGAGCTACGCCGAGAAAATTCTTGAGACCGTTGACATGGTCGGATGCAACCCATGTCATACGCCGGTGGAGACGAGGCTCAAGCTCGGGAAGCACAACGGCGGCGACACTGTCGATGCCACCGAATAACACATCGTCATTGGGAGCCTGCGACCCCTCATGAATTCGCACCCGTACATCGCATAGGTGGTGGGCTTGCGAGCCGGTACATGGAGGCGCCAAGAGTACAACACTGAGCATTGGTGAAGCTAATTTTGTGCTATGTGCACGGGATGATCGGCTATGGGTGCATCTACCATGCAGGATTGCTAAAACTGACGTTGATCGGCTACACCGATGGTGATCACGCCGGTGATGTCCATGAGCACAAGAGCACAACGGGGATGCTCTTCTTCCTTGACACCTGCGTCATCACATGGGCCTCACAGAAGCAGAAGATCCTGGTGCATTCTTCGTGTGAGGCGAAGTATGTTGCAGCTGCAACATCTAACTATCAAGGTTTTGGCTCGGTCATCTACTCGCTGAAATGAAAGGTACAAATCCAGTGAAGTTTATGCTTTGGGTGGACAACAAATCAGCGATTTCACTTTGCAAAAATCCGGTATATCATGTTGGCGCCGCCTCCTCACAGCGCCGCCTTCTACTTCCTCTTGGTTGCCTCACACAACTCTATCATCTTCTCTCAAGAACACACACCATGAAAACAACCCAGAAACACACACACACACACATGTACCAAGGAAGAGGAACACAATGGCTTTGCCAAAGACACTCCCTTGGTGACCCAGGGTGGCTACATGTTTTCTGCTCTAGCCCTCACGGCTCCTCCTTCTCATTTCTCAAAGTGCAACATATATACACAGGGTGAGTACCCATACGGCCATGCCACTCACGCCACTACATCCACCTCCTAGAATCTCTCCATGAGGCGGATCACTAGGCCAACCGGCCACAACTCAACTAGTCCACGCCACTAACCCATGCATGCACTAACTTACTTTGACTCACCACACGATGCTAGCTAACAAATCACATGCAGCTAACAACCTACTTGCCCACGTCCAACTCTCCCTGGAATCACTCCAGATCAAAGTGACTCGGCTACTACTAACAAACTGAACAACTTGCCGGATCACCCAACTCCTGATCGAGCAGTCCGTCATGCTTCAACCTTGCTCGCGCCTTGCCGCTTCTCACGGCGTCTCCGTATCACACGGCATCATCGGCATCTCATCATGCTCGCCGCATCGCACGGCAGCCTGGTATCTTGCCTCCATCACGCATAACTGAAGATTCATCCGACACTTGATAACCTAGACTAAACTACGTGATGTGCACACATGCACATGCACAAGACACATGACAAGATTATTTCTAACATATCATGAGCGAAGCAAGCACTTTGACATGCGATATCACTTCATTCAGGAGTGCATAGAGTCAGAGCAGCTGGACGTGCATCATGTTGGCACTGACCTTCAACTAGCTGATATCCTCACCAAAGGGCTCGGGCATGTCAAGTCCGTCGAGATGAGACAGAAGCTTGGGGTCGAAGAGGTGAAGCCGATGCAACAGGATTGGGGTGAGGGTGGGGGGTGTATTGTTAGCTTATAATCTCGTTGCCCATTTTCTTAGCTAGTTTGTTGCTTTAAGGGCCATGCAGCATGTGCATGTACACGACTTGGCCATGTCTAACTTCTTTTGCTTACAAGTAGGAAGCCATGATTGCTTCATGCGATGGCACGAATTCAAGCGATCGTGACGGCTATGTAAGGGTGAAGGGACGAGTTGCTATAGGATGACATGGTCATTGTGCTCGGTCCAACACCCGGTTTTAGCTCAAGATAATATGTAATCAAAGAATAAATACAAGAGATGAAACAGAAAAGTAGTATGTTTACATTTGGCAAAATTTGTCTCTCTCTCATCAAAATTCTCTCTGTCCAAGTGCTGATTGTTGGAATATTAGGCAAATTCGTGATTAATTCCAATAGATAATTCATGACTAGAACAGTAATTAGCATGCAACAGCCTAGCATACTAGATGAATAGGAAAACATGCACAACAGCATTGCACATGTAACAACAACTACAAATAGAGACATGAATAGATCACGATGGACGTATTCTTTGTTAGTAGCCGTAGCTGCGGTGGGAGCAACGTTGTTGATGACGATGTTGGTGATGATCTATTGCTGACGGCGTTGAAGACGACGATGAGTAGCACCGCCTAACTTGGACGGAAGACGACCCATGGTGACGAGATTGAGCAATCGCACAGAGCGCTTCCCAAACACCTAATTCGTCCTCTCCCGGTGTAGGATCGCAAGGATGAACAGTTCCGGAGACCTGCTCTCCCGCATGCCGGTGTTCGGGATGGAGTAGACTACAGTGGCGGCGCAAGTTACGAAATGAAGCAAAACCCTAGGTGTTTTCAGTATGTCTTTGGCCGTGGCTGGTAAGCAGTATATATAGGAGTACCAGAGGCGGTATCGTGTCGCGATCACGATCTCAAACCGACTTGGTTTCCAAGTCGTATACTTACCGGACAAGAAACAATCAATTTGTCTGCCAAGACATCAAAAAATAAAACGGCCGGATTTCGGCGAACCATTCATGCACATGTCGCACGCACGCGCTGCCCGAAGCCCAAGCCCGGCCCGGCCAGGCAATGCGAGCGAGCGTGTGCGGGTGGTCTTCTATTTCTCTCCTCAACACATCACTTAGTGTGGTGGAGAGAACCCACTATATAAAGAGAACAAACACTTCCTCCACTAGCGATATGGAAGTAAACTTCAGCACCACCCCTAGCCATTTATACATGGGCCTTGAGATTTGAGATTTCAGAATTTACACATGGGCCTAGCCCATTAATTCTAACAACCCCCCACTAGATTTCAAATACCTTTTTAGAGATTTGCCTTTTCTCACTACTTGTTTAATATACCAGTGTTTCAGTAGAGACTATTAAGTTGAACTACTGCCTAGAACTTTAAGCTACATCAATTCACAACTTGACAATGGACTATGCCTTGAATTGCAAGTTTTGTGTGAACAGGTTTCACTCAAAAGTCTAAACCAGTACCTGGTTGCTAGTACGCTACTTCGCGGTTTGGAGCATATACGTCGTACTCCCTGGTCTCTTTGTGAGCTGACTAGAGATCACCCAAGTCTCATAGACTGCGACGTTTATAGTTGGGGCTCATATGGGTGCGTTCTTTCAAGACTACTCTGTACGACAGCATCTTTGCTAATCATAGCCAATTGAACCACATTAAGGCATGTTGCTAACCTGCCTTATAGCACTGAGCCTTACATCTCTGAGAGTTTTGCATCTTCACATAGAGCGGGTTACATGTTACTCTCCTCTATTAACCAATAGCTTGTTCTTCGCAGGTTCTGCCTCAGCAATCGTTGTGTCTAAAGTAGTAATTTCTGCTTCCATGGTTGTCCTCATCAATATGGTATGTTTACAAGACCTCCATGACACTTCGTCACCTCCATGAGTAAGTACATACCCACTTGTGGCATAGAACACATCAACATCAGAAATCCAGTTCAAATCACTATATCCTTCTAGCACAGCAGGGTGCCCTAAATAGTGAATTCCATAACTCATAGTACCTCTCAGATAGCGCAAGACCCTTTATAGTGCATGCCAATGATCATCACCCGGGTTAGAAATAAACCTACTTAGTTTGCTAACAACAAAAGAGATATCTGGCCTTGTTGCGCTAGCTAAGTACATGAGTGAACCGACAATTGGAGAGTATCTTATTGATCTCTCGTTTCGTTCTTGTTCTTTCTGAGTGTCACACTAGGATCATAAGGTCTTGGAGAAGGCTTCCTATCCATAAAGCCAAACCGGCTCAAGACCTTCTCAATATAGTGAGATTGTGTTATAGTAATCCCACTCTCATCCTTAATTAATTTGATGTTTAGAATCACATCAGCTTCTTTCAGATCTTTCATATCAAAGCTCTTTGATAGAAAAGACTTGACCTCATTGATCGCATCGATGTTTGTACCAAAGACCAGTATGTCATCCACGAACAAACATAATATAACACCATTGCCCCCACCATGGCAATTGGTAAACACACCTATCAGCCTCATTAATCACAAAGCCTGCAGAAGTCAGAGTTCTGTCAAACTTTTCATGCCATTGCATAGGTGCATTTTTCAGATCATACATAGATTTTAACAACTTGCACACCTCTCTCTTCACCCTTTACTATAAACCCATCTGGCCGATCCATATAAATTTCCTCTTCCAACTCTTCATTAAGGAAAGTTGTCTTTACGTACATTTGATGAATGATAACACCATAAGAGGCAGCCAGGGAAAGTAGCACTCGAATGGTGCTTAGTCTAGCGACGTGTGAATAGGTGTCAAAGCAATCTTCGCCTTCTTTCTGAGTGTAGCCCTTGGACACAAACCGTGCCTTGTACTTCTCAATAGTACCATCAAGCCTCAGCTTCTTTTTGAACACCCACTTACAGCCCACAAGTTTACAACCATAGGGTCGTTTAGTTAGCTCACAAGTTCCATTAGACAAAATTGAAGTCCATCTCATTATGGACTACTTCTTTCCAATCATCTACATCCGGAGATGCATATGCCTCTGCAATAGTCTTGGGAGTGTCGTCCATAAGGTATACAATGAAATTGTTACCAAAGGATATTGCAATCCTTTGTCTCTTTGTCCTCACAGGAGTTTTATTGTTATCGTTCTCAAGGGCTTCCTCAGGTGGTTGTCTGAAATACTCATCAGATATGCTACATTCAAGATTTGTCTCAGAAGAAAATATAGCAATGCTATGCATATCTTTCATAAGAAATATATTTACAAAAAAAATTCATCGCAATATTCTATTATAGTATCAACATGCATATACCTCGGATTTAACCACTAAAAATCTATATGCAATGCTCCATTGACCATAATCTAGAAAGACACAATCCACTGTCTTTGGTCCAAGTTTACGTTTCCGAGGGATAGGAATATTTACCTTCGCCAAGCATCACCAAGTGCACAAATAAGAAAGTGATGGTTTTGTCCCAACCCACTACTCACAAGGGGGTTTCTCTTTATTCTTGTTAGGAACTCTATTCAGCACATGAGATGAAGTCAATAAAGCCTCCTCCATCATGCCTTAGATAAACCACCAGTGTCTAACTTGGCATTCACCAAGTCAGTCAACGTGCGGTTTTTCCTCTCGGATACCCTATTTGATGGGGGCGAATAGGGAGGCATCCTCTCATGAATAATACCGTGTTCCTCACAAAATTCATCAAATACTTTGGGAAAATACTTGCCACCAGGATCGGACCTAACACGCTTGATCTTTCTATCTAATTGAATTTCAACTTCAGCCTTGTAGATTTTAAAGTAGTCTAAAGCTTCATCTTTAGTTTGCAACAAATAAACATAAAAAAATATAGTCGCATCATCAATCAATATCATGAAATATCTCTTTCTACCTTTTGTCAAAACACCATACATCTCACAAAGATAAGAATGTATGAGTTCTAGAGGTGCCAAGTGTCTCTCCTCGGCTGACGTATGAGGCTTCTAAGGTTGCTTCGATTGCACATAACTATGACACTTAGAACCTTTGGCAATAGTGAAATTCAGAATTAAACTCATACTGGATAGTGAGACATTAAACCAAAATTAACGTGACATAAACAGAGTGTCAAACACTTGCATCATCATTAACACTGGTACAAATTTGGTTTACTGACTTATTGCAAAACTCCGAAATGGAAAAGCGGAACAAGCCTCCACACTCATAGCCTTTGCCTATAAATTGTCCATATATCGACACAGTTACTTTATTCGACTCCAAAACTATCTTAAACACATCTCGACATAGAAGGGAGCCGCTAGTTAGATTCTTGTTCATAGTAGGGACATGCTGCACGTTCCTTAGCTGCACAATCTTCGCCGAAGTGAACTTCAAATCCATCGTGCCAATGCCATGAACAGAAGCATGCAACCCATTCCCCCTTAGGACGGAAGAATCCCGTGTGACCTGATAAGAAGTGAACAAAGATACGTCAGTACACACGTCAACGTTAGCACCCGAATAAATCCACCAAGATGATGATTGAACTACTGAAAGAACAATAGGTAAATTACCATACCCATCAGTACACCATGTTGACATTCTTGGAGCTCGCTTTCCCTATGTGGTCTGCACGTTCTGGTCATTCCTTGAAAAAGTGCCAGGGCTTCCCACAGGCGTAGCACTCTAGCCCAGCCTTGTTCGGCTTCTTCTTTTTGAAGGCAGTAGTCTTGACAGGCTTGTTGAAAATAGGCTTGTTCTTCCCTTTGTTCTTGTTCTCTGGGTACCTCTGCACCATATTGGCGGTAGGTTGAACCTCGCCTCCTATCTTCATCAGAAGCTCCCTCTTGGATGCCAGTACTAACACGAAAAACTTTCAGAGCAGTAAGCAGAGCGTGGACTTCACCTGCCACCTCTTAAAGCGCACCGGTATACTTATCCTGCCTCAGTGCATTAGCGAATCCAGCCATAATTAACTCAAACATGCACAAAAGCATCCCACATGTAACTACATGTAGAGACTATGGTGGCGGCACAGTATATATATGAGTACTAGAGGCGGTATCGCGTCGCGATCACGATCTCAAACCGACTTGGTTTTCAAGTCGTATACTTACCGGACAAGAAACAAACAACTTGTTTACGATTTCGGCGGACCATTCACGCGCATGTTGCACACGCCGCCCCGTGCTCGAGCCTGGCCAGGCGAGCGAGCGCGCGTGTGGTCTTTTATTTCTCGCCTCAACACATCACTTAGTGTGGTGGAGAGAACTCACTATATAAAGAGGTCTCACACCACCTCAATTTCTAGGGTGGGACTAAACATTGAAACCACCACTTGCCATTTTATACATGGGCCTCTTTGAGATTTCAAAAATTGTACATGGGCTAGGTCCATTATTTCTAACATCTTCCACCTTTGGCAACAACACATATCCCTACTTTTGTACTAAGACGGACGACTAATCATTTTACCGGTCCTTCACAGCTACTTCACCCTTTGCTCCGCCTCCAGTCATGTAAGTTTTGGTCATCAGGACAGACAGAGAGCTCTGCAATCTCCTAACCCCATTAAATTCTGATCAATCGATGACTGATCCATCGGGCCTCTTGAGTGCGAAGTTTTGCTGGATGGGTACATTGATGGACTTTATTTCAAATTATTCAAAAATGATATTTCTAATTTATTAAAAAAATTAAAAAAATCTGTAAAAACTTATACATATTTGCGACGGATCTGTAAAATTTCGTTCAAAAATATTATGATTTGCAAGCTGCACAAAACAAAATCCCGGCCCAACAACAACAAAAAAATGGCCCATTTTCATGTATGTATTTGTTTTTTTTTGTATACATCACGTATGAAAGTATATTGTTATGAAAATTTCCCTGAACATTTTATATATGTATTTGTGTATGTACAAAAAAAATTGATTTTTTTTGTGATGTGAAAATATGTTTTTTTAAGTCGACCCTAGAGCCCGTCCTCCATTTGCTCTTTTCGCCTAGGTTGCTCGCTATACACCTCAATAGAGTGACTCAGAATGAAGGTTTTTTTTTTCTTGATTCCGGTATTTTTTGAGGTAGCGAAAAAAAACCAAGTTTTCGGAATATCTCGGTATTTTCAGAATTTTTTTGCCCGAAAATTTCAAAATACATTCGCATTCAAAAAACTTTAGCTTCAAAATAAATTAAATTCAAGCCTATGTTCGCACGAAGTACTACCTGTTCAAGTAGTCAGCACACTTTTTTGTTTCGTTCCCGAGCTCTCGGGTTTGAGTCACCCCTACCGCACCGCGGGATACACATACTCAGTCTATTTTACATCAGTTATAAGTTTAAATTCAATTTTTTTGAGTGATGTCAAACTTTCTCGGGATCAATGAAATATCTGGTTTCCTAAAATTCGGACCGAAAAAATAACCTTCTCGGAATTCGCCATTGACGAACAAGAAATTAAATGTTGTAAAAAACGTTGTAAATCACAGAGAAACCCATGTATCATGGTCCCATGGAGTTACCCTTAATTTTGGATTTGTGCAATACACTACGTATGCACTGCTCGTTTGACGAAGTTAAGATATTATTGCTGGTTTGATTATCTTGACATCGCTCTCCTATCTGTGGATATATCAGCATAACGTTTTTTTTGTTTTTTTAGAAAGAGCCACGTGTTCCATTCATCAAACAGCCAAAGCACATACAACATACACGCAGCACACACCTAGAAACTTCCAGCACAGCTGTCCTGGCACATTTGCACAAAAGACTCTAGCAAAAAGAAAATAACAACGACGCCCTTCTAGGTCCCAAAGTGCAAAAAGCATCGTCTTCAACCTCTGCCTCAATCTCGCCATGCTCCACCTTCTCTTTTCCATAGCAGCCACAGAAGGACAGTAGACGCGACGCATCCACCAGCCTGCAAGAGCCGTCGCCACCATGGGCTTTGAATACCGCATATGTGCCCGTCCCGGAGGATGAGAGCTAAAGATCTGTTAGGAGCCCTCCTAACTTGTACACTTACATGGCCCGCTCCTTGGGCCAGCCCATGAACTTGGCCGTTGGAGACCCATAGCTGCAACTACATAAAGCCAGGCACGCAGAAGGAGAGGGTATCCAGTGGATCACCGAACCCGACGGCGGCGGCTATCGTTCTTCTACCTCCCGATCTCCATTCGTGTATCTCGCTTGTAATCACCATTGCTACTCGAATTAGTGTATGAGAGTAATAGATCGGTCCTATCCACCATCCCTACCCTTACATCTAGTATCAGAGCCAGCATCGCCATGCCTTCCTGAGGGGCTTCTCGGGGGGATGGGGTGTTAGGCTGCTGTCCACCGGTGGAAGCTGGCTTAGTTTAGTCCCACCTCGCCTACGGGAGGAGGCCATGACCAGCTTATAAGGGAGAGTATCCCTCCTCCTTTCAGTCCGGGCTTTTGGGATGGAGTGGGCTCTCTGCTGAATGCTGGCCCTTGTGCGCATAAACGTCCAGAACGTAGGTAGAGTGTGGTCTAGGCCGAGTTGGACGCTAACATCTGGTATTAGAGACCTGCCACGACTCCTTCCCTTGCGTTTCGTCAAGCTCGTCCGCATCGGGCAGCCATGGATCCATGGATGCAAGAGTATCTCGAGCAGCTTGATGCCATGCTCAACGCCTACACCGACGCCACCAGGTCCCTCACCGAGAAAGTGGACGCTCTTGTCGTCAGTTGGACCATCACTACACCCGCTGTCGGCCCCAATCCACCATCGCCGCCCCCTTCGCCGGAGAGCACGACTGACGCATCGGCGCCGGTTCCCGACGCCTCCTGCTCCACCACCAAGGCCGAGGAGCTCCACGACTCCAACACGACCACCGCCATAGAGCTTGCCATCCTCCCAGGCATCTCCTCATTCATCAACAAGGCCCATGAGGCCTCTACTGTTCTGCACGGTGCGTCCCTTGGCTGCATCACCATGGTGCCTTTGACCTGTTCGACAGAATGCTTGAACCAGGACAACGGCACACTGGTGTTCTTGCCTCCAATCACGACCGAGTCGCTGCTCCCAGCAGCCGCACCGATGCTCGTCACCGATCGCCTTCACTCGGGTACCGACACTGTCGATCTGATGCAGCTGGTCTGGAACCATGATCTGGACGTCTCGCCGCCCACAAGGCACGAAGGGCTGCCGATACAGCCCACACCATGGCCATCATTTCTGATGCATCACAGTGCAGAGGAGAACGAAGTTCGACCCACTCCGTGGCCGTCGTTTTCTGGCTCTCATGAAGAGGACATTGCAGATTCAGATTTCTGTGTACAATTGTTCGGGCATGTGAAGAAAATGGGTGTCATGAGCAAAGAACTCTCCAGCAATCTTGGTCTGCAGTTAAGGCTATTGGAATCCTTTCCATCTTGTGCTCCAGCTAGCATCACAGTGTATTGGCAATTTTTGAGCAGTTCAAGTCTGATAGCATCCTGGAGGTATCTACTAGGTGTGTACCAGAAACCAGGTTCCTCCAAGAAGGTCGTGTACGGGATCCATATGGTGGCAAGAGCTATCTCTATGATCAGGCGATTAACGGATGTCCGGCTCAAATGGTGGCCAAAACTACCAAATGTCGGGGAGTGGGCTAGATGTTTTTGCCTTGAGAAATTATGGCGCGCTACTGATCTTGCCTATCATTGCCGGGAGCAGTGGAATCTTTGTAAGCATCACATGTTATACCACGACGCGGCTGTGGAATGCAGTTATGAACACGTAAGTCAAGCATGTTGCGGCCAAACAGTGGTGGCGGAAACTTTGAGTCTTGGAACATTTCCTACACGGCCACGGGAAGGTATTGAACATCTTGTCCATGACAGTGTTTCTTCTGAATTTTATTGGACGGGGTTTGCATTCCTAAGGAAGATGGATAGCAGTGGTTCCAGTACTTCAGTTCTGAGTGTCATTACTTCTCTCGTACATAGCAGAAAAGCTTGTTCTGTTGGTAGTACCCTTGTACTGACCAGGAAGTACCAACCTATGGAACAGTTACAAGAGGAAACTGCTTCCTGTGTTATCCATGTACTTGTCTCGGTGGGCTCATCAACAAGCGACAGTTTATGCGTTTCTTCTGACAACAAGTGTGTGCCGGAGATACAGATTTGGGCACATCCCATTGAAGAGCCTATTGGCAATGTTCACAAGAGGCGAGCGCGCACTAATGCAGTACATAGGAAAGAATTCAAGAGCAACACTTGTATAAGCTTGAGCATCTATCTGGTAGTGAATTTGTCGCAGAGCCTAATTGAGTGGGAGCAGTGCCCTGATAAGAGTTCTTATGGGATAAAACCTGGGTCGTATCCTTTATGCGCGAGCACTATCAGGGCGTTGATGGCATTACTATTTGAGTGCCCATTATCCCTAGGTAAAGAGTTTATTGCTGGGGCCATGACTACAAGTACTGAAAAAATAGGAATGACAACGGAACAGTCCAACTGGCTGCTCGGTTCAGCATATTGGGATAACACTGACATAAAGTTTATGACCTGGATGGTCTGGCATACATGGCAGAGCAAGTTTCTCATATGGGCAAAAACATTTGCCGGTCAGTTGATCACCAGTTGTCACTCTCTGAACCCGATGAGGTCATGTATGCAGGAACACAAACAAGCTGTGATTGATGAACATCATGGCTGGAACTCCTTACGCCATCCTTGCTCAGGGGCTCTTCTCAATTCATCTGTGGATAGTTGGGTTGGGTACTTTGTCAGCGAAGCACGGGCCATGAGTGGTTTCATCGACCACGAGTACTACCTCGTTCAAACCGACCAAGACCCTGCAGACATGGACTACTACCTTGGCATCTCTTTAGACAGGCCATCGACAATTATGATGACGGAGGTGATCAGCAAGACAGCACATGCCAGGGGTGGTGTAGTGCCCTTTACCGGCTCTGATAAAGAACATTCTCAAGGAGGGAGGGGTGTCATCGTTGTTGCTACCCGCTTCGCGCAAGGCTCTGTCTACCACAAATACTACATTGGCTTCAACAATGACTACTTCCTCAACAGTTCCTTCGGCTGGGTCGTCATGGTCCACGACTACTACTCCCATGTCGTTCAAGTCATTCCCGCCTTCGGCTGCCACCACGACTTCGAGCTAGCCAAGGACCATCGAGTGCAATGGGACCCGGGCAGTTCTCGACAGTGCCGGCTTGGGGTCAAGCCGGATTTCAAGGAGGGAGGGATGTTAGGAGCCCTCCTAACTTGTACACTTACATGGGCCGCTCCTTGGGCCAGCCCATGAACTTGGCTGTTGGAGACCCATAGCTGCAACTACATAAAGCCAGCCACGCAGAAGGAGAGGGTATCCAGTGGATCACCGAACCCGATGGCGGCGGCTATCGTTCTTCTACCTCCCGATCTCCATTCGTGTATCTCGCTTGTAATCACCATTGCTACTCGAATTAGTGTATGAGAGTAATAGAACGATCCTATCCACCATCCCTGCCCTTACAAGATCCGGTTCCGGAACATCGGCCGGGAATCCTTCCCGGGCAGCACAAGCCAAACCTTCGTATACACTGCAAGGAGAAGAAAGAGAGGAGAAACACAGACGAGCTCGACGTTGAGGAAGAAGAGGCTGCATCCACAGCCAGGAACAGCAGCAAAATACTCATGTACACGAACGCTCCAAAGCCAAACCCGAGCACACCAACCTCGCTGACCTTCCACCGTCGACGGAGAGCTCGTCGGCAGCACGAGAAAGAGGCCCAAGGGATCCCTTATTCTACCCCACGGCGGCACCATCCTCGCCTGGACGCCGCCGGTAGAGACCCTACACCTAGAACCTAAAAGCCTACAACCTCCCTCCGCTCAAAGATCCGTGCTCCGCCGGCCTCCCAGCGCCGAAATGGCTGCCGGAGGCGCAGGGGAGCAGCGGAATCGCTGCCGGAGGAGCACACCTCTTGCTTCTCCCCTTTTCTTCTTTTTCTACTGTAGCGCGCTTTGGAGAGACCGATTGGTGATGTTGTTGGCTTTAAGAGCATCTCCAACAAACGCACAAAAATATCGAGAGCTAAAATAGTTTTACAGCGTCACTATAGCACTTTTAGCGTGCCGCGGTTAACATTGGTTTTTCAGATGCCCAGAAACGCGCGCCCAAAAAAACACGCAGTGCAAATTATGAAGCGCGCGCGGTCCGGCGCCTCAAATTTGCAGTGTGGGATAGCGCTTTTTAGTGCGTGTTCTAAATTTTTTTACGCGCGCACTATTTTGCAGCATCTGCTGCAGCGTCTCCGTGTCCAAAAAGTATGGTTTTTAGTGGGCGGAGCAGTTTTTGAGCGCCTGTTGGAGATGCTCTTATATCAGCATAACATTGAAGTACAAATATAGTCCAAAGCTCTGGGCTTATTCTTGTAAATAAACATGCTCTTGACTCGGACTTGGGAGTTTATGATTGTTGGCCGTGCGTCGTTGGCGCAGGAGAGGAGGATAGAATAGGTAGAGGTGCGACAGGTGGGCTGGTCACGGGCAAAGGGGAGAGGCATGTACGGGTATGGCGGAATGCATGTGCACGTCGGTGGATTGGAATGGGGCGGATGGATTCTGTATTGCCCGTGAATCCGTGCCGACAGGTCCTATCGCCGTCGAGAAGGCCAACTAGTCAAGGTGCAGCTGTCGAATTAGAGCCTAGTATTATTTGGTCATCCCTGACAGGTAATCTCGGATGCTGCTGCATTCTATTTAAGATACGGTACAAGTGCTGATAAGTGCAATGCCATCAACAGCCAAAGCAAGGTAATATTTACGCCAAAACCCCCGTAGCCAGGTACCGTGGTTTGAGGATACTTAAGGCCCCACACGCCCAAGCCAGGTACCGTGGATATAGGACCCCTGGGAGAATATCTGGTGGACCCGTGCTTGTGGTGCACCCCGTGCATCAAACTCCCGTAGCACATTTTAAAATGTTCTTAAAAATTTGAAAAAATTAGCACATTCACACAACATCAATGTATGTTGTCACAAAATTTCAAATCAAAATTTGAAACATAGCTCAAAATTTAAAAATGAAAAATTAGACACTGCATTGTATATAACATGTGTTGGTCTTTAGATTTCACCCATTTATTACATTGATGTCAAATTTATCATTTTTTATCTCAAGCAATATTTTAAGTTTTGATATGAATTATGTGACAACATAAACTGACACTAATAGAAAAACTTTTATAGGAATAGTTCGTTAGCGGCGGTGGGCGAAAACAGGACGCCGGTGCAATTTTTCCAAAGTATCACCGGGGTCGGCATATACGGCATTGCTACCGGTGATGTGATAGTAGTGGCGTTGCCCCACACTTCAACGGGACTACTAAGCAGGACCCAGCGACCTACGATGTGAAGAGTTACTACTGGTGTCTCAGCTTACAATTCGCAAGGAGTATTTTTTTTATCTAGTGGCGTTGGGCTGTGGTCCCCAAACACTAGCGGCGTTGGAATTTTCTGAACGCCTCTACTTTTCCACTTTGTAGCGGCGTTGACCGTTGGGTCCTTCGCCGGGAAACGAAATGTGACCCACATGCCATGTGCTCGTATGCGCATATTTTGTTAGTGGCGTTGGCTTTGCAATATTCGCCGGGAGTACTCAACTCTTTACCGGTGCTTTTTGTCTGGCCAACGCCGCTAATATGTACGGGGGCAAATAATTGCGCAGAACCCACTGTAAGCATGTGAGCTTCTCCTTTCTCCCCTCACTCTCTTCTCCCTTTCTTCCTCTCTCTCCACACACTCTTCTCTACATCTAGATCTAGCTAATTAGCTAACCCTAGATGTAGCTACTTACTAATTAAGTTAGATCTACCAACTCTTCCTCTTCCTTACCTCTCAACCACATGCATAAAATGAAACCCCCCCCCCCCCCCATGTCTTTGAACTCCTCTTCATAAGTCCTTCCCCTCCCCCCATGTCCCCCCCCCCCAAATCCTCTAGGGCTAGGTGTCTCCATTCCATGCCTCTCCTCTCTACTTCATAGGTATACACCACCATGTGCACATAGCTGGCCTCAACTCGATATCATCGAAGTAATCGGTCCTCTTTCTTTGGTGAGAATGCTCTTTTTTCAACAAAATGAAATGTGTATATTGATTGTTGTGGATATATATGTGAATCCATGTGAGTTGTCAATGTTTTGGCGAAACATTGATTAATTTCCGTTTCGTCAAATTTCTGGCACTCAATATGTCCAATTTTTAGCAAAGGTCATGCCGAATTTTTATATGAATTTGTTGGATCTAATTCCGGTTTGTGGTCCCTTTTGTAGGGACCTCTCGAATGATCGATGTATCATGGATCGAAGTATAAACGGATTGGTAAAGTTTGCCGTTGAAGATATGAAACGAAGGGGTGACACGGAGATATTATGTCAGTGTCGCAGATGCAAAAACGGCCATCTGTTGCCCCGATGTGGCTCTGAGCGTGCACATTTGATGCAATGGGGTTTCATGCCTGGTTATACGCGGCGGACAATGCACGGTGAGGAGGAGGATGTTGACAGTGAAGATATGGAGCACCAAGAGGCCGGGTATGATTATCATCAAGAGGCCGGGCATTATAACGAGCTGACGACGGGCACCCAGGACACGTTGGCTTCGATGGTGCACGACCCTCATGTTAAAGAGCTGCTTCGGAAGAAGACGACTACCGTAAGAGCTGAATCTAGAGAGGCTGACAAGTTGGCAAAACTTGAGGAACACTTCAAAACTCCATTGTATCCTAGTTGTAATCCCAAGCACATGAAGCTCAATGTCACGCTCACGCTTCTAGACATCAAGGCAAAACACAAAAGCACAAACGCAAGCATGGATGCTACATTGGAGTTTCTACATGATGTTTTTCCCGAGGGGAACACATTACCTAGTACTGTCGACGAGGCAAAAAAGGTCGTGTGCCCTCTTGATTTTCCTTACGATAGATACCATGCGTGCATTAATGAGTGTATCATTTACCGGAATGAGTACAAAGATAGAACAAAGTGTCCAAAGTGCGAGGAACCCCGATTCATGCCAGGAAAGAAAACTTCTCGGAAGGTTGTATGGTACTTTTAAATCATGAACCATTTGTAGCGTCTATACGCCAACAAGAAAGACGTGGAGCACATGTGTTGGCACAGGAAGAGGAAGAAGTCCGGTAAAGACGACGGCGTGGTGAGGCACACCGCAGATGGTTGCTAGTGGAAAGCACTCAACTGCACTTACCCGGAATTCGGATCAGAAGCAAGGAACGCCGTGTTGGGTTTGAGTACAGACGGAATTAATCCTTCCGGCAACCAGAGCAGCACACACAACACCTGGCTTGTCTTTGTATGGTTCTACAACCTGCCACCTTGGCTCTGCATGATACGGAAGTACATACACATGGTTATGCTAATTCAAGGGCCGACACAACCGGGGAACGATATTAACTTGTATCTCAAGCTAGTGAAGGAGGAGCTACGCATATTGTGGGACATTCAAGGGGTCAGAACCTGGGACGCCAGCGAAGGACAATATTTCCCTACGAGGGCCGCGTTGCTCACAAAGGTGCATGACTATCTCGGTTATGGATATGTTGCCGGCATGGTGTGCCAGGAACACTGCAGATGTGTTAAGTGTATGGATGATACATCTTTTGTCCAGCTAAAGAACAAAACAGGCGGCCATCACAAAACCATGTTCATGGGGCATCGGAGGTGGCTTAAGGAGGATGATGAGTGGAGAAGTCGTAAAGATCTATTCGATTGTACAATAGAGACTCATGTAAGACCATGCACAAGGAGCGCAAAAGTAATCAGTGAGATGTTGAAGGGTTGGATAAATTGCCCTGTGAATGGAAAAACCAAGAAGGCCCCCCAATCCACTGTTGAAAGTATGGAAAAGGAGGTCTGTTTTTTGGGACTTGGATTATTGGCATCTTTACGATACTCCTCATAGTCTTGATATCATGCATATCACGAAGAACATCTGCAAGAGTTTGGTTGGTACCCTGTTCAACATGCCAGAAAAGTCAAAAGATGGTCCAAAGTCAAGGCAAGACTTGAAAGACCTCAAGATAAGGAAAGAGTTGCACTCAGAAGGTGATGGCCCTTCTCCCCGGGCTTGCTTCAATCTATATGACAAGGAGCTTGATCAAGTTTTCAAGTGCCTCATAGGTATCAAAGTTAGTACTGAGTACTATGAGAGCCCTCACAGATATATAGACTTGAAGAAACACCGGCTCTCCGGAATGAAGTCTCATGACTGTCATGTATTGATGACATAGTTACTTCTGTTTGCAGTTAGCGGAGTATTGGACAAGCATGTCCACGATACACTGCTTGACCTCTGCAATGTTTTCGAGGTTGTCTCTCATAAGTCTATCGGTTTGAAGAGACTAGCAAGGCTAGAAGAATAGATCGTTGTCATACTATGTGAGCTTGGGATCTACTTCCCGCCCGTATTCGTTGACGTTATGGTACATCTGTTGGTCCATCTTGTTGATGAGATCAAAGACTTGGGGCCGGTATTTTTGCACAAAATGTTCCCATTTGAAAGGATGAACGGGATGATCAAGGGATATGTTTGTAACAAGGCCCATACGGATGGAAGCATCGTCCAGGGCTTTCTGGGTGAGGAGTGTGTCTCTTTCTGCACAGATTACATGGATGTCGACAAATATATTGGTATACCAGTCAATAAGCACGCTGACAAGCTCGAAGGATTAGGCAGCTCCATTCTAAAATGGGATTTGCATGTGTACCATGATAACCTAGAGGACGACTACAAGAGAGGTCACAAGGTAGCGTTACAACACATAAAAATGGTCGATCATTGGGCCGATGCACACAAAAGCGCTATAAGAAGAAGGTACAATGAAGCAGGGATAGTGAGGAACGAGGACCAGATTATGAAGGAGCACAACGCTAGCTTCGCAACATAGTTCAAATATCGGATTAAGACAAATCCATTGCCAGCTACTGATCCAACATCAAAGACTCTCTTCGCCTTGGCACATGGCCCCACGTGCAATGTCGTGACCTATCAATCATATGATATCAATTGATACACATTCCATATGGAGGCTAAAGATGAGGATAGTTTGGAACACCAGAACTCAGGAGTGACGATGGAGTCCTTTACCGATGATGTAAAGCAAAGATACTACGGTAGGATTGAGGAGATATGGGAACTTGACTACTCGGGAGAGTACAAGGTAACCATGTTCCGTGTCAGATGGGTGAAGAGTGTCATACGCAAAGAGTGTCATACTCTCCATGCAAGCATCCGGAACTACAAGAGAAGTAATTAAGATAAATCTAACTATAGCATTAAACAATTGGATCCAAAACAGCCCCTTACGGAACAATTCACAAACTAGGGTTTAGGTTTCTATCACTCACGCAACCCATCATCCACAAACTAATTCCACAATGCCTTCCCCTAGGCCCAAAGATGGTGAAGTTTCATGTAGTGGACGTTCACATAACACCACTAGAGTAAGAACAACACAACATAATATCAAAACATTGAATGGGCATCAACTTCACATGATTACTAATAACGAGACTTCTTCCATGTCCTCAAGAACTAATGGAACTACTCACAACTCAACATATTGATCATGATCACAGTGGGTATAAATATATGATTAACAATCTGAGCATAACAATCTTCCACCAATTAAACCAACAAGCATCAACTATAATATGTAATCAACAATACTAGCACCCATAGGTACCAATCTGAGGTTTGATACAAAGATTGAACACAAAGGATGAACTAGGGTTTGGAGATAAGATGGTGCTGATGAAGATGTTGATGAAGATGATGATCCCCATGATGAACAGAGTGTTGGTGATGATGAAGACTTCGATTTCCCCCTCCCGGAAGGAAGTTTTCCCGGCAGAATCGCTCCGCCAGAGATCAAAAGTGCTCCGCCCAAGTTCTGCCTCATAGACGGCGGCGGTAAGGGGCTGCCATTACAGGGTTAGTGGCCAGTAATGCTTTGATGTCCTCCAGTGCTGTGTTGGTCTCGGTTGTCCATTTCAAGCCCCCGGTCTATTTAGGCAGCCAATAAAGGGGAAGTTCCTTTTCGCCGAGGCGCGAGATGAATCAGCTTAGAGAAGCGACGCATCCCGCCAGTCGTTGGATATCCTGGAGCCTTTCGGGTTCTTTAAGCCATGCAAGTGCCCTAATTTTATCAGGGTTTTCCTGGATGCCCCTGTGTGAGACAATGAAACCAAGGAGCTTGCCGGAGGGGACGCTGAAGATGTATTTTTCCGGGTTTAGTTTGATGTTGTACGCACGAAGATTTTTAAACGTCTCGCGCAAATCGCCAATGAGGGTGCTAGCATTCCTTGTTTTGACAACCACGTCCTCCACATAGGCCTCGGTAGTTGTACCGATTTGTGGCTGTAGACACGTTTGTATCATCCGTTGATATGTAGCGCCAGTATTTTTGAGCCCAAACGGCATGGTGTTGAAGCAGAAACGGTCATAAGGGGTAATAAACGCGGTTGTCTCTTGGTCGAATTCCTTCATGTTTATCTGATGGTACCCCGGGTATGCATCTAGGAAGCATAGGATATCATGCCCGGCCGTGGCATCGACTATTTGGTCGATCAGTGGTAGCGGGAAGGGATCCTTGGGGCATGCTTTGTTGACATCCTTGAAGTCAACACATAAGCGCCAGGACTTGTCCTTTTTGGGCACCATAACTAGGTTTGCCAACTAGTCTAGATGTTTGACTTCTCGGATGAATCCGGCCTCTAGCAGCTTGGCCAGTACTTCTCATATTGCATGCCTCTTTGGCTCGAAGAATCTGCGCAATGCATGTTTGACTGGTTTGAATCCAGTGATTATGTTCAGGCTGTGTTCCACAAGGTCCCTTGGGATGCCCGACATGTCAGAAGGGTGCCAGGCGAATATATCCTAGTTTTCGCGAAGAAAGTCATGGAGTGCCGCGTCTAGCATGGCTTCTAGACGCGTTCCAATAGAGGCCGTTTTAGACGGGTCCTTGATACGTTAATTTTGCATCATTATTTCTTATTATAATTTATCCTTTTCTAATGATATATTTCACATTATGATGCAAATCTAATGCCTTTTCTCTCTTAATTTACAAGTTATACATGTAGAGGGGGAATGCCGGCAGCTTTAATTCTAGACCTAAAATAACATCAGTACAGAAAGCAATTCTCCGGAGCTCAAAATAAGATGGGATATTTTGGAGAATTATTTTGGAATATCTAATGATTTATGGAGCAAAGAAGTGCCAGGGGGGACCCACTAAGCCCTCACACGGCCAGAGGCCCGCCCTACCCTCGGGCGTGTGGGCCAGCCGTGTGGGGCCCTCGTGGCTCTTCTCCCGACGTCCTTTGGCCAAAAATCCTAATTACCCTTCAAAAAATCACAAAAAAGTTTCAGGACTTTCCGCCGCCGTCTCGAGGCAGAACCAGGGCAGGAGCACTTTTGCTCTCCGGCGGAGCGATTATACTGGGGATAATTTTTTTCCGGGAGGGGGGAATCGAAGCCTTCATCATCACCTACGTCCCTCTCATCGTGGGAGGCTTCATCTTCTTCAACATCTTCATCAGCACCATCTCATCTCCAAACCCTAGTTCATCTCTTGTGCTCAATCTTTGTATCAAACCTCAGATTGGTACCTGGGGGTGCTAGTAGTGTTGATTACATCTTGTACTTGATGCTTGTTGGTTTAATTGATGGAACATTGTTATGTTCAGATTGTTAAACACATATTTATACCCACTGATCATGATCAATATGATGAGTTATGAGTAGTTCTATTTGTTCTTGAGGACATGGGAGAAGTCTTGATATTAGTAATCTTGTGAAGTTGATACCCGTTCAATGTTTTGATATTATGTTGTGTTGTTTCTCCTCTAGTGGAGTTATGTGAACGTCGACTACATGACACCTCACCATCTTTGGTCCTAGGGATGATGAGTTTGCGGGAGTGATACAAACCTAAAACCTAGTTTGTGAATTATTCCGTAAGGGCTGTTTTGGATCCAATTGCTTAAAGCTATGGTTAGATTTATCTTAATTACTTCTCTTGTAGTTGCGGATGCTTGCATTGAGAGTATAATCTTAAGTAGGCATTTGTTCAAGTAAGAACAACACCTTAGCTCTGATCTAGCCACATAACACTTATCAAGACAATGAACACAAGTGAATGAATCATGGTGAAAGTAACTAGACGATATTCCCGTGTGTACTCAAGAGCGTTTTAATGACTATAAGAAGTACCACCAGCCTATACTTGGCATAATTAAGGATTGGGCTATCTTGCTGCACCTTGCTAATTTGTTACTTATTGCTTTGTTACGAATTATCTTGCTATCAAACTATCCGTCAAAACTATCTTACAGCACTTGCAGTGAAATCCTTGTTGAAATCTGCCTCTCAATTCCTTCAGCTCCTCGTTGGGTTCGACACTCTTACTTATCAAAAGGACTACAATAGATCCCCTATACTTGTGGGTCATCAAGACTCTTTTCTGGCGCCCTTGCCGAGGAGTGTAGCGCTCTGGGTAAGTGGAATTTGGTAAGGAAACTTTTATCGTACGTGCTGATTTTTACCTACACTTGCTATTATGGAAAACAATCCTTTGAGAGGCTTGTTCGGGGTATCTCCACCTCAAGCACAATTGGTAAGAGATGAGCCTCCACCTAGTGAAAATATTTGCTCTGAAATTCCTCTTGGTATTATGGAAAAATTGCATGCTAATCCCTATGCAAGAGATGGAACAATACATCCTGATATGCACTTGCTTTTTATAGATGAACTTTGTGGATTATTTAAGCTTGCAGGATTACCGAGGAATGAAGTTAAAAATAAGTTATTCGCTTTATCTTTGGAGGGAAAAGCATTGGCATGGTTTAGGCTAATGGATGATTCTCACTCATGGGACTGGAGCTGAATGAAGTTGGAGTTCCATAATAAACTCTATCCTATGCATCTGGTTCACCGTGATCAGAATTATATCTATAATTTTTGGCCACGTGAAGGAGAAAGTATCGCTCAATCTTGGGGGAGGCTTAAGGACATAATGTTCAAATAGCCCAATCATGAGCTCTCGAGAGATATTATTGTTCATAATTTTTATGCTAGGCTTTCTCTTTGCGATAAAGAAATGCTTGATTCTTCTTCTGCGGGTTCTTTCTCAAGTAGACAAATTGAATTCAAATGGGATCTTATAGAAAGAATTAAACGCAATGCTAAATATTGCGAATTCGACAAAGGTAATGAGTCAGGTATAAATCTTGAATATGATTGTGTTAAATCCTTTGTTGAAACTCATGCTTTTCATGAGCTGAGTGCAAAATATGGACTTGATTCTAATATAGTTGTTAATTTTTTGCAAGTCCTTTGCAACTCATATTGATCTTCCTAAGGAAAAATGGTTTAAATATCATGAACCTATTAAAGATATTTGTGAAGAACCTACTATTGCTAATACTGAAATAAAAGCTTATACTGTTAATCCTGTTGTGCCTACTGCTTACATTGAGAAACCCCCATTTCCCGTTAGAGTTAAGGAACATTCTAAGGCTGCAACTGTGGTTCACAAAAGTAATATTAAAGCACCTATGCCTTCTAAACAAATTAAAGTAGAACCTTCAATTGCAATGGTTAAAGATCTTTTGGTTGAGAATATTGATGGGCATGTTATTTATTTTTGTGAAGATGCTGCTAGAATTGCTAAACCTGCTAGAAATGAACAGGATAAGAAAGATAAAAATAAAAGAGTTGTTGGCATGCCTGTTGTTTCTTTTAAGATTCGAGATCATTTTTATCATGGATTATGTGATATGGATGCTAGTATAAGTGCTATTCTTTTCTCTCTCTATCAAGAAGTTATGCATGATATTTCACCTGTTGAGATAGAAGAGATTGATGTTACTATTAAGCTTGCGAATTGGGATACCATCTCACCTCTTGGGATTGTGAGAGATGTTGAAGTCTTGTGTGGTAAGATCAAATATCCTACTGATTTCCTCATACTTGGATCTGAACAAGACAATTTTTGTCCCATTATATTTGGTAGACCCTTCTTGAATACTGTTAATGTTGAAATTGATTGTGCTATGGAAAAAGTTAAAGTTAAGTTTGGTGATGAATCTCATGAGTTTAATTTTCCTAAGTTCTCCAAACTACATCATGCTAAAGATTTACCTAATGAAGATGTTATTATTGGTCTTGCTTCTATTGTTGTGCCTCCTACTGATCCTTTAGAGCAATATTTGTTAGATCATGAGAATGATATGCATATGAAAGAAAGAAATGAAATAGATGAAATATTCTTTAGGCAAGAACCTATTTTTAAACATAATTTGCCTATTGAAATTTTGGGAGATCCTCCTCCACCTAAAAGTGATCCTGCGTTTGAATTAAAGAAACTTCCTGATACACTTAAATATGCTTATCTTGATGAAAAGAAAATATATCTTGTTATTATCAACACTAACCTTTCAGTGCTTGAAGAAAATAGATTATTGAAAACTTTAAGGAAACATCGTGCTACAATTGGATATACTCTGGATGATCTCAAGGGCATTAGTCCTACCATGTGTGTACACAAAATTAATATGGAGCCCGATGTTAAACCTGTTGTTGATCATCAGCGCCGCTTAAACCCCAAGATGAAGGAAGTGGTAAGAAATGAAATATTGAAGCTCGTTGAGGTACGTATTATTTATCCTATAGCTGATAGTAGATGGGTAAGTCCTGTTCATTATGTCCCTAAGAAAGGTGTCATTACTATTTCTCCTAATGATAAAAATGAACTTATCCCGCAAAGAGTTGTCACTGCTTATAGATTTCAAAAAATTAAATAAGGCTACTAGAAAAGATCATTATCCTCTGCCTTTCATTGATCAAATGTTAGAAAGATTATATAAACATACACATTTTTGCTTTCTAGATGGATACTCTGGTTTCTCTCAAATACCTGTCTCCCCTGAGGATCAGGAGAAAACTACTTTTGCTTGCCCTTTTGGAACTTTTGCTTATAGATGTATGCCATTTGGTTTATGGAAAGCACCTGCTACCTTTCAAAGATGTATGACTGCTATATTTTCTGATTTCTGCGAAAAAATTGATGAAGTTTTCATGGACGATTTCTCTGTCTATGGGACTTCTTGTGATGACTGCTTGCACAATCTTGATAAAGTTTTGCAGAGACGTGAAGAAACTAGTCTTGTCTTGAATTTGGAGAAGTTCCACTTTATGGTGAATGAAGGTATAGTCCTTGGTCATAAAATTTCTGAGAGAGGTATCGAGGTAGACAAAGCTAATGTCGATGCAATTGAGAAAATGCCGTGTCCGAAAGATATTAAAGGTATACCAAATTTTCTTGGTCATGCTGGTTTCTATAGAAGGTTTATGAAGGACTTCTCTAAAATTTCTAGACCTCTTACTAATTTATTACAAAAAGATGTTCCATTTGTTTTTGCGGATGATTGTGTAGAGGCCTTTGAAATTCTTAAGAAAGCTTTGATTTCTGCTCCTATTGTTCAACCACCTGATTGGAATCTGCCTTTTGAAATTATGTGTGATGCTAGTGACTATGCTGTAGCGGTTGTTCTTGGTCAGAGAGTTGATAAGAAACTGAATGTTATTCATTATACTAGTAAGACCTTGGACAATGCTCAAATAAATTATGCTACTACTGAAAAGGAATTTTTAGCAGTTGTGTTTGCTTGTGATAAATTTAGACCTTATATTGTTGATTCCAAAGTAACTATTCACACTGATCATGCTGCTATTAAATACCTTATGGATAAGAAAGATGCTAATCCTAGGTTGATTAGGTGGGTACTTTTATTACAAGAGTTTGATTTGCATATTGTTGATAGAAAGGGAGTTGATAATCCTGTAGCCGACAATTTCTCTAGGATGGAAAATATTTTTGATGACCCAATTCCTGTTAATGATAGTTTTCCTGATGAGCAATTGGCTGTTATTAATGCTTCATCTTCCCATCATAATTCTTGGTATGCAGATTATGCGAATTACATTGTTAGTAAATATATTCCACCCAATTTTACATATCAACAAAAGAAAAAATTCTTCTATGACTTGAGACATTACTTTTGGAATGACCCACATCTTTATAAAGAAGGAGCATATGGTATTATTAGGCATTGTCTACCTGAGCATGAACAGGAACAAATCATGAGGGATTGCCACTCCAGTCCATATGGAGGGCATCACGCTGGAGACAGTACTGCACAAAAGGTATTACAATGTCGTTTTTATTCGCATGGTAACACTCATATTCTAATTGCTGTTGATTATGTCACTAAGTGGGTAGAAACTATTCCAACTAATAGTGCTGATCATAAGACCTCTATAAAATGCTTAAAGATGTTATCTTTCCAAGGTTTGGGGTCTCTAGATATTTAATGAATGATGGTGGTTCACATTTTATTCATGGTGCTTTTCAGAAAGTTTGAGCTAAGTATGATGTAAACCATAGAGTAGCATCACCTTATCATCCTCAGTCTAGTGGGCAAGTTGAACTGACTAATAGAAAAATGAAGTTAATCTTGCAAAAGACTGTTAATAGATCCAGAAAGAATTGGTCTAAAAAATTAAATGATGCACTCTGGGCTTACAGAACTGCTTATAAAAATCCAATGGAAATGCCCCCTTATAAAATGGTTTATGGAAAATCTTGTCATTTACCTCTTGAATTTGAACATAAAGCCTACTAGGCTACAAAAGAGCTTAATTATGATTTCAAACTTGCTGGTGAAAAGAGTTATTTGGTATGAGTTCTCTAGATGAATGGAGAGCTGAGGCTTATGAAAATGCCAAGTTGTTTAAAGAAAAATTTAAAAGATGGCATGATAAAAGAATTTAGAAATGATAATTTAATGTTGGTGACAAAGTTATTGTGTACATGTCTTATTCCAGACATTTTGCAGGTAAACTTCTCTCCAGATGGGAAGGCCCTTATATCATCGAAGAGGTTTAGCACTCTGGAGCAATCAAAATAAATAACACCGAGGGAAATAAACCAACGGTAGTTAATGGGCAAAGAATTAAACATTATATTGCAGGTAGCCCCATTAACGTTAATTCAGACGTTATTCAAGTAATTATACCAGAAGAATACATAGAAGAGACCTTCCGGGAAACTCCAGAATCCTGAAAAAGGAATAGGTATGTGATACGGTAAGTAAACCGACTCCAAAAATTCCATAAAAATTATTTCTCGTCATTTCGGAATATTTTAAGATTTTAGGGAAAAAGAAGTTGCCGAGGCGGTGCCCGAGGGGCCCACATGGCCTAGGGGCGCACCCTACCCCCTGGGCACGCCACCTAGCCATGTGGGGTCCTTGTACACCTCCCCGACTCCGTTTTCCTCCCGTATGCTTTGTCCTGCATGGTAAAAAATCCTATAAAATCCCCAGGTTGAGCTGACCTCCGTATCGCAAGTATTCCTCCTGTTTTCGTTTTGAGCTATTTTCTGTCAGGATTTCGAGCTCTAGTTCATCATGTCATCTCAAGATTCCGATGGTGAGAGCTATGTTGCCTATCTAAATACCTCCCCCGGTCTCTATGACCAAGTCGTTGACTATTAGTGGGCAACTGAGGAAGAGGAAGATGCTGATTTGGAAAGGATGGAATGCTCAAGCGAAGAAGAAGAAGATGTCCCTCTACCCCAACCTGGGGACATGCATGTTGAATTTAAGAAGTCAAGCCTGCCCAACTCGGCAGGAGCTATTAATGTTCAGAATAATCCTTCTCGTCGGGTGCAGGAAAATATGTCTACATCCATTAACATTCCCCCTCTAGTGGCTGGAGTACTAGGGGTTACAGATAAATTACGAGCTCAGATCAGGGATCTCAATCAGAAGATCAACACTCTTGAGGAGGAGAACCGCATCCTTCGTGGGATCATTGCAAAGAGGATACCACCTCCATCACTAAAGAAGGAAATTTGAGTATTCGGGTATGGACACCACCCTTGGCTTGTTCCAAGCTTGGGGGAGGTGCCTCGGTATCGTATCATCACCCTTATTATTATTATTATCTATATTAGTTCGATCCTCAGTTATATTGTGGTTAGGAAAAGTTATAGTATGAAATAGTTTGCAATGTGTACTATCATTCCCTCGTGTTATCGTTGTATCCATTGGTGAGAGTTTGTGTTTGCTTCTTCATTATTCTATATCTTAGCATTGCAATTCAATTTCATATGCTTTCTTCATGAGAAGTAGTGACTTCACATTGGGTGTAGGAAGTAAATTTTGTTGGAGTGTGACAAATGTAGCTTTGGTCATTGAGCAATTCATGAAATATTAGTACAAGGAAGAGAGATTTTGCATGCAAATATACTATCTTGGATATCTTTTGTGATTGTGAACCCCCATCAAATATTTTCATACATGATCAAATAGTTGATGTTGGACAAGGAAGAAAACGTAATGAGTTATGTTTATGTATATTTGCATAGAAGTTATATTGTCATGGATCCTCCAAGATGTGGTATTTGCTTATAATCTTTGCTAGCCAATTACTTCTGCACTAAGTAGAGATACTACTTGTGCATACGAAAACCCTTAAACCCAGATTCTTTTTCTGAGAGTCTACTATATCTACCTATGGATTGAATAAGATCCTTCAAGTAAGTTGTCATCGGTGCATGCAAATAGAAATTTGCCTTAAATATGTATGATCTTTTATTGGAAGGGAAATAAGCTCTGTACGAACTTGTGCTGGTGGAGTAATAAAAGAGATAGACTACTCAATAAAGGCCACTCTCGAAAGGGGCAATATTAAAGTGATGTTCCTTTTCATTAAAAACTCATACATCTAAATCCAAAAAGTGCATGACAACCTCTGCTTCCCTCTATAAAGGGCCAATCTTTTACTTTTTAATGTTGAGTCAGTTTCTCCTTATTCCAACCTCATATTCTCTACTTGGCAAATATCATATGGTGGGGAAAGATCCAGGCACATATACCCAGTTGAATATATATTATCATGAGTTATTATTGTTGACAATTATCTCTATGATAGTGAGTTGGGAGGTGAAATATTAAACCCCCATCTTCCTCTGTGTCTGATGGAAACAGTTTGTTCTAAAGAAATTTATTCTCTTGAGTGCCAGCAATTAGTAGAAGACTAAATGATAGTTGAGTATGTTTAATTTGCTGTATCAAAAGCTCTTACATAGACTCTTCTGAAGAATAAGATGAATTGCAATTGTTTGATGACTGAAATCATGGTTTGTTGGGCTCCAATAAAGTTTATTGTTTATAACTTAGCATGTGAATTGATCATTACTTGATCATAAGAAGTTGCTGAAAGAAAGTTGCTGTTTATGATATATATATATATATATATATATATATATAATGATGTTGGTAAATATGATGCTGCCATGTCTGTATTCTTTATTATCGACACCTCTCTCTATAAACTTGTGGTCATGTTTACCGAGCTCGGTATTCGCTTGGGGACAAGCAGAGTTTAAGATTGGGGGAGCTGATACGTCCATTTTGCATCATTATTTCTTATTATAATTTATCCTTTTCTAATGATATATTTCACATTATGATGCAATTCTAATTCATTTTCTCTCTTAATTTACAAGTTATACATGGAGAGGGGCAATGCCGGCAGCTAGAATTATGGACCTAAAATAACATCAGTATAGATGAGATGGGAATTTTTGGAGAATTATTTTGGAATATATAATGATTTATGGAGCGAAGAAGTGCCAGGGGGGACCCACCAGGCCCTCACATGGCCAGGGGGCGCGCCCTACCCCCTAGGCACGTGGGCCAGCCGTGTGGGTCCCTCGTGGCTCTTCTCCCGACGTCCTTTGGCCATAAAATCCTAGTTGCCCTAGAAAAAATCACAGAAAAGTTTTGGTACTTTTCGCCGCTGTCTCGAGGCGGAACCTGGGCAGGAGCACTTTTGCTCTCCGGCGGAGTGATTCCGCCGGGTATACTTCCCTCCGGGAGGGGGAAATCGAAGCCTTCATCATCACCAAGGTCCCTCTCATCGTGGGAGGCTTCATCTTCATCAACATCTTCATCAGCACCATATCATCTCCAAACCCTAGTTCATCTCTTGTGCTCAATCTTTGTATCAAACCTCAGATTGGTACCTGGGGGTGCTAGTAGTGTTGATTACATCTTGTAGTTGATGCTTGTTGGTTTAATTGGTGGAAGATAGTTATGTTTAGATTGTTAAACACATATTTATACCCACTGATCATGATCAATATGATGAGTTGTGAGTAGTTCTTTTTGTTCTTGAGAACATGGGAGAAGCCTTGTTATTAGTAATCATGTGAAGTTAATACCTGTTCAATGTTTTGATATTATGTTGTGTTGTTTCTCCTTTAGTGGTGTTATGTAAACGTCGACTACATGACACTTCACCATCTTTGGGCCTAGGGGATGACATTGTGGAATTAGTTTGTGGATAATGGGTTTGCGGGAGTGATAGAAACCTACACCCTAGTTTGTGAATTATTCCGTAAGGGGCTGTTTTGGATCCAATTGCTTAAAGCTATGGTTAGATTTATCTTAATTACTTCTCTTGTAGTTGCGGATGCTTGCAAGGAGAGTATAATCATAAGTAGGTATTTGTTCATGTAAGAACAGTACCTTAGCTCCGATCCACCCACATAACACTTATCAAGACAATGAACGCAAGTCAATGAATCATGGTGAAAGTAACTAGACGATATTCCCGTGTGTCCTCAAGAGTGTTTTAATCAATATAAGAAGCACCACTGGCCTGTCCTTGGCATAATTAAGGATTGGGCTATCTTGCTGCACCTTGCTACTTTGTTACTTATTGCTTTGTTACAAATTATCTTGCTATCAAACTTTTCGCCAAAACTATCTGACAGCACTTGAAGTGAAGTCCTTGCTGAAATCTGCCTATCAATTCCTTCTGTTCCTCGTTGGGTTCGAAACTCTTACTTATCGAAAGGACTATGATAGATCCCCTATACTTGTGGGTCATCAGTCCTCGGGAAGGATATGGATTTTGACCGTTTGGAATCGACAACGTCATTGCTATTGACCATTGCCCGTAGCTCGGATAACTCCTCGGCTGCTAAGGCCTTGGATTCCGCCTCAATGGGTAAAGCTGTAGTCCTGTCTTCGGCTTTAAATGAATGATCAGGGTCGCCATCAATTGTGACCACGCCATAGGGCCCAGGCATTTTCAGTTTCATATATGCATAATGGGGTATAGCGTGGAACTTGGTAAATACAGATCGCGAGCAAGGCCTGGTAGCCACTCTGTAATGGGACTATATCAAAGTTTAATGCCTCGACCTGATAATTATCGAGAGTTCCAAATACCACATCAAACATGACTTTTCAGGTGCAGGGCACTTCTTTGCCAGGAATAATGCCTTTAAAGGTGGTCTTGCTCGGCTGAATGCGAGACATATCGAACTGCATCTTTTGTAGTGTTTCCTCGTAGATGAGGTTAAGGTTGCTACCTTTGTTCCATTAGGACCTTTGATATGCAATAGCCATCAATTATGGCGTCGAGGACGGGAGCGGAAACTTTTTGCCAATGGTCTCCCCCCGATTGATCTTGATGATCAAAAGTGATCAGAACGTCCGACCACTTGGCATCCGGTGTCGTCATGTTTTTGGTGGTACATATCTCTCGAAGAGCTCTCTTCCATTGATTTCATGAGGAGTGCATCTCATAAATCATGTATACGTCCTTGACTTCGGACGGGTATTGTCCTTGGTCGTGGTAGATCCTTATACCCCAGTTCTGTCAATTATCAGGGTTATCGAGGCAAGCAAGGCCCCCTTTTGCCACCTGCCTGAGTATCCGAAAGTGTCTATTTCTGGGGGTAGCCGGTTTATCCGACGTGGCGGAGTGGATTGCGCATGGCTGGTTGAGTATGCTATCCAGCCATGATTTGCCATCGTTGCCGCCTATCCGGCTCTTTTTGCGTGGGAGCTACTTGCCGTGTTCGTCAATGTTGTTCCGTTTAGATCTATGGTTGTGGAGGCTGCACTTGCCTTCCTTTGCCATCTCGGGTGATCTCGAGCTGGGGCCTTGGCACTCCTCCTTGGTTAACCATGCATCCTCCATGGCGCAATAGTTCATCAGTAGGTCGAAGAGTGCGGCAAACGTCCTTGGGCGATGGCGAGCGATGTCCATGGTGACCCATTCATCTTGTATATTAAGGCGGAATGCCACAAGGGCTTCTGCGTCCTCACAGTCTAGGATCTCGTTCTTCTTTGACAGAAAACTAGACCAGACTTGTTGGACTGTTTCGCTTGGCATCTGGATGATGAACGATAGATCCTAGATGCCGGTTTATCCGGTGTTCCCGAGGCAGTACTCGAGATGGGTGGTGGGAGGGAGCGAAATCTTGATTTCAATCCAATCTGACATTGGTCATGATGGTGTCCTGGACTAGGGTGTACTCACCATGTAGTCTACCGGCCAGGAGGGCCGGGCCGAGGACCCCTGTGGCGGTTCTATCCTGGGCTACTTTGGGCAGCCCATGACTCATACGGGGAAGATTCCACAAGACTTAGCATACAAGACAAGGACTCCTCTCTAGCGACGTAGCCGACGAGGACTCCTGTTATCCTAGGCCTCCGGTACATTATATAAGTCGAGGCTAAGCTAGTCGATAGATGATCTAGAATCTCAACTCAAACATACACGATCTCGAGGTAGATCAACATGTACTCGATACTCTCCCAATCAATACAATCAAAGCAGGACGTAGGGTATTACCTCTTCGAGAGGGCCCAAACCTGGGTAAAATTTGTGTCCCCATGTTCCTGTTACCATCGCACAACGAATACCAGATCCAGACCCCCTACCCAAGATCTGCTAGATTTAGCTTCATCATTGGTGGCCCATACAGGTCCCGCTGCATAGTCATCGCGGTACGATGGGAATTCAGATCGTATTCAGCGCGATCTATGCTCTAGGACGAATCTTGAACTTCGGCATCGACTTGGCTGGTCACCTCGGCCAAGCCGAGGACTACCCCCAAGGTCAGATCATCAAGATTGTACGGGTGTCTTCATCAACATCAAACTTTGATCTCAACCGAGATCATGAAAAACTTCGTCCATGGAGCCCGGGGGTTCTATGTTAACATTGCCCTCCTGCGTCCGTGCAGAATTTTTCGGATAGCGGAATCATTTGGGTCATCCCCGCATCCTCGGACAACACTTTGATGATTCCTTCGGTGGCTTGTATGGACTTGGTCCTACAACAACCTTGTAAAATTTCATCGCGTTCCGATGGAGGAATCTCCGGCAATCGCCGATATACCGAAGCCCTGATGGATCTAGGTGGAAATCCATGCAAGTTCAGCACGAGGAGTCAATCAGCCAGCTCGGACATCCTTTACAAGATCCAACCATTCATATGCTGTGGAATTTTCTTGTGAACAACCCCTCAAAATTTGAGAGCGATCCAACATTGTAAACTCCGGGATGAGTTCGAGGAGTGCGTCAATTCTCGAATATGTTTTCTGCGTGCAAATGAATCCGACCCGAGTTCATCTTTTGCATGAATGGGTTACAGGATGTCCTTTTTGGAGGAATTTTTTTCCTAGGGTATTGTGTTTTGTTCTCAAACACGTGCCTACAATTTTTTAGCCTTTTCCAAGATGCTCTTCACGGTCACGCCAGTGTCAAATCTGTCCGACCATGTCGCTCCACGGATGCCGACCTGCGCAAGCCACGCCGTCGCTTCATCGGACCGACGTCAACCACATCGCATCGTGGTGCTGAGGAGGAGTTCGGTATCGCCAAGACCACATCGCCGCCCCACGGAGTGTGCGGGCCGGACGCGACGACATCGCCGCACCATCACTTCCTCAAGCCGACGCCAATTGCGTCATGGATTCTGACCTGCGTCGGCATCGCCGCGCCGTCGCTTCATCGAGCCGATATCCACCACGCCGACCTGCTCCATCACGTCGGCTGACGTAGGGGCTCCGTCGTGACCTCATCGACCTACTCCGTCACCTTGGTTGGACCGGGGGCTTCGCCATCGTTTCATCGACTTGCTCTAGGCGCTCCAGCGTCAATGCACCGACCTGCTAAGTCACCTTGGCTTTACCGAGGGCATCGCCCCGAAACATCAGCCGTGCTGTGTCGCTATTTCGTCAAGCCAAGCTCTTCACTCTACCACATCGGACCGGTTTGGGGGCTGGGACCTCAGCCAGGCCGAGTACTACGCACCATGTCGGATCTGTCAGAGATCGATGGGCGTCTTCGTCCTGCCGCAAGCACGGACCGCGCCATCAACGCTAAGGGCATTAACCAGCTAAGCCGCTTTTATGCTTCAATTTTTTCAAAAATTAATTTTTTAAGTTTGGTGAGGCATTATATATGTGGTATATTAACCTGCCGGATTATTAGTGCACGCATATTTTCTGCACTATCTTGTGTACGCAGATGTTCGGTGATGCCAATGTGTAATCCAGTTTACACTATTGCCACCGTCCCAGGGCAATCTGAGCAGCTATCGCTACCACGACTATCTGCGAGATGCTCTGGCCGGTTTCTCATCCACGGTTCAGCGGACATCTCACTCCAATCCGGCCTGCCCTGCGAATTTGGACTTCATCACGCCATCATCACATCGCATCGACGCTCTCGTTCCACGAATTCTGACCTACGTCGACATCTCCGCGCCGCTACTCCTTCGATCTGACTTCGACGCGCATGCCATATCTCTCTAATTATTTATTTCGCATAAATTAATTATGCACATGAAGTATTTTTTGTTATTTTTTCTGACCTGCACTAATTTATGTGAGTAGGAAATCTACTTTGATGACGCCACCTCGTCGAGCTGACGTCGTCATCCCACCTGCTTCGACCAAGTTGTGTCATCACTGCGGCGAGCCGCCTTGTTCCGGCGTCCCCGCACCGTCATCCCGTTGGACAAACATCAACCCCATGGTATCGCCACCTCGGCTGGCCGACCTGCATCGACGTTGTTGTCCCGAGGGTTCAGAGCTATGCCAACATTGCCGCACCGTTACTACACCGAGCATACATTGGCCGCTCATGCCGTGACCCTGTCGATCTGCCTTTGGCATCCAGGCTATATCTCTTCCATTATTTATTCTGTAGAAATTAATTATGCAAAGTAATTATTATTATTATTATCATTATTATTTTTCTAGCTTGCACTACTTCATGTGTGCAGGTAATTAACTTTGACCGTGACACGCCGTCACCTCGGCAAGGCAACGTCGTCGTCCCGCCTGCATCGATCAAGTTGCATTGTCACCTCAGTGATTCGCCCTATGCCGACATCGCCGCGTCGTCCCTTGGTCGAGCCGACGTCGACCATGCCGCGCCGTCATACTAATTTAGGTTGCCCCGTACTGCAACCCTGCCAATCAGGCTTTGGCGTTCAGGCTATATGTTTTCCATTATTTATTTCGCATAAATTTATTGTGCAAACATTTTTTTTGCTTCAGTTTGCACCGCTTTATGTGTGTAGGTAAATCAAATTCGACTGCATTATGCAGCCACCTCGGTGAGCCGGCATCGTCAAATAGGAAGAAGCGCTCCACACACTCTCCTATGAATAGGGACAGTTTGGTCGGGAACCCATTAGAGGTACTAGTAAACCCAAAGGAGGCAGCGGAGCACAACCGAAATATTATCCCCGGCTAGAGGCCGGAGAAACAGGCGTCATGCCAGAGCTCGGAACCCAAGCATCAAGGTTTGGGCAAAGAACCATTCAAGCTATGCGCAGCTAGTTCTATCCGAAAATGTCAAAAGCTCAGACGGGACGTCGAACCTAGTCATTATAGCAAACAGGGATAACTCCTATTACCTTGGGTCTCACACCTTGTCAGTCACCACATAGTGGAACCACATGTCATACCCGGTGATGGTGTCCTGGACTGGGGGATGCTAGCCACGTCGGCTGCCGGCCAGGTGGGCCGGGCCGAGGACCCTGATGTCTACTACGCAACCTTCTGCTTGTAGACTCGTGTTGGGCCTCCAAGCGCAGAGTTTTGTAGAACAGTAGAAAATTTCCCTCAAGTGGATGACCTAAGGTTTATCAATCCGTGGGAGGCGTAGGATGAAGATGGTCTCTCTCAAACAACCCTGCAACCAAATAACAAAGAGTCTCTTGTGTCCCCAACACACCCAATACAATGGTAAATTGTATAGGTGCACTAGTTCGGCGAAGAGATGGTGATACAAGTGTAATATGGATGGTAGATATAGGTTTTTGTAATCTGAAAATATAAAAACAGCAAGGTAACTAATGATATAAGTGAGCACAAACGGTATTGCAATGCTTAGAAACAAAGCCTAGGGTTCATACTTTCACTAGTGCAAGTTCCCTCAACAATATATACTCACATAGTTGAATCATATGTAAATCCCTCACGTGCGGCAAAGAGTTCACTCCAAAGTCACAAATAGCAGAGAACAAACGAAGAAATTATTGTAGGGTACGAAACCACCTCATAGTTATCTTTTCCGATCAATCTTATGAGCTATCCCTATAAGTGTCACGAACAGCCCTAGAGTTCGTACTAAGATAACACCTTAAGACACACATCAACCAAAACCCTAATGTCACCTAGATACTCCAATGTCACCACGAGTACCCATGGGCTTGATTATACGATATGCATCACACAATTTCAGATTCATCATGTTCAATCCAACAAAAAGAACTTCAAAGAGTGCCCCAAAGTTTCTACCGGAGAGTCAAGACAAAAACATGTGCCAACCCCTATGCATAGATTCCCAAGGTCACGGAACCCGCAAGTTGATCACCAAAACATACATCAAGTGGATCAATAGAACATCCCATTGTCACCACGGATATCCCATCGCAAGACATACATCAAGTGTTCTCAAATCCTTAAAGACTCAATCCGATAAGAAAACTTCAAAGGGAAAACTCAATTCATCACAAGAAGATAGAAAGGGGAAAACTCCATATGATTCATCTATATTAATAAATCTCGCGGTACATCAAGATCATGCCATCTCAAGAACACGAGAGAGAGAGAGAGAGCAAACACATAGCTACTGGTACATACCCTCAGCCCCGAGGATGAACTACTCCCTCCTCGTCATGGAGACTGCCGGGATGATGAAGATGGCCTCCGGTGATGGTTTCCCCCTCCGGCAGATTACCGTAAAAAGGCCCCAAGATGGGATCTCACGGGAACAGAGGCTTGCGGCGGCGGAAAAGTATTATCGTGGCTCTTTTTGGTATTGGGGGAATATTTCTGAATTTATCGGCGAAGAGTTAGGGTTGGAGGAGCTACGGGGGGCCCACAAAGCCAGGGGGGCGCCCCCCCCTAGGGCCGCGCCCTGGTGGCTTGTGGCCCACCCGTAGGTCTTCTGGCCTCCTCTCCAAGTCTCCTGGGTTCCTTCTGGTCCAAGAAAAATCATCGTAGAATTTTATTCCGTTTGGACTCCGTTTGATATTCCTTTTCTGCAATACTCAAAAACAAGGAAAAAAACATAAATTGGCACTAGGCACTAGGTTAATAGGTTAGTCCCGAAAATAATATAAAATAGCATATTAATGCATATAAAACATCCAAAATAGATAATATAATAGCATGGAACAATAAAAAATTATAGATATGTTGGAGACGTATCAAGCATCCCCAAGCTTAATTCCTGCTCATCCTCGAGTAGGTAAATGATAAAAACAGAATTTTTTATGTGGAATGCTACCTAACATATTTATCCATGTAATATTCTTTATTGTGGCATGAATGTTCAGATCCATAAGATTCAAAACAAAAGTTTAATATTGACATAAAGGCAATAATACTTCAATCATACTAACAAAGCAATCGTGTCTTTTTCAAAATAACATGGCCAAAGAAAGTTATCCCTACAAAATCATATGGTCTGGCTATGCTCCATCTTCCCCACACAAAGTATTTAAATCATGCACAACCCCGATGACAAGTCAAGCAATTGTTTCACACTTTTTATGTTCTCAAACTTTTTCAACTTTCGCGCAATACATGAGCGTGAGCCATGGATAAAGCACCATAGGAGGAATAGAATATGGTGGAGGTTGTGAGGAAAAGGAGAAGATATTCTCACATCAACTAGGCATATCAACGGGCTGTGGAGATACCCATCAATAGATATCAATGTGAGTGAGTAGGGATTGCCATGCAACGGATGCACTAGAGCTATAAGTGTATGAAAGGTCAAAAAGAAACTAAGTGGGTGTGCATCCAACTCGCTTGCTCACGAAGACCTAGGAAAATTTGAGGAAGCCCATCATTGGAATATACAAGCCAAGTTATATAATGAAAAATTCCCACTAGTATATGAAAGTGACAAAATAGGAGACTCTCTAACATGAAGATCATGGTGCTACTTTGAAGCACAAGTGTGGAAAAAAGATAGTAGCATTGTCCCTTCTCTCTCTCTTTTTTTTTGGTGGGCATCTTTGGCCTCTTTTTTTTTGGGCTTCCTTGGCCTCTTTTATTATTTGTAAAGTCCGGAGACTCATCCCAACTTGTGAGGGAATCATAGCTTCCATCATCCTTTCCTCACATGGGACAATGCTCTAATAATGATGATCATCACACTTTTATTTACTTACAACTCAAGAGTTACAACTCGATACTTAGAACAAAATATGACTCTATATGAATGCCTCCGACGGTGTACCGGGATGTGCAACGGTCTAGCATAGCAAATGACATTAATGAAAACATCACGCTAGCTATCTTACGATCATGCAAAGCAATATGCCAATGATGGTGCGTGTCATGATAAATAGAACGGTGGAAGTTGCATGGCAATATATCTCGGAATGGCTATTGAAATGCCATAATAGGTAGGTATGGTGGCTGTTTTGAGGAAGGGTATATGGTGGGTTTAATCAAACTTTTATATCGCGGGCTAAGTTATTTCGCGGCAGGCTCCTGGCAAAGCTACAGCAGCTATAGCTGCAGATAGCGGCCGCTAAGCCATTTCGCGGGAACAGTGCACGTGCATGTTTATTTCACCTCAAAATTAGTACATATGCATATTTGTATCAAAAAAACAGGGGATTTTCAGCAAAAAAACAGAGTATTTTCAGTATGAATTCAGACATGACAAATATAATAGAGGTCTGCACCAGTTCAATAGATAAGCTCTCAAGGTCTGCAGCAAGTATAACATCACCAGTTCAACACTTAAGTTCATGAAGTCTGAATAATAGTACAGCAATATTACTACAGGTCCACTACATGCATCACTTCACAAATCATTGGCTAGTTTTCCAAAAGCACACAATAAATGATAGGATAATGAGCGGCATAAGGAAGTTCGTAGAGAAACTAACAACCTCACATGTCAGAATCGGAACTCATGTTAGTGTCGCCGTTGTCGTCGTCACTTTCTGAAGCAGAAGAAGCAGAGAGCAGATCATCTTGAGGAGTAACAGGGATCATCTTCTTCTTCTTACCATAGATACCCCTCTTCCTTTTAAGTGGATTAATTTCCAAAGTTGATGGTCCAGCTAGTTCTTGTTCTTGATCTTCACCGTCAGCTTGTTCTTCAGCAACAATTGGCACCACACCGGTGATCCATTCATTGGCATCATCTTCTAAGACATCAACCACCTGCTTCTCAATGGGGTCCCTGGTTTTTTGTAGTTTTTTGTCCTTCAGCTTGGAGTTGAACTTGATGAACACAAGGTCCCTCATCCTATCATGCAGCAGCCTGCTGTGTCTCTTTGTGTGAACCTACAAAGTGAACAAATGAAGAGTGTGAACAAAAACATGAAACAAACAATGCATGAAAGTGTAAAAAATGAATTAATGTACTTACTAGATCAAATACACTCCAGTTCCTCTCACAAGCAGAGGAACTACATGTCAAACCAAGTATCCTTGCAGCCAAGATCCTTAGTTTCGGAGCACTTGTCCCATGGTTCATCCACCATTTAGCTTCAACATAAAACAAGTGGGACATGTTAGGAAACCTTTGGGCAGGATAACATCATAAGAAACAATTATTAGGCAACCATTTACCTGGATCAAACCTTTTGTTTTTCCTTTGCCGTATAACAATGTCCCTTCCAAATGACCCTATCCCCTCTTGATAATGGTCAATCTCATCAATTATTTCTTCTTGCATGATAGGATCTTCAATCATCTTTGAAATACAAGTTATTAGTCCTTCTTTGAAACTACCATCAATCTCAATATCAAGCTTGTTTGCATAATAGTAGTATGGGTTCAAGTAGTATCCAGCCATATGTAATGGACTCTTCAACTTGTTGTCCCATCTCTTGTCAATGATGTCCCACACTTCCAGAAATCGAGATTTGTCATTGTCAAATCTCACGGAGATCTCTTTCTTTGCATCCACCATACAACCATGAAGAAACCCCATTGCCGGCACATCGCTATCCATCCTCCTCAAAAGATTTGCCATTGGCTCAAAGAAATTGACAGCGGTATCTACTGCCTTCCAAAAAGTTTCAGAGCGAACAGTTTTATTCTTCAATCATACCCTTTCCCTTCTTTTGTCCGTCCATGCATCTGTCATGATAGTACATCCAGTGAGCTTCCATGCTTCTTTATGTCCATTGAATCCTTCCTTGACTTTCTTCTTGCTCTTCTGCAAGAAAGGGCCACTCATTTCATGAGGAGTGGGTCCTTTCATGTCTGTTCCAAATGTCCCAACCGCTTCTAGCATCAGTTCAAAGCTTGGAAGTAGGACTGCATTGTGGGCAATGCCTGCTTCATAGAAGAACTGACAAACGTACTCACAAGCATGAATCCTCCTCTCTTCCCTTCTTTGAGTAGACAACTTGGTTTGCAACTTTGTAGAAAAGCCTCCCCCCCTTCCTTGCAGCCACAACCTCTTCTGATGTCTTGATGCAAAACTTATCCATAGAACCACATGTGGTGCCCTTACTCTGTCGTTTCCCTGATAATAGAAGCAAACCACCACCACTACCACCGCCTAAGATGTCATCTTCATCAGCAGCCCTACCATCATTTCCATCCAAAGTGACATCACCTCTGCGTATTGCTGCTTCCCTGGCCTTCTTTTCCTTTGCTTCATCTTTCTTTGAGATCAACTCCCTCATCTCTTGCTTTACATCAGCAGGAACTTGTTGGCACAAAATGACATTTTGATACTTGACATTTGCAAGGTGGTACTTCATTCGAGTAATACCACCAATGTAAACACCATGGCAGAACTTGCATTCCACGGAGGCCTTCTTGGTCATGTCCGGAATTGTGCAATGCTTCCATGCTGGATCATCTGAGTTCACAGGCGGTACATGAGGTGCTGGGATTATCGGTGAAGTGCTTGACCCAGCCAAGCCTACAAAAATCAAATGGACATATATACAAATTAAATCAATGTGAAATGAGTTACTGAGAGCATTCTACAATTATACATTAAGAGATAATTGTTGGATCGAGACCTAATAATTAATTCCTGCAACCATAGTGGCATGGCATCACACACAGTACACTGCAAAGTACCTCTCTGTTACACTCACATGACAAATAATTAACACCCCTCATTCTCTTTACACAGATATTAAAAGTAGAATATGGAAGTAGCACAACAGATAGCAACATCTTTGTTCTTCACAAATGTTCTTGAGCTGTCACTTATTCACTTCACACAAGCAAATTAAAGTAGCAGAGCATGCAGATCCGTATAGTTTATGTTGAATTTGAATCTGAATTTACAGGCCATCATCTAAAGAAAAAATTGAGTGGCAGATCTGTAAAGTTTATGATGAAAACCTAAGCTACAAACTGAACCTAAGCTACAACCTGAACCTGAACCTGATTAATTCACAAGCCACCACTCGCTTCAAGTAGGTCAGGGCACCACAAGCATATTAGCAAATAGATCACGGCATCACAATCTGAACCTGAACCTAAGCTACAATCACAACCTGAACCTAAACCTAAATCTAAGCTAAAACCTGAACCTGTCATGTGCATATGTTGAATCAACCAACAAATAAAGGATGGATATAATCAAAGGGCTCCTGTACCTCCTGGCGATGTGGAAAGACCGGGTGTTGGAGCCGTGTGAGACTGAGATGTCATGGTCGTGCCTGATGCCTTGCCGTGGTCGCTGCCTGGCCGCCTTGCCTCCTCCCCGTAACTGAATCAGCTTGCGGTGAAGAAGAAGTCTGGCCGCCGACTGCAGCTAGCAAGAACAGCAGCCGCCACAACCTTTTTCGATGGGAGGGAGGAAGGGAATGGGGACCGGGACACGCTGCTAGGTTTAGGAGCTCCTATATATATCCTGAGAAATTTGGGCCGTTTTCTGGTCTGTTCGGGCCGTTCTGGTTCAGACTTTGGGCCCATCCAGCGAAACTGCAGTGACTGCGACGCCGAATCGCCCTGTTTCGCGCGCGATCGCCCGGTTAGCGGCATATCGCGGATTTTCATCGATTGCTTCGCGGGGAGCCTCCCAGCCCGCGATAGCGGCGCTATCGCTCAGTTTTCGCCGGCGATTTAAAAGTTTGGGTTTAATGCACCGGTGAATAGTTGCGCGGTACTAGAGAGGCTAGCAAAGGTGGAAGGGTGAGAGTGCGTATAATCCATGGGCTCACATTAGTCATAAAGAACTCACATACTTATTGCAAAAGTCTATTAGTTATCGAAGTAAAGTACTAGACGCATGGTCCTAGGGGATAGGTTGGTAGGAGTTAACCATCGCGTGCTCCTGACCCTCACACAAAGGATGACAATCAATAAACAAATCATGCTCCGACTTCGTTACATAACGGTTCACCATACGTGCATGCTACGGGAATCACAAACTTTTAACACAAGTATTTCTACCAATCCACAATTACTCACTAGCATGAATCTAATATCACCATCTTTATATCTCAAAACTATATGCAAGGAATCAAACTTCTCATAGTATTCAATGCACTTTATATGAAAGTTTTTATTATATCCCTCGTGGATGCCCATTATATTAGGACTAAATTCATAACCAAAGCAAATTACCATGCTGTTTAGAGACTCTCAAAATAATATAAGTGAAGCATGAGAGTTCAATAATTTCTATAAAATAAAACCACCGCCGTGCTCTAAAAAGATATAAGTGAAGTACTAGAGCAAATTGACAAACTACTCCAAAAGATATAAGTGAAGATTAATGAGTAGGTAAACAATCAAGTAGCTATGTGAGGGATCTCTCTCAATAAATATTTTCAGATATGAGTTTTTTTTATTCAAACAGCAAACTAAATAAAAATAACATTCCAAGGATAGCACATATCATGTGAAGAAGCAAAAACTTAGGTTCAACCGATACTAACCGATAATTGTTGAAGAAGAAAGGTGGGATGCCAACCGGGGCATCCGCAAGCTTAGATGCTTGAGACTTCTTGAAATATTAATTAGGGATGCCTTGGGCATCCCCAAGCTTGAGCTCTTGCGTCTCCTTAATTCCTCTCATATCATGGTTTCCCTAATTCTTATAAACTTCATCCACACAAAACTCGAAAAAAAACTCGTGAGATAGGTTAGTACACATAAGAATAAATCAACACTTCATATACTGCCAATACAAGTTGCACAATAATTTTCAAACATCATCTACTGTTTACTATCTTTTCCACAATTTATATCTACCAATATAGGCTATGGAAACTATAGGATAAGTAGATAACAAAATTATGACCGCAATCTGTCCAAACAGAACAGTATGTAGCAATCTATTAAACTAGTGTACTTATATAACTCAAAAAATTATGAATATTTAGGACATGCTAAATAATTTATGTGAAAATACTGTGTAAAAATTTCAGAAACTTTCCACGTTCCAATAAAATAAGAAAATTCAAACACTACAGCAAAAGTTTCTGTTTTTTACACAGCACACATCAAACATGCAATGCAAGCATCCTAAGGCAATTCATGGAACTTTTTATTGAAAAACAAGATTACAAATAACAACTAACAGAGAACAAGAAAATAAAATGACACTCCAAGCAAAACTCATATTATGTGACGAATAAAAATATAGCTCCAAGTAAGATATACCGATAGTGTTGAAGATGAAAGAGGGGATGCCTTCCGGGGCATCCCCAAGCTTAGGCGCTTGAGTCTTCCTTGGATATTACCTTGGGTGTTCCTTTGGCATACCCAAGCTTAGGTTTTTCCCACTCCTTATTCTCCTCATATTGGTGTCTCACCCAAAACTTGAAAACTTCAATCACACAAAACATAACGGAACTTCGTGAGATGGGTTAGTATAATAAATAAAGATAATTCACTTAGGTACTGTCAAGACAAGATTCAGAATTGTTCCCACATGATACCTACTGTATTCTACCATTACCATAATTTATACCACTAAATATAACCTATGAAAACACTAAAACAAGCAAACTATGCATGCAAAACAGAATCTGTCAAAAACAGAACAGTATGTGAAGATCTGTAGTGTACCCATACTTCCATGTCTCTGAAACTTCTGAAAAATTAGGACAACCTGAAGACTTTGTATATGAAAACTGTGTAAAAATTTCAGATCATTATCACGCACCAGTAAAAGATTAAAATGCCTGTACTGGAGTCAAAAGTTTCTGTTTTGGATCAGCATCAATTCTACTCATCTTGTGAGTCATCCCAAAGGCTTTACTTGGCACTTTATTGAAATAAAAGATACAAAACATGATTAATACAGTAGCTTAATCATGTGATCACACCAAAACAGAAAGTAAAAGTGTTGGGTTGTCTCCCAACAAGAGCTTTTCTTTAATGCCTTTTAGCTAGGCATGATGATTTCAATGATGCTCACATAAAAGATAAGAATTGAAACACAAAGAGAGCATCATGAAGCATATGACTAGCACATTTAAGCCTAACCCACTTCCTATGCATAGGGATTTTGTGAACAAACAACTTATGGGAACAAGAATCAACTAGCATAGGAAGGTAAAACAAGCAAAACTTCAAGATTTTCAACACATAGAGAGAGGAAACTTGATATTATTGCAATTCCTACAAGCATATGTTCCTCCCTCATAATAATTTTCAGTAGCATCATGAATGAATTCAACAATATAACTATCACATAAAGCATTCTTTTCATGATTCATAAGCATAGAAATTTTACTACTCACCACATAAGCAAATTTATTCTCATCAATAGTAGTGGGAGCAAACTCAACAAAATAACTATCATGTGAAGCATAATGCAATTGAAAATTAAAATCATGATGACAAGTTTCATGGTTATCATTATTCTTTATAGCATACATGTCATCACAATAATCATCATAAATAGGAGGCATGCTTTCATCATAATAAATTTGCTCATCAAAACTTGGGGGACTAAACATATCATCTTCATCAAACATAGCATCCTCAAGCTTGTAGCTTGGCATATCATTAGCATCATGAATATTCAAGGAATTCATACTAACAACATTGCAATCATGCTCATCATACAAAGATTTAGTGCCAAACATTTTATTGACTTCTTCTTCTAACACTTTGGCACAATTTTCCTTTCCATCATTTTCACGAAAGACATTATAAAGATGAAGTATATGAGGCAACCTCAATTCCATATTTTTTTGTAGTTTTCTTTTATAGACTAAACTAGTGATAAAACAAGAAACTAAAAGATTCAATTGCAAGATCTAAAGATATACCTTCAAGCACTCACCTCCCCGGCAACGGCGCCAGAAAAGAGCTTGATGTCTACTACGCAACCTTCTTCTTGTAGACTCGTGTTGGGCCTCCAAGCGCAGAGTTTTGTAGGACAGTAGCAAATTTCCCTCAAGTGGAGGACATAAGGTTTATCAATCCATGGGAGGCGTAGGATGAAGATGGTCTCTCTCAAACAACCCTGTAACCAAATAACAAAGAGTCTCTTGTGTCCCCAACACACCCAATACAATGGTAAATTGTATAGGTGCACTAGTTCGGGGAAGAGATGGTGATACAAGTGTAATATGGATGGTAGATATAGGTTTTTGTAATCTGAAAATATAAAAACAGCAAGGTAACTAATGATAAAAGTGATCACAAACGGTATTGCAATGCTTAGAAACAAGGCCTAGGGTTCATACTTTCACCAGTGCAAGTTCTCTCAACAATACTGACATAGTTGAATCATATGTAAATCCCTCACGTGAGACAAAGAGTTCACTCCAAAGTTACAAATAGCGAAGAACAAATGAAGAAATTATTGTAGGGTACGAAACCACCTCAAAGTTATCTTTTCCGATCAATCTTATGAGCTATCCCTATAAGTGTCACGAAAAGCCCTAGAGTTCGTACTAAAATAACACCTTAAGACACACATCAACCAAAACCCTAATGTAACCTAGATACTCCAATGTCACAACGAGTACCCATGGGCTTGATTATACGATATGCATCACACAATTTCAGATTCATCATGTTCAATCCAACACAAAGAACTTCAAAGAGTGCCCCAAAGTTTCTATCGGAGAGTCAAGACGAAAACATGTGCCAACCCTTATGCATAGATTCCCAAGGTCACGGAACCCGCAACTTGAACACCAAAACATACATCAAGTGGATCAATAGAACATCCCATTGTCACCACGGATATCTCATCGCAAGACATACATCAAGTGTTCTCAAGTCCTTAAAGACTCAATCCGATAAGAAAACTTCAAAGGGAAAACTCAATTCATCACAAGAAGATAGAGAGGGGAAAACTCCATATGATTCATCTATATTAATAAAGCTCGCGGTACATCAAGATCATGCCATCTCAAGAACACGAGAGAGAGAGAGAGAGAGAGAGAGAGCAAACACATAGCTACTGATACATACCCTCAGCCCCGAGGGTGAACTACTCCCTCCTTGTCATGGAGACCGCCGGGATGATGAAGATGGCCTCCGGTGATGGTTTCCCCCTCCGGCAGATTACCGAAAAAAGGCCCCAAGATGGGATCTCACAGGAACAGAGGCTTGCGGCGGCGGAAAAGTATTATCGTGGCTCTTTTTGGTATTGGGGGAATATTTATGAATTTATAGGCGAAGAGTTAGGGTTGGAGGAGCTACGGGGGGCCCACAAGCCAGGGGGGCGCCCCCCCCCCCCCCCAGGGTCGTGCCGTGGTGGCTTGTGGCCCACCCATAGGTCTTCTGGCCTCCTCTCCAAGTCTCCTGGGTTCCTTCTGGTCCAAGAAAAATCATCGTAGAATTTTATTCCGTTTGGACTCCGTTTGATATTCCTTTTCTGCAATACTCAAAAACAAGGAAAAAAACAGAAATTGGCACTAGGCACTAGGTTAATAGGTTAGTCCCAAAAATAATATAAAATAGCATATTAATGCATATAAAACATCCAAAATAGATAATATAATAGCATGGAACAATCAAAAATTATAGATACGTTGGAGACGTATCAGACCCCCAATATTATTAACCAAGTGGGCCATGCTTAAGAGACCCAGGAGCGCCAAAACGGATTGATACCGAAGACTTGGCGTACAATTCAAGACTTAGAGTTTGACTACGGCACATCGTACCCTTAATTGGAACCGACCTTTGTAACCCTAGGTACCCCGACATCTATATAAGCTGTGGGTCTTAGGCGGTAGACCCCGACTCACAACTTACACACATACGATCTTGAGGTAGATCAACCTGTACTCGATACTTCCCCAATCAATATAAGCAAAGTAGCACGTAAGGTTCTAGCTCTTCGAGAGGGCCTAATCCTTGATAAAAGTTGTGTCCCTGTGTCCCTGTTACCATCGTGTCAAGACTACCAGATTGGGACCCCCTACCCGAGATCTGCTGGATTTAGATCCATCATTGGTGGCCCATGAAGGTCCCTTTGAGTAGTCGAAGCGGTTCGATGGCACGCCTTCAGAGTGACGATCAAGTCGGCGGTGGCATGCTCTTCCTGTCGCGACTGCTCTTTGTCTTCGGTAGCGTGACCCTCTTCGCGGATTCTACTGACCACCTCGACCAGATCGACAACATTGCCCCAGGTCGGATCATCAGATTCGGCAATCTGGAATACGCCACGGGCTCACGCGGCGAACTCGCTTTATCCAACTAGGTGTCAGACCAGATCGAGGAGCTTGAGGATCCATTGGCCCAAACCTTAGAATCGATCTGGGAGCCAGAGGACTACAACAACTCTACCTTGGATCCGGCTTCAAGCCACGATCCGAGCATGATCGCAGATGATCAGGCATCTAGCCTGGTTCCCGATGAAGAACCCGAGTCCATGTCAGATCGGACCTCGCTAAAGATCCCTCTGGCACCAGCCCTTGAGCAGGCCATGGATGAAAAGGATAAGGCACTTCTGAATGAGATGTTAGATCAGATTCAGAAGCTTGCAATCTCAGATGATCAAGACTTGATTTACGATCGGATCTGGGAAAAACCGGGAGAGGTTAGAATTTTTGACCCACCCACCACCCATCTAGTTGCCAACATCGAGGACTTAACCGACGTCTTGGCCAGTGCCTCTGAGGAGGCAACCGACATGGATGATGACCTGGCAGAGTCCTCGGAGGCATCCCCACCGACCGGCAAAGACATAGGCCACTGGACAGCAACATCCACGTACGACATCTACATGGTGGATACCCGCAGGAACGGGGGAGGAGACAGCCCCCGTAGGGATGCTGATAACAACGGTACTGGCAGTCCCCCCAGGCGAGCGGACGATACCGGTAACAATGGCGCAGGCTGTGGGTTCGATGACATGGGACACAGAGGTGATAATGATAACTACAACTCTGTGGAAGACGAGGATTATAATCCTCACGATGACCCCGAAAGAAGCCCTGATCCCAAAGATGAACACGGCCTGGAAATGCCTTTAGGCTACATCAACTACAACGCGCTACGCTCAAGGTTGAAAACCACAAACAAAAGAATAAAGAACAAGTCTAGACGCCTTCGAGATGTAGAGAACCTCCTCACTGATCGGTGGAACGAGCTCCTTGAAGCCGAACAAGCACTCCAAGCCAAGCTAGCAAACATAGAGATGAATAATCGACCTTCCTATCCCCACAAGAACCTCATGGAAGAGATGGACACGGCGGCCAATGACAGCGTCATATCAAAGTGCGGATGGGCCGAAGATCTCGAGCGGCCTACTCGGAACCGACCACCTTGCATCACCGAATGTCATGTCGGCTCTGGCAGGCATACTCTCGGGGTCACCAGGCACTGAGAAGATCGAATCCCATAGCAGGATGATCACAGGACGGATCCAAGGGGCAACAGGCCATTAAGGTCCGAAGTCCCACCACGGTCAATTTACCAACACAGGCGGTATCCAACTGCTGAACATGCGGGACACCGAACCTGGCCAACTAGACATAGCGATGAACGCGATTACAGAAGAAATCCATATGGACCCACGTCAGATGCGGGTCATGCCTTCAGGCATGACCTGGGACCTGCTCACCCCCCGTGCTTTACGGACGAGGTAATGCAGCACCAGTTCCCGGACGGGTTTAAACCCGCCAATATGGAGTAATACGACGGCACTACTGACCCCAAGGTTTGGATAGAGGACTTTCTCATGTCCGTCCACATAGCTGGTGGGGACAACTATCATGCTATAAAATACCTGCCGTTGAAACTGAAGGGCCCGGCCCGGCATTGGCTGACCAGTCTCCCGCCCGACTTAATCGGCCATTGGGACGACCTCGAGTACGAGTTTTTGTCCAACTTCAAGGGCACATATGTCAAGCCACCGGAGGCCGATGACTTGGCCCATATTGTGCAAAAGGAGGGGGAGTCCGTACATAAGTTCTGGAACAACTTTTTAACCAAGAAGAACACGATAGTCGACTGACCTGATGCCGAGGCCATCGCCAACTTCTGGCATAATGTCAAGGATGAATGGCTGGCAAGAGAGCTTGGACACGACAAACTTAAGACTATGGCAGACCTTACTCAGCTGACGACCAGATTCTGTGCTGGCAAAGATAGCTGGCTTGCCCGCAAGCCAAATCGAGACAATGATCCCGGCACATCTCAGGTGCGTGATGCAAACAGGGAACCTAAGCGCAATCGAAGGAGTAAGCGTCACAATAGAAGTGACAGTCAGGAGTAAGCTTCACAATAGAAGTGACAGTGATGCCAAGGAAGGCGAGGTTAACGGGGGGTTCGGCAGCCAGTGCCGGAACGACGGTAAAAAGAAACCCTTTCAAGGGGGAGGTGGCGTGCAGCTAGATAAAATCTTGGATCAACCCTGCCCCATCCACGGAAACCCTGAGAAGCCGGCCACCCATACTAACCAGAATTGCTGGGTTTTTAAGCAAGCCGGGAAGGTAGCAGCCGAGAACCAGGGCAAAAGCCAACCTCGCGGTAATAAGAACAATGGGGATAGAGATCAGCCAGGCTGAGCAATGCCGGCCAAAAGCAGTTTCCTCCCAAGGTGAAAGATATTAATATGATCTATGCTAAACACATCACCAAAAAGGAGAGGAAGTGTGCGCTCCACGAGGTGTACATCGTAGAGCCCGCAAAACCAAGGTATAGCCCTTGGGCAGATATGCCGATCATGTTTGATCGTCGGGACCACCCGACCAGTGTCCACCATGGCGGCACGACGGTCTTGGTCCTTGATCGCATCGTGGACGGCTTTCATCTAACTCGAGTCCTTATGGACGGAGGCGGCAGTCTCAACCTTATATATGCTGACACCATTAAGAAGATGCATATTAACCCATCACGGATCCCGCCTAGTAGCACCAAGTTGAAAGGTACCATACCAGGCATTGTGGCAAAGTGCTCAGGCTAGGTAGTCCTGGATGTAGTGTTCGGCACACCCGACAACTTCCGGATTGAAGACTTGAGCTTCGATATTGTACCCTTCTGGAGTGGCTATCATGCACTCCACAGGAGGATGGCCTTTGCCCGTTTCCACGCCGTAACCCAAAGGCGTCATAACGGTGAACGGCAACAAGGAGCGATCGCTCGGAACTGAAGGGCAGACCACGGCCTTCGCGGCCTAGGTGCAAGTAGCCGAGGAAGCGTCAAGGGCGAGGGCTGGATCAGGCAGCCCTGAATTCCCAAAGGGTCAGAGGTCAACTCACGGCACATCCGACGATGACTTTGGCATACATCAGATGCCCCTTGAGGACCAGATGGACGCCACCTCGAACCCTGCTGAACAAGACCCTAAATAGGGATGCGTGCTCCACCTCCCCCAGTGTGCTCCAGAGGATCACCTTCCTCGGCACCACAATTTTGCATTAAAAATTCCCTAAGGGATGGTGGAGCATGATTATACAGAGCTTCGCGCTCAAACGTTGGATAGGCGAACAAATACCGTGTCCTCGGGGCCGCACGTTAGGTGATGCCACAATACCGAGGTACGATTAACCAAACCTGGTGTCAGACCAGGGGCTGGCTCAGAGCTTAGACTTTGGAGGCCGGCACCATACCTGCTTAGCACCGCTCGGTACGCAAGGCGCAGAAGCGACTATAATAGTCTAATTGGGGTACACTCCTCGGGCTCGGCCAAGGAGCACTGGTAGCCCTACACTGAAGGAATCGGACATTGCTGCCCTTGCTTGGACAAGGGCCAATGAAAGGCGGAGGACACGGACCGACACAACGATGCTGGACATAGAGCCCGGAGCTCAGACCTCGGAACAATATCCCTGCCATGACAACTTGTAATAATCCTTCAGCATGTACCCTTATTTTATGTTTAGCTCGATCACTAGGCTTTGACCTTAGTAAATTGAATATAGAGACGCCCATAAGCTTGGGCTGTGTATACACTCATGGTGCATCCTTTGTCTCCTTCAATTTTTTTGATCGCTATTCTAATATCCTTGGATGATTACCTTGTTGGACGCCTTGAAGTGCCAAACAAGGTTCCCGGGGGCTGCATAAACAGCCCCATCCACCGCGTCGAAGTACTCTACGGAGCTGCCGACGGCTTCCTCAGGCCTTACGCCATTATATGCATCGATTTTGACTTATGACTTTTGCCAAGATGGGTTGCCTGGCTCCTACATGTACCCCTTACATTTCCGCATGTTCGGCTAAAGGTGTAACGGGAGCACCTCTGTATTTGTCGCTTCTAGGGTCAGCCTAGTTAGAGCACCTCTGGTGAGTGAAGCCGAAAGCTAGCAGCCATAATGCACGAATCGGTCGGCAGGTCATGAGTTGTTCAACCATTAGGGGTTGTTTGTGTTAGGCATACAATTTTCTTAGGAAAAGTTGGATTCAAACTCGGCTGGCCCGAGTTGCACACTGGTTGCCGTGGTCACGGACTGAACTGGGGGCGATTTACTTGCCCATTTATATCCTCCTTGACAAGTGTATGTTTTAGCCTTATAGATCGGGATTGCCTGGTTTTTTTTGACACAGTGCCTCCGGGCACCGAGACGTCAGCTAAGGGCTATAATTATAAAAACACTCTAAGTAATTAACTTAGAGGTAGAAGCCGGAGACTTGCCAACTACGCATTTAAAAGTCATGATAGAGTCAAAATAAATAAGACACATGGAAATTTAACTTCCAAATCTGCCTACTTAGAAAGGCGAGATTAAACATGCAGTTGTCGAAACTTAGTTTTTTTACAGCTACTTCTCGGCATCACGAGGATACAAAATTTTCCATCATAGGTTATCTATGATTTTTTTTAGAAAAGGAGCGTTACCTCCGGCCTCTGCATTAGCATGATGCATACGGCCTCTTTATTAAAGATACAAGTAAACAAATAGTCCGCGGCCTCAGCCAAGCTGTAAAGGAGCAGTACTATGGTTCCAGAAACAAATGAAAGAAAAAGCCACAACCGGCGAAAATAGGCATAGATGCCTAACCACCTATCCTATTATTGGACCGCCATCCAAACCGGTTGAATATATCCCGAGCTACCATCTCCCACCGGGCAGACCCAGTAACCAAAGGCTCCCTGGTTTCCGCAGGAGTGAGTAACGACCTCATACGGATCAACGCCGACGCCCAGTGTAGTACCTGCAAGAAATGTATATGTATTTGTCTGTTAAAAACCATGTCATTCCTGCAACTCCATATAGCCCATAGTAGTGCACAAACACCTATGCGTATATGTCTAGCAGCGTTTATATCAACTCCATTTAGCCACGTGCCAAACAACATGTCAATGCTATCTGGAGGATCAATATTAAAAGTAACTCTAACAGTTTGCCATAAAAGTTTCGCTAACGGGCAATGGAGAAAGAGGTGTTGGATGGTCTCCTGATTATCACAAAAACTACATCGCATACTCCCTGGCCAATTACGCTTTGCAAGATTATCCTTAGTGATAATCACCTTCTTGTGAACAAACCACATGAAGACTTTGATTCTCAGAGGAACCTTGACCTTCCAAATATGAATTGACTTGGGCACAGCCGTCGTGTCAATAAGGTCAAGATACATTGATTTTACTGTAAATATACCTGAAGCTGTGAGCTGCCACGTAATCTCGTCGGGTTCTTCCGATAGATGTACCTCCATAAGTCTTGTAACTAAGTGCATCCACTCCGCCCAACGATGTCCTATCAACGTGCGCCTAAACTGAATGTTTAGAGGAGTGGACTGTAATATTGTGGCAACATATCTCTCCTTACGTTGCACAATATTATACAGAGATGGATACTGTACGGCCAAGGGCGTCTCCCCCAACCACGTATCCTCCCAGAATCTAGTTGTCTCTCCATTTCCAACGATGAACTTAGTTCGATGGAAAAATTGAGCCTTAACCTTCATCAAGCCTTTCTAGAATGGAGAGTCAGTCGGTCTAGCAGAGACCTGGGCTAGTGTTTTGGAATGCAGATACTTATTACGTAAGATTTGCACCCACATCCCTTCCGTCTCTACAGATAGTCTGAACAACCACTTGCTGAGCAGACATCTATTCTTAACTTCTAAATTCTCAATCCCCAGACCCCCCTGGTCTTTGGGACGGCAAATAATGTCCCATCTGGTAAGTCTATTTTTTTTCTTAACCTCATCACTCTGCCAAAAGAAACGGGACCTATAGAAGTCCAATCTTTTGCGTACCCCTACTGGTATCTCAAAGAATGACAAGAGGAACATGGGCATACTCGTAAGAACCGAGTTAATCAATATTAGCCTTCCTCCATATGACAAAAGCTTGCCCTTCCAGCAACTCAACTTCTTTTCGAATCTGTCCTCTATTCTCTTCCACTCTTGGTTTGATAACTTACGATGGTGGATAGGAATGCCCAGGTAGCTGAACGGTAAGCTACCCAATTCACATCCGAACAGCTGTTTGTAGTTCTCTTGTTCTTCTTTGGCTCTCCCAAAGCAAAACAATTCACTCTTGTGAAAATTGATTTTTAAGCCCAACAGCTGTTCGAATAGGCAGAGGATAAGTTTCTTGTTTCTAGCCTTTGCTATGTCATGCTCCATAAAGAGGATCGTGTCATCAGCATATTGTAAGATGGACACCCCATCCTCAACTAGATGAGGCACTAATCCACCTACCATACCTTCCTGTTTAGCTCTTCCTATTAGTATTGCAAGCATATCCGCAACGACATTAAATAGGATAGGGGACATAGGGTCTCCCTGCCGGAGACCTTTGTGAGTTTGGAAAAAATGACCTATATCCTCATTCACTTTAATTCCAACACTCCCTTTTTGTACAAAAGATTCGACTTGCTTCCTCCATAGCTCACACCTGATTCGACTTGCTCGGATATCGCAGGGTTGAATATGTTCCTGATGATTACAAAGCACCATATGCCACACTTCATTTCACTGGCAATGCAGCCCTCTGGTTAGAGTCATATGAAGCTCGGCATGATATTCATAGTTGGTTTGCCTTATGTGTTGCTGTCCACCAAAAATTTGGCAAAGATCAATACTATCAGCATATGACCCAAGCCTTAGAAATTGGGCAAACTTCTGATGTTGATGCATACTGTCAAGAATTCCACCAACTCATGCATAACCTCCTCATGCATAACAATACTCTAGATGATACTTTCTTTGTCGCCAAATTCATGAAAGGCTTGAGACAAGATATTAGAACTGCAATTGTGCTTCATAAGCCAAGAACAGTGGATGCTGCGATTTCTCTTGCTCGTTTACAGGAAACTGAATTGGAGTACGACAAGAAAAAGTTTTATGCACGACTGGAGCCTATGAGGACATTTGACCATCCAAACAAAAGGCATAACCAAGCAGCTAATGGCATCCTCGCCAGTACCCCTGCTGAACACAAGGCAATCCAGCAGTACAATATGGATGACCATCAGAAATGGACTGAAAAAGTCAGTACACTCAAAGCTCTACGCAGGTCAAGGGGAGAATGTTTTCGCTGTGGGGAAAAATACCATCCGGGTCACAAGTGCCCCAAAATGTGTCTCTTGCTGTAATGGAAGAACTCTTAGATGTTCTTGATCTGGGTGATGACTCCCATGAGGCAGCAATTGCTGAAGATGATAGTAAATCACCTGATGAGATAGTCATGTCCCTATTTGAATGTGCAGCCACAGGAACTCAAGGCAACAATACCATCAGATTGCAAGGATTAATTGGTCACAAACAAGTTCTCATCCTCATTGATTCTGGGAGCACAGGCAATTTTATAAGTGCAAGCCTCGCAGTTGACCTGAATTGTGCTATCCATACCACCAAACCAGCGAGAGTCACAGTGGCAAGTGGTGACACAAGATGACTAGTGACACTGCAATATCCAACCTCAAATGGTGGGTTCAGGACAATCTATTTACCACTGATGTGCGTCTCTTGCCTTGCTACAGTTATGACATCATTTTGGGTATGCCATGGTTGGAGGACCTTGGATACATGTGGGTAAACTGGCGCCGCAAAAAAATGCGCTTTAACCACAACGGCAAGAGCATTACTCTTCGTGGTGTGAAAAATGTGACCTCACAATGCAAGTCAGTGTCGGCCAAGCCATTGAAGACAAGGCAACAAAAAGGGTGTGTGGCACACATGGTACAATTATGCTTTGTCTCCCCTGCTATTGACACTACACCAACACAGACTATTGAAACCTTACCTGAAGGAATTATACAAGTCTTTGAGCAACACAACGAGGCCTTTCAATATACTCTAGAGCTGCCACCTGCCACCAAGATATTTCATATCGCCGAGAAGATATGGTACTTGAACCGGTCACATGACCTACAGCCCAATGGCAATTGTGAAACGGCTGTTAGAAAAGCAAAAAGTGGATACTGGAAGTGCATAGATGTTCTCAGAATACCAACAAGTACATCTATTGTGGGTGTGAAATTTAATCTAGAGTTTTATGAAGGTGAAACAACATCTGGTCAGAGAACTCAGTGGCTGATGCATAAATATCAGGTTCAGCAGAATGATGAAGCTAATGTACCACAGGATTACAAGTCTTTATGTTCAATATTCATGCACGGGAACAACAAGTTAGATATTGAAGATGAACAACTATCTCTGGGTACTAATGCTCCTAATGATCGCCTGCAATCTTATCTTCATTATCTTGCTGAAATGGAAGAGCAAAAAGTTGCAATGAACTCCATGATTCTACCTTCAAGCAAGCAAAATCTCTCTTCCAGCAAAGGACCGGACACATATGAAATTTATAATGCTTCAGATGGCATAGATTTTTGAATGCTCTTGCGAATGAGGATCCAGATATTCAATCACTCTGTGTCTTGGACCAACAATTTTGCAATATTAGTAAGCATGTTCACTCTTTTGTCCTGGCTAATTGGACGAATCTTCCTCCTACTTGGTTTCCATGTGAGAACAAGTGTGCCTTGCAGAATAGATACAAAGCAGCTCCAGCTTGGGGACAAGCTGTTCCTCAACGGAGGGGGAATGTCACAACCCGTGTGACTGTAGGTACCACTAGTAGAAAACAGGGCACTAGTCCCGGTTCCAGAGGGCCTTTAGTCCTGGTTCTAGAACCGGGACAAAATGATCGGGACTAATGCCCAAAACCTTTAGTCCCGGTTTGCTTACGAACCGGGACCAAAGGGGTTCCATGCGGCCGCTGCGGGGCGCCCAGGCAGGAGGACCTTTAGTCCCGGTTGGTAACACCAACCGGGACCAAAAGGCAGCCACGCGTCAGCAGCTCGCAGGCGTTGGTTTTTTTTTTTGGAAGGGGGGGTTTAGGGGTTTTGGAGGGTTAATTTAGGGGTTTCATATTGTGTTAGCTAGCTAATAGAGAGAAGTGACCTCTCTTTCTCCGTGCTTGGTCGACGCTAGCTACTATACATATAGAGAGAACTCGGCGCTAGCTAGTAAGCAAATGAAGGAAACCATTAATTACACAAGATCGTCATGAACATATATAGAGAGAAGTGACATCTCTTTCTCCGTGCTTGGCAAACAACAAGTTTTCGTATATCTATCCGATGCTACTACATATGTACAATATAACATCCCTTACAACCATTGCAATTTCACATGGTATTCTCCGTGTTCAGGTATGACGTGGTCAAGAAAGAATCCCGCAAATTCCTCTTGAATTGCTCGTATGCGATCATGTGGTAGGAGTTCATCCCGCATCTGCCAGATCTAATTTAAAGAAGGGGGTCAATACATATATATGAATGAAACTCAACACAATTGAAGGTAATATATAAAATAAAATTGTGAATATTGTTTACGTACTTCAGATTGTTTCTCAGAGAAGCCCCGCTCAGAGGTATAGTGGCGAATGAACTCGCATACATAGTATCCACATAAATGAGTCCCGGGTGCCTGGTACAAGCACTTTATGAGAATAGAGTTCAATCAAACTGATAAGCAAGCATGATAATGGTATTGATGAAACTAGAATCAATGAGAGATGCGCGGAACTAGCTAGTACTACTTACTTTGGGGTGTGTAAATCGCAGCTCCTTCTTCAGACCCGGAACCATAGTGGTGAACCTTTTTCCAAACCCTGGAAGGCAAAGAAAATGATTACTTGATATCAGGAAATTAACGAAAGTAGCCGATATGGTCCCGGTATTGATTGAACTTACTTCTAGACCATTGCAGTCATGTCCGCAAAATACTTGGGATCTTTACGGAGCAAGTCTAAGACAGTTACTAATGCCCCGTCAAGGTTAATGGATAGCAGAATATAGTGGAAGCTACGCACGCATAACTCATCAATTACATTACTTAACCTCGAGTAAGCGAAACCGAATATGCACAAGACAGTAACACTCACTTGAAGTTGTAAGGAAAGAGTATTTCCCTTTTGTTTTGATGTCTAAGGAACGCTTCTAGCAAGTTGTCCTTGGTATCTTTGGCCTCGTTTTGTACCGACCATTCATTTACAGTATTTTGTCTAATGAACCCAATGTCATAGATTTGTTCTTTTTTTCATTTGACCATCTTCAATCTGTATAATATAGTGAGGATAATTATATATACATGCAATGAACGAGCTGAGCTAGAGACTTAATTATAGAAGTAATACTTACAGACAGTAGCAAGTCATGAGTTGTTTGTCGAAGGCCTCTTGATTGTATAACTGAAATGACTCAACAAATTCAACAGGCAGCAGGTCGACTCCAGGGAAGTCGTGCTCTTTTTTAATTCCGATCATCAAACTGTCTGTCCCAGACTTCCTGCAGGTTTCCATGTACCACTCATGCAATTTTTGCATCATCGTTGTTAGATGAGGATGATCATGTTTGACGAGAGGCTTCCCGTGCTCGTATCTAAAGACGTCATCTGCTGCTACTACCTTAGCCGTTTCAAACTGTACATCATCGGGCAGGTAATCATCAAGAGTGGTACCGGGCAGTAGCACCGGATGATTAGCGATATCGCTAGACACCTTGAGCAGGTGCACGATTGCTTCTCCTGTTCGCCGAGCTGGGCAATTGTTTTCCCACTTCTTCGTTTTTTGTCTCTTGCAGCACTGGAAGTACTTCCCGACCGCTGCGCTTCAGCATGTGTCTTAGTAATTATGCGGTCATAGTTGGATAGCCGAGTCCGTGGTGGTCGCTTCAGGGCATGCAGAGTGCGCTTCGCTTTCACCGGATCTACCGTTTCCTTCGGAAGTGGATCTTTCCATGCAAAATGGGCCTTCACTTCGGCTGCACTGATTTTAGCGTTTTCCTCTTCGATCCTGTCATATGATAACTTCGGAAGAGGCTTGAGGTTTGGACCAAATTTGTATTTCTTCCCGCCTATTGTACAGCTAGCCGCCGGAGCGGCGGTGGCGACTCTCTTCCGCCGTTGCTGACGCGCCGGAGGAGGCGGAGTGCCCTGACGCGCCAGAGGAGGAGGAGGAGGAGGCGGAGCGCCCTGACGCGCCGGAGGAGGCAAAGGAGGAGGCGGAGTGCCCTGACGCGCCAGAGGAGGCGGAGTGCCCTGACGCGCCGGAGGAGGAGAAGGAGGAGGCGGAGTGCCCTGACGCGCCGGGGGAGGAGGAGGAGGCGGAGTGCCCTGACGCGCCGGAGGAGGCTGAGTCTGCTGAGGCGTCCAATTTGGAAGCTTGATGTAATCTTTTCTCCATAGACAGGTACTCCTCAAAGCATTTTCCAGAAGAATAATATCCTCTTCACTTGTAGGGTTGTCAAGCTCCAGCCCCTCAAATCCATTCATTATTTCATCCACCGTCACAATAGCATAGCCATGTGGAATTGGACGGCAATGGAAAGTTCCCTCAGCTCGAGGAGGTACAACAGAGCCAACCGCCGCCTTGAAGGTCAGGTTCTGGCAGTTCGTCATTAGCTCGCAATGTTCAGCCGCCGTGATACTATCCTCGGGGTAGCGAGGAGCCGTGAAATCAGGCTAAACGAGCTCCGTGGAAGCCACGCTGCTTCTCCGTTGAGATGGTGGGGTAGCGTCGAAGGAAGGATCTTTGTGCCGCTCAGATGGTTGGCCGGTAGCTCGCTGGCTCTCAAGTTCCTCTAGTTTTGCTAATCTTGCACTGAGCTTCTGCATTTCGCTTGCTTCATGTTTCCTTTTTCTCTCTCGGCTTCTATAACCACCGTTGTCGGGAAACCCATGCTTCCACAGAACGGAGCCTGGTGTGCCTCGTGTTCGTCCAGGGTGTTCAGGATTCCCGAGGGCCTCTGTCAGCTCGTCCTTCTCTCTGTCGGGAATGAACGTCCCTTCGTGCGCTGCCTTGATTGCTGCTTGAAGCTTCCGGAAGGGCATTGCAAGTTGCTCGTCAGTCCAAACACACTCCCCTGTTTCTGGGTCCAAAGTTCCCCCAACCCCGAAGAACCAAGTCCTTGAACGATCTGGCCAGTGCAATCTCGCTGGTTGGACATTCTTAGCAAGCAGGTCTTGCTCAGCTTTGTCCCACAACTGCCGGGCTTTGTAGTAGCCACCTGATCCCGTGTGATGGTGATACTTCTTCTTTGCAGCATTTTTCTTGTTTGTCAGTGACCATTTCTTACCCTTCTCCGATTTCTTGTAGGCCACAAATTCGGGCCATTGATCTCTTATCTTCTCATATCGACCGATGAATTTCGGAGTCTCCTCTTTCTCGACAAACTTTGTGTTCAACTCTTTCTTCTAGTTCCTGAATAGTTCTGCCATCTTCTTAAGAGCAAACGCCTTGACCTTTCGCTCTATAACTGGGTTATTCGGATCATCCTCTCGCGGTAAGCTGAAATTTGTCATCAGCTCGGTCCAAAGATCATCATTCAGTCTATCATGGACATAAGAAATTTCAGGGTCCTTATTATTCTTATTCCATTGCTGGGTGTTGATCGAGACATAGTCCCTAACAACAACTCCACACTGATGTACAAATGCGTCCTTGGTTCGCTTGGGAGCAATCGGTTGGCCATCTTCCGCGACTTCTATGATCGTGAACCTTTCATCCGGGCACAACCTTTTCTTCGGGCCTCGTCTCCTTACCTCGTCAGACATTGAAACAGTTGAGGCTCCCTCCTCCGTTCGGTCACCGGAGCCGTGATCATGATCTCCTTCCTCCGCCATTCGGTCACCGGAGCCGTCATGATCTCCTTCCTCCTCCATTGTTGGATCACCGGAGCCGTCATCCTCTCCTTCCTGATAATCGGTGACGTTGAGATACGACAAGGGATCACCTCCGGCGAGGATTATATCCCCCAACAACTTTTCTTTTTCTAAGTCTCTGTGCTCCATAGTTTCTGCAAATATTATACAACATGGCAATATACAAACATGAGATATGCAAATCAATACAAGGCAATGCAACAATACGATCATATAATATCACTAATACATCATCGAATAGTATCGCTAATACATCATCGAATATTATCATTAATACATCTCGAATATTATTATATAATATCACTAATACATATATAGTTGACGTCTCGCGGCGCAGGCGGTGGACAACCAAAGAGAAGGAACTATGACAGGATCATAGCTTGGGTGAGATCCCTGAAGAACCTGCCAGGTATTGGAGAACCTGGCGTCCAACGCAGCCATGTAGCGTCGGACGTGCTCGTCCTCCTCCCTGACACGGTGACGTAGCACCTCTGCGGGGGCCGGCTCCCTCTGCACCGACAGTGGTCCACGCGACTGATGTCTACTACGCAACCTTCTTCTTGTAGACTCGAGTTGGACCTCCAAGCGGAGAGTTTTGTAGGACAGTAGCAAATTTCCCTCAAGTGAACGACCTAAGGTTTATCAATCCGTGGGAGGCGTAGGATGAAGATGGTCTCTCTCAAACAACCCTGCAACCAAATAACAAAGAGTCTCTTGTGTCGCCAACACACCCAATACAATGGTAAATTGTATAGGTGCACTAGTTCGGCGAAGAGATGGTGATACAAGTGTAATATGGATGGTAGATATAGGTTTTTGTAATCTGAAAAAATAAAAACAGCAAGGTAACTAATGATATAAGTGAGCACAAACGGTATTGCAATGCTTAGAAACAAGTCCTAGGGTTCATATTTTCACTAGTGCAAGTTCTCTCAACAATACAAACATAGTTGAATCATATATAAATCCCTGACGTGCGACAAAGAGTTCACTCCAAAGTCACAAATAGCGGAGAACAAACGAAGAAATTATTGTAGGGTACGAAACCACCTCAAAGTTATCTTTTCCGATCAAAGTCACTCCAAAGAGCTACTTGAATGAGCTATCCCTATAAGTGTCACTAACAGCCCTAGAGTTCATACTAAAATAACACCTTAAGATACACATCAACAAAAACCCTAATGTCTCCTAGATACTCCAATGTCACCACAAGTACCCATGGGCTTGATTATACGACATGCATCACACAATTTCAGATTCATCATGTTCAATCCAACATAAAGAACTTCAAAGAGTGCCCCAAAGTTTCCACCGGAGAGTCAAGACGAAAACGTGTGCCAACCCCTATGCATAGATTCCCAAGGTCACGGAACCCGCAAGTTGATCACCAAAACATACATCAAGTGGATCAATAGAACATCCCATTGTCACCCCGGATATCCCATCGCAAGACATACATCAAGTGTTCTCAAATCCTTAAAGACTCAATCCGATAAGAAAACTTCAAAGGGAAAACTCAATTCATCACAAGAAGATAGAGAGGGGAAAACTCCATATGACTCATCTATATTAATAAAGCGCGCGGTACATCAAGATCGTGTCATCTCAAGAACACGAGGGAGAGAGAGAGATCAAACACATAGCTACTGGTACATATCCTCAGCCCCGAGGGTGAACTACTCCCTCCTCGTCATGGAGACCGCCGGGATGATGAAGATGGCCTCCGGTGATGGTTTCCCCCTCCGGCAGGGTGCCGAAACGGGCTCCCGATTGGTTTTTCGTGACTCTGGAGGCTTGCGGCGGCGGAACTCCCGATCTAGGTTTGTTTCTGGGGGTTTCTTGATTTATAGGAATTTTTGGCGTCGGTCTCACGTCAATGCGGTGCCCGAGGGGCCCACAAGACAGGGGGGCGCGCCCTAGGGGGGGGCTCGCCCCCCTTGTCGGTGTCGAAACCGGCGGATCTCGGGTAGGGGGTCCCGAACTATGATGCTGGGATCGATGGTAACAGGAGACGAAGGGGACAAGGTTTTACCCAGGTTCGGGCCCTCCTATGGAGGTAATACCCTACGTCCTGCTTGATTGTATTGATGGTATAGAGATTACAGAGTGATCTACCACGAGATCGTATGACTAAAACCCTAGATGAGTTCTCTCTCTAATGATCTAAAACCCTCTGGCTTATATAGACGCCGGGGGTGCCTAGGGTTTACACTTGGTCGGTTACACGTCGAGGGGATAAACATGCCTATTCTACTTTAAACGTGGAGCACACGCCAAGCTTCTAGAAACTTCCCTTCTGGAGTTCGGTCCTTCGAGTGATCCAGTGTCCGGCGAACGGCCCATATTAGATAGGCCGGCCTCTCGAGGACCCCCTAGTCCAGGACTCCCTCAGTAGCCCCCGAACTAGCCTCCAACGCCAAGGGTCCAAGCTCCAGCTGCTTCAAATGATCAGAGTCTTCGGCTTGCGAGGCGAGTTCCTTTCTCCAGATAGTAGTCGGCAGTTCCTTTAGTCTGGCTTCCATCGACGCGTAATTTTCCCGATCATAGATCATCCGAACACCATGTGTACCCCGGCCGATAAGGACAAATGCCAGGGAGCCAATAGCGCTCTTCTGACAACCTTTCAGACGAAAGGCCGCGGCTCATCATGACCGCTGAGCCAGTCGTACTGATTCATTTAGCGGCTCGAGGCCGTATTTATCGGCACGATCCATCAACACACAGATCGTGCCCCGTTCCATACGGGACATGCTTAATCATGCGCGTGTAACGCCGCGCACGCCTCGGGTAGTGGAGAGATTCATGGCGTGATGGAGGGAGGCTAACCGGTAGCGGCCCTTAATAAAAAGGGAAAAACCCCAAGGCTTATCCACATTCTTCCCCTCACATCCTCGCCTTCCTAGACTCCCGAGCTCACCAAGCCCAGATCTAGGTTTCACATTCTTCTCCTTCCGAGGTCCGCCATGGCCAGCGGCAAGTGGGAGGTCTCCACAGTCACAGACAAGGATATTCGGGAGCTCAAGGGCGCCGGATACATCCCCGCCAACATCTTCCACCGCGCCGCCGAGGAGGGTCAGGCGATTCCCACCCCTAAACAAGGGGAAAGGGTGGTTTTCGTCCCCCATTTCATCTGGGGATTAAATTTCCCACTTCACCCCTTTGTGAGGGGTCTAATGTTCTTCTACGGGCTCGATTTCCACGACCTTCCACCGAACTCCTTCATGCATATATCTGCATTCATCACCGTCTGTGAGGCTTTTCTGCGGGTGGAGCCGCACTTCGGACTATGGCTTAAGACCTTCAATATTACGCCAAAGTGTGTTGCCAGCGCGCACGCGGACTGCGGCGGGGCAGTCATCGGCAAACTCCAACGCGCAGTGTGGCCATCTGGCACCTTCATCGACACCACCAAGACCTGGCAGAAGGAGTGGTTCTATATCACTGAGCCACAGGAGAAAGAGGGCGGAACTGTTCCTGCCGAATGTGGAACTTTTCCTGCCGAATTCAGGTCCGGCCCCCCAACCAGATTGACCTCGTGGGTCCGAAAGGGCCTGGATTGGGGGTCGGCTACCGAAGTAGAGGACCTGCAGAGGCGTGTCGCCTCCCTAATCAGGGATGGCGTTGGCCTGACCAATGTGGTCCAGGTAATGCTTCGGCGACATGTCCTGCCCTGTCAGCGCTGGAGTTCTCCTATGTGGGATTACCGGACCGGCGACGACCCTACAGTTCGTCGGCTCTTCCGCACCACGCGGGAGAAACTATGGAAGGTGTTGTTCAAGGCGCAGAAGGACTGGCCGGGCGAGGAGGAAGACCAGGGCTTGAATGCTACCAAGCCTCCTTCCAAGGTATGTTATGATTTAGATAGGTCGGCTTTATTCTCCCATAGGTCACCTAAGGATTGTCCGATCACTTCTGCAGGAATGGCTGAAAAAAGCCAAGGACTTCAAGAGTCCGGCTCCACAGCCCGAGGATCCACGGTCCCTGCTGCTATTGGAGATCCTCATCGTGGCGCCTTACAAGGCGCTAGAGAAGAAAGAAAAGAAGAAGAAGAAGACGGGCCGAGCCAGCCTGCGCACCAAGGATCAGCTAGAGGCTGAGTCCAAAGAGACCCACGCCTCCTCGAACCAAGAGGAGGAAGAAGAGGAGGAGGACGAGGTTGGGGGGAGGCGATTCCCCCCTTACGAGAAAGAGGGCGACGTCACCGGACGTCTTGGAGGACGAACTTCCTCCAGCCCAGAAGAAAGCACGCCGGACACAGGCGATCCTGTCCGACGATAGTTCGGCCTCGGACACCGAGTCCGAGGGGTTCGAGAGGGTTCCGCGAAGGACCCTCGGGGTTAAGCCCCCACCTCGAAGGTACAGATCTGAAGACCTTACAAATACTAAGTTTCGCTAATATATTTAACATGCGGGCGTCAATTGACTTGCAGCCCGCCCCGCATCCTTCCCACCGACCAAAGTTCGGATGGGGAGACCCCGCCCGCCGATCTAGCGGAGAGCGGAAACGCGTCGCACCCTTCCCCTCCAGACGTCAATAAGGAAGGCACGGAGGTGTCATCCCAACAGGCCCCCCTGTAGCCGAACACTGGAGGTGGGGGCGACAAGATGATGGTCGAGGTTAATACCTCGGCCACCGAAGACCCGGGAGAGAAAACCCTCCCGGACACAGAGGAGACCGGTCAGGGAACTGGCCAGTCACCTCCACAACTGTCTCCGGAGCACACCATGTGTCCGGAGACACAGCTTCAATCCCCAACTGGGGATCGGGCTAACCGACCCCCACCAGTGCCTTCGACCACTGAGTGGCCGGCCATGGGGGAGGCTCTATCCAGCGCCTCAATCTCCGAGGAGCACCGCACCCTTATGGGTGCGGTGCTGCAGAGCATTAGGTCCGTGGATACCGGACTGAAAGCGGCCTTCAACGGCCTCCTAACAGGCTTTCAGGTAAACAATGTAATGCCCCGTTTTTCGTAAGTCATTGATATGTTTAAGCAGTTGTTTATATACATAGCAGCCCCCGAGCCCTAGGTAAGTTTGAAAAACTTACTTGGGGGTCAAGACAAAAAACCCTTATCCGAACTATACATATCCTCCGTTTGTTCGGTCATTCTTTTAAAGAGACCAGGCACAGGATTATGATAAGTCGGAGGTCTGTGAACTCATATAATATGAGATCTTCGCATTTTTTGCAGGCATCGGCGGCGTCCGATAACGCCGCTAAAATAGAGGAGCTGAATCAGAAGCTTAAAAACTCCGATGATGAGCTTAACACTCTGAACCGAAGATTCGACGAGGCTCAAGGTAAGCGAAGTGAAGTATCGAAACTTCATGTTTCCGTTCTATCAACACGGATGCTTAATATAAGTCAATGCTTATGCAGCCTCGGCGAAAGAGATGGAGAAGCTCAAGGCCGAACTCAACAAGGCCAAGCAGGAAACTGCTGGAGAAAAGGCGGCGGCCCAAGAGGCCGTAGCCGCGCTATCTGCCTTGAGGGCAACCAGCGACAAGCACCAGGCTCGAGTGGAGGAGGTCCAACAGGAGCTTAAGGATGCCAGCAAAAAGTGCGAGGCCCTGGAGCTGAAAGCAAAAGAGCAGGCTGCCGAACTATCCACCCTAAAAACCGATCTTCAAAAGGAGTGGGTGGATAGGCGGACCTTTGAAGAGGAAATCAGCCAGGCCCAGGCTATACTGAGTGGTAAGCCATATTTACTGCAGTGTGTCTTCGGAGATGATAGGTTCAAAGATCTTACCCATGTATGGCGTTCCGTAGGCGCCGGCTTGGACCTCCAGAAGAGCGCAGCGGACGCGAAGCAGTTCTATGCTTCGCGGGGAGAAGGAGATGAAGCCCGTGTTTTCTGGGCTCAATTCGAAGCCCACGAGCGAACTCCTCTCCTGAATGAGCAACTGAAGCAGCTGTTGGATCTGCACAAGGTGGCGGAAGCGGCCATGAAGGATCTCTGTATCCGGCTGTGGCCCGATGAGCCAATTCCCGGCAGTTACTTCGGCCTGGTGCAGAAGCTGAGCGACGCCACTCCTCGGATCGACGCCTTGAGGAGGTCTTCTTGCATCGAGGGGGCAAGGATGACCTTTGCGAAGGCCAAGGTACACTGGCCGGGGCTGGATCCGATGAAGGTGGCCACTGCTCCTCCGCCGCCTGGAAAAGAGTATAGGTGCCCCGAGCGGTACTTCTCCGGAGTTATGGAGGGTGCTCGGGCCATAGAGTCACAGTGTCGAAGAGATACTGTGTATGAGTAAACGTTTATGTAATATGTCCGAAGACTTTTTTTTGGAACGTGTTTTTATATATATCAAGTTTGCATGGTTTATCATGTTTTGTGTGTTTTGCATCCTTTATAACTTCTTTGTGGCCGGTTAAATCTCAAGGCTGCGAGTCGTCGGCTTCAGCCCCCAGGTAGATACTACATGGGGTGTCGCTTCCAAAACGCACTATAACCCTTAGCCGAACTATCGGTACCCGAAGGCGGTAGTGCGGGGTGGACTAGGCAATCGGACCAGAATGCTTTATTACCTTCACTTAACCGTAGTAGCACGAGAAAGGAGTGCAGGAGGCCGATAAATAGCCCCCAGGAGTTTGTGATGTTCGGACGAGCCGTGGCCAAAGCCTATATCACATGGTTCGGACTAATACCGAACCCATCGCATTACGCGGAGTAACCTCTGACGAGATTAAGTTAAGCTCGGAATCGCAGACCGGTTCTCGCCTACCGTGACAGTCAGTTTTCGGCTTTCTCCGCTGAGGCGCTTGACCAGACTAGCCGGAAGCACAATCGCTGCGGTGCTCCCTTTGCCCCTTTAGCCGAACGAGCGGAACATAAAGGGGCAAGCACAGGAGCCGGGCAACCCAACATTTGACCCAAGACACAGTTTGGAACCAATGCATATAAAGCGGAAGTCCAAGACGCCGAATACAAAATTAATTGTGCGTAGGGCGATTTTAAGAGCGAGCCCCCGGTCTATTAGCCGGTTGCTTCGCAAAAGTATACCAAACAGGCTCGCAAGAAAAGAAGGAGAAAAATAGAGAATATGCTTAAAAAACGTCAAACGAGCGTGCATAATATATCTATATTATACTAAACCATTCTTTTCATTCAAAGTGCTGATACAACTGTGTACAGGTATAGAAGATAAAATATAAATCTTACAGGAGGGCGTTGTGCTAAGGGTCTTCGATTTGTGGCCTGACGTCCGTGATATGACTTGCAGCGTATCCTCTCCTGCGACCACCGGGACGGTGTATACCTTGATAGGTGTGCTGTTCGGCGAACGGACTATTGTAGAAGAGTCTTGAGAAGTCGCCGAAATTTGGACAAGCTTGACGCCTTAGTGGGTACTTGACGGTACCTGCCATGTGTCCGAAGACATGTTGGAGGGTGATAGTTCGGTCTAACCGAAGACTTACCCTACATCAATGTTCCCCCACCGCTGCCATGGAATTTCAAGCGCGAAGTTATGCACCCTTGGCACGTATTGTGCGGGAAATGGGGCCATGTGGTGGGGGGCGAATCCCTATTTATTGGGAGGGGAAGCTTCTGAAATGTCGGTTTGAGACCGAGCTCGCTTCCCAGCCGTGGATGCCTTGACGGCGGACGTCGGCGTCTGCCGGTCATCAGTGTAATGGAATTCGGCCGCCAAGGCCAACGCATGTGCCTCAGTTCGGAGTGACCGCTCTGTATTGCCATTGACAGTGATGACCCCTCGGGGGCCAGGCATTTTGAGCTTGAGGTATGCGTAGTGCGGAACGGCGTTAAAACGAGCGAACGCCGTACGGCCGAGCAGGGCGTGATAGCCGCTGCGGAATGGTACTATGTCGAAGATCAAGTCCTCACTTCGGAAGTTGTCGGGCGAGCCGAACACAACTTCCAGGCTTATAGAGCCTATACACCGGGCTTCAACGCCTGGGATCACTCCTTTAAAGGTAGTGTTACTGGGCTTGATCCTTGACGGATCTATGCCCATCTTTTTCACCGTATCTGAGTAAATCAGATTGAGGCTACTTCCACCATCCATTAGAACCTTGGTTAGGTGGTACCCGTCTATGATCGGGTCGAGGACAAGTGCGGCCGAACCCCCATGACGGATACTGGTCGGGTGGTCACGTCGATCAAAGGTGATCGGATGTGCTGACCAGGGGTTATACTTCGGGGCGACAGGCTCTATGGCGTAGACATCCCGGAGGGCGCGTTTCCTTTCCTTTTTGGGTATATGAGTGGCATAAATCATGTTTACTGTCTTCACTTCTGTGGGGAATTTCTTTTGACCGCCACAGGTCGGACCCCGAGGTTCATCCTCGTTCTCACTGCGTGAGCTCTTGCCTTGGTCCTCAGTGGCGAGCTTGCCGGCCTGTTTGAAAACCCAACAGTTACGGTTGGTGTGATTGGCGGGCTTCTCCTGGGTGCCATGTATCTGGCAAGGCCTCTCCAGAATCTTGTCCAGCGGGGTAGGTCCGTCGTGTTTGCCTTTAGGAGGCTTCTTCCGCTGCCCAGAGCGGTTGTTGCGAAATCCGGCGTTCACAGCCGTGTCATCGGCATCACTATTATTGTGCCGGCGCTTGTTTTTGTTGCGCTTTGGTTTCCCGTTTCCATCCCGTACTTCGGAGGTACCCGGGTCTTCGGGGTTATGGCTGCGTCTGGCCAGCCAATTATCCTCGCCCGCGCAAAAGCGGGTCATGAGTGATGTGAGGGCGGACATTGTCCTGGGTTTGTCTTGGCCGAGCTATCGAGCTAGCCATTCATCCCGAATATTATGCCTGAAAGAGGCTATAGCTTCGGCGTCTGGGCAGTCTACGATCTGGTTTTTCTTTGTCAGGAAACGATTCCAGAACAGCCTCGCGGACTCTCCGGGTTTCTGAACGACGTTACTTAGATCGGAGGAGTCCGGTGGCCGGACATAAGTGCCCTGGAAATTAGATCGGAATGCCTCTTCTAGGTCCTCCCAACATCCAATGGAGTTTTCGGGGAGGCTATTTAGCCAGTGCCGAGCTAGCCCCTTGAGCTTTAGGGGCAGGTATTTGATAGCATGGAGGTCATCTCCTCGTGCCATGTGGATGTGGAGGAGGAAATCCTCAATCCATGCGGTTGGGTCAGTTGTCCCATCGTATTGCTCTATGTTTACGGGTTTAAACCCTTCTGGGAACTGATGCTGCATTACCTCATCTGTAAAGCACAGTGGGTGTGTGGCGCCTCTAACCCGAGCTATAGTGTGCCGATGATCGACGGCTATCCTAGCTCGGTTTTGTTCCCGATTTTCATTGTGGTCGAACCGAGACCGGTACCCTTCCCGTCTGTCGGGTGAGTATCTTCTGGAGCCGTAGATGGATCGCGTACGGCCTGCTCTATGGTCCAGGTCGTGGAGCAGGTCGAACCTGTCATCGGGCTCTAGCGGCTCCTTTCCATGTCTACGGGGTATCGTCGGCCTATAGCCGGTATCATCAGCCGTCCGATCTCGTCCTCGAGGAGGGCGATCTGGCCTGTCGTATGGAGTATGTTCGGGAGACGGCGTATTAGAGAGCTCGTCATCGAACTGTGGCAGCAGCCGTCGGCGCGCGTAGCTCTTTGGTTGGTCCGATAGACCGGCGCCGAACTCCTCCTCCGCCGAAAGGACTCGTGTCCATCGGTGATTGAGGTCGTCTTGTTCGGCTTTGAGCTGTCGCTCCTTTGCTCTCAGGCTGCGAGCTGTGGATATCAGCTGTTGTCTGAACAATTCCTGATCTGCAGGATCGTTGGGGATGGCCAAGTCATCGGCATCCGCATTATCCTCCCCCTCGATAGCGCGGAGGTAGTCGTCGGCCAGAGGATCATCTCGGTCATTGGGGCTGCGGTGGTCTTCGGGATCCTCCTGACCTTCCAACGGGTTACCGGGGATTTCGGGGCGGCCGATGTCCTCTGGGGTATCATCGTTCCCCGTGCCCTCAATAGACTTGCGCCCCTTTTTCCCTTTGGACCGTTTATGCGGTTTCCGGCGCCTTGACGGCGCTTCGTCCGATTTATCGCCATTGCGTTTTGGAGTGTCCACCATGTACACATCGTATGTGGAGGTGGCCGTCCACTGTCCGGTCTTGGCAGGGGCGGGGGAGTTATCTTCCTCGTCCATGTACCCTGCCTCCGCGGAAGCGTAGTCTAGCATGTCGGTTAAATCCTCGACAGTGGCTATCAAGTGGGTGGTGGGTGGGAGAAAAAATCCATCTCGACCCGTCTGAAGACCGATCTGAGAGCAGATCGGGACTGGGTCGTCGTTGATTTTCATCGACGAGATCCGATCTAGAGCTTCGTTGAGTATCGAGAGCTCGATCGGACCGGTCTGCCGGGAGCTTCCGGAGTAAGCCTCCGATGCGTCCGTGCAGGGAGCGTGTTCGGCAAGAACGGGTGTTCGGCTGTCGGGTGCTATGACCTGATCCGAACATAAGATCGGGCCTCCACCAGGGCAAGTCCCATAGGCGGAGCCGGAAGATGGATCCGAGGTCAAAGCCTCAGGGTCATCGGGCAAGGCAGGCGAGACTGCAAGCCCGGTTAGTAATAGATCGCCGCGGGAGTCTACGGAGAACTCTAAGTTCCCGAATCTGAGCTCCTGATCAGGGGCGAAACTTTCGACGCGGCCAAGACGGCCGGTCGGGTCGGCGTGCAGCACTATGCTGCCAAAAGCGAAGATCTGTCCAGGGACAAAAGTCCCTGTGTTGCGGACCTCTTCGTTAATGACTAGGCGAACCATCGATCCCTTCTGGCGATTACAGTGGAACTCTCAATGGAAGCACCAATGTCGGTGTCGAAACTGGCGGATCTCGGGTAGGGGGTCCCGAACTATGATGCTGGGATCGATGGTAACAGGAGACGAAGGGGACAAGGTTTTACCCAGGTTTGGGCCCTCCTATGGAGGTAATACCCTACGTCCTGCTTGATTGTATTGATGGTATAGAGATTACAGAGTGATCTACCAAGAGATCGTATGACTAAAACCCTAGATGAGTTCTCTCTCTAATGATCTAAAACCCTCTGGCTTATATAGACGCCGGGGTTGCCTAGGGTTTACACATGGTCGGTTACACGTCGAGGGGATAAACATGCCTATTCTACTTTAAACGTGGAGCACACGCCAAGATTCTAGAAACTTCCCTTCTGGAGTTCGGTCCTTCGAGTGATCCAGTGTCCGGCGAACGGCCCATATAATCCGGCCCATATTAGATAGGCCGGCCTCTCGAGGACCCCCTAGTCCAGGACTCCCTCACCCCTGGCTTGTGGCTAGGTGGTGGACCCCCTCCGGTTGATTCTTTCGCCAGTATTTTTTATATTTTCCAAAAATATTCTGCGTAAATTTTCAGCTCATTCCGAGAACTTTTATTTCTGCACAAAAAGAACACCACCGTAGTTCTACTGAAAACAGCGTCAGTCCGGGTTAGTTCTAATCAAATCATACCAAAATCATATAAAATTATTGTAAACATGGCATGAATACTTCATAAATTATAGATACGTTGGAGACGTATCAGCGACCGCCACCAAAGAACCTCCGGGTCGACGACGGGACCCTCATTCCTCACCAAGCTGGGCGCCCCAGAAGGCAGCACCTCCCAGTCCCAGCCCGGCGGAGCCCAGTCTCGGACATGGCGCCTCTCAAGAAGGTGGTCGCCGGCGCCAAGTCGACGACGAGGATGCGGGCCGGGCATCGTCGACGTCGAGAACAAATTCTACAACTATTTAAATTCCTACTATTCAATAAACTTTAATAAAGATGATTGCATTTGACAACTATGACAATAATAACATATTTAACAACAATGACACATTTTCTACTTCAGCGATCGTCGGGGACTCCTCCCCGGCGATCCTCGGGGACTCCTCGGGTTCGCCGACTAAAACAACTAAAACTTTTTTACAACAAAAACAACTAAAACAACAAATTAATAAAACAAACTAAAACAACTAATAAAACAAACTCAAAAAACTAATAAAAATAGTAAAACAAACAAAAAAACTAAAACGCGGGCGAGGGCCGGGGCAGGCCAGCGACGCCGCTGCACGCGGCCGCGGTGGCCGCGGTGGCTGCGGAGGAGGGGGCAGGAGCAGGGGGCAGGAGCTCATCGGCGACGACGGGCTCGGGGAGGAGGCGCGGGCGGCGACGACGGGGCTCGGGGAGGTGGCGCGGGCGGCGTCCGACGTCGGGGGCGGCGACGACGTCGACGAGGACGAGGAGGCGCGCGGGAACGGGCTCAGTGCGGCGGCGAGGAGGCGCGCGGGGACGGGCTCGGGGCGGCGGCGAGGTCAGGCTCGGGGGCGGCGGCGACGACGGGCTCGGGGGCGGCGGTTAGGACGGCCTCGAGTGCGGCGGCGACGACGAGGATGGGCTCGGGGGCGGCAGCGACGATGAGGACGGGCTCGGGGATGGCGGCGACGACGATGACGGGCTCAGGGGCGGCGGTGAGCTCCGGCAGCCTGACGACGTCGGGGCGAATGGGAGAGATTGGGGGAAATTTCGACAAGTCCCGCCTTATATGCGAACACCTTTGGTCCCGGTTGGTGGCTCCAACCGGGACTAATGCCACCCTTTCGTCCCGGTTGGTGGCTCCAACCGGGACTAATGCCACCCTTTCGTCCCGGTTGGTGCCACCAACCGGGACTAAAGGTCAATTTCAGCAGCCCAAAGGGCGAGAAGCAGAGACCTTTGGTCCCGATTGGTGGATCCAACGGGGACTAAAGGTGCACATTAGTCCCGGTTGGTGCCACCAACCGGGACGAAAGGTTGGGATTGGTCCCGGTTGGAGCCACCAACCGGGACTAAAGGGTTGGTCCTGGCTGTGGTGGGAGTTTAGTCCCACCTCGCCAAGCGAGAGGCGCTCGCACCGGTTTATAAGCCCGCCCCTCTCTGCCTTGTTGAGTTCCTCTCAAAGTGAAAATAGATGACCTTATACGGGAAATTTGACCTGAAATCAAAGTGCATCACTTTGATTTCAGGTCGAATTTTCCCTATAAGCGCATCTATGTTCACTTTTGCTATTTTTTTATGTTATTTTTTTGCATATTAAAAGTTCTTAACAAAAAATACTTTATGAATATTCTTTTTTCTATTAAAGTTTTTAACAAAAAAAACTTTGATAATTTTAGTTGCATAAATTTTATATAATATTAAGTTAAATAACTTTGAATGGACGAAAACACATCTATTACAAAGGGATTTCGATTTTTTAAACATATTTTAACTCAAGACTTTTTCTGCATTCAATATGCATCATTCAAAGCCACATCATCACTTTTCAACCCATTTCTGACTTCATTTACTATTTTTCATGCATTTCATGATTTATTTTGAGATAAATGACCCTGAATTGAAAAGCACTGCAAATGAACTCTGAAATGGTTGCAAGTTGGCATGGTATCATCATTTCACCCACATAGCATGTGCTAAAAAGTTGAGAGGGTTACGGCAAAAACTGGATGCACTTCGTGTACAAAATGAACAATCTCTTTCGAAGTATCAGGGTTTCAGACGAAAACTCATCTGTTACAAAAGGATTTCAATTTTTTAAACATATTTGAACTCAAGACTTTTTATGCATTCAATATGCACCATTCAAAGCCACATCATCACTTTTCAAACCTTTTCTGACTTCATTTGCTATTTTTCATGCATTTCATGATTTATTTTGAGCTAAGATGACCCTGAATTGAATAGCACTACAAATGAACTCTGAAATTGTTGAAAGTTGGCATGGTATCATAATTTCACCCACATAGCATGTGCTAAAAAGTTGAGAGGGTTACGGGAAAAACTGGATGCACTTCGTGTACAAAATGAACAATCTCTTTCGAAGTGTCACGGTTTTGGACGAAAACTCATCAATTACAAAAGGATTTCAAATTTTTTCCACATATTTGAACTCAAGACTTTTTCTGCATTCAATATGCACCATTCAAAGCCAGATCATCACTTTTCAACCCTTTTCTGACTTCATTTACTATTTTTCATGCATTTCATGATTTATTTTGAGCTAAAATGACCCTGAAATGAAAAGCACTGCAAATGAACTCTGAAATGGTTGGAAGTTCGCATGGTATAATCATTTCACCCACATAGCATGTGCTAAAAATTTGAGATGGTTACGACAAAAACTGGATGCATTCCGTGCACAAAATGAACAATCTCTTTCGAAGTATCAGCGTTTCAGACGAAAAATCGTCTATTACAAAAGGATTTCAATTCTTGACATGTAACTGCAGTGATATTCTAGATCAAAGCCATCATCAGAATAGTTGTGGAGAGAAAGTCTTCACTTTTTCTTAGCGTGTGTCCCTTGCTTATTGCACCGTAACCATGGATAATCTTCATCGTTTAGCAGGGTGCTTGGGTCAGCCTTCACTTTGAAGGGAGGAATTTCATGGAACTTTTCATAATCTTCAGACATGTCTGTCTTGCCCTCCACTCCCACGATGTCTCTTTTCCCTGAAAGAACTATGTGGCGCTTTGGCTCATCGTATGATGTATTCGCTTCCTTATCTTTTCTTTTTCTCGGTTTGGTAGACATGTCCTTCACATAGAAAACTTGCGCCACATCATTGGCTAGGACGAATGGTTCGTCTGTGTACCCAAGATTGTTGAGATCCACTGTTGTCATTCCGTACTGCGGGTCTACATGTACCCCGCCTGCTCACAGATTGACCCATTTGCACCGAAACAAAGGGACCTTAAATTCATGTCCATAGTCAAGTTCCCATATCTCCTCTATGTGACCATAATATGTGTCCTTTGCCCCATTGGTGATTGCTGCATCAAAGCGGACACCACTGTTTTGGTTGGTGCTCTTTTGATCTTGGGCGATCATGTAAAATGTATTCCCATTTATCTCGTACCCTTTGTAAGTCAATATAGTCAAAGATGGTCCCCTGGCCAACGAGTACAGCTCATCTGCAACAGTGGTGTTACCCATGAGATGTGTTTGCAACCAACTGCCGAAAGTCCTGATGTGTTCACATGTAATCCAGTCGTCACACTGCTCCGGGTGTTTGGAGCGCAGAATATTCTTGTGTTCATTCACATACGGGGTCACGAAGGTAGAATTCTGTAGAACAGTGTAGTGTGCTTGAGACCAAGAATGCCCGTCCCTACATATTATTGAATTCGCTCCTAGCGTGCCTTTTCCAGTTAGTCTCCCCTCATACCGCGATTGAGGGAGACCAATCGGCTTAAGGTCAGGAATAAAGTCAACACAAAACCCAATGCTTTCCTCTGTTTGATGGCCCATGGAGATGCTTCCTTCTGGCCTAGCACGGTTACGAACATATTTCTTTAAGACTCCCATGAACCTCTCAAAGGGGAACATGTTGTGTAGAAATACAGGGCCTAGAATGCCAATCTCGTCGACTATATGAACTAGGATGTGCGTCATGATATTGAAGAAGGATGGTGGGAACACCAGCTCGAAACTGACAAGACATTGCACCAAATCACTCTTTAACCTTGGTAGGATTTTTGGATCGATTACCTTCTGAGAGATTGCATTGAGGAATGCACATAGCTTTACAATGGCTAATCGAACGTTTTCCGGTAGAAGCCCCCTCAATGCAACCGGAAGCAGTTGCGTCATAATCACGTGGTAGTCATGAGACTTTAGGTTCTGGAACTTTTTCTCTGCCATATTTATTATTCCCTTTATATTCGATGAGAAGCCAGACGGGGCCTTCATACTGAGCAGGCATTCAAAGAAGGTTTCCTTCTCTTCTTTGGTAAGAGCGTAGCTGGCAGGACCTTCATACTGGTTTGGATGCATGCCGTCTTTTCGTGCGCACGTTGCCGGTCCTCCCGTGCCTCCGCTGTATCTTTTGTCTTCCCATACACTCCCAAGAAGCCTAGCAGGTTCACGCAAAGATTTTTCGTCACGTGCATCACGTCGATTGCAGAGCGGACCTCTAGGTCTTTCCAATAGGGTAGGTCCCGAAATATAGATTTCTTCTTCCACATGGGTGCGCGTCCCTCAGCGTCATTTGGAGCAGATAGTCCGCGAGGACCCTTTCCAAAGATTACTTGTAAATCATTGACCATATCAAGTATGTGATCACTACTACGAAGGGCGGGCTTCTTTTGGTGATCTGCCTCACCTTTGAAATGCTTTCCTTTCTTTCGACATTGATGGTTGGTCGTAAGAAATCGACGATGCCCCAGGTACACATTCTTCCTGCATTTGTCCAAATATATATTATCGGTGTCATCTAAACAGTGCATGCATGCGTGGTGTCCCTTGTTTGTCTGTCCTGAAAGGTTACTGAGAGCAGGCCAATCATTGATGGTTACAAACAGCAACGCATATAGGTCAAATTCCTCCTGTTCGTTCTCATCCCACACACGTACACCTTTTCCATTCCACAGTTGTAAAAGTTCATCAACTAATGTCCTTAGGTACACATCAATGTCATTGCCGGGTTGCTTAGGGCCTTGGATGAGCACTCGCATCATAATGAACTTCTGCTTCAGGCACAACCAAGGAGGAAGGTTATACATACATAGAGTCACATGCCATGTGCTATGCTTGCTGCTCTGATCCCCAAAAGGATTAACGCCATCTGCACTTAAACCAAACCATATGTTCCTTGGGTCACCTGTAAAGTCCCCTCACTTTCTCTCGATCTTTCTCCACTGCGACCCATCACCGGGTGCTCTCAACTTCCCGTCTTTCTTACGGTCTTGCTTGTGCCATCGCATCAACTTGGGATGCTCTTTGTTTCTGAACAAACGTTTCAACCGTGGTATTATAGGAGCATACCACATCACCTTGGCAGGAACCCTCTTCCCGGTGCGCTGGCCCTCAACATCACCAGGGTCATCTCGTCTGATCTTACACCGCAATGCACAGCATACCGGGCATGCGTTCAAATCCTCGTACGCACCGCGGTAGAGTATGCAGTCATTAGGGCATGCATGTATCTTCTTCACCTCCAATCCTAGAGGGCAGACAACCTTCTTTGCTTCGTATGTACTGTCGGGCAATTCGTTGTCCTTTGGAAGCTTATTCTTCATTATTTTCAGCACCTTTTCAAATGCCTTGTCAGATACACCATTCGCTGCCTTCCATTGCAGCAATTCCAGTGTGGTACCGAGCTTTGTGTTGTCATCTTCGCAATTTGGGTACAACCCTTTTTTGTGATCCTCGAACATGCGATCGAACTTCAACTTCTCCCTTTCACTTTGGCATTGCCTCTTTGCATCAATAATGACCCGGCGAAGATCATCATCGGGCACATCGTCGGGTTCTTCCTCTTGATCCTCAGCTTCCCCCATTGCAGCATCACCGTATTCAGGGGGTGGATAGTTGTCATCATCCCCTTCTTCTTCGTTGTCTTCCATCATAACCCCTCTTTCTCCGTGCTTGGTCCAAACATTATAGTGTGGCATGAAACCCTTCTCAAGCAGGTGGATGTGAAGGGTTTTCGAGTTAGAGTAATCCTTCGTATTACCACAGATAATACATCGACAATACATAAAACCATTCTGCTTGGTGGCCTCAGCCACTTCAAGAAAATTATGCAGGCCCTTAATGTACTCGGAGGTGCGTCGGTCACCGTACATCCATTGTCGGTTCATCTGCGTGCATTATATAATTAAGTGTATCAAAAACCATTACAAAACATCATGAATACAGAAGTGACCAAATTAATAGAAGTTCATCATCACATTAAAACCAAAGTATAGTAGTGACGAAAATAAATACATAAAGTTCATACATAGTTCTCATTGAACAACATATAGCTCTCTAGAGCATCTAATTAAAACATACATTGAAACTATGCAAAACATTTAAATGCAACAACAAATGCGATCATAACCGCAAGTAAGGTACCAATTGATCCAACGGCATAATGATACCAAGCCTCAGTATGAATAGCATATTTTCTAATCTTTCTAATCTTCAAGCGCATTGCATCCATCTTGATCTTGTGATCATCGACGACATCGGCAACATGCAACTCCAATTCCATCTTCTCCTCCTCAATTCTTTTCAATTTTTTCTTTAAGTAATTGTTTTCTTTTTCAACTAAATTTAACCTCTCGACAAGAGGGTCGGTTCGAATTTCCGGTTCACATACCTCCTAGATAAAAACATCTATGTCACGTTGGTCGGCATAATTGTCATAAACACTAAATGAAACAAATAGTTATAAAAGATAATATACCACATCCGAATCATAGACAGGACGAGGGCCGACGCTGGCGGATACCAAAACCATGGCACTATATAATAACAAACAATAATAAAAGTAAGAAAATTATACAAGTATCTATCTAAATCATACAAGTAAGAATTTTTTTCTTTTAGAAAGAAGATAAGAACAAGAGGCTCACCACGGCGGTGCCGGCGACGAGATCAGCGCAGGCGATCGACGGCGGTGAGGACGGGGACGGGGACGGGGATGGCACCCTACACATGTGCAGACTCTAAGAAGTTAATTTCAGCTCTAATTGTGCGTCTAGATCAAAAGAACTCCCACATACACTCCTCCACTAAAACCCACAAACCATATTGTACTTCTAGAGCATTTGAAATGAGCTAAACTAGCAGTGAGAGATAAAACGATGAAGTCGTTAACCTTTTAGAACACTTGTGTAGTTGGTGCACCACCAAACCTAAACAAATCTTAGGGAAAATGTAGCTTGGAGGTCGAGCTTGGAGAGGAGAAAACTTAAGTGTGGCTGCGGCATTTCATCGAACACCTCATGTGCATAGGAGGTGAGAACAGAGAGCAACACACCTCCCAAACGCCGCCCGGCCAAAAAACAGAGGAGTGAGCGGGCAGGGGTGAGCATATATATAGGCGTTGTATAAGTCCCGGTTGGTGGCTAGCACCGGGACTAAAGGTGCCTCTTTAGTCCCGGTTCGTGTCTGGAACCAGGACTAAAGGGGCCAGATGAACCGGGACTGGTTCCCACCGAGGCCCGGCCGGCGCCCTGGCCTAACGAACCGGGACTGATGCACCCATTAATCCCGGTTCGTAACACGACCGGGACTAATGCGATATTCTGGCCCGTTTCAAAGCCATGTTTTCTACTAGTGTACGTAAGAGCCAGCTGAAGTGGCATGGGCCTGTTTGGCGGTGTGAGAAGGTCCAGCAGCAGGGAAGAGGCCCGAGAGCTACAACGCAATGGACGCCAGATACTTAAGCCGAGAGAAGCGCCTATAGCCGGCATCTCCAGTCGAGCACTTGTATCCCTTATCTGCCTTCCTCTTTCTTGTACTACTGCTGCTTTCCTCTTTCTTCTTCTGCTGCTGCAAGAACTCTAGGTTATCCTGTAATAGAACCATAGATCTTGTGTATTTGTTGGTGTGCTGCCATCTAAATACGAGGATCATTATACACCACTAATACTATTACTAATACTAATGTTATAAACACTACATGCAATAGAAATGAAGAAGATCAAATCAACACAGAGTACGCAAAATTTAACGTGGAAAAACACCTCCAATGAAAAGGGTAAAAAACCACGGGTGCCAGCCAGCGAAACTTCACTATATCGGGAGAGGTTATAGACACCGGGGTTTTACAATGATGATCTTATCTCGTGCGGCGGCTTACAAGAGGTATATATAGCAGTGACGAGCTAGGTCGAAACAGATCTGCTACAACCCAATCCTCCTGGCGACGGACCTCCGCTCCGCTCCGTCAGAAGTTATAGCCTTTATATGAATTTGGATCACAACTCAACAACTAGTAGTACTACTATTATTATCATCATCATTATTATCATTACTGTTGTTGTTGTTAGTAGTAGCAGTATTCATATTATTATTGTTGTTATTATTATCATTATTTTTATCTCCATCGATGATGTATCTCTCTCAATACACATTCAAACCAATCCGAAAGAATTTAATATAATTTCTTGATATAAATTTGAGGTTTCCAAACCCGAATAAAGTATCAAATATTTCGGGGGTTTACATGTATTGTCATATGGTATATGCTTCAATTTAAGAAAATGCAGTTAAGTAGTTGTAAAAAGACCTATGAATTTCTCTACAACCACCTTCCAATTTGACATGTTAAAATGAACTCGACGAGTGATGTTTTTTTGTCCTCTTTGATTTCACCCATAAATAACCCATAATGCAAGAGTGGCTAAATTTTTCATGTTGCTAGTACACTGATTGCTCCCTACACTACAGGAAACAACCTTGTTCCCGACGGTATTAGATATGCCGACGGCTTTTTATCGGGGCCGTCGGCATATATGGCAAGACGCTGAATGCTCTAGGAAAACCGTTGGCAAGTGTACAGCTACGCCGACGGTTTCGCTAGCCAGGCCGTCGGCAAATATTCAGTTTCGCCGAGGGCATCCGTCGGCATATACCCTGACACGTGGCACCGGTGAGACGTTGGCTGACAGAAGGCTGACGTCGTTACATCTATGCCGACGGCCCTAACGATTGCCGTGGGCAAAGTATTTTTCTGTTTTATTTTCGAATTTAACTCCTTTTCTTTTTTAAAAAACCTTTTAAAAAACGTTTGAACTTGATTAATTCAAATCTAACTAATCTAAACTGCAACATATACAAATTATATATCAATTTAGGGTAGAATTTTTCATAGATTATGAATATCCACTTTGTTTCTGTTTTTGAACACGTTAAAAATGTAACCTCATGTACTTTTTCAAAAATAGGTCCTTATAATTTGTCAAAATAACAAGTAATTCATACTTGCATCGATTTTGACAAATTTTATATGTTTTTGGATCAGAATCTTGAAAGAATTCTGTTGGTATACTGTGTTTTCAAATTTGAACAAACTAAAATCATGTTTGCTTCAAATTTGCAGAAAACCCCTATTGTTTTGACTTTTTTGTATATATATTTTTTGGCCAAATGAGGCAAAATTTAAATATATTTGCATCAAAAAATTTCAAGGATTTCAAAAATAACATTTGTTATTTAATTTTCTATACTTTTTCCCAAAACCCTACTATTTTGCAAAACAACCCCTAGAACTTGTCTGGAACGTAACTTTTAGGTCCCAAATTCTTTTGGCACAATTCTTATATGATTTGTGTGTAACTTTTCATGAGGCACATGAATTTGCCATTGGTCAACCCCCTTTCGAAGCCAGTCAAAGGGGTAAACCGTGCGGGGCCCACGGGCTAGGGTTTCGCCCGAAATGGGCCTTCGGAGCGTCAGAATCCCTCAAACACTTGCATGTGCCCTAGCATATGTACATAAGTGGGGATCGGGTGGAAAGATCCAATACACATGTCCCAAGTGTGACCTCCTTCACACACATGCGCTGCCACTTAGGAAGGTTCGACACTTAAGAGGGAGAAACTCCCACCACGGGTAAACCAGAGGGAATAATTTTGAATCTTGGGCCCAAATATGTTTTTCCATGTGGCTATGACCCACTGCTACTCATGTTGGAGTTGTTGGATTTCCCCGAAGAAGAAGGGTGATGTAGCACAGCAGCAGAAAGTATTTCCCTTAGTTAAGAACCAAGTTTTATCGAACCAGTAGGAGTCACTAAGCTAACAACGTTGGCAGTACCTGCACACAAACAAATAAATTGCTTGCACCCAACAAAGGCAAGGGGGTTGTCAATCCCCTTGTTCTTGCAAGCTACAAGATTAAAAGCAAATAGAGATAGGGCAAAACAGCAAGAAAATAAAAGAAAGTTAAAGTGCAATTGTAAGAGTTTTTGTATTGATGGAAAATAGACCCGGGGGCCATAGGTTCACTAGTGGCATCTCTCTCGAAAGCATGTACTGGCTTGGTAACAAATTACTGTTGGCAATTGACAGAATAGCGCAAATTATAACTATGATCATTCATGGCATAATCTCACATAGTCATTATGTCTGTGACAAGTAGACCTTTAATCCAACTGCATCTACTACTATTACTCCACCCAAAGACCGCTATCCAGCATGCATCTCGTGGTATTAAGTTTACAAGAAACAGAGTAACGCAATAAGCAAGATGAGATAATGTAGACAGAAGAAAACCTAGCAATAAGATTAGCCCCATCGTTTTATACTTAGTAGCAATAATACAATACGTGCCTTTGTCCTTATTGTCACTGGACAAGATCACCACAAGATTGAACCCACTACTATGCACCACTCCCTCTGAAGAACTACTCATCTATCTTGACCAGAGAAGACTCATAGATCGGAAAGCATACATAGCTATTTAATTATGCAGCAAATAAACTTCAAGAGATTCAAACAAATTCAATGAACAATCTGATCATAAATTCACAATTCATCGGATCCCAACAAACACACCACAAGAATTACATCGGATGGATCTCAGAAGAGATCATTGTATTAAAGATCAAAAGAGAGAGAGAGAGAGAGAGAGAGAGAGAGAGAGAGAGAGAAAGAGAGAGAGAGCCATCTAGCTACTACTATGGACCCGTAGGTCCTGAAAGAACTACTCACACATCATCATGGAGGCAGCAAGGTTGATGAAGATGGCCTCCCCAATGATTCCCCCCTCCGTCGGAGTGCCAGAACAGGACTTCAGATGAGATCACTTCGGAACAGAGGCTTGTGGCGGCGATAAAATTGTTTCGGGTCTCGCTTCGAGGGTTTTCAAATATATGTGTATTTATAGGCCACGAATTAGGGCAAACGGAGGCTCAGGGGATCCACAAGCCTGGGTGGCGCGCCCTACCCCTCAGGGCGCGCCCCCTGGGCTTGTGCCCCCCTGGTCCATCTTTTGGTCTCTCCCCGAAGCTTGTAGGGTCTCTTATGTTCTAGAAAAAATGGTCAAAAAGTTTCGTCGTGTTTGGACCTTCGTAGGTATCGATTTTCTGTAAAACCAAAAACAAGCAGAAAACAACAACTAGCACTGGGCACTGGATTAATATGTTAGTCTAGAAAAATGATATAAAATGATGGCCAAAATATGTAAGAATGATAATATAATAGCATTTAACAATAAAAAATTATAGATACGTTTGAGACGTATCAGCATCACCAAACTTAATTCCTACTCGTTCTCGAGTAGGTAAATGATAAACAAAATGTATTTTCTATGTTGAATGCTACCAAGCATGATCTTGATGAAATGAGGTAAACTGTAGCATGAAATTGGGACAAAAGCAATTCAAAGTAATAGTCTATTTTTGACAATCAGCAAGTAACATCAAAATGTGTAAACAAAAATCACAATTGCTTTTCATGGCTCAATGTTTTTATGAAATACAAAGTTTAACACTTTATGTCATATTCATATCCCCAATCAATCAAGATGTTGTCATATTCAAATATTTTATGATAACACAACCTAGAGTTTCAGTCAAGCAATCAATATTTATGACATACCTTTTTCAACTACTTAGCATTTCGTTCAATGACAAACTTACAAGCCTTGGTCTTAGCATTTTGGATGGCAAAAAAGAATGATGATGGGGGTTTATAAGAACACAAAAATATAGGACAGTCTCACATCAACGAGGCTTGATCGTTGGGCAATGGAGAGGCCTTACAATCGATGTTAATGTGAGGAGTAAGGATTGCCATGCAACGGATGCAGTAGAGCTATAAGTGTATGAAAGCTCTCTCTAAATGCAACTAAGTGGGTGTGCATCCAACTTGCTTGCTCATGAAGACCTCGAGCGTTTTGAGTAAGATCATCATCGGAATATACAAGCCAATTTCTATAATGTGAAATTCCGACTAGCATAATCATGAAGTATATGAAAACTCTCTATATGAAGTACATGGTGCTACTTTAAAGCACAAGTGTGGAAAAATGATAGTAGTGTGTCCCCTCTCTCTTTTTCTCTTATTTTTCTTTTTTTCCTTTTTTTGGTGGGCTCTTTTTGGCCTTTTTTTTATCCTCACGGGTAGGGACACACTCTAATAATGATGATCATCACACTTTTATTTACTTATAAGTCAAAACTGAAAATGATGACTATATATGAATGCCTCTGGCAGTGTACCAGGATATGCAATGATCTAGCGTAACATGTATAACAATGATGGACGGTGGTTTTGCCACAAATATCATGTCAGCTCTATATGATCATGCAAAGTAAAATGAGAATGAATGCTTAAGTCATGAATAGTAACAATGGAAGTTGCATGGAAATATATCTTGGAATGGCTATAAAAATGCCATAATAGGTAGGTATGGTGGCTGTTATGAGGAAGGAGGTGGTTTATGTGTAGGAGAACAAGAGGAAGTCCTCTCTACGGGATTTGGATGCACCGGAGAAGTATGCACCATATCTCGAGATGAAATAGGGCAATGCACGATACCGAAGAGTCTAGCAAAAAGATGTATATGTGGAAGTGCTTTAAAGACCGCAACTCATAAATAAAATCATATCGCTAAAACTTCATAGTCTATACCGAGTCAACCATAAAACCAATTACTTCAAGGGGTGAGTTTGACGAACCGAAGTCCGCTATGCTTCCCGACCCATTCTACAAATGTGGTTACTTACAATGTTCTTTAATTTTGACCCTTCATAATTAGTTTTACTTCAATGACAGCAAGCATTAACAAGTATAACTTTATTACATCTTTCCACTAAAAAGCTCAAGTTTTTTAGCTACACAAAAATTAATTACTCACATCTTATCTCAAAATTATTAATAGGAATTTCAATTGTCTTAATTCGATGATTAACAAGTTCACGCTAGTTTTTATTATACCACTCCTAAATACCCATTATTTTTGGACCAACACATAATTCATGCAAATTACCAATTACTATTTAACTCTCTAAAAGGATATAAGTGAAGCAAGAGAGTCCTAATCTTTTCTACAAAAGCATATCACCGTGCCCAAACAAATATAAGTGAAGTACAAGAGCAATTGCCTCAACTCAAAAAGATATAAGTGAAGAACAAATGAGCATTCTATAAATATGAGATCAATGTGTGTCTCTCTTACTAGATGCGATCAGGAAACAATGATTGTGCAAACAAGCAAACAAACCAAACCAAACTTAGACGCTTGAGTATTCCTTAGATATTACCTTCGGGTGCCTTGGGAATCCCCAAGATTATAGTCTTGCCGCTCCTTATTCTCCTTCCATCGTCATCTCACCCAAAACATGAAAACTTCATTCACACAAAACTTAACGGAACTCATGAGATGGGTTAGTATAAAAATAAATCATTCACTCATGTACTATCAAGGCAAGATTCATAATCATTTTCAAATAATGTCTACTGTATTCTACCATTTTCATAATTTATATCCCCAATATAAGCCATGGAAACTCCAAAACAAGCAAACTAAGAAAACAAAACAGAATCTGTCAAAAACAGAACACTACATAAAGACATAATTTATCATCATAATTCTGTAAATCTAAAAATTCTGAAAAATTAGGACAATACATATAATTTGTAACTCAGTACTTTGTAAAAATTGCAGAGATTTATCAAGTTCCAGCACAGAATGAAAATTCAAATACTGGACACAAAAGCTTATGTTTCTGCACAGAATCAAATCAACAAGCATTCGCATCACCCCAAAGGTCTTACTTGGCACAAAAAGCAAAATAAAAGATACAAACACAATTAGTATAGTAGAAATAATCATGTTGACACACAAAAACAGGAGGGGAAAATAAAAAATAACTATTGGGTTGCCTCCCAATAAGCGCTATTGTTTAATGCCCCTAGCTAGGCATAAAGCAATATATCAAGTTTTGTCATCTTTTAATGATAGATCATACGTAGCTCTCATAATAGATTCAAAAGGAGGATTTATTTTCTTTCTAGGGAAATGTTCCATACCTTTTTTTAGTGGAAATTGGAACCTTATGTTGCCGTCCTTCATATCAATAATGACACCTACAGTTCTTAAAAAGGGTCTCCCAAGTATAATAGGACAAGTAGGATTGCATTCAATGTCAAGAACAATAAAGTCTACGGGTACATAATTTTTATTAGAAATAATAAGCACATCATTTATCCTTCCCATAAGCTTTTTAATAGTATAAACCGCAAGGTGCAAATTTAAGGAACATTCAGTCATAGCATCAAAACCAAGAACATCATATAATGCTTTCGGCATAGTCGAAATACTTGCTCCAAAATCACATAAAGCATTGCATTCATAATTATTAATATTGATTTTTATACTAGGTTCCCATTTATCATGTAAATTTCTAGGGATGGAAACCTCAAGTTCATGTCTTTATTCATTAGGTTTAATAAGAGGTTTTACAATACGTTTAGTAAAAGCTTTGTTTTGTTCATAAGCATTGGGTGAATTAATAATGGATTGAAGCAAGGAAATACATTCAGTAAGAGAACATTTGTCATAATTAAAATCCTTGAAATACAAAATAGTGGGAGTGTCACTACTTAAAATTTTGATCTCTCCAAACCCACTTTTATCTTTTTAGCATCGAGATTTTCACCCTCCAAATAATTGGGACGCCTTTCATCTAAAGTTGACTCATCTTCAGTCCCATTATTATCAACTTTAATATTTCTAAATAATGATTCAATAGTTGACACACCAATAGTTTTAACATCTTCATCATGATTAACAAGATAACTCAATTCAGCCTCCCTTTCTTCTCGCTCTCTTCTAGCTCTAAGCATGTCAATCATTTTTCTAGTATAATCAATGGAGACTTGGATAACTTCTAATGATTCAGACATTTCATCCTTATTAGGTGGCAAAATTTTAATTTTAAGAATATCCACATCATGCACAAGTCTATCCATATTTCTAGACATATCATCAAACTTGCTCAATTTTTCTTCTACCATATTGTTGAAAACTTTTTGTGAACTAATAAATTCTTTAATAGTGTTTTAAAGTTCAGTAGGCATCCTATTATTATTATTATAAGAATTACCATAGGAATTTCCATAATTATTTTAGGGGTTATCGGGATACGGTCTAGGATTATTATTAAATTTCCCCTATAAGTATTATTATTGAAATCGCTCCTCGAGATAAAACTCACATCAACATTGTCCTTATTTTACTCAATCAAAGTAGATAAAGGAACATAATTATGATCAATAGTAGCACTCTTAGTAGTAAGCATGGACACAATAGCATCAAACTTTTCACTTAGGAAGGAAATCTCCTCGATGGAATTTACCTTCTTACCACTTGGAGCTCGTTCGGTGTGCCATTGGAAATAGTTTGCGGTCATATTATCAAGAAGCTTAGTAGCATCTCCAAGAGTCATTCCCATAAATGTACCACATACAGCAGAATCTAGAAGGTTTCTGGAAACAAAGTTCAGTCCTGCATAGAAATTTTGAACTACCATCCAAAGACTCAATCCATGCGTGGGACAATTTTTTAGCATAAGTTTTATTCTTTCCCATGATTGTGCAACATGTTCTTGATCAAGTTGTTTGAAATTCATAATTTGATTCCTCAAAGATATAATTTTTGTGGAAGAAAAATACTTGCCAATAAAAGCATCTTTACACTTAGATCATGAATCAATACTATTTTTCAATAAAGACACTAACCATACTTTGGCTCTATCTCTTAGAGAAAAAGGAAATAACTTCAGTTTAACAATATCATTATCCACATCTTTAATTTTTTACATATCACATACTTCAATAAAGGTATTAAGATAGGAAACAACATCTTCATTATAATTTCTAAAAAAATTGTTCTTTCATAACAAGATTTAGCAAGGCAGCTTTAATATCATAAGACTCCGCACTAGTGGTGGGAGGAGCAATAGGAGTACTAATGAAATCATTGTTATTAGTACTTGAGAAATCACAAAGCTTGATATTTTCAGGAGTAGACATAGTGGCAACAAAAGCAGAAATAGTAACACAAGATTTTTTTGGTATTTTGGATTTTTATTTTGCAAACAAAGAAGAAGACAAATAAAAAGGCAAAAGGCAACTAGACAAGAAATTAAAACAAGCAAAAATAAAGTGTTTATGTGAAGGTACCTGATTTGGTAGATAATGACTTCCCGGCAATGATGTCAGAAATTATTCTGCTACTCACATTGGAGTTGTTGGATTTCCCTGAATAGAAAGGGTGATGTAGCACAGCAACAAAAAGTATTTCCCTTAGTTAAGAACCAAGTTTTATCGAACCAGTAGGAGTCACTAAGCTAACAACGTTGGCAGTACCTGCACACAAACAAATAAATAGCTTGCACCCAACAAAGGCAAGGGGGTTGTCAATCATCTTGTTCTTGCTAGCTACAAGATTAAAAGAAAATAGAGATAGGGCAAAACGGCAAGAAAATAAAAGAAAGTTTAAAGTGCAATTGTAAGAGTTTTTGTATTGATGGAAAATAGAAATGTAGACAGAATAAAACCTAGCAATAAGATTAACCCCATCGTTTTATCCTTAGTAGCAATAATACAATACGTGCCTTTGTCCTTATTGCCACTGGACAAGATCACCACAAGATTGAACCCACTACTATGCACCACTCCCTCTGAAGAACTACTCATCTATCTTGGCCAGAGAAGACTCATAGATCGGAAAGCATACATAGCTATTTAATTATGCAGCAAAGAAACTTCAAGAGGTTCAAATAAATTCAATGAACAATCTGATCATAAATCCATAATTCACCTGATCCCAACAAACACACCACAAGAATTATATCGGATGGATCTTAGAAGAGTTCATTGTATTGAAGATCAAGAGAGAGAGAGAGAGAGAGAGAGAGAGAGAGAGAGAGAGAGATCTAGCTACTACTATGGACCCGTAGGTCCTGAAAGAACTACTCACACATCATCATGGAGGCAGCAAGGTTGATCAAGATGGACTCCCCAACGATTCCCCCCTCCGGTGGAGTGCCAGAACAGGGCTCCAGATGGGATCGCTTCAGAACAGAGGCTTACGGCGCAACAAAATTATTTCGGGTCTCGCTCCGAGGATTTTGAAATATATGTGAATTTATTGGACATGAATTAGGGCAAACGGAGGCTCTCACTACTAGGGAAATGCCTATAGGTAGACCATTAGTAGTAGCGAGGGGTCTATGGATGGCGCCACTGTTACTTATTAGTAGCATGGTTTACAAACCGGCACTACTGATAAGTTTTAGTAGTAGCGCCGGTGCGTCCGCCCGGCGCTGCTGCTAAGTAAGGCCCAACGGTACCCCGCGGCAGGCCACAGTTGCAGCGCTGGCCCACGATCCCGTGCTACAACTAAAAACATAGCAGTAGTGTTGGCCTTCCACCACGCGCTGCTGCTAAGAGGCCTTATCTTCTTTCCTGCTACCGCGCCCGTCAGTCTCCCTCGGCCACTCTCTCCCGCATCTCTCTCATGCTCTCACTCCCACTGCTCCGGTCGGCCCTCACTCCCACTGCTCCGGTGCCCCTCTCCCATCCCATGCCCCCCCCCCCCCCCGTGCCCCCCCGGGCCCCTCTCCCATCCTGGCCCTCCCCACGCGCGGCCGCCCTACCCGGCTCGTGCCTGCCCTCCACCGTCCCGGCCCTCCCCGCGCAGCCGACCTCTCCATCCCAGCCCTCCCCGTGCACGGCCCCCTCTTCGGCTCGGCCCCACCCCCACCGTGAGCACCTCCCTCTCCTCTGTGTTTACTTTTAGGTTTAGTTATTTAGATGTATGGTTAGATGGATGCAGGCATTTATTCAAACTGTTTGAACTTATAAAACCATTTAGATGCAATGTGAAGCTAGGATTTTTTTTGAAATGAAAATGTGAAGCTAGTATATTTTTGAAATGAAAATGTGAAGCAAGGTTTTTTTTTTGAAATGAAAATGTGAGGAACTTGACTCTGTTTGAACATGTGAAGAAATGAAAATGAAAATGTGAAGAAATGAAAATGTGATGAAATGAAGCTAGTATTTTTGAAATGAAAATGTGAACAAATGAAAATGTGAACAAATGAAAATGAAAATGTCAATAGCATTTCAAGTTTGAACTTTTCTATATAAAAAAGAACTTGACTCTGTTCATGCCTAAAGTGATCCTGAAACTATTTACTCATGTGCTTGCCCAAGTGCTATCTTGGCTTTTATTGTTTGCAGGGAAACTCCGAGTGGCCTATGTTTTGCCGGAATGTTGATTTGGAGGGCGCTTCTCCTTCGTTCCCGTGTGCTACACATTTTGGTGTCATGCACTCGGGAACGAAGGGAGGAGCGACCATCACTGACGGTCGAATATATCAGAGAGGGAGTGCCCACCATATACACCACGTGAGATGAGAGTTTTCAACGAAGACTCGATAGACCAAAAGTCAACCCGTGCTGAATAGTGATCTGTGTTGAGTTCCTGGTAATTGCCGTCAATTTTTAATCTTTGAATTATGAACATAGGAAATGTCTGACGACGATAGGATCCCTGAGTTTGATTACTGCAATGACGACCGGGGTATGTGCGACAGGCCTCACCTGGAAAACGATAGGTGCTTCACCATCAAGATGGACGAGACCTTAGATGTTTTTAGGGTACGTAACGATGACAAGTATTTTTTCGTAATTAAGCATGACTTGTGCTACTTTGCTTCAACGTGTTATTTCCGTTTTTTACAACTCGACTAGTGCATCCCCTGCCATGCAAGACCGTATGTCTTGGAGAAGCTCGGTTTCGAAGATCATGAGAATATGGAGACGAAGATAGCTCACCTTAGGACGAAACATGGTTTTTGCTTTTGGGGTTAACCTATACAATGCAGTAAATCACTCACATTTTGGTTGCTCAAATTGGAGAGGACTATGCAAGGCATATGGATTTCAGGAGGATATGAAATTAACCTTCGATATTCATCCTGAAGATGATATTGAAGATAATATCGACATTTGGGTCGATGTGGATATGCTTCTAGTTCTACCTCTATGTGAGTTTGTCAAACAAATCTATTAAGTAATTTATATTGTTTATTTAAAAATAATTGACAGCTTATTTCCACTCTCCAAGAAATATACGGTAGGTAGTAGACAGTACCTACTACAGTTATGGCTCTAATATAAACTAACTTGGGAGGAGAAAAATTATCTTGTCTCATTTATTAATGATGTTGAGACTTTCAAGAACAATTATGAAATTAGCCAATATTATGGTCAATATGTGCCATTAGTCCACGTGTTGAACTATGGTAACATCCATGGAGATAGCATGGTAAGATTGTTTACTATTGTGTCACTTGTCCATCTTTTGCATACATTCTTCTTAAGCTAAACTGCATTGCTAACTATGTTATTATTATGTTCTTCAACAGAACCTCCCGAAGGATTGTGTGCCTCATCTGATGTATATGGAAGGTCACATGGATATTATTAGCTTACAGCCAAGTCTGCCGGTGGCTTTCCGCAGTCCATACTCGATTTCTCGAAGAGAAGAAGGCCTCAAGATCAAACGATGGAGAAAAGTAATGAATGCGCCCAGGGAACTACTTGGAGGCAACATGGTGCGCAACCCACAAATTAGAGACATGTGGATCACCGAGAGGGCCCAGAGATATCTCTCCATCGTCGGAGGAGCAAATCCCAATCTTGAGCTATCAAGTTACTTGACATACTTTTCCATGAACCCGTAAGCCGCCGTAATAGCCACCCATTTACGGATGACGTTTAACAAACCCCAAAGTTCATGAAGCAAGCATGAAGAAACTCGATACTCTCATGGTCTAAGGAATTATGCAAACATTAACTTCCTGTGTTATTAACCATTAACTTATGACGAATGTATCTCATAGCATAACATCAATTTGGGTCGATTCAACACAAGTGTTCTACCAACAATTGTGCCCTCAAAATTGCCGGCATAGCCATGCCCATGATCAGGAAAACAGGATCATCATGCAATACTTGAGCCAGTCATAGAGGCTTGACTAGGAATACATTTTACCGTTTATTATCCCACACGTGCATATGAGTCTTCCTCCGAGCCTCGTGGTTATTGCAGACTCGAGAACCACAGCAGTTATAGCATGGAACATAAACCTAATTATGAACAGGGAGATAATCAATAACATTTATTATTGCCTCTAGGGCATATCTCCTACAGACTCCCACTTGCACTAGAGTCAATAATCTAGTCAATGCTAATGCACTTTACACCTATGGCATACTGGTGTAAAATATGCTTCGCATGTGGTATAGCCTGCTGTCCAACGGATCTGACGACTTCAGCTCCGTGTGTAACTTTGCATATCCTCGCGTTTTCACGCTTTCACAAAATTCATATTTTGTGTGGACTTGGCTTTGCATATGTGTGAATCATTGGTCGAAACCTGATTACTCAGACTGAGCTATGGAGCAACTATCTGCAATAGTGTCCCATAGACCAAAGCCATCTTGGAACCATACTAAGTTCATGAATGAACTATATGATTCAACAACTTCTTTGTCGCTTCTTAAGCGTCAACATACTTAGCCTTTGTTATAGAATTCGCCACAGTACCTTGTTTGGAACAATTTCCAACTACCGTGCCACCATATTATGTATTACACAAAACCCTTAACTTAAATCGAAAATCGCATGGAGCATTGATGAAGACTGTATCGATGTAATTACTTACAACGAGCACTTCATAATCTCTGCTTGCGAGAAAACATGTCATCACTACTACTCTAGTACTTTAATGACATCTTTCACTGTTGTCCTACGATCAGTACTTTGATCACTATGGTATCCATACTCTCAACAACTTTGGAGTATCGGACATATCTGGTTGTTTTACATACCATGGAATACATGATTAATCAAAACACAAGAGTGTGTGGAATCTCCATCATGTATTTCACTCATCAGTGTTTTGGGACACTGAGTCTTGCAAAAACTCTTTCCATGTGACTTCGGCAAGAATTACTCCTTGGCGTTTTAAATGCTAAAAGGTTTTAGCATCTTGTCAATATGTATTCATCGCTTAGCCCCATTAGGTAAATCTATCTCCATAGATCATCATGCCTAATATTGAGGCTATTTAACCCAAGCACTTCATCAAAAAACTATTTTCAAATGAAGTCCTTAATTCGTGTCAAGAAATTTATTTCCAATTAACAATGTGTCAAGCACACAACGTTTTTAGAAATATTATTATGCTCCCACTTACTTTCTTGAATCACAAGCATCTTCGTTACCCATTGATGAAGTCAAAACCCTTTTGACCATTTCATCAAAACACGAAGATTCCAACTCCATTTTGCTCTCTTCTGTCCATTGCTGGAACTCTGAAGTTTGCATACTTTCTAGCATCCTCTGGACTGACAAAATACCTTGGACTGTAACACATGCAAGTCCTTGGTTACATTTCTATCAGATGGAAATCCTTTCGTCATCCATGTTTCATATCTCATGATTGAAATATGTATTAATTGCTAGTTCAATCCGAACCGACTTTAAGCATCGCTACGGTGAAACAACCTCATCATAGTCAACTCCTTGAACTTGTAATTTCAACAAGCGAGCTTTATGGATAAAACATTTTTACCCATATCAGTTTTTAGTTCCATAAATATTCGTTAGACTCTAAGTGTTCCGAAAGGTGTATCAAGATTTTAATCTCGAATCACTTATATGGAAACTATCTCGGATTGTATTGGCATTTAGCCAATTCCTGAGTCAGGGCCCATCAACGCTTCCTTGTGTATTGTAGGTATACTATTGTCTAACAACAATATCTCGTTTGCGCACCTGATAGGTTTGCACGAGCTTTGCCTACGTGGTTCAGCTCCAAATTCGACCGAAGTCCATACATTTTATTGTAGAGACTTCCGTATCAGTCGCAGTAGGAAACTCCGGAATTACTTCCAAGGTCTCTTTCCTTTGATCTGATGACGAAGATACTGGTTATCTCGTCGAGTTGCACTGTCCTCCCACTCACCTTTTGTAAGAACTATTCTCTTTAAAAGCATACCGTTTTGCGGCAAAAACCCTTTGCCTCGGTATAGTGGTGGGGAAATACCCAATGACTTGGGATAACCTTACAAAGTAGCACTTGTCTGATTTGGAATAGGTTTCTAACCTTTTACACAAGCCCCATATTACAAATGTTAAGAAAAGATATAACATGGTTGGGCGTACCATACCATGACGTTATTTCAACAGACCCGATGAAGCTCTTTTCAGTGTAAAAGCCACAGTCTCTAAAGCATCACCTTAAAAGGGATAATGGCAAATTTATTTATATCATCTTTGATCTTACCATGTCATAAATGGTTCGATTACATCTTCACGGACTTTCCACTTGCAGTGGTGTTCCGGGAGGTGCAAGTTATGAAACCCCTTTCATAACTCATCAGACATTCGCTAAACTTGTAACTCAAATATTCCTTTCTGCAATCGAATTGTAGAAACATAATTTTCTTGTTACAATAACTTCTACTTCAATTTTTGAAAACCTTATGAATGAATTCAAAAGATCCAGACTTACGTCTCATCAAGCAAATATCCATATATCTACTTGAGTCATTTCTGAAGAAAGATAAATCCACTACTTGCAACAACATTTATTGGACTACACACATCATAATGTATGATCACCAATATGTTCTTTGCTCGTTCCTTATGGCCTGTGAACGGTATTTCAGTCACTTCACTTTTCAGAGGAAAGTTGCAAGTGTCAGATGATTCAAAATCAAACGACATCAAAATCCATCATAATGGAATTTTCCATGCGGGTTTTTCCAATGTGACCAAATGCAGTGCCACACATATGTGGTATTCTTTTAGTCTTGCGACATTTAGCGTCAGTGTTATGGATGTATCATATTACCATCAATATTCATAGCATACATCCCATCCTGTATGGAAGCATGGCCCTTCATGTTATTCATAACACCGAACATCAAAAGTTCTCTTATGAATAACCTTCTTGCAAAATACCTTATGAAAAGGGCTAGAGTGTATGAAACTCTAAATGAATTATGAAAGTAAATACAGAGGTAATGTATTAATATCAATATTCATAACATACATCTCATTCATAATGAAAGTATGGCCTTTATGTTATTCATAACATCGAACATCAAAAGTTCTCTTATGAACAACCTTCTTGCAAGATACCTTATGCAAAGGGCTAGAGTATGAAACTCTAAAATGAATTATGAAAGTAAATACATAGGGAATACACCTATGGAAGGCATAGTAACATTTACTATGTTCCCTGCGCGTATCTAAACCTCATTCCTGGCTAGTCTTTCAGACCATAGTAGTTCTTACATCAAGCTGCAACATAATGCAATCGAGCGGGTATCTTTGTGATTAACTCACAATACCCAAGAATTAGTGATTAACATGTTTAACCATAATTCCCAAGAACTATATGTTTGACCAGCCTTCTATACATCAAAAACTTGTATGACATTCATACATGAGCTGGATATTCCAGTCTTCTTTCTTTCTGCCATTATACTTCTAACAGTTTAACTTTTAGTATTTCTCCTACTCTCAGAAGAAGCACCCAACTTAAGAGTGGCGTTAGCCCCGGACTTCCTAGGCGTGAAAGTCTTACTAACACCCTTCGGACACTTCCTTTCTCTTTAAGTTGTTGTTTTATTCACCTTTCATCATATGACAGGCGTTCTCCTGGATCCCTCTCTTATCAGTCTAATGCATAGTAAACTCCTTTACTAATAGTTTGCAAACAAACATTGCTTTGGATATCTCATATCTTTTAGCCTTTGTCTGTCTCTGAAAATGATTTTCAGATTCCATGAATATCACATAACTATCCAAACTTTCGAAGTTCGGGTCTCATGGAAGCAAACGTATTGCACTTGACTGAAACAGAATTCTAGCTTTTGGATCGAAGGACGAGAGTCACATGATCCATAGCATTAGCGGGAGAATACCGAAAGTATGCGATAGGACAAAGTCCTTCTCGGCACTATTGAGGACAATCCTCACATTACGTTACCAACTGTAAAGTTTTAACCAGATATTTAACAGCTATTCAATTTTAATAGGGAAGGTGGAAACGCGAGCCATTATTCTACAACTATTATGCAAACCACACTTAGACAGTGTTCAAAATTAATTGCACCGAGAATTAAACAAGTTAATTCTTCAGTGCGCTCCCACTCAAATCAATATCTCTCATAATTAATTGTGATTGATACAAGATCCGCATTTCAATTCGACGCCATTGACGGGTTCATCACTGATGACGTGAATTTCAATCGGTAGGCCAACTTGCCAATCACATCTCTATGTGACTCTTGTTCATCTTTCGATGCGTGTGTTCCGAGCTCATGACTCTCATGCCTGAACGTCAAGACAACCAAGTGATCTCGCTGCGAGGTCTGACCTCACCCGCCTCACACATCCCTAATCGTTCGTACTCATGTGTACATGTCGTACCCCGAAAAGTTAGGTGCCGTGACGGTGCTACACTTGGGAGAACACTAACTACTTGATATTTTTGTGAGAGATCACCCTAATAAAAGCGACTACCGCGCAAATAAAGAAGGGTGCATCATAAGGGATAAACATCTCAGGCAATTCATAATAGCATGATATGGTATAGCCCTTTCTGACGGAGAAGTCTTTCATTTCTTCGTCTTCGGCATTCGCGTTGGTGTTCACCTTCGCGAAGATTGCCACCACCTTGTTGATGCACCAGATAATATTGCTATCTATATAGCTAATAAAATAAGTGCATTACATAAGGTTGACACGCAGGTCATTAAAGTGCAATCATATGGCTCCAGCCATCATGCCGAATCATGACACACAGGTCATGTTAATCAATTTACATCATATAGTCATCTCATACATAATCAAATTATTATGAACACTGCTATACCACATCACATGCACATGCAAACCATCCTGCAAAACCAAGTTAGACGCCTCTAATCGGTTCATGCAAAAACTTGTTTTACGTGGCTTCTAAGGTTTCGAAACAAACCGAAGCTACCAACGTCCATCATCAAGCATGATAATCCAAGTCGCTAGATTAACATTCCAGGGTGTATGAAACACGAGATAATAAAATCTCGAGCCCCATACTAAACTTCATCATACGCGTGACCCCCGTGCAGATCATATCTGCATTGCCCTTTTGTCTGCGAAACATCCATCTTTCTCAACTATGGTGGAACCCAAAGAACTGTTAGCACTTCGTTGATCTGTCAATCAGCATACTCAGGAGCAGCATGAAAGGATCGCGGACTGCCAGAACTTTGTGAGATTCCACCATGCCGTCAAGATCAGGACTACGCAAATTCAGGGGAAGCAACAGGAACATCGGGGAACAGATTTCATCTGCTACCCGCACAAATAATTTCCAGCAATAGATCTCATCTACTACCTAATTATATTGTGCAACACCCATACATCACTATGTATTCTAGATCGCAACCTGCATCTACGCATAGCACGGCTCTTGATGCCATTGTTGGGGTAACGCAGCAGAAAACAAAAAAATTCCGACCTACGCACCAGCCCAGGACCACTATGGAGACTGCATACAAGGTTTGATCATTTTTGTTACCGACTCATAGCGCAGCGGAAGTAGAGTCGATGACGAACGGCGGTGCAGATCCCCGCAGCTAGGATTTTACAACCTCCCAACCGCGAGGATGTATACCCTCATCTGCCCCGCGGACAGCCCTCCGGGAGGCGGTCGCACAGTCCCCCGGACGGTGTCGCGGACAGCCCTTCGGGAGGACCTCCGAAACTCGGACTGTCACTCGGACAGCCCTTCGGGAGGACCTCCAAAACTCGGACGGTCACACGGACAGCCCTTCGGGAGGCACTCTCGAACTAAGACCGAAACTACGACCTCTCTACAGAGTTGCACACATACGGTGTCATCTATCCGGCAGGGCTTCGCCGTCCAGAACTAGTTCCCACCGGAACCCAGACAGCCTTTCGGCTCTACGAAACTATTTCGCTGGGAGGGAGAGAAGAAGCCAGATCATTGCAATGGCATGTGTATGTGAGAATGGATCAAGGTTTGGGCTGCCCCTCACCTCCTATTTATAGGAAAACCAAGGGGTAGGATGGGACTTGGAATTACCAAAATGCCCATGAGGTGAGCACACCACAAGGGCATAAAAGGAAAGCCTCCAAATAGTGTTGCCTGCATCACCATGCCTGCATCACCATGCCTGCATCACCATGCCTGCATCATCCCCTAATAGTATTTCCACTATTTACAAATAGTGTTTCCACTATTTGCAAAAGTGTTTCCAATAAAGTAATCCAAAAAGCACTTTCACTATTCACGACGACATTTTTCAGCGTCTGATCGAACTGAAAATATTCATGTGGGCTTAGAACATTTCCAGTACCCACCAAAATAATTTTCAACGCGAGCCGGAACAATTCCGGTTTAGTGATTTTCATCTGCGAAAAGCATCTGAAGCGGTTTCGGCAGCTCCGGAACATTTCCGGTTTTTATCCCGGAAAATTCCAAAAAGTTTCCAGAACGATTCTGGCATCCTCCAAGAATTATCAGGCATGTGCCAAAACCAATTTGACTTTTTGGTATCCCCTGAAACAACTTTTCAGTTTCACCGGAACTCATCCGGTGACCTCTTTGCGGAACTTTTCCGCTGTCCGAAACTTTTCCGGCGTCCGAAACTTTTTCGGTGATTTTCTCTCAGACTCCCTGTCTAGTATTCAACAGATAGACGACCCTTAAGCGTGTGACCCTATAGGTTCGGTGAAGCATAGACATGACCCGGAACCCCTTCCGATCAATGATCAACATCGGAGCCGTGGACACCCATATTGACCCGTATACCCACACGAATGAATATTCGAGCGAACCTCCAGTTGTCGTGTGCTATTCCTGTTGCTTCGCGATATGTTACAAATACCCGAGGTGAGACACGTTGGCATCCCCGTGGATCAACACCTTGTCCACTATGCCAGTTACCTCGTTGCCGGTATTGTTCTCTTTTCTCGTTCCCGTGTTCCGGCATCCCTGTGATCAAATCACCCTGTGTGTGGCCAGACGATGATGGATACCGTAACACCAAGAGGGCCCAGAGATATCTCTCCATCGTCGGAGGAGCAAATCCCAATCTTGAGCTATCAAGTTACTTGACATACTTTTCCATGAACCCGTAAGCCGCCGTAATAGCCACCCATTTACGGATGACGTGTAACAAACCCCAAAGTTCATGAAGCAAGCATGAAGAAACTCGATACTCTCATGGTCTAAGGAATTATGCAAACATTAACTTCCTGTGTTATTAACCATTAACTTATGACGAATGTATCTCATAGCATAACATCAATTTGGGTCGATTCAACACAAGTGTTCTACCAACAATTGTGCCCTCAAAATTGCCGGCATAGCCATGCCCATGATCAGGAAAACAGGATCATCATGCAATACTTGAGCCAGTCATAGAGGCTTGACTAGGAATACATTTTACCGTTTATTATCCCACACGTGCATATGAGTCTTCCTCCGAGCCTCGTGGTTATTGCAGACTCGAGAACCACAGCAGTTATAGCATGGAACATAAACCTAATTATGAACAGGGAGATAATCAATAACATTTATTATTGCCTCTAGGGCATATCTCCTACATCACCCCCCTTTGGAAGCCTGTCAAAGTGGTAGTCCGCGCGGGGCCCACGGGCTTGGGTTTCGCCCGAAATGGGGCTTCGAAGCGTCGGAATCTCTCCAGAACTTGCATGTGGACCTAGCATATGTGCATAAGTGTGGTTTAGGGTGGATAGATCCAAATACACATGTCCTGATTATGACCTCCTTAAGACACATGCGCTGCCATTCAGGAAGGTTCGGCACTTAGAGGGGGAAACTCCCACCACGGGTAACCCGAGGGGAATATTTTTGAATCTTGGGCCCAAATGTGTTTTTCCATGTGGATATGACCTAACCCAACACGAACAAGTTAAAAAGCTCATTGGTCACCCCCTTTCGAAGCCGGTCAAAGGGGTAGTCCGTGCGGGGCCCACGGGCTAGGGTTTCGCCCGAAACGGGGCTTCGGAGCATCGGAATCCCTCCAAAGAATGCATGTGGAACCTAGCATCTGTGCAAAAGTGTGGTTTGGGTTGGAAAGATCCAATACACAAGTCCCAAATGTGACCTCCTTCACACACCTACGCTGCCACTCAGTAAGGTTTGGCACTTAGAGGGGGAAACTCCCACCACGGGAAAAAACCAGAGGGAATATGTTTGAATCTTTGGCCCAAATGTGTTTTTCCATGTGGCTATGACCTACCCAACACAACCAAATGGAAAAATTCATTGTTCACCCACCTTTCGAAGCCGGCCAAACGGGTAGACCGCTGGGGGCCATGGGCTAGGGTTTCGCTCGAAATCGGGCCTTTGGAGCGTCGAAATCCCTCCAAAACTTGCATGTGGCACTAGCATATGTACATAAGTGTGGTTTGGGGTGGAAAGATCCAATACACATGTGCCAAGTGTGACCTCGTTCGCACACATGCGCTGCCACTCAGGAAGGTTCGGCACTTAGAGGGGGAAACTCCCACCACGTGTAAATTGGAGGGAATATTTTTGAATCTTAGGTACAAATGTGTTTTTCCATGTGGCTATGACCTACCCCGACACAAAAAAGTGAAAAAGTTCATTGGTCAGCCCCTTTCGTAGCCTGTCAAAGGGGTAGTCCGCGCGGGACCCTTGGGCCAGGGTTTCGCCCGAAATGGGCCTTCGGAGCGTCGGAATCCCTCCAAAACTTGCATGTAAACCTAGCATATGTGCATAAGTGTGGTTTGGGGTGGAAAGATCCAATACATGTTCCGAGTGTGACCTCCTTCACACACATGCGCTGCCACTCAGGAAGGTTCGGCACTTAGAGGGGGAAACTCCCACCACGGGTAAATCGAAGGAAATATTTTTGACTCTTGGGCCCAAATGTGTTTTGCTAAGCATGAGTACGACTATCGCAACTCGTGCACGGCCTAGTGGATCCAGACAACATCTTGCTGATGTAAGCATTTTTTTTTCTTTTCATCTTCTTTCTAACTTTCTTTCCTGCATGGCTATGTTGATGAGATCCATTATGTCATATTGTAGGCCTACGATAAGGTTATTATGCTTCACCGTCAAGAGTGCGAGGAATATGAGATAAGAAGTGCAGCATACAAGGACTACCGCACTCGACAAATGGCGGTTAGTTTTGCCCATTCTAGCCAAGATAAATTTTGTACTTTCACTACCTTTAACATCTGTCTTCGCAATGTGTGACATAACCGCTTGTAAACTAACTTGCAGGCGTTAATGGAGTTTGCTGCTACTGGCACTCCGGTTCCATAGATGAGAACCACCACCACCACATCCTGGACCGTACCCAAAAGTGCAAACGATGGAAGAATACTTCGCACGTGGCACAGGGACTCCGGTTAGTACATTGCCAGAGTAATCAATCACTAGCTATCGTTTATTATACAAATAGAGATTTCTCCTTACTATCTCTTTCTACAACATGTAGGGATCCAATGGATCATATCATTTCTTTGATGGTGGTGCCCACTCTACTCCTGGTTCAGTGAGCCCAATCACCCCAGTTTGATACGGTCCTCCTCATGGTGTTGCTCGTGCTTCTAGCTCACCCTGTGACACACCGATTGTAGTCAGTCCCCTTCAACTCTTGCATCAAACTTATATTTAGAACATTTTCCATGCAAAAACTTAGAATTAGACCAATTGCCATGCTAAACGGTTGTCCTTCTTCATTTTGTAGTAACGATGCTCTCGTCGGTCGACTTCGTGTTATGGCGCTGCTCGAAGTCCGTTGTTTACCAGTTTGTATCGAACATGTCGTGCTCGTGTTCGATATGACTATGTGAACTTGTCGTGCTCGTGTTGGATATGACTATGTGAACTTGTGGTGCTCGTGTTGGATATGACTGTGAACTTGTCGTGCTCATGTCGGATATGACTATGTGAACTTCGTTTGGACTATGCGATGGATTTGATGGTATATATGTGGATTTGATATTATATATGTGGGTTTCATGTTATACATGCGATTTTGAAGTTATACATGTGGATTTGATGTTATATATGTGGATTTGATGATGATCCCTGTTATGTATGTGGGTATTAGGGCCTGTAGGTATTTCAAATTGCAGGGCAGAAGCCAAAAAAAATGGGGAGCACCTATATGTCGACGGCAAAGCCCTCGGCATGGGTCCCAGGTATGCCGACGGCAAAGCACCCCAATCGGGAGCACCAGGGGCTACCACGTGCCAAGTTATGCCGAGGGTTTTGCCGTCGACAAAGTCTGCCAGGTATGCCAAAGAAGACCACCTGGGGGCACCAAGGGCTGCCACACGCCCAGTGATGCCGACGGTATTGCCGTCGGCAAAGCACCCCTACCGGGAGCACCTGGAGTTGCCACGTGCACCGTCGGCAACATCTCCAGGACGGCAGACAGACAGTAACAACTGTTTTTTTTTGCCGACGGCCGTCCCTAAACTGTCGGCAAAAGCATCTATGACAACGGCCTGATATATTCCGACGGCCACGTGGGCTTTGCCGAGGAGGAATTTCCCGACGGGTGTTTGTTGAGAGCAACCGTGGGCATAGTCCTTTGCCGAGGGCTTTTGTTTATGTGCCGACGGTTTTAGGCCCTCGGCATAGTACCTGATTCTTGTAGTGCTATAAGTGTCAATCCACGACCCACGCACACGAAGAAAACTCCAAATCCGGAAGAGAGTTGATGAGAGATACCCATGCTCCATGCATATCCCTATTAATCCAATCGCCTTAACGCTTTCAAAGCATTGGAGTTACCTCAACGAAAACTTGCTACTCCCGAAAATGAACGACTCTGAACTTGGGACTTTGTGATAAGAGTGACGAAATAGTATATCGATGATGCAACCAGTTGAGATTTATATCCAAGAAGACGATCACACTAACATAGGAGTATTTATTATGTTATTGATGATACATGTAGCGCATCCAGTAACGAAAAATACCAGAACATGAACTGGAAATAAATACAGATGACAGTTGATACAGACGCTCATTACCGAACATGGACATGAGCGAAACGCCAGCTTTTTTCTTCCCGGCGGTGCTACCTATAGAATCTAAAGCGACAAGGCAAGCTTTAGCTTCTTGTATGGCAGCACATGAGCTAGAGATGATCATGGGCCAATAGCAGGGATCCCAGGAATCACCACCAGCGGGCCGTTAATGGTGCTGGTTCCGGTAGCGGTTCCCACGAGCGGGAGCGTCACTGGCAGCAAGTCCAAAGCCTTGGACTCGCCGACGCCACCACCGGTACCGGCACCGCGTGTCGCTGCAACCTTCTGGTTCAGCTCCCTCCCGTCGCAGGACGCGAGCACCACCAGTAGCAGGAGCGCGACGGCGAGACACTTTGCCATTGCTAACTGGGAAGTTTTGATATACTACTGAGGAGACAGTCTAGCTTGCGTGGCTGTGTTGGAGTGAGGTTAGGCTTAGCATCGTGTACGCTGCTTCTTATAGGTGTGTTGCACGGGGTGGCCGTGCCTCGTCCGCGCAGACGAGGAGGATAGTAGGTAGAGGTGCGACATGCTGGCCCGTCCTTCTCAGGTCACGGGCGGGAGAAAGATGCAATGATGCATGCAGGTATGGCGGCATGTCGACGTCGATGGATTGGAATGGAGCGGATGGAATTATTGTCCGTTAATCCGTGCTGACTTTTCTTATCGCAGTCGATCGAGAAGGCCAACTAGTCGAGGTGAGAGTGAGTGAATTGGTTTGCGTTTCTTCGGTAGATTTTTTCTTTCCCGATCAAGCATAGGAAATGTGAGCTGCTCAATCACCTAAAACTCTACTAAGCTCCCTTGAGAGGGTTGTTCGTGGGTTGTGGCGTGCGGTGGGTTCACCCTGTCAGTGTAATGGTCGCTGGTCTTGATCGGTTCGTTCGCTCCTGTGTATTCGTGTAGCCTGCTCGGTGCTCACTGCTCGCACGCCTCCTTCCGCACGTGGCGCTGCTTCGTTTCCTTTCACTGCTGGGGGCTGCGGTTATTTCTTTTCCCCTTGTATCTGGGTGAGGCGCCGTCGTTTCTTTTCCTCTTCCGATTTGGGCGAGGCGTGTGGCGGCGGTGGTCTCTTTTCTGAGAGGGCGTGGTGGCGTGGATCTATTCGGTGAGCGTGGAGCACGGTGGTCTTCAGCTGCGGGGTCGGCTCCTGCCTCTTCGTTGGGGGTGGGCCGGCTCTTCTGCTGCACGCCTCTTCTTTTCCTGCGTCGGTTGCTTCGGATGGAGTCTGCGGGCTGCGTCGGCTTGGAGGTTTGCGGCTCCTGCGTCCTTCTTCTTCTCTGCGCTTGGAGGTTTGCGATTTCTGCGGTCCCTTTTGATTTTTGCTGGCTTGTTGGTTGGATAGATCTGTGCTGTGTGTTGCTGCAAGTTTGTGGATTGTGTGTTTGCTCGTGATGTCTGCCTGCTTGTGTGGCTCGCATCGTTGCTCTGTGTGGCGGACGCGATCATCGTGTCGCCATTTCTGTTATCTGTCTTTTGTTTTTGTTTTTGTTTTTGTTTCAGTTTGTGGCTGGATTTTGACATGTGGCTATCCAGGTTGGTGGTGTGATAAGTTCTTTGTCATTCTCCTGAATAAAGTGGCTGTCTATGGGCTGCTGGGGGGATTGGCTTTATTGTGGTGTCGTGGAATTTTATTTATGTTGATGGGGACATTTGTTGTGCTCAGTGTCATTTTGGTAGGTGCGGTTTGGTAGCTGTTTTTGTTTTCGTCTGATGGTGGATAGTGATGTTTTTTTTTTTTGAGGGAAAGTGGATAGTGATGTTGAGGCTGTGGTGTTGTTGGTTTATGTGTTTTTTGTATCATGACGTTTCTTTTCTGAGTATGGCAGGCATGGGTGTTGGTTATCTAGCCTGCTCTTTCCTTGTTGGGGAGGATTGTTCAGAAACTGTTTGGGGTGGTGGTGTTGTTTTTGGATGCAGGGAGTATTTTTTTTGTGCGGATGAGCTTGCTTGCTCTGCTCAGGGCGATGTAATGTGAGCATCTTACCTTATTCTTTCAGGTGAATTTTTTTGCATTTTTCTCTGTGTGTGTGTGTGTGGATGCTTAAGCATAAGCTTTTGTTATTTGGTTCAGTTAGAGATTCGAGGAGACTGAAATGCTTTCATAAAAGTTAAAAATGCAGTTGTCTTCCTGTGTGAGTAGCAAATATTAACCTGCACAATCGGCTCCTGGATTGTCGTGAGCATAGAACCTGCTTTCCTTTGCGATTTCAAAACTTTTTTTTTAACAGAAATATAGTTCCAAGACTGTAAATAAACAGCATTAGACTGACTGGAGGATCCGAGGGGCGTCAACGATTCAATACTGTATAAGTGGAGAACTAACATGGAATTGTTTCCTTCTTTAAATGGGAGAGATCACTTAGTCATGGCTATCAACTGAGATGTTAATTGCTACTCGATAGACTTATAGTTAATCTCTCTCTTTTGTTGTCTCTAACAGCCAAGATGAGTGCTATACACTTACGGCTCATACTAACTCAACCGGTGGTGTTCGTTTCTTCATTTCTTCGCCTTAATTGACGCCACATGTTTCCTGCTGGTGACTCTTTGAGTCGTTGACACCATGTTTATGCAGTTAAAATCACCCTCTGGCTGCTTGGTCACATTTAATTTGTTGCAACTTTTGGTACATTATTTTGTTAGGAGTGTTCTTTGTTTGCTGTGCACACTTATTAAGTGTTTTTCAGAACGTTTGTTAGAGCAGAGTTCGTGTATCTGGTACCTTGGCAATTTTAGCTTTCAAGCATGTTTTTATGTCATTTAGACGTCATCTTTTGTTCAACTCAATTTATGTGAACAGTTGCAGTTTCTTAAGGCAATTAAAAACTGAGTTACAATCCATTATTGTTGTACGTTTCTCTTTAATATCTGGATATTACAAATTTAGCTCTGTTGTGCCCCCTTGATTTTCATACAGAGAAGGTAATTAGCTGCATTCTTTTGTCTCCACACACTTTAAAACACTAGAGATTATACCCCGCGCGTTGCTGCGGGAATATGTGCAATTATTTCAGTTTGAATTAGGTGTATAAAACATTAGTATTTAGACTATCAATATGTGAACTGAAACCAAAATACAACTTTATTGCATTTGATTATTTCATAGTTTTATAATATTTCTTGATATGAGTAGCATGCATAGTGCATGTTGATATGGGTGTTTTTCCCTACATGATGGCATGGTGAGGTGGCATAGATGCATGTTGAGAGAATTAAAGTTAGTGGAAATTGAATATGAGTAACATGCATAGTGCATGTTAATATAAGTGTTTCCTCATGCATGTGGCATGATGAGGTGGCATAGTTGCATGTTGAGAGAATTGGAGTTAGTGGGGATCAATTATTTAGGTATATAGGATTGGACTTCTGCACGTGGGACAAGCTGGAGAATTATATAGTTATTAATCTTAGAAACTAATATTTGGTACAGGAATCATGGTATCTGCTAGCAACTGTGATCATTTTTGTTGGTAAGAGTTTGCGGCGTGTCGGCAGCCCAGGCACATCTGAATCATGGTATCAGTTACACGGTTTATATATTCTTGCAGTCTTGGATGCTATTTTCAGCTCATGTACACATCTATTGCTGATGAAATGAACTAATCATTTGTATACTATGTATCAGGTGCACACAAGATGTTTAAGATTTAGCAGACTACACTGCACAAGCCATCAGTTTAGCCCTTCATGCTTTTGATGCATCCCGATGTCTCTGCTGCGAATCCTGCCACGGTCGGATACCCAGGATGTAATGTAAACACTCTGTTTTTATGGATGAGAGCAAAGTGACATTAATGTCACCATCAATTTCTTTTTTGGGGGAAATCTCACCTTCATGTTTAGTGTGGCCAAGAGGCTTTTTGTATTTCGTTTGGCTCCAAAAGCTGAGAGCTAATTGGCCGTCAAAATTTGCATCTAGAAAACATTGGCTGTTAAAAGGTCCATTAAGAGGTTCGTGGGTCATTGTGGGGTTGAGCATTTGCTTCACGTTTGTTAATCGAAACTGTTCTCAAAGAAGAAGAAAAACGGGGCGGCAAAGCGCGCGTTTACTTCTAGTACAGATACAAACCCGATAGGTAGCAAGATCTAGTTTTTCCCTCCCAATTTTATGCGCTGATATTAAAATCTTTGTGATCTTCAACTAGTGGTGGAGAGAAGCTCCGAGACAGGGTACGATAGTTTCCATCTTTGTCCATACTAGATAGTTTCCATCTTTGTCCATACTAGATGACCCGAGTGAACCAAGTACTCAAACCATGCAAGTAAGAGTGTTTATAGACTGATAATAAATTGTTGAAGCAGAAGGAAATAGATATGTAGGTAGGATGTTCGCAGATAGCGCCATATATTACATTGCATGGTAGCATGGTGGATGAAAATAAAGTCATAAGAACAGTTCATGATATCTTATTTACATTGCTTTTGGAAAGAAAGCTGGATTTACATTGCTTTTAGAAAGCAAATTGTTCACTGGCGTATAATAACAGCATGTTCAACACATAGAGGTACTCTAAATCCGATCAAAGGTGATTGCTCTACAATCAGACCATCTGGAACACACCATATAGGTATTCTGTCTGGCATTCTATGTTTTCATTAGTCCATATGGTGCACTTGTAGTAGTAGACATGAGGAGAGTCAAGGACCTGGTGCTTGTTGTTATCAAGCATGCAATATGGACTCAAAATGTCCTCTATTATAGCTGGGCTGTAGAATTGTGTTGGCAACCCTCCTATTTTTATTTCTTACTTCGTAGAGGGCATAGATGATGCTGCGTTGATAGACGTGGACCACCTTGTAATGGTGAATGGCCCAAATGGTAGTTGTATGCTATCACTGTCGGTTTGTAATGGTTGAAGCAAAGGCATCGTCGCAGTCTGTTGAAAAGATGTGAAATGTTTAAACTTGTCCATCCTCTTGGCTGTGATAGCATACAAATACCATTTTTCATGTTTAATTGTTCAGCATCTTAGTAAAAAAATGCAGTCTTGTAATGATCGAAAGAACAGAATGACCTTTCTGGTTAATGTAAACTTTACAATGCAAGGTCCAGTTCATAGCAAAATGCACACAGTGCCATTAACAGATGTTGAAAGCGCAATATATTATACAGAAGGTTCTAACCATGTAATATTGAAAAGTATAAGATTTAAGTTGCATCTTTTCAGTGATGCAAATTATCGAAATGGAACTCTCATTCTATTTAAGGAGTTCATCTTTTTCAGTTCTATCCTCACTTTGCCTAATTAACCAGGCGTGATAATAGGGTGTGTATTCTTCAGCAGTTCTTTCCCCCGTTACCTTCTCCTATTAATTTTTCTTGATTACCTCGCAAGGTAAAGTGTATGGACATGCAAAATTCACTCGCGGAGATAAAATGTTTCCAGGCAAAAAAGAACAGCATCCAAATCATCATTACTGGAGCAAGATGGAAACTTTAAAAGTGCATGGCTCACATAGTGAAAAATTGACAACAAGATCAATAATTCCGGGCCACTATGTCAAAAAATGTTGGGTAAGCATTAGATTCTGAACCAACTTATTTGTCATACCAATGCACTAATGCTTCAGTAGTTATCCCAGTATTCTGAATGTTGGGTAAGCATTCTTGAGGCTTCAGAGTTCACATGCTGTAAACTTGATATCCAGTCATAATAGAATCAAAGTGAGGTCAAAAATTGTTGGGTAAGCATTTGATCCTGAAACAATTTATTTGCCATACCAATGCACTAATGCTTCAGTATTTATGGCTGTATTCTGAATGTTGGGTAAGCATTAGAGGCATAATAGAGGATATACTAATGAATTAAAAGTTAACATATAGAAATATGCCTAAGGGTAAACCTCTCGCGAGAGAGTTCCTTATGAACCTTTGTGCCATATTGTCATGTATTAATAATAGATACAATCAACCTTCTACTATCAAAATGAATCAAAATGTGAAGAGGGAAAAAAAGGGAAAGCTTGATCCATTTGGTGTCTTTAGCCCATATGATATCCCCGGTGCATTACCTAATTCAAGGAATGTTTTTTTTTTACCGGAACTGGCAGGAGTTCTGCCTTTTTCATTATAGTAGGGGAAAAATCTGTACAAAGTTTCTCAGAGAGTGACAAACAGAGGTAGGGGGAAAGCAGAGTACATCGGTAGTCTAGGACTGCTAAACAGCTCCGCTACTCAGAGCGTCCACTACTCCCATGCCTCCGAAAGGAGTCTAATATCATCTCTCACTCTAACAAGTACATCCGTAGTAGATTGCGCGGTATCCTTAAAGATCCTTCTGTTTCTCTCAAGCCAAATATTCCACGCAATGTAAACAGCCGCAGTGCATTCATCCACCTGACGTCCTTTTTTCTTCATTTTTGCCACTTTGTTCCACCAAGAGGAGATAGAGGTTGCGTCCAGTGCAGCCTGAGCTGCGAGCGGGTAGAGTGGGTTTGTCTTGAACCAGATCTCTTTGGCAAAAGGGCAGTCGAGGACCAAGTGATGCGCGGATTCCAGCACTTGATCACATCCAACACACAAATCATTGTGGTCCCAATTCCTTGCTTGCAGCCGGTCAGCAGTCCAAAGCCTATTTTGAAGGAGAATCCAGATGAAGAACTTGATTTTCTTTTCCGCTTTGATTTTCCACACCTGTTGCAGATGTGGCTGTGGAATGCGAGCCAAGAACTGAACTTGGTAAGCAGATTTGGCCGAGTACTGCCCGCTGGTCGTTAGCTTCCAAGAAATTGTGTCAGTCCTAGGAAGCAAAGAAATATTCTGCACTCTCATCCAAAGATTAATGAAGGAATCCATCAGCTCAGCAGAATTGATATTCTGTAAACCTCTCATCCATGCACCTCCACCAAGGGCCTGACTGACGGAGAGTCCTTTGGATCTTGCCATCCGAAAAAACTCAGGGGCTAGATCTTTTGGAGCTTGGCCATCTAACCATCTATGGTTCCAGAAATTCACCAAATGGCCATCTCCCAACGAAATAGAAGTGCAGGCCGCAAAGAGATTAAGGTCAGTTTGATTGCAAGGCACCGGAGTCCCCTTCCATGGCCTGTCCAGATTATCCCATTCATACCACAGCCAGCGAAGTCGAAGAGCCCGACCGTAGGCAATAATATCCTTGATGCCCAGGCCACCCACGCTTATTGGTGCACAGATTCTCTTCCAGTTGACAAGACATTTCCCGCCATGTGCTTCCTCATCGGTGTTCCAGAGAAAATTTCTCCTTAACTTATCAAATTTCTTAGTGAACCAGCTGTTGGGGGAAAATGAAGTGAGAAAGTAGGTGATGGTGGCAGTGAGAACCGAGTTGATCAGGTCTAGGCGGCCCGTTCTATTCATGAGCTTTCCTTTCCAAATAGATAACTTGCTTGAACCCTTGTCCAAAATCGGTTGAAGATCGATTCTCCTCAGATTTCTCAACGAGAGGGGGAGCCCCAAGTACTTGCAAGGGAAAGAACCAACAGAGCCCCCAAAATTGGATAACAAACTCTGCACATCAATATGCTGACACTGGATAGGGTAGAGCACACATTTGGTGGGGTTGATAGTAAGACCCGAGACACTACCAATGACCTCAAGAATTCTGATAATGGCCTCAATCTGCTGGCAATCAGGAGTGGCAAAAATTGCCGCGTCATCCGCGTATAGACTTCCCTCATTCTGGCTGCATTCTGCGGGATGGGGTCAAGTATACCTTGAGTTGTTGCAGTTTCCAGAATTCTGAGAAGCGGATCCATAGCCAAGATAAATAACATTGGTGACAGCGGGTCCCCTTGACGCAATCCTTTTCGGTGGGCAAAAGCTGGTCCGGGCAAGCCGTTGAGAAGCACACGAGAGGTCGAGGAAGCTAGCAGCAAACTGATGATGTCTCTCCATCTCTGCCCGAAACCATAAGCCTTCATAACATCAAGCAGATATGGCCACCCAACAGTGTCAAAAGCCTTCGCAAAGTCGAGCTTAAGAAAGATCAAAGGAATATTTCGCTTGTGTGCATCTCTGATGGTGTTCTGAACATAAAGGAAGTTGTCCTGAATTGATCTTCCACGGATGAAAGCGCTTTGGGTGCAGGAAATGAGACGTTGAAGCTCCGGGCCCAACCGATTTGCTAGAATTTTGCAGAAAATCTTGGCAAAACTATGCAGCAAACTCACAGGTCTGTAATCAGAGGCATGCAAGGAAGCCATAATCTTTGGCAGGAGAACTATGTGGGCAGAATTCAGCAGGTTCCAGTTGTCCCCTCTGAGGTAGTATAATTGCTGCACCGCAGCTACCAAGTCCTCCTTTATTAAGGCCCAGAAGCGTTTGAAAAATTTGCCAATGTAACCATCAGGCCCCGGCGCCTTTTCATCATGCAGGTCAAAAACTGCAGCTTTTATTTCATCTTCAGTGAATTGTGCATCCAAACTTTGCAAGTCAGCCGAGGGGTGTTGCAACATGTCCCAGTTCAAAACTCTTCTGTCATTCATCGGCCTACCCATTAGGTTTTTGAAGTGGTTAAGTAGGATTTCCTCTTTCAGCTTGTTTTCAGACACATCCCCCTGTGGTCCTCTCAGAACAGGAATATGATTTTTCCTTCTTCTTCCGTTCGCCCTAAGATGAAAGAGTTTGGAACTAGCATCGCTGGCCTTGATTTTGGTGATTCTGGACCGTTGACGCCACCTAATCCTATCCAGAGCCGCAATCCCCAACAGCTTGGCCTTGAGAAATCTTCGGAGCGCCCATTCAGCTTCAGAAAGTTCGCGGTTTTCCATTGCAAGGTCCAGCTGAAAAATGACCTCATTGGCCACATTGAAAGCCAAATTGGAGGCGGCTCTAATGCTCTTGTCCCATGCCCTGAGGGCTTTAGCTGTCCGGGCAAGCTTTGTATGGAATCTCCTCACTGGATCACAAGATCTCAAAACCTTGTTCCAGCTTTGAGCGACCACATCGCCAATTCCTTGCATCTTAAGCCAGTATGCTTCAAACCTGAATCCCTTAAAAGCTTTGACATCCATCCTTTTCAACAGCAATGGAGAGTGATCAGAAACAGCCGAGGAGGCCGGGGTGAGCTGATAATGGGGGTAGCTGAGCTCCCATTCGTTTGAAATTAGCACCCGATCAATCCTAGTCAAAGTTGTGCCGGCCCTCTCATTAGACCAAGTGTATTTTTTTCCAGTCAGAGGCAAATCTCTCAACTCCATCAGGTCAATAGTGTTTCTGAACTGAGCCATCATTCCCAGGTTAATATTGGAGTTGCTTTTGTCCTCAGCCTTGCAAAGAAGATTGAAATCTCCCAACACTAACCATTCCTTCAGAACCAGAGGTCTTAATGTAGCAAGTCCCGTAAGGAATCGACGTTTGTCCACATCCAGCTGTGGGCCATATACTCCAGTGATAGACCAAGAAGCATTATTGGACCTGTCAGTGATCGTAGCTGAGAGCGAGAACTCATCTGGGGTTGCCAACATTGGAGCGATGGAAAAATCACCGGAGCAAGCAATTAAGATACCCCCCTTGGAACCACATGCGGGCTTGGAGATGAAACTATCAGAAAACCTTGCCCCAGCAGTTTCAGAGATGATCGCCTTGTCAATTTGCTCCAATTTCATCTCTTGCAGGCAAATTATGTTACAGTTCAGATCAGCAATCAACTTCGCAACAGATCTTCTCTTTGCAGGATTATGCAGTCCCCTGACATTCCAATTCAGCAGCTTTAAATCCATAAAAAACATGTGACTCTTTGTAGAACATTGGCCCATGCCCGAATCCGGGAGGAGCACAGCAGCATCCTTACTAGTTTCCATGCAAAAACTTATATTTAGAACATTTTCCATGCAAAAACTTAGAATTAGACCAATTGCCATGCTAAACGGTTGTCCTTCTTCATTTTGTAGTAACGATGCTCTCGTCGGTCGACTTCGTGTTATGGCGCTGCTCGAAGTCCGTTGTTTACCAGTTTGTATCGAACATGTCGTGCTCGTGTTCGATATGACTATGTGAACTTGTCGTGCTCGTGTTGGATATGACAATGTATATATGACTATGTGAACTTGTGGTGCTCGTGTTGGATATGACTGTGAACTTGTCGTGCTCATGTCGGATATGACTATGTGAACTTCGTTTGGACTATGCGATGGATTTGATGGTATATATGTGGATTTGATATTATATATGTGGGTTTCATGTTATACATGCGATTTTGAAGTTATACATGTGGATTTGATGTTATATATGTGGATTTGATGATGATCCCTGTTATGTATGTGGGTATTAGGGCCTGTAGGTATTTCAAATTGCAGGGCAGAAGCCAAAAAAAATGGGGAGCACCTATATGTCGACGGCAAAGCCCTCGGCATGGGTCCCAGGTATGCCGACGGCAAAGCACCCCAATCGGGAGCACCAGGGGCTACCACGTGCCAAGTTATGCCGAGGGTTTTGCCGTCGACAAAGTCTGCCAGGTATGCCAAAGAAGACCACCTGGGGGCACCAAGGGCTGCCACACGCCCAGTGATGCCGACGGTATTGCCATCGGCAAAGCACCCCTACCGGGAGCACCTGGAGTTGCCACGTGCACCGTCGGCAACATCTCCAGGACGGCAGACAGACAGTAACAACTGTTTTTTTTTGCCGACGGCCGTCCCTAAACTGTCGGCAAAAGCATCTATGACAACGGCCTGATATATTCCGACGGCCACGTGGGCTTTGCCGAGGAGGAATTTCCCAACGGGTGTTTGTTGAGAGAAACCGTGGGCATAGCCCTTTGCCGAGGGCTTTTGTTTATGTGCCGACGGTTTTAGGCCCTCGGCATAGTACCTGATTCTTGTAGTGCTATAAGTGTCAATCCACGACCCACGCACACGAAGAAAACTCCAAATCCGGAAGAGAGTTGATGAGAGATACCCATGCTCCATGCATATCCCTATTAATCCAATCGCCTTAACGCTTTCAAAGCATTGGAGTTACCTCAACGAAAACTTGCTACTCCCGAAAATGAACGACTCTGAACTTGGGACTTTGTGATAAGAGTGACGAAATAGTATATCGATGATGCAACCAGTTGAGATTTATATCCAAGAAGACGATCACACTAACATAGGAGTATTTATTATGTTATTGATGATACATGTAGCGCATCCAGTAACGAAAAATACCAGAACATGAACTGGAAATAAATACAGATGACAGTTGATACAGACGCTCATTACCGAACATGGACATGAGCGAAACGCCAGCTTTTTTCTTCCCGGCGGTGCTACCTATAGAATCTAAAGCGACAAGGCAAGCTTTAGCTTCTTGTATGGCAGCACATGAGCTAGAGATGATCATGGGCCAATAGCAGGGATCCCAGGAATCACCACCAGCGGGCCGTTAATGGTGCTGGTTCCGGTAGCGGTTCCCACGAGCGGGAGCGTCACTGGCAGCAAGTCCAAAGCCTTGGACTCGCCGACGCCACCACCGGCACCGGCACCGCGTGTCGCTGCAACCTTCTGGTTCAGCTCCCTCCCGTCGCAGGACGCGAGCACCACCAGTAGCAGGAGCGCGACGGCGAGACACTTTGCCATTGCTAACTGGGAAGTTTTGATATACTACTGAGGAGACAGTCTAGCTTGCGTGGCTGTGTTGGAGTGAGGTTAGGCTTAGCATCGTGTACGCTGCTTCTTATAGGTGTGTTGCACGGGGTGGCCGTGCCTCGTCCGCGCAGACGAGGAGGATAGTAGGTAGAGGTGCGACATGCTGGCCCGTCCTTCTCAGGTCACGGGCGGGAGAAAGATGCAATGATGCATGCAGGTATGGCGGCATGTCGACGTCGATGGATTGGAATGGAGCGGATGGAATTATTGTCCGTTAATCCGTGCTGACTTTTCTTATCGCAGTCGATCGAGAAGGCCAACTAGTCGAGGTGAGAGTGAGTGAATTGGTTTGCGTTTCTTCGGTAGATTTTTTCTTTCCCGATCAAGCATAGGAAATGTGAGCTGCTCAATCACCTAAAACTCTACTAAGCTCCCTTGAGAGGGTTGTTCGTGGGTTGTGGCGTGCGGTGGGTTCACCCTGTCAGTGTAATGGTCGCTGGTCTTGATCGGTTCGTTCGCTCCTGTGTATTCGTGTAGCCTGCTCGGTGCTCACTGCTCGCACGCCTCCTTCCGCACGTGGCGCTGCTTCGTTTCCTTTCACTGCTGGGGGCTGCGGTTATTTCTTTTCCCCTTGTATCTGGGTGAGGCGCCGTCGTTTCTTTTCCTCTTCCGATTTGGGCGAGGCGTGTGGCGGCGGTGGTCTCTTTTCTGAGAGGGCGTGGTGGCGTGGATCTATTCGGTGAGCGTGGAGCACGGTGGTCTTCAGCTGCGGGGTCGGCTCCTGCCTCTTCGTTGGGGGTGGGCCGGCTCTTCTGCTGCACGCCTCTTCTTTTCCTGCGTCGGTTGCTTCGGATGGAGTCTGCGGGCTGCGTCGGCTTGGAGGTTTGCGGCTCCTGCGTCCTTCTTCTTCTCTGCGCTTGGAGGTTTGCGATTTCTGCGGTCCCTTTTGATTTTTGCTGGCTTGTTGGTTGGATAGATCTGTGCTGTGTGTTGCTGCAAGTTTGTGGATTGTGTGTTTGCTCGTGATGTCTGCCTGCTTGTGTGGCTCGCATCGTTGCTCTGTGTGGCGGACGCGATCATCGTGTCGCCGTTTCTGTTATCTGTCTTTTGTTTTTGTTTTTGTTTTTGTTTCAGTTTGTGGCTGGATTTTGACATGTGGCTATCCAGGTTGGTGGTGTGATAAGTTCTTTGTCATTCTCCTGAATAAAGTGGCTGTCTATGGGCTGCTGGGGGGATTGGCTTTATTGTGGTGTCGTGGAATTTTATTTATGTTGATGGGGACATTTGTTGTGCTCAGTGTCATTTTGGTAGGTGCGGTTTGGTAGCTGTTTTTGTTTTCGTCTGATGGTGGATAGTGATGTTTTTTTTTTTTTGAGGGAAAGTGGATAGTGATGTTGAGGCTGTGGTGTTGTTGGTTTATGTGTTTTTTGTATCATGACGTTTCTTTTCTGAGTATGGCAGGCATGGGTGTTGGTTATCTAGCCTGCTCTTTCCTTGTTGGGGAGGATTGTTCAGAAACTGTTTGGGGTGGTGGTGTTGTTTTTGGATGCAGGGAGTATTTTTTTTGTGCGGATGAGCTTGCTTGCTCTGCTCAGGGCGATGTAATGTGAGCATCTTACCTTATTCTTTCAGGTGAATTTTTTTGCATTTTTCTCTGTGTGTGTGTGTGTGGATGCTTAAGCATAAGCTTTTGTTATTTGGTTCAGTTAGAGATTCGAGGAGACTGAAATGCTTTCATAAAAGTTAAAAATGCAGTTGTCTTCCTGTGTGAGTAGCAAATATTAACCTGCACAATCGGCTCCTGGATTGTCGTGAGCATAGAACCTGCTTTCCTTTGCGATTTCAAAACTTTTTTTTTAACAGAAATATAGTTCCAAGACTGTAAATAAACAGCATTAGACTGACTGGAGGATCCGAGGGGCGTCAACGATTCAATACTGTATAAGTGGAGAACTAACATGGAATTGTTTCCTTCTTTAAATGGGAGAGATCACTTAGTCATGGCTATCAACTGAGATGTTAATTGCTACTCGATAGACTTATAGTTAATCTCTCTCTTTTGTTGTCTCTAACAGCCAAGATGAGTGCTATACACTTACGGCTCATACTAACTGAACCGGTGGTGTTCGTTTCTTCATTTCTTCGCCTCAATTGACGCCACATGTTTCCTGCTGGTGACTCTTTGAGTCGTTGACACCATGTTTATGCAGTTAAAATCACCCTCTGGCTGCTTGGTCACATTTAATTTGTTGCAACTTTTGGTACATTATTTTGTTAGGAGTGTTCTTTGTTTGCTGTGCACACTTATTAAGTGTTTTTCAGAACGTTTGTTAGAGCAGAGTTCGTGTATCTGGTACCTTGGCAATTTTAGCTTTCAAGCATGTTTTTATGTCATTTAGACGTCATCTTTTGTTCAACTCAATTTATGTGAACAGTTGCAGTTTCTTAAGGCAATTAAAAACTGAGTTACAATCCATTATTGTTGTACGTTTCTCTTTAATATCTGGATATTACAAATTTAGCTCTGTTATGCCCCCTTGATTTTCATACAGAGAAGGTAATTAGCTGCATTCTTTTGTCTCCACACACTTTAAAACACTAGAGATTATACCCCGCGCGTTGCTGCGGGAATATGTGCAATTATTTCAGTTTGAATTAGGTGTATAAAACATTAGTATTTAGACTATCAATATGTGAACTGAAACCAAAATACAACTTTATTGCATTTGATTATTTCATAGTTTTATAATATTTCTTGATATGAGTAGCATGCATAGTGCATGTTGATATGGGTGTTTTTCCCTACATGATGGCATGGTGAGGTGGCATAGATGCATGTTGAGAGAATTAAAGTTAGTGGAAATTGAATATGAGTAACATGCATAGTGCATGTTAATATAAGTGTTTCCTCATGCATGTGGCATGATGAGGTGGCATAGTTGCATGTTGAGAGAATTGGAGTTAGTGGGGATCAATTATTTAGGTATATAGGATTGGACTTCTGCACGTGGGACAAGCTGGAGAATTATATAGTTATTAATCTTAGAAACTAATATTTGGTACAGGAATCATGGTATCTGCTAGCAACTGTGATCATTTTTGTTGGTAAGAGTTTGCGGCGTGTCGGCAGCCCAGGCACATCTGAATCATGGTATCAGTTACACGGTTTATATATTCTTGCAGTCTTGGATGCTATTTTCAGCTCATGTACACATCTATTGCTGATGAAATGAACTAATCATTTGTATACTATGTATCAGGTGCACACAAGATGTTTAAGATTTAGCAGACTACACTGCACAAGCCATCAGTTTAGCCCTTCATGCTTTTGATGCATCCCGATGTCTCTGCTGCGAATCCTGCCACGGTCGGATACCCAGGATGTAATGTAAACACTCTGTTTTTATGGATGAGAGCAAAGTGACATTAATGTCACCATCAATTTCTTTTTTGGGGGAAATCTCACCTTCATGTTTAGTGTGGCCAAGAGGCTTTTTGTATTTCGTTTGGCTCCAAAAGCTGAGAGCTAATTGGCCGTCAAAATTTGCATCTAGAAAACATTGGCTGTTAAAAGGTCCATTAAGAGGTTCGTGGGTCATTGTGGGGTTGAGCATTTGCTTCACGTTTGTTAATCGAAACTGTTCTCAAAGAAGAAGAAAAACGGGGCGGCAAAGCGCGCGTTTACTTCTAGTACAGATACAAACCCGATAGGTAGCAAGATCTAGTTTTTCCCTCCCAATTTTATGCGCTGATATTAAAATCTTTGTGATCTTCAACTAGTGGTGGAGAGAAGCTCCGAGACAGGGTACGATAGTTTCCATCTTTGTCCATACTAGATAGTTTCCATCTTTGTCCATACTAGATGACCCGAGTGAACCAAGTACTCAAACCATGCAAGTAAGAGTGTTTATAGACTGATAATAAATTGTTGAAGCAGAAGGAAATAGATATGTAGGTAGGATGTTCGCAGATAGCGCCATATATTACATTGCATGGTAGCATGGTGGATGAAAATAAAGTCATAAGAACAGTTCATGATATCTTATTTACATTGCTTTTGGAAAGAAAGCTGGATTTACATTGCTTTTAGAAAGCAAATTGTTCACTGGCGTATAATAACAGCATGTTCAACACATAGAGGTACTCTAAATCCGATCAAAGGTGATTGCTCTACAATCAGACCATCTGGAACACACCATATAGGTATTCTGTCTGGCATTCTATGTTTTCATTAGTCCATATGGTGCACTTGTAGTAGTAGACATGAGGAGAGTCAAGGACCTGGTGCTTGTTGTTATCAAGCATGCAATATGGACTCAAATGTCCTCTATTATAGCTGGGCTGTAGAATTGTGTTGGCAACCCTCCTATTTTTATTTCTTACTTCGTAGAGGGCATAGATGATGCTGCGTTGATAGACGTGGACCACCTTGTAATGGTGAATGGCCCAAATGGTAGTTGTATGCTATCACTGTCGGTTTGTAATGGTTGAAGCAAAGGCATCGTCGCAGTCTGTTGAAAAGATGTGAAATGTTTAAACTTGTCCATCCTCTTGGCTGTGATAGCATACAAATACCATTTTTCATGTTTAATTGTTCAGCATCTTAGTAAAAAAATGCAGTCTTGTAATGATCGAAAGAACAGAATGACCTTTCTGGTTAATGTAAACTTTACAATGCAAGGTCCAGTTCATAGCAAAATGCACACAGTGCCATTAACAGATGTTGAAAGCGCAATATATTATACAGAAGGTTCTAACCATGTAATATTGAAAAGTATAAGATTTAAGTTGCATCTTTTCAGTGATGCAAATTATCGAAATGGAACTCTCATTCTATTTAAGGAGTTCATCTTTTTCAGTTCTATCCTCACTTTGCCTAATTAACCAGGCGTGATAATAGGGTGTGTATTCTTCAGCAGTTCTTTCCCCCGTTACCTTCTCCTATTAATTTTTCTTGATTACCTCGCAAGGTAAAGTGTATGGACATGCAAAATTCACTCGCGGAGATAAAATGTTTCCAGGCAAAAAAGAACAGCATCCAAATCATCATTACTGGAGCAAGATGGAAACTTTAAAAGTGCATGGCTCACATAGTGAAAAATTGACAACAAGATCAATAATTCCGGGCCACTATGTCAAAAAATGTTGGGTAAGCATTAGATTCTGAACCAACTTATTTGTCATACCAATGCACTAATGCTTCAGTAGTTATCCCAGTATTCTGAATGTTGGGTAAGCATTCTTGAGGCTTCAGAGTTCACATGCTGTAAACTTGATATCCAGTCATAATAGAATCAAAGTGAGGTCAAAAATTGTTGGGTAAGCATTTGATCCTGAAACAATTTATTTGCCATACCAATGCACTAATGCTTCAGTATTTATGGCTGTATTCTGAATGTTGGGTAAGCATTAGAGGCATAATAGAGGATATACTAATGAATTAAAAGTTAACATATAGAAATATGCCTAAGGGTAAACCTCTCGCGAGAGAGTTCCTTATGAACCTTTGTGCCATATTGTCATGTATTAATAATAGATACAATCAACCTTCTACTATCAAAATGAATCAAAATGTGAAGAGGGAAAAAAAGGGAAAGCTTGATCCATTTGGTGTCTTTAGCCCATATGATATCCCCGGTGCATTACCTAATTCAAGGAATGTTTTTTTTTTACCGGAACTGGCAGGAGTTCTGCCTTTTTCATTATAGTAGGGGAAAAATCTGTACAAAGTTTCTCAGAGAGTGACAAACAGAGGTAGGGGGAAAGCAGAGTACATCGGTAGTCTAGGACTGCTAAACAGCTCCGCTACTCAGAGCGTCCACTACTCCCATGCCTCCGAAAGGAGTCTAATATCATCTCTCACTCTAACAAGTACATCCGTAGTAGATTGCGCGGTATCCTTAAAGATCCTTCTGTTTCTCTCAAGCCAAATATTCCACGCAATGTAAACAGCCGCAGTGCATTCATCCACCTGACGTCCTTTTTTCTTCATTTTTGCCACTTTGTTCCACCAAGAGGAGATAGAGGTTGCGTCCAGTGCAGCCTGAGCTGCGAGCGGGTAGAGTGGGTTTGTCTTGAACCAGATCTCTTTGGCAAAAGGGCAGTCGAGGACCAAGTGATGCGCGGATTCCAGCACTTGATCACATCCAACACACAAATCATTGTGGTCCCAATTCCTTGCTTGCAGCCGGTCAGCAGTCCAAAGCCTATTTTGAAGGAGAATCCAGATGAAGAACTTGATTTTCTTTTCCGCTTTGATTTTCCACACCTGTTGCAGATGTGGCTGTGGAATGCGAGCCAAGAACTGAACTTGGTAAGCAGATTTGGCCGAGTACTGCCCGCTGGTCGTTAGCTTCCAAGAAATTGTGTCAGTCCTAGGAAGCAAAGAAATATTCTGCACTCTCATCCAAAGATTAATGAAGGAATCCATCAGCTCAGCAGAATTGATATTCTGTAAACCTCTCATCCATGCACCTCCACCAAGGGCCTGACTGACGGAGAGTCCTTTGGATCTTGCCATCCGAAAAAACTCAGGGGCTAGATCTTTTGGAGCTTGGCCATCTAACCATCTATGGTTCCAGAAATTCACCAAATGGCCATCTCCCAACGAAATAGAAGTGCAGGCCGCAAAGAGATTAAGGTCAGTTTGATTGCAAGGCACCGGAGTCCCCTTCCATGGCCTGTCCAGATTATCCCATTCATACCACAGCCAGCGAAGTCGAAGAGCCCGACCGTAGGCAATAATATCCTTGATGCCCAGGCCACCCACGCTTATTGGTGCACAGATTCTCTTCCAGTTGACAAGACATTTCCCGCCATGTGCTTCCTCATCGGTGTTCCAGAGAAAATTTCTCCTTAACTTATCAAATTTCTTAGTGAACCAGCTGTTGGGGGAAAATGAAGTGAGAAAGTAGGTGATGGTGGCAGTGAGAACCGAGTTGATCAGGTCTAGGCGGCCCGTTCTATTCATGAGCTTTCCTTTCCAAATAGATAACTTGCTTGAACCCTTGTCCAAAATCGGTTGAAGATCGATTCTCCTCAGATTTCTCAACGAGAGGGGGAGCCCCAAGTACTTGCAAGGGAAAGAACCAACAGAGCCCCCAAAATTGGATAACAAACTCTGCACATCAATATGCTGACACTGGATAGGGTAGAGCACACATTTGGTGGGGTTGATAGTAAGACCCGAGACACTACCAATGACCTCAAGAATTCTGATAATGGCCTCAATCTGCTGGCAATCAGGAGTGGCAAAAATTGCCGCGTCATCCGCGTATAGACTTCCCTCATTCTGGCTGCATTCTGCGGGATGGGGTCAAGTATACCTTGAGTTGTTGCAGTTTCCAGAATTCTGAGAAGCGGATCCATAGCCAAGATAAATAACATTGGTGACAGCGGGTCCCCTTGACGCAATCCTTTTCGGTAGGCAAAAGCTGGTCCGGGCAAGCCGTTGAGAAGCACACGAGAGGTCGAGGAAGCTAGCAGCAAACTGATGATGTCTCTCCATCTCTGCCCGAAACCATAAGCCTTCATAACATCAAGCAGATATGGCCACCCAACAGTGTCAAAAGCCTTCGCGAAGTCGAGCTTAAGAAAGATCAAAGGAATATTTCGCTTGTGTGCATCTCTGATGGTGTTCTGAACATAAAGGAAGTTGTCCTGAATTGATCTTCCACGGATGAAAGCGCTTTGGGTGCAGGAAATGAGACGTTGAAGCTCCGGGCCCAACCGATTTGCTAGAATTTTGCAGAAAATCTTGGCAAAACTATGCAGCAAACTCACAGGTCTGTAATCAGAGGCATGCAAGGAAGCCATAATCTTTGGCAGGAGAACTATGTGGGCAGAATTCAGCAGGTTCCAGTTGTCCCCTCTGAGGTAGTATAATTGCTGCACCGCAGCTACCAAGTCCTCCTTTATTAAGGCCCAGAAACGTTTGAAAAATTTGCCAATGTAACCATCAGGCCCCGGCGCCTTTTCATCATGCAGGTCAAAAACTGCAGCTTTTATTTCATCTTCAGTGAATTGTGCATCCAAACTTTGCAAGTCAGCCGAGGGGTGTTGCAACATGTCCCAGTTCAAAACTCTTCTGTCATTCATCGGCCTACCCATTAGGTTTTTGAAGTGGTTAAGTAGGATTTCCTCTTTCAGCTTGTTTTCAGACACATCCCCCTGTGGTCCTCTCAGAACAGGAATATGATTTTTCCTTCTTCTTCCGTTCGCCCTAAGATGAAAGAGTTTGGAACTAGCATCGCTGGCCTTGATTTTGGTGATTCTGGACCGTTGACGCCACCTAATCCTATCCAGAGCCGCAATCCCCAACAGCTTGGCCTTGAGAAATCTTCGGAGCGCCCATTCAGCTTCAGAAAGTTCGCGGTTTTCCATTGCAAGGTCCAGCTGAAAAATGACCTCGTTGGCCACATTGAAAGCCAAATTGGAGGCGGCTCTAATGCTCTTGTCCCATGCCCTGAGGGCTTTAGCTGTCCGGGCAAGCTTTGTATGGAATCTCCTCACTGGATCACAAGATCTCAAAACCTTGTTCCAGCTTTGAGCGACCACATCGCCAATTCCTTGCATCTTAAGCCAGTATGCTTCAAACCTGAATCCCTTAAAAGCTTTGACATCCATCCTTTTCAACAGCAATGGAGAGTGATCAGAAACAGCCGAGGAGGCCGGGGTGAGCTGATAATGGGGGTAGCTGAGCTCCCATTCGTTTGAAATTAGCACCCGATCAATCCTAGTCAAAGTTGTGCCGGCCCTCTCATTAGACCAAGTGTATTTTTTTCCAGTCAGAGGCAAATCTCTCAACTCCATCAGGTCAATAGTGTTTCTGAACTGAGCCATCATTCCCAGGTTAATATTGGAGTTGCTTTTGTCCTCAGCCTTGCAAAGAAGATTGAAATCTCCCAACACTAACCATTCCTTCAGAACCAGAGGTCTTAATGTAGCAAGTCCCGTAAGGAATCGACGTTTGTCCACATCCAGCTGTGGGCCATATACTCCAGTGATAGACCAAGAAGCATTATTGGACCTGTCAGTGATCGTAGCTGAGAGCGAGAACTCATCTGGGGTTGCCAACATTGGAGCGATGGAAAAATCACCGGAGCAAGCAATTAAGATACCCCCCTTGGAACCACATGCGGGCTTGGAGATGAAACTATCAGAAAACCTTGCCCCAGCAGTTTCAGAGATGATCGCCTTGTCAATTTGCTCCAATTTCATCTCTTGCAGGCAAATTATGTTACAGTTCAGATCAGCAATCAACTTCGCAACAGATCTTCTCTTTGCAGGATTATGCAGTCCCCTGACATTCCAATTCAGCAGCTTTAAATCCATAAAAAACATGTGACTCTTTGTAGAACATTGGCCCATGCCCGAATCCGGGAGGAGCACAGCAGCATCCTTACTAGTTTCCATGCAAAAACTTATATTTAGAACATTTTCCATGCAAAAACTTAGAATTAGACCAATTGCCATGCTAAACGGTTGTCCTTCTTCATTTTGTAGTAACGATGCTCTCGTCGGTCGACTTCGTGTTATGGCGCTGCTCGAAGTCCGTTGTTTACCAGTTTGTATCGAACATGTCGTGCTCGTGTTCGATATGACTATGTGAACTTGTCGTGCTCGTGTTGGATATGACAATGTATATATGACTATGTGAACTTGTGGTGCTCGTGTTGGATATGACTGTGAACTTGTCGTGCTCATGTCGGATATGACTATGTGAACTTCGTTTGGACTATGCGATGGATTTGATGGTATATATGTGGATTTGATATTATATATGTGGGTTTCATGTTATACATGCGATTTTGAAGTTATACATGTGGATTTGATGTTATATATGTGGATTTGATGATGATCCCTGTTATGTATGTGGGTATTAGGGCCTGTAGGTATTTCAAATTGCAGGGCAGAAGCCAAAAAAAATGGGGAGCACCTATATGTCGACGGCAAAGCCCTCGGCATGGGTCCCAGGTATGCCGACGGCAAAGCACCCCAATCGGGAGCACCAGGGGCTACCACGTGCCAAGTTATGCCGAGGGTTTTGCCGTCGACAAAGTCTGCCAGGTATGCCAAAGAAGACCACCTGGGGGCACCAAGGGCTGCCACACGCCCAGTGATGCCGACGGTATTGCCGTCGGCAAAGCACCCCTACCGGGAGCACCTGGAGTTGCCACGTGCACCGTCGGCAACATCTCCAGGACGGCAGACAGACAGTAACAACTGTTTTTTTTTGCCGACGGCCGTCCCTAAACTGTCGGCAAAAGCATCTATGACAACGGCCTGATATATTCCGACGGCCACGTGGGCTTTGCCGAGGAGGAATTTCCCAACGGGTGTTTGTTGAGAGCAACCGTGGGCATAGCCCTTTGCCGAGGGCTTTTGTTTATGTGCCGACGGTTTTAGGCCCTCGGCATAGTACCTGATTCTTGTAGTGCTATAAGTGTCAATCCACGACCCACGCACACGAAGAAAACTCCAAATCCGGAAGAGAGTTGATGAGAGATACCCATGCTCCATGCATATCCCTATTAATCCAATCGCCTTAACGCTTTCAAAGCATTGGAGTTACCTCAACGAAAACTTGCTACTCCCGAAAATGAACGACTCTGAACTTGGGACTTTGTGATAAGAGTGACGAAATAGTATATCGATGATGCAACCAGTTGAGATTTATATCCAAGAAGACGATCACACTAACATAGGAGTATTTATTATGTTATTGATGATACATGTAGCGCATCCAGTAACGAAAAATACCAGAACATGAACTGGAAATAAATACAGATGACAGTTGATACAGACGCTCATTACCGAACATGGACATGAGCGAAACGCCAGCTTTTTTCTTCCCGGCGGTGCTACCTATAGAATCTAAAGCGACAAGGCAAGCTTTAGCTTCTTGTATGGCAGCACATGAGCTAGAGATGATCATGGGCCAATAGCAGGGATCCCAGGAATCACCACCAGCGGGCCGTTAATGGTGCTGGTTCCGGTAGCGGTTCCCACGAGCGGGAGCGTCACTGGCAGCAAGTCCAAAGCCTTGGACTCGCCGACGCCACCACCGGCACCGGCACCGCGTGTCGCTGCAACCTTCTGGTTCAGCTCCCTCCCGTCGCAGGACGCGAGCACCACCAGTAGCAGGAGCGCGACGGCGAGACACTTTGCCATTGCTAACTGGGAAGTTTTGATATACTACTGAGGAGACAGTCTAGCTTGCGTGGCTGTGTTGGAGTGAGGTTAGGCTTAGCATCGTGTACGCTGCTTCTTATAGGTGTGTTGCACGGGGTGGCCGTGCCTCGTCCGCGCAGACGAGGAGGATAGTAGGTAGAGGTGCGACATGCTGGCCCGTCCTTCTCAGGTCACGGGCGGGAGAAAGATGCAATGATGCATGCAGGTATGGCGGCATGTCGACGTCGATGGATTGGAATGGAGCGGATGGAATTATTGTCCGTTAATCCGTGCTGACTTTTCTTATCGCAGTCGATCGAGAAGGCCAACTAGTCGAGGTGAGAGTGAGTGAATTGGTTTGCGTTTCTTCGGTAGATTTTTTCTTTCCCGATCAAGCATAGGAAATGTGAGCTGCTCAATCACCTAAAACTCTACTAAGCTCCCTTGAGAGGGTTGTTCGTGGGTTGTGGCGTGCGGTGGGTTCACCCTGTCAGTGTAATGGTCGCTGGTCTTGATCGGTTCGTTCGCTCCTGTGTATTCGTGTAGCCTGCTCGGTGCTCACTGCTCGCACGCCTCCTTCCGCACGTGGCGCTGCTTCGTTTCCTTTCACTGCTGGGGGCTGCGGTTATTTCTTTTCCCCTTGTATCTGGGTGAGGCGCCGTCGTTTCTTTTCCTCTTCCGATTTGGGCGAGGCGTGTGGCGGCGGTGGTCTCTTTTCTGAGAGGGCGTGGTGGCGTGGATCTATTCGGTGAGCGTGGAGCACGGTGGTCTTCAGCTGCGGGGTCGGCTCCTGCCTCTTCGTTGGGGGTGGGCCGGCTCTTCTGCTGCACGCCTCTTCTTTTCCTGCGTCGGTTGCTTCGGATGGAGTCTGCGGGCTGCGTCGGCTTGGAGGTTTGCGGCTCCTGCGTCCTTCTTCTTCTCTGCGCTTGGAGGTTTGCGATTTCTGCGGTCCCTTTTGATTTTTGCTGGCTTGTTGGTTGGATAGATCTGTGCTGTGTGTTGCTGCAAGTTTGTGGATTGTGTGTTTGCTCGTGATGTCTGCCTGCTTGTGTGGCTCGCATCGTTGCTCTGTGTGGCGGACGCGATCATCGTGTCGCCGTTTCTGTTATCTGTCTTTTGTTTTTGTTTTTGTTTTTGTTTCAGTTTGTGGCTGGATTTTGACATGTGGCTATCCAGGTTGGTGGTGTGATAAGTTCTTTGTCATTCTCCTGAATAAAGTGGCTGTCTATGGGCTGCTGGGGGGATAGGCTTTATTGTGGTGTCGTGGAATTTTATTTATGTTGATGGGGACATTTGTTGTGCTCAGTGTCATTTTGGTAGGTGCGGTTTGGTAGCTGTTTTTGTTTTCGTCTGATGGTGGATAGTGATGTTTTTTTTTTTTTGAGGGAAAGTGGATAGTGATGTTGAGGCTGTGGTGTTGTTGGTTTATGTGTTTTTTGTATCATGACGTTTCTTTTCTGAGTATGGCAGGCATGGGTGTTGGTTATCTAGCCTGCTCTTTCCTTGTTGGGGAGGATTGTTCAGAAACTGTTTGGGGTGGTGGTGTTGTTTTTGGATGCAGGGAGTATTTTTTTTGTGCGGATGAGCTTGCTTGCTCTGCTCAGGGCGATGTAATGTGAGCATCTTACCTTATTCTTTCAGGTGAATTTTTTTGCATTTTTCTCTGTGTGTGTGTGTGTGGATGCTTAAGCATAAGCTTTTGTTATTTGGTTCAGTTAGAGATTCGAGGAGACTGAAATGCTTTCATAAAAGTTAAAAATGCAGTTGTCTTCCTGTGTGAGTAGCAAATATTAACCTGCACAATCGGCTCCTGGATTGTCGTGAGCATAGAACCTGCTTTCCTTTGCGATTTCAAAACTTTTTTTTTAACAGAAATATAGTTCCAAGACTGTAAATAAACAGCATTAGACTGACTGGAGGATCCGAGGGGCGTCAACGATTCAATACTGTATAAGTGGAGAACTAACATGGAATTGTTTCCTTCTTTAAATGGGAGAGATCACTTAGTCATGGCTATCAACTGAGATGTTAATTGCTACTCGATAGACTTATAGTTAATCTCTCTCTTTTGTTGTCTCTAACAGCCAAGATGAGTGCTATACACTTACGGCTCATACTAACTGAACCGGTGGTGTTCGTTTCTTCATTTCTTCGCCTCAATTGACGCCACATGTTTCCTGCTGGTGACTCTTTGAGTCGTTGACACCATGTTTATGCAGTTAAAATCACCCTCTGGCTGCTTGGTCACATTTAATTTGTTGCAACTTTTGGTACATTATTTTGTTAGGAGTGTTCTTTGTTTGCTGTGCACACTTATTAAGTGTTTTTCAGAACGTTTGTTAGAGCAGAGTTCGTGTATCTGGTACCTTGGCAATTTTAGCTTTCAAGCATGTTTTTATGTCATTTAGACGTCATCTTTTGTTCAACTCAATTTATGTGAACAGTTGCAGTTTCTTAAGGCAATTAAAAACTGAGTTACAATCCATTATTGTTGTACGTTTCTCTTTAATATCTGGATATTACAAATTTAGCTCTGTTATGCCCCCTTGATTTTCATACAGAGAAGGTAATTAGCTGCATTCTTTTGTCTCCACACACTTTAAAACACTAGAGATTATACCCCGCGCGTTGCTGCGGGAATATGTGCAATTATTTCAGTTTGAATTAGGTGTATAAAACATTAGTATTTAGACTATCAATATGTGAACTGAAACCAAAATACAACTTTATTGCATTTGATTATTTCATAGTTTTATAATATTTCTTGATATGAGTAGCATGCATAGTGCATGTTGATATGGGTGTTTTTCCCTACATGATGGCATGGTGAGGTGGCATAGATGCATGTTGAGAGAATTAAAGTTAGTGGAAATTGAATATGAGTAACATGCATAGTGCATGTTAATATAAGTGTTTCCTCATGCATGTGGCATGATGAGGTGGCATAGTTGCATGTTGAGAGAATTGGAGTTAGTGGGGATCAATTATTTAGGTATATAGGATTGGACTTCTGCACGTGGGACAAGCTGGAGAATTATATAGTTATTAATCTTAGAAACTAATATTTGGTACAGGAATCATGGTATCTGCTAGCAACTGTGATCATTTTTGTTGGTAAGAGTTTGCGGCGTGTCGGCAGCCCAGGCACATCTGAATCATGGTATCAGTTACACGGTTTATATATTCTTGCAGTCTTGGATGCTATTTTCAGCTCATGTACACATCTATTGCTGATGAAATGAACTAATCATTTGTATACTATGTATCAGGTGCACACAAGATGTTTAAGATTTAGCAGACTACACTGCACAAGCCATCAGTTTAGCCCTTCATGCTTTTGATGCATCCCGATGTCTCTGCTGCGAATCCTGCCACGGTCGGATACCCAGGATGTAATGTAAACACTCTGTTTTTATGGATGAGAGCAAAGTGACATTAATGTCACCATCAATTTCTTTTTTGGGGGAAATCTCACCTTCATGTTTAGTGCGGCCAAGAGGCTTTTTGTATTTCGTTTGGCTCCAAAAGCTGAGAGCTAATTGGCCGTCAAAATTTGCATCTAGAAAACATTGGCTGTTAAAAGGTCCATTAAGAGGTTCGTGGGTCATTGTGGGGTTGAGCATTTGCTTCACGTTTGTTAATCGAAACTGTTCTCAAAGAAGAAGAAAAACGGGGCGGCAAAGCGCGCGTTTACTTCTAGTACAGATACAAACCCGATAGGTAGCAAGATCTAGTTTTTCCCTCCCAATTTTATGCGCTGATATTAAAATCTTTGTGATCTTCAACTAGTGGTGGAGAGAAGCTCCGAGACAGGGTACGATAGTTTCCATCTTTGTCCATACTAGATAGTTTCCATCTTTGTCCATACTAGATGACCCGAGTGAACCAAGTATTCAAACCATGCAAGTAAGAGTGTTTATAGACTGATAATAAATTGTTGAAGCAGAAGGAAATAGATATGTAGGTAGGATGTTCGCAGATAGCGCCATATATTACATTGCATGGTAGCATGGTGGATGAAAATAAAGTCATAAGAACAGTTCATGATATCTTATTTACATTGCTTTTGGAAAGAAAGCTGGATTTACATTGCTTTTAGAAAGCAAATTGTTCACTGGCGTATAATAACAGCATGTTCAACACATAGAGGTACTCTAAATCCGATCAAAGGTGATTGCTCTACAATCAGACCATCTGGAACACACCATATAGGTATTCTGTCTGGCATTCTATGTTTTCATTAGTCCATATGGTGCACTTGTAGTAGTAGACATGAGGAGAGTCAAGGACCTGGTGCTTGTTGTTATCAAGCATGCAATATGGACTCAAAATGTCCTCTATTATAGCTGGGCTGTAGAATTGTGTTGGCAACCCTCCTATTTTTATTTCTTACTTCGTAGAGGGCATAGATGATGCTGCGTTGATAGACGTGGACAACCTTGTAATGGTGAATGGCCCAAATGGTAGTTGTATGCTATCACTGTCGGTTTGTAATGGTTGAAGCAAAGGCATCGTCGCAGTCTGTTGAAAAGATGTGAAATGTTTAAACTTGTCCATCCTCTTGGCTGTGATAGCATACAAATACCATTTTTCATGTTTAATTGTTCAGCATCTTAGTAAAAAAATGCAGTCTTGTAATGATCGAAAGAACAGAATGACCTTTCTGGTTAATGTAAACTTTACAATGCAAGGTCCAGTTCATAGCAAAATGCACACAGTGCCATTAACAGATGTTGAAAGCGCAATATATTATACAGAAGGTTCTAACCATGTAATATTGAAAAGTATAAGATTTAAGTTGCATCTTTTCAGTGATGCAAATTATCGAAATGGAACTCTCATTCTATTTAAGGAGTTCATCTTTTTCAGTTCTATCCTCACTTTGCCTAATTAACCAGGCGTGATAATAGGGTGTGTATTCTTCAGCAGTTCTTTCCCCCGTTACCTTCTCCTATTAATTTTTCTTGATTACCTCGCAAGGTAAAGTGTATGGACATGCAAAATTCACTCGCGGAGATAAAATGTTTCCAGGCAAAAAAGAACAGCATCCAAATCATCATTACTGGAGCAAGATGGAAACTATAAAAGTGCATGGCTCACATAGTGAAAAATTGACAACAAGATCAATAATTCCGGGCCACTATGTCAAAAAATGTTGGGTAAGCATTAGATTCTGAACCAACTTATTTGTCATACCAATGCACTAATGCTTCAGTAGTTATCCCAGTATTCTGAATGTTGGGTAAGCATTCTTGAGGCTTCAGAGTTCACATGCTGTAAACTTGATATCCAGTCATAATAGAATCAAAGTGAGGTCAAAAATTGTTGGGTAAGCATTTGATCCTGAAACAATTTATTTGCCATACCAATGCACTAATGCTTCAGTATTTATGGCTGTATTCTGAATGTTGGGTAAGCATTAGAGGCATAATAGAGGATATACTAATGAATTAAAAGTTAACATATAGAAATATGCCTAAGGGTAAACCTCTCGCGAGAGAGTTCCTTATGAACCTTTGTGCCATATTGTCATGTATTAATAATAGATACAATCAACCTTCTACTATCAAAATGAATCAAAATGTGAAGAGAGAAAAAAAGGGAAAGCTTGATCCATTTGGTGTCTTTAGCCCATATGATATCCCCGGTGCATTACCTAATTCAAGGAATGTTTTTTTTTACCGGAACTGGCAGGAGTTCTGCCTTTTTCATTATAGTAGGGGGGAAATCTGTACAAAGTTTCTCAGAGAGTGACAAACAGAGGTAGGGGGAAAGCAGAGTACATCGGTAGTCTAGGACTGCTAAACAGCTCCGCTACTCAGAGCGTCCACTACTCCCATGCCTCCGAAAGGAGTCTAATATCATCTCTCACTCTAACAAGTACATCCGTAGTAGATTGCGCGGTATCCTTAAAGATCCTTCTGTTTCTCTCAAGCCAAATATTCCACGCAATGTAAACAGCCGCAGTGCATTCATCCACCTGACGTCCTTTTTTCTTCATTTTTGCCACTTTGTTCCACCAAGAGGAGATAGAGGTTGCGTCCAGTGTAGCCTGAGCTGCGAGCGGGTAGAGTGGGTTTGTCTTGAACCAGATCTCTTTGGCAAAAGGGCAGTCGAGGACCAAGTGATGCGCGGATTCCAGCACTTGATCACATCCAACACACAAATCATTGTGGTCCCAATTCCTTGCTTGCAGCCGGTCAGCAGTCCAAAGCCTATTTTGAAGGAGAATCCAGATGAAGAACTTGATTTTCTTTTCCGCTTTGATTTTCCACACCTGTTGCAGATGTGGCTGTGGAATGCGAGCCAAGAACTGAAATTGGTAAGCAGATTTGGCCGAGTACTGCCCGCTGGTCGTTAGCTTCCAAGAAATTGTGTCAGTCCTAGGAAGCAAAGAAATATTCTGCACTCTCATCCAAAGATTAATGAAGGAATCCATCAGCTCAGCAGAATTGATATTCTGTAAACCTCTCATCCATGCACCTCCACCAAGGGCCTGACTGACGGAGAGTCCTTTGGATCTTGCCATCCGAAAAAACTCAGGGGCTAGATCTTTTGGAGCTTGGCCATCTAACCATCTATGGTTCCAGAAATTCACCAAATGGCCATCTCCCAACGAAATAGAAGTGCAGGCCGCAAAGAGATTAAGGTCAGTTTGATTGCAAGGCACCGGAGTCCCCTTCCATGGCCTGTCCAGATTATCCCATTCATACCACAGCCAGCGAAGTCGAAGAGCCCGACCGTAGGCAATAATATCCTTGATGCCCAGGCCACCCACGCTTATTGGTGCACAGATTCTCTTCCAGTTGACAAGACATTTCCCGCCATGTGCTTCCTCATCGGTGTTCCAGAGAAAATTTCTCCTTAACTTATCAAATTTCTTAGTGAACCAGCTGTTGGGGGAAAATGAAGTGAGAAAGTAGGTGATGGTGGCAGTGAGAACCGAGTTGATCAGGTCTAGGCGGCCCGTTCTATTCATGAGCTTTCCTTTCCAAATAGATAACTTGCTTGAACCCTTGTCCAAAATCGGTTGAAGATCGATTCTCCTCAGATTTCTCAACGAGAGGGGGAGCCCCAAGTACTTGCAAGGGAAAGAACCAACAGAGCCCCCAAAATTGGATAACAAACTCTGCACATCAATATGCTGACACTGGATAGGGTAGAGCACACATTTGGTGGGGTTGATAGTAAGACCCGAGACACTACCAATGACCTCAAGAATTCTGATAATGGCCTCAATCTGCTGGCAATCAGGAGTGGCAAAAATTGCCGCGTCATCCGCGTATAGACTTCCCTCATTCTGGCTGCATTCCGCGGGATGGGGTCAAGTATACCTTGAGTTGTTGCAGTTTCCAGAATTCTGAGAAGCGGATCCATAGCCAAGATAAATAACATTGGTGACAGCGGGTCCCCTTGACGCAATCCTTTTCGGTAGGCAAAAGCTGGTCCGGGCAAGCCGTTGAGAAGCACACGAGAGGTCGAGGAAGCTAGCAGCAAACTGATGATGTCTCTCCATCTCTGCCCGAAACCATAAGCCTTCATAACATCAAGCAGATATGGCCACCCAACAGTGTCAAAAGCCTTCGCGAAGTCGAGCTTAAGAAAGATCAAAGGAATATTTCGCTTGTGTGCATCTCTGATGGTGTTCTGAACATAAAGGAAGTTGTCCTGAATTGATCTTCCACGGATGAAAGCGCTTTGGGTGCAGGAAATGAGACGTTGAAGCTCCGGGCCCAACCGATTTGCAAGAATTTTGCAGAAAATCTTGGCAAAACTATGCAGCAAACTCACAGGTCTGTAATCAGAGGCATGCAAGGAAGCCATAATCTTTGGCAGGAGAACTATGTGGGCAGAATTCAGCAGGTTCCAGTTGTCCCCTCTGAGGTAGTATAATTGCTGCACCGCAGCTACCAAGTCCTCCTTTATTAAGGCCCAGAAGCGTTTGAAAAATTTGCCAATGTAACCATTAGGCCCCGACGCCTTTTCATCATGCAGGTCAAAAACTGCAGCTTTTATTTCATCTTCAGTGAATTGTGCATCCAAACTTTGCAAGTCAGCCGAGGGGTGTTGCAACATGTCCCAGTTCAAAACTCTTCTGTCATTCATCGGCCTACCCATTAGGTTTTTGAAGTGGTTAAGTAGGATTTCCTCTTTCAGCTTGTTTTCAGACACATCCCCCTGTGGTCCTCTCAGAACAGGAATATGATTTTTCCTTCTTCTTCCGTTCGCCCTAAGATGAAAGAGTTTGGAACTAGCATCGCTGGCCTTGATTTTGGTGATTCTGGACCGTTGACGCCACCTAATCCTATCCAGAGCCGCAATCCCCAACAGCTTGGCCTTGAGAAATCTTCGGAGCGCCCATTCAGCTTCAGAAAGTTCGCGGTTTTCCATTGCAAGGTCCAGCTGAAAAATGACCTCGTTGGCCACATTGAAAGCCAAATTGGAGGCGGCTCTAATGCTCTTGTCCCATGCCCTGAGGGCTTTAGCTGTCCGGGCAAGCTTTGTATGGAATCTCCTCACTGGATCACAAGATCTCAAAACCTTGTTCCAGCTTTGAGCGACCACATCGCCAATTCCTTGCATCTTAAGCCAGTATGCTTCAAACCTGAATCCCTTAAAAGCTTTGACATCCATCCTTTTCAACAGCAATGGAGAGTGATCAGAAACAGCCGAGGAGGCCGGGGTGAGCTGATAATGGGGGTAGCTGAGCTCCCATTCGTTTGAAATTAGCACCCGATCAATCCTAGTCAAAGTTGTGCCGGCCCTCTCATTAGACCAAGTGTATTTTTTTCCAGTCAGAGGCAAATCTCTCAACTCCATCAGGTCAATAGTGTTTCTGAACTGAGCCATCATTCCCAGGTTAATATTGGAGTTGTTTTTGTCCTCAGCCTTGCAAAGAAGATTGAAATCTCCCAACACTAACCATTCCTTCAGAACCAGAGGTCTTAATGTAGCAAGTCCCGTAAGGAATCGACGTTTGTCCACATCCAGCTGTGGGCCATATACTCCAGTGATAGACCAAGAAGCATTATTGGACCTGTCAGTGATCGTAGCTGAGAGCGAGAACTCATCTGGGGTTGCCAACATTGGAGCGATGGAAAAATCACCGGAGCAAGCAATTAAGATACCCCCCTTGGAACCACATGCGGGCTTGGAGATGAAACTATCAGAAAACCTTGCCCCAGCAGTTTCAGAGATGATCGCCTTGTCAATTTGCTCCAATTTCATCTCTTGCAGGCAAATTATGTTACAGTTCAGATCAGCAATCAACTTCGCAACAGATCTTCTCTTTGCAGGATTATGCAGTCCCCTGACATTCCAATTCAGCAGCTTTAAATCCATAAAAAACATGTGACTCTTTGTAGAACATTGGCCCATGCCCGAATCCGGGAGGAGCACAGCAGCATCCTTACTAGTTTCCATGCAAAAACTTATATTTAGAACATTTTCCATGCAAAAACTTAGAATTAGACCAATTGCCATGCTAAACGGTTGTCCTTCTTCATTTTGTAGTAACGATGCTCTCGTCGGTCGACTTCGTGTTATGGCTCTGCTCGAAGTCCGTTGTTTACCAGTTTGTATCGAACATGTCGTGCTCGTGTTCGATATGACTATGTGAACTTGTCGTGCTCGTGTTGGATATGACAATGTATATATGACTATGTGAACTTGTGGTGCTCGTGTTGGATATGACTGTGAACTTGTCGTGCTCATGTCGGATATGACTATGTGAACTTCGTTTGGACTATGCGATGGATTTGATGGTATATATGTGGATTTGATATTATATATGTGGGTTTCATGTTATACATGCGATTTTGAAGTTATACATGTGGATTTGATGTTATATATGTGGATTTGATGATGATCCCTGTTATGTATGTGGGTATTAGGGCCTGTAGGTATTTCAAATTGCAGGGCAGAAGCCAAAAAAAATGGGGAGCACCTATATGTCGACGGCAAAGCCCTCGGCATGGGTCCCAGGTATGCCGACGGCAAAGCACCCCAATCGGGAGCACCAGGGGCTACCACGTGCCAAGTTATGCCGAGGGTTTTGCCGTCGACAAAGTCTGCCAGGTATGCCAAAGAAGACCACCTGGGGGCACCAAGGGCTGCCACACGCCCAGTGATGCCGACGGTATTGCCGTCGGCAAAGCACCCCTACCGGGAGCACCTGGAGTTGCCACGTGCACCGTCGGCAACATCTCCAGGACGGCAGACAGACAGTAACAACTGTTTTTTTTTGCCGACGGCCGTCCCTAAACTGTCGGCAAAAGCATCTATGACAACGGCCTGATATATTCCGACGGCCACGTGGGCTTTGCCGAGGAGGAATTTCCCAACGGGTGTTTGTTGAGAGCAACCGTGGGCATAGCCCTTTGCCGAGGGCTTTTGTTTATGTGCCGACGGTTTTAGGCCCTCGGCATAGTACCTGATTCTTGTAGTGCTATAAGTGTCAATCCACGACCCACGCACACGAAGAAAACTCCAAATCCGGAAGAGAGTTGATGAGAGATACCCATGCTCCATGCATATCCCTATTAATCCAATCGCCTTAACGCTTTCAAAGCATTGGAGTTACCTCAACGAAAACTTGCTACTCCCGAAAATGAACGACTCTGAACTTGGGACTTTGTGATAAGAGTGACGAAATAGTATATCGATGATGCAACCAGTTGAGATTTATATCCAAGAAGACGATCACACTAACATAGGAGTATTTATTATGTTATTGATGATACATGTAGCGCATCCAGTAACGAAAAATACCAGAACATGAACTGGAAATAAATACAGATGACAGTTGATACAGACGCTCATTACCGAACATGGACATGAGCGAAACGCCAGCTTTTTTCTTCCCGGCGGTGCTACCTATAGAATCTAAAGCGACAAGGCAAGCTTTAGCTTCTTGTATGGCAGCACATGAGCTAGAGATGATCATGGGCCAATAGCAGGGATCCCAGGAATCACCACCAGCGGGCCGTTAATGGTGCTGGTTCCGGTAGCGGTTCCCACGAGCGGGAGCGTCACTGGCAGCAAGTCCAAAGCCTTGGACTCGCCGACGCCACCACCGGCACCGGCACCGCGTGTCGCTGCAACCTTCTGGTTCAGCTCCCTCCCGTCGCAGGACGCGAGCACCACCAGTAGCAGGAGCGCGACGGCGAGACACTTTGCCATTGCTAACTGGGAAGTTTTGATATACTACTGAGGAGACAGTCTAGCTTGCGTGGCTGTGTTGGAGTGAGGTTAGGCTTAGCATCGTGTACGCTGCTTCTTATAGGTGTGTTGCACGGGGTGGCCGTGCCTCGTCCGCGCAGACGAGGAGGATAGTAGGTAGAGGTGCGACATGCTGGCCCGTCCTTCTCAGGTCACGGGCGGGAGAAAGATGCAATGATGCATGCAGGTATGGCGGCATGTCGACGTCGATGGATTGGAATGGAGCGGATGGAATTATTGTCCGTTAATCCGTGCTGACTTTTCTTATCGCAGTCGATCGAGAAGGCCAACTAGTCGAGGTGAGAGTGAGTGAATTGGTTTGCGTTTCTTCGGTAGATTTTTTCTTTCCCGATCAAGCATAGGAAATGTGAGCTGCTCAATCACCTAAAACTCTACTAAGCTCCCTTGAGAGGGTTGTTCGTGGGTTGTGGCGTGCGGTGGGTTCACCCTGTCAGTGTAATGGTCGCTGGTCTTGATCGGTTCGTTCGCTCCTGTGTATTCGTGTAGCCTGCTCGGTGCTCACTGCTCGCACGCCTCCTTCCGCACGTGGCGCTGCTTCGTTTCCTTTCACTGCTGGGGGCTGCGGTTATTTCTTTTCCCCTTGTATCTGGGTGAGGCGCCGTCGTTTCTTTTCCTCTTCCGATTTGGGCGAGGCGTGTGGCGGCGGTGGTCTCTTTTCTGAGAGGGCGTGGTGGCGTGGATCTATTCGGTGAGCGTGGAGCACGGTGGTCTTCAGCTGCGGGGTCGGCTCCTGCCTCTTCGTTGGGGGTGGGCCGGCTCTTCTGCTGCACGCCTCTTCTTTTCCTGCGTCGGTTGCTTCGGATGGAGTCTGCGGGCTGCGTCGGCTTGGAGGTTTGCGGCTCCTGCGTCCTTCTTCTTCTCTGCGCTTGGAGGTTTGCGATTTCTGCGGTCCCTTTTGATTTTTGCTGGCTTGTTGGTTGGATAGATCTGTGCTGTGTGTTGCTGCAAGTTTGTGGATTGTGTGTTTGCTCGTGATGTCTGCCTGCTTGTGTGGCTCGCATCGTTGCTCTGTGTGGCGGACGCGATCATCGTGTCGCCGTTTCTGTTATCTGTCTTTTGTTTTTGTTTTTGTTTTTGTTTCAGTTTGTGGCTGGATTTTGACATGTGGCTATCCAGGTTGGTGGTGTGATAAGTTCTTTGTCATTCTCCTGAATAAAGTGGCTGTCTATGGGCTGCTGGGGGGATTGGCTTTATTGTGGTGTCGTGGAATTTTATTTATGTTGATGGGGACATTTGTTGTGCTCAGTGTCATTTTGGTAGGTGCGGTTTGGTAGCTGTTTTTGTTTTCGTCTGATGGTGGATAGTGATGTTTTTTTTTTTTTGAGGGAAAGTGGATAGTGATGTTGAGGCTGTGGTGTTGTTGGTTTATGTGTTTTTTGTATCATGACGTTTCTTTTCTGAGTATGGCAGGCATGGGTGTTGGTTATCTAGCCTGCTCTTTCCTTGTTGGGGAGGATTGTTCAGAAACTGTTTGGGGTGGTGGTGTTGTTTTTGGATGCAGGGAGTATTTTTTTTGTGCGGATGAGCTTGCTTGCTCTGCTCAGGGCGATGTAATGTGAGCATCTTACCTTATTCTTTCAGGTGAATTTTTTTGCATTTTTCTCTGTGTGTGTGTGTGTGGATGCTTAAGCATAAGCTTTTGTTATTTGGTTCAGTTAGAGATTCGAGGAGACTGAAATGCTTTCATAAAAGTTAAAAATGCAGTTGTCTTCCTGTGTGAGTAGCAAATATTAACCTGCACAATCGGCTCCTGGATTGTCGTGAGCATAGAACCTGCTTTCCTTTGCGATTTCAAAACTTTTTTTTTAACAGAAATATAGTTCCAAGACTGTAAATAAACAGCATTAGACTGACTGGAGGATCCGAGGGGCGTCAACGATTCAATACTGTATAAGTGGAGAACTAACATGGAATTGTTTCCTTCTTTAAATGGGAGAGATCACTTAGTCATGGCTATCAACTGAGATGTTAATTGCTACTCGATAGACTTATAGTTAATCTCTCTCTTTTGTTGTCTCTAACAGCCAAGATGAGTGCTATACACTTACGGCTCATACTAACTGAACCGGTGGTGTTCGTTTCTTCATTTCTTCGCCTCAATTGACGCCACATGTTTCCTGCTGGTGACTCTTTGAGTCGTTGACACCATGTTTATGCAGTTAAAATCACCCTCTGGCTGCTTGGTCACATTTAATTTGTTGCAACTTTTGGTACATTATTTTGTTAGGAGTGTTCTTTGTTTGCTGTGCACACTTATTAAGTGTTTTTCAGAACGTTTGTTAGAGCAGAGTTCGTGTATCTGGTACCTTGGCAATTTTAGCTTTCAAGCATGTTTTTATGTCATTTAGACGTCATCTTTTGTTCAACTCAATTTATGTGAACAGTTGCAGTTTCTTAAGGCAATTAAAAACTGAGTTACAATCCATTATTGTTGTACGTTTCTCTTTAATATCTGGATATTACAAATTTAGCTCTGTTATGCCCCCTTGATTTTCATACAGAGAAGGTAATTAGCTGCATTCTTTTGTCTCCACACACTTTAAAACACTAGAGATTATACCCCGCGCGTTGCTGCGGGAATATGTGCAATTATTTCAGTTTGAATTAGGTGTATAAAACATTAGTATTTAGACTATCAATATGTGAACTGAAACCAAAATACAACTTTATTGCATTTGATTATTTCATAGTTTTATAATATTTCTTGATATGAGTAGCATGCATAGTGCATGTTGATATGGGTGTTTTTCCCTACATGATGGCATGGTGAGGTGGCATAGATGCATGTTGAGAGAATTAAAGTTAGTGGAAATTGAATATGAGTAACATGCATAGTGCATGTTAATATAAGTGTTTCCTCATGCATGTGGCATGATGAGGTGGCATAGTTGCATGTTGAGAGAATTGGAGTTAGTGGGGATCAATTATTTAGGTATATAGGATTGGACTTCTGCACGTGGGACAAGCTGGAGAATTATATAGTTATTAATCTTAGAAACTAATATTTGGTACAGGAATCATGGTATCTGCTAGCAACTGTGATCATTTTTGTTGGTAAGAGTTTGCGGCGTGTCGGCAGCCCAGGCACATCTGAATCATGGTATCAGTTACACGGTTTATATATTCTTGCAGTCTTGGATGCTATTTTCAGCTCATGTACACATCTATTGCTGATGAAATGAACTAATCATTTGTATACTATGTATCAGGTGCACACAAGATGTTTAAGATTTAGCAGACTACACTGCACAAGCCATCAGTTTAGCCCTTCATGCTTTTGATGCATCCCGATGTCTCTGCTGCGAATCCTGCCACGGTCGGATACCCAGGATGTAATGTAAACACTCTGTTTTTATGGATGAGAGCAAAGTGACATTAATGTCACCATCAATTTCTTTTTTGGGGGAAATCTCACCTTCATGTTTAGTGCGGCCAAGAGGCTTTTTGTATTTCGTTTGGCTCCAAAAGCTGAGAGCTAATTGGCCGTCAAAATTTGCATCTAGAAAACATTGGCTGTTAAAAGGTCCATTAAGAGGTTCGTGGGTCATTGTGGGGTTGAGCATTTGCTTCACGTTTGTTAATCGAAACTGTTCTCAAAGAAGAAGAAAAACGGGGCGGCAAAGCGCGCGTTTACTTCTAGTACAGATACAAACCCGATAGGTAGCAAGATCTAGTTTTTCCCTCCCAATTTTATGCGCTGATATTAAAATCTTTGTGATCTTCAACTAGTGGTGGAGAGAAGCTCCGAGACAGGGTACGATAGTTTCCATCTTTGTCCATACTAGATAGTTTCCATCTTTGTCCATACTAGATGACCCGAGTGAACCAAGTATTCAAACCATGCAAGTAAGAGTGTTTATAGACTGATAATAAATTGTTGAAGCAGAAGGAAATAGATATGTAGGTAGGATGTTCGCAGATAGCGCCATATATTACATTGCATGGTAGCATGGTGGATGAAAATAAAGTCATAAGAACAGTTCATGATATCTTATTTACATTGCTTTTGGAAAGAAAGCTGGATTTACATTGCTTTTAGAAAGCAAATTGTTCACTGGCGTATAATAACAGCATGTTCAACACATAGAGGTACTCTAAATCCGATCAAAGGTGATTGCTCTACAATCAGACCATCTGGAACACACCATATAGGTATTCTGTCTGGCATTCTATGTTTTCATTAGTCCATATGGTGCACTTGTAGTAGTAGACATGAGGAGAGTCAAGGACCTGGTGCTTGTTGTTATCAAGCATGCAATATGGACTCAAAATGTCCTCTATTATAGCTGGGCTGTAGAATTGTGTTGGCAACCCTCCTATTTTTATTTCTTACTTCGTAGAGGGCATAGATGATGCTGCGTTGATAGACGTGGACAGCCTTGTAATGGTGAATGGCCCAAATGGTAGTTGTATGCTATCACTGTCGGTTTGTAATGGTTGAAGCAAAGGCATCGTCGCAGTCTGTTGAAAAGATGTGAAATGTTTAAACTTGTCCATCCTCTTGGCTGTGATAGCATACAAATACCATTTTTCATGTTTAATTGTTCAGCATCTTAGTAAAAAAATGCAGTCTTGTAATGATCGAAAGAACAGAATGACCTTTCTGGTTAATGTAAACTTTACAATGCAAGGTCCAGTTCATAGCAAAATGCACACAGTGCCATTAACAGATGTTGAAAGCGCAATATATTATACAGAAGGTTCTAACCATGTAATATTGAAAAGTATAAGATTTAAGTTGCATCTTTTCAGTGATGCAAATTATCGAAATGGAACTCTCATTCTATTTAAGGAGTTCATCTTTTTCAGTTCTATCCTCACTTTGCCTAATTAACCAGGCGTGATAATAGGGTGTGTATTCTTCAGCAGTTCTTTCCCCCGTTACCTTCTCCTATTAATTTTTCTTGATTACCTCGCAAGGTAAAGTGTATGGACATGCAAAATTCACTCGCGGAGATAAAATGTTTCCAGGCAAAAAAGAACAGCATCCAAATCATCATTACTGGAGCAAGATGGAAACTATAAAAGTGCATGGCTCACATAGTGAAAAATTGACAACAAGATCAATAATTCCGGGCCACTATGTCAAAAAATGTTGGGTAAGCATTAGATTCTGAACCAACTTATTTGTCATACCAATGCACTAATGCTTCAGTAGTTATCCCAGTATTCTGAATGTTGGGTAAGCATTCTTGAGGCTTCAGAGTTCACATGCTGTAAACTTGATATCCAGTCATAATAGAATCAAAGTGAGGTCAAAAATTGTTGGGTAAGCATTTGATCCTGAAACAATTTATTTGCCATACCAATGCACTAATGCTTCAGTATTTATGGCTGTATTCTGAATGTTGGGTAAGCATTAGAGGCATAATAGAGGATATACTAATGAATTAAAAGTTAACATATAGAAATATGCCTAAGGGTAAACCTCTCGCGAGAGAGTTCCTTATGAACCTTTGTGCCATATTGTCATGTATTAATAATAGATACAATCAACCTTCTACTATCAAAATGAATCAAAATGTGAAGAGGGAAAAAAAGGGAAAGCTTGATCCATTTGGTGTCTTTAGCCCATATGATATCCCCGGTGCATTACCTAATTCAAGGAATGTTTTTTTTTACCGGAACTGGCAGGAGTTCTGCCTTTTTCATTATAGTAGGGGGGAAATCTGTACAAAGTTTCTCAGAGAGTGACAAACAGAGGTAGGGGGAAAGCAGAGTACATCGGTAGTCTAGGACTGCTAAACAGCTCCGCTACTCAGAGCGTCCACTACTCCCATGCCTCCGAAAGGAGTCTAATATCATCTCTCACTCTAACAAGTACATCCGTAGTAGATTGTGCGGTATCCTTAAAGATCCTTCTGTTTCTCTCAAGCCAAATATTCCACGCAATGTAAATAGCCGCAGTGCATTCATCCACCTGACGTCCTTTTTTCTTCATTTTTGCTACTTTGTTCCACCAAGAGGAGATAGAGGTTGCGTCCAGTGTAGCCTGAGCTGCGAGCGGGTAGAGTGGGTTTGTCTTGAACCAGATCTCTTTGGCAAAAGGGCAGTCGAGGACCAAGTGATGCGCGGATTCCAGCACTTGATCACATCCAACACACAAATCATTGTGGTCCCAATTCCTTGCTTGCAGCCGGTCAGCAGTCCAAAGCCTATTTTGAAGGAGAATCCAGATGAAGAACTTGATTTTCTTTTCCGCTTTGATTTTCCACACCTGTTGCAGATGTGGCTGTGGAATGCGAGCCAAGAACTGAACTTGGTAAGCAGATTTGGCCGAGTACTGCCCGCTGGTCGTTAGCTTCCAAGAAATTGTGTCAGTCCTAGGAAGCAAAGAAATATTCTGCACTCTCATCCAAAGATTAATGAAGGAATCCATCAGCTCAGCAGAATTGATATTCTGTAAACCTCTCATCCATGCACCTCCACCAAGGGCCTGACTGACGGAGAGTCCTTTGGATCTTGCCATCCGAAAAAACTCAGGGGCTAGATCTTTTGGAGCTTGGCCATCTAACCATCTATGGTTCCAGAAATTCACCAAATGGCCATCTCCCAACGAAATAGAAGTGCAGGCCGCAAAGAGATTAAGGTCAGTTTGATTGCAAGGCACCGGAGTCCCCTTCCATGGCCTGTCCAGATTATCCCATTCATACCACAGCCAGCGAAGTCGAAGAGCCCGACCGTAGGCAATAATATCCTTGATGCCCAGGCCACCCACGCTTATTGGTGCACAGATTCTCTTCCAGTTGACAAGACATTTCCCGCCATGTGCTTCCTCATCGGTGTTCCAGAGAAAATTTCTCCTTAACTTATCAAATTTCTTAGTGAACCAGCTGTTGGGGGAAAATGAAGTGAGAAAGTAGGTGATGGTGGCAGTGAGAACCGAGTTGATCAGGTCTAGGCGGCCCGTTCTATTCATGAGCTTTCCTTTCCAAATAGATAACTTGCTTGAACCCTTGTCCAAAATCGGTTGAAGATCGATTCTCCTCAGATTTCTCAACGAGAGGGGGAGCCCCAAGTACTTGCAAGGGAAAGAACCAACAGAGCCCCCAAAATTGGATAACAAACTCTGCACATCAATATGCTGACACTGGATAGGGTAGAGCACACATTTGGTGGGGTTGATAGTAAGACCCGAGACACTACCAATGACCTCAAGAATTCTGATAATGGCCTCAATCTGCTGGCAATCAGGAGTGGCAAAAATTGCCGCGTCATCCGCGTATAGACTTCCCTCATTCTGGCTGCATTCCGCGGGATGGGGTCAAGTATACCTTGAGTTGTTGCAGTTTCCAGAATTCTGAGAAGCGGATCCATAGCCAAGATAAATAACATTGGTGACAGCGGGTCCCCTTGACGCAATCCTTTTCGGTAGGCAAAAGCTGGTCCGGGCAAGCCGTTGAGAAGCACACGAGAGGTCGAGGAAGCTAGCAGCAAACTGATGATGTCTCTCCATCTCTGCCCGAAACCATAAGCCTTCATAACATCAAGCAGATATGGCCACCCAACAGTGTCAAAAGCCTTCGCGAAGTCGAGCTTAAGAAAGATCAAAGGAATATTTCGCTTGTGTGCATCTCTGATGGTGTTCTGAACATAAAGGAAGTTGTCCTGAATTGATCTTCCACGGATGAAAGCGCTTTGGGTGCAGGAAATGAGACGTTGAAGCTCCGGGCCCAACCGATTTGCAAGAATTTTGCAGAAAATCTTGGCAAAACTATGCAGCAAACTCACAGGTCTGTAATCAGAGGCATGCAAGGAAGCCATAATCTTTGGCAGGAGAACTATGTGGGCAGAATTCAGCAGGTTCCAGTTGTCCCCTCTGAGGTAGTATAATTGCTGCACCGCAGCTACCAAGTCCTCCTTTATTAAGGCCCAGAAGCGTTTGAAAAATTTGCCAATGTAACCATCAGGCCCCGACGCCTTTTCATCATGCAGGTCAAAAACTGCAGCTTTTATTTCATCTTCAGTGAATTGTGCATCCAAACTTTGCAAGTCAGCCGAGGGGTGTTGCAACATGTCCCAGTTCAAAACTCTTCTGTCATTCATCGGCCTACCCATTAGGTTTTTGAAGTGGTTAAGTAGGATTTCCTCTTTCAGCTTGTTTTCAGACACATCCCCCTGTGGTCCTCTCAGAACAGGAATATGATTTTTCCTTCTTCTTCCGTTCGCCCTAAGATGAAAGAGTTTGGAACTAGCATCGTTGGCCTTGATTTTGGTGATTCTGGACCGTTGACGCCACCTAATCCTATCCAGAGCCGCAATCCCCAACAGCTTGGCCTTGAGAAATCTTCGGAGCGCCCATTCAGCTTCAGAAAGTTCACGGTTTTCCATTGCAAGGTCCAGCTGAAAAATGACCTCGTTGGCCACATTGAAAGCCAAATTGGAGGCGGCTCTAATGCTCTTGTCCCATGCCCTGAGGGCTTTAGCTGTCCGGGCAAGCTTTGTATGGAATCTCCTCACTGGATCACAAGATCTCAAAACCTTGTTCCAGCTTTGAGCGACCACATCGCCAATTCCTTGCATCTTAAGCCAGTATGCTTCAAACCTAAATCCCTTAAAAGCTTTGACATCCATCCTTTTCAACAGCAATGGAGAGTGATCAGAAACAGCCGAGGAGGCCGGGGTGAGCTGATAATGGGGGTAGCTGAGCTCCCATTCGTTTGAAATTAGCACCCGATCAATCCTAGTCAAAGTTGTGCCGGCCCTCTCATTAGACCAAGTGTATTTTTTTCCAGTCAGAGGCAAATCTCTCAACTCCATCAGGTCAATAGTGTTTCTGAACTGAGCCATCATTCCCAGGTTAATATTGGAGTTGCTTTTGTCCTCAGCCTTGCAAAGAAGATTGAAATCTCCCAACACTAACCATTCCTTCAGAACCAGAGGTCTTAATGTAGCAAGTCCCGTAAGGAATCGACGTTTGTCCACATCCAGCTGTGGGCCATATACTCCAGTGATAGACCAAGAAGCATTATTGGACCTGTCAGTGATCGTAGCTGAGAGCGAGAACTCATCTGGGGTTGCCAACATTGGAGCGATGGAAAAATCACCGGAGCAAGCAATTAAGATACCCCCCTTGGAACCACATGCGGGCTTGGAGATGAAACTATCAGAAAACCTTGCCCCAGCAGTTTCAGAGATGATCGCCTTGTCAATTTGCTCCAATTTCATCTCTTGCAGGCAAATTATGTTACAGTTCAGATCAGCAATCAACTTCGCAACAGATCTTCTCTTTGCAGGATTATGCAGTCCCCTGACATTCCAATTCAGCAGCTTTAAATCCATAAAAAACATGTGACTCTTTGTAGAACATTGGCCCATGCCCGAATCCGGGAGGAGCACAGCAGCATCCTTACTAACAACAGTCCAGGCAGCAAACAAGCAGCCCTAACAAGCCACAACCGACTAGTACACATCTTCCTAAAAGAACACATCTTCCTGATAACACAATGCAGTGGCAGACACAAATTCAAAGCAACTACAATCATCGAACTGACGAACTAACGTACTACCTTCAGAGAACTACAACTTGGAATCTGACTAAACATAAGAAAATCTGGAACACTTGAGGGCAAACCAAAGTTCAGACTGCCATAGCCTGTCCTTCAGCCGCCATCCTGGAGATCGGAGCCTTGTTCTTCCCCTTTGCAGTCACTTCCACCAGGGCGGTGACGGCGTCGATGAAACGTTGAGGGAGCTCTTCCTTGTACAGATCCTTGTACTTCTTGAGCGCATCAGGAGTGGGAGGCCCTTCCCCGACGAGGATCCCCTCTTTCTTCATGAGGACAAGGCGAGCCTTGTCCATGGAGCTCAGACCATTAGTGGGCTTGGCCGCCAGCCGCCCACTGCTTCTTTGCAGTCCGGGAGCGGAAGTGGCTGGAGGAGAGGGGGTTCGTCGCGGTGGTATCGCTGAAGGTGGCCGCACCAGGATGGGAGGTGCGGCGGGCGGCGGCGGGACAGAACCCAGCAGCGGCGGGTGGGCATAGGAGGCAGGGGCGCTGATGGAGTCGAGGAAAGTAGAAATTCGGTCAAGGTCGGCTTGCGCATCATCAATATTCGTTGCCTCCAAGGACGTGGGCTGGCACGCCCCATCCTGCGGTGGAACCAGGCCCGGCACCGTCAACTCGGGCAACAGGTCGCGCTCGGCCTGGCTCTCCTCCAGTTCCTGCGGCCCAACAGGAGCAAAATCCTGCGGCCCAACATCCACTGCGACTCTGGTCTCCTGAGGCGCGCAGGCGTCGAGGGAATCGGCATTGGATATTCCTTCCAAGCATGCCCTCGTCCTCTTCTCTTGGTCAGCGTCAGTCGCAGAGGTCAGCGCCAGAGCTTGTGCAGGGAGGACATCTACAGTGGCCGCCTGCTGGACCGCCTGGCCCAAACTTGCGAGGGAATGGCAACTGTCCATCTGTCCCTCCTCATCCCGGGGCGCTTCAGCTGCCAAAGATTTGGCTGACATCAGCCCCACATGGCTCTCTCCCGAGCGGATCAGCAGGATGAGTGCGCCGGCAGAGCTCGAGAACGGGTCGCCGGAGACAGCCGAGCGGGCGATGGGCTCGGCGTCAATCAACGACATGAAGGCACCACCTGTGCCATGGTAAAGCCATCTACCACCGGACTGCGCTTGTCCGTCGTCGCCCCTGGAGGAGCCGGCTTGTGCAGGCCCATGGCCATGGTTCCCGGAGTTGCCGCCGTTGGAGGGACGGCATCTTTGGCCTGCACCGCCCCCTCCACCTCCACCCCCATGGGGAGGATAGCGGGGCCGCGCTTGCGCAGGGGCTCTTGCTGGTGGCGGAGGGGAAGTTCCCGTCCTCATAGTTGAGGAACCAGCGGTAGCCCCACTTGGCTGGCCATGCCGGGGACGAAGACACCTCGGAGGGAATCCCGCTGATGTCGCTGTGGCTGCTCCGTCCGCTATCGGAGCTTGACTCCGGCGGGCAGCGGAAGTCAATGACCCTGTCTAGATGGATGAGGACGGGATGCCCTAGAAGGCCAACTTGCCCCCATCTCTCCGGCTGTTCCTCCAAGATTCCGAGCTCAGGATAATGCCTCACCGGCGACCCGAACTCCCTTGGCTCCTCCAGCTGCAGGATACCTCTTGTTTTGAGCTTTTGGACGTCATCCATCCAAACCCACAGCCGCAGGCATCCTGTTTCCTCTTCAGACCGCGCCTTTGGATCGATTCCATCGATGAGCATGGAAGGGTCAAACAGAGTGCGTACTGAATCCACGTCCCAAGCATGCTCAGGAACTCCCTCGAGGCAGACTCTGGTCTTGAAGAGCATCTTGGTCGGGCTTGCATGGCGAAAGCGCGTCCATGCCGAGAGCAGGAAGGACACCCTGCCAATGGAGAGCGGACCATGGATTGCAATGGCGTCGTCACGGGCGCGCGCGTCATCGAAGATGAGGAGGTACTCGCCCAGCACCCGCTGGGACACCTTGACCGCGTCTTGATGGACCCGGAAGCGCTGCACCATCACCCAGCGGATATTGGCCAGCTCGATGGAAGGGTGGAAGCCCACCACAACCGCCACCACCCCGCATCTGGTGAGCCGGCGTTCCACGTCGGCCATCGCCGCCGTTCGCCGAGCAGTGGCCGTGACCAGCCCGCGTCGCACCTCCACATCAGCGGCAGGGGCCTCCATGGGGGCACGCACAGCACCCGGAGGAGGAGGGCCTGGAGGCGGCGGTGGAAGCGGTGCAGAAACCTGTGGGGCCGGAGCCTTGGACTTGGAAGTGCACCACCTCGCCTTGTGACCCGCTTCGCCGCACAGCAAGCACTTGGCCAGGTTACAGCAGGAAGCAATCTTGTGGTTGGGCTCAAAGCATTTGAAGCATCTGCCTCTAGCTTTCTTGCGGAGGAGCTCACGGAAGTGAGAAGGCTTTGGCTGGGAGGAAGAACGAGGATGGGGGCGCTGAAAAAAGGGGGGGCGCCTCCCTCTTCCCACCATCGTCTAGGGCTGGACACGAGCCGAGCCGAGCCGAGTTTGATCCGAGCTAGGCTTTGGCTCGCCCGTGAACGAGCTAGCTCGGCTCGGCTCGGTTGGTGAACGAGCCTACTTCTAGTGGCTCGGCTCGTCATGCCTCCTGCTCGGTCCAGCCCGAGCGGCTCGTGTGAGTGAGTGCATGGGAGCGGCCGGAGTGTGCGTGCGCGCCGCCGGCCGACGCCGGTGAAGTGTGGGCGCGTGTGTGTGCTTGCAAAGTCTCCTCCGTGTGGCCTGCTGCCGGGGTCATCGTCAGGAGAGGAGGGCATGGACTGGAGGTCATACCTGCTTTTGCCGGGGACAGTGGCATGCTCGACGAGGAATCAGGGGAGCGACGAACGGCGGCGTCCGGCGCAACGGCCAACAGGCACGTACCCCGTCGGTGTCGACGGCGAGCCATCCAGCGTCGTGCGCGGCGAGGAGGACGACGTCGGGCGGTGGCCACTGGCTGGACGGGGGCGGCGCAGCAAGGCGCAAACCCTAAGCAGCGGCGGCTGCATTCGCTCGCTAGGGGAGGCACATGTGAGTCGGGGTGCTTTGTAGTGGGCTTGGGCTGCTGGTGTAGGCTGCTATGTCTAGGCAATGGGCTGAAAATTATCTAAAGAAAATTAATTGGGCTGCGAAATGAGCCACCGAGCTGGACCGAGCGGAAACCGGCTCGGCTCGGTCGTCGAACGGGCCTAGATTTGCTAGCTCGGCTCGGCCTATTTTCTTGTCGGGCCGAGCTGAGTCGGGCCGAGCTGGAGCGAGTTTCGGGCCGAGGCGAAAAGCTCGCTCGAGCGTCGAGCGTCCAGTCCTACCATCGTCCATCCCTCCTCATCAATGCGAGAAGGGGCCAGCGCAGGACCGGTCCGAGGAGGGACGGAGACCACTGATTGGAGTCTGGGCTGAGCGGCCACATCAGCACGAACCTCCATGCTCTGCAGCAGCAATGAAGGCTCCCGAGCACGCGGACAGAGCAAGGCGTCCCTGAAGGAGGTAGGCGGAGATCCATCCCCCGCATTGAAAGCGAAGGGATCCAAAGCTCCAACTCCAGCCAGAGGGTGGGGAGAAGCGGACGAGGAGGGCGACGAGCGCATGTCGGCCAGAGGGGAGCAGGAAGGGCGCCTAGCGACCCCCCTTGGGCCGCCGAGGAGGCGACGCCGGAGGGGGAGAGGAGAGCGTTGGAGGGAGAGGGTACCAACACAAAAGATTAACAATAACAAGTTTCAGAGTAATTCAAGGAATGTCAAAAACGGCCTGAAATTGATCATAAGAGAATTCAAGTTCGAAATTTTCTAATATACAGCAAAGTGAATCAATCACATAATTGAAGAGCAGATATCTTACCTTCCAATTGGTCTCAAGACCGAACACCAAACTGCAAGAAGAAAAATAGGGTGCTTTTGCATTTTGTGCCAAGAAGAGACATACGAAAAAAAAAAAAAAACAGCCGAGCAAAGAGACTGAAAAAGGGCATACCAAGTGCTGAAAGCTCCCACACAAGGTGGGGTCTAGGGAAGGGAATTTCTAGACAGCCTTACCCTTGCATAATAATTATGCAAGGAGGCTAGTTCGAACTCAGCATCTCTAGGCCAGAAGTGGAGAGAGACTACCACTGTAGCAGGCCTGCCCTTCAGAGCAAAGAGACTGACTGGCTGGAAAAAGAAGATCACAAACCAAAATGACTTAACTGATCAGGAGATACAGACTTCGGACAGAGAATATGATACAGGGATGAGCAAGCAAAGTTATAGATATTTTGATTCTTGCATAACATTTAGTACATCCTCTCATCAGCTCCTGTTATTGCATTTCTCCATCGCCCTTGGTGCTGAAACAATTCAACACAAAATGCATTCCGCAATTTGTTATCAACAACCAAAACAAAAATTGGCCCAAAACTTAAGTAAACATCTGGAAAGAAATATTTCATCCACATCTAAAACTTAAGAGAGATCTACTGACCAAGGCCAATAGCTTCTGATCCTTTCATTATCGGAAGGCACTTGCATGACTTGACAAACATCCTGAAATTACCAGTTTCCATGTGAAATGATGAGAAATTATATGAAACAGCAGGTCAGCGCTTATCAAAGATTCAGAGCAGTGCTTCAGGTGATCGGAACTAACTACACAAATAGAGCATTATGCATATGGACAGCACATCACGAACGAGCATCCAACCACTGTCCTTGTCCTTGTATGTTGGAACATACTCGGATCCGTTGAGCAGATCCATCAGTTTGCTTTCGTTCATGACGCTCATCCCTTGAGATCCAGAGTTTCCGGATGTGGCACACATACTGGGATTAATATCTAATTCCTGATCATCAGCAGTGATTTGGAAAATATATAGTGCTAATTCAGAGCTGTTGTTATGGTATAATTAACAACGGAAAGCAGCGAATAAAATTCAGTATCAATTCACTGTTCCAGGAATCTGCAATGACACCGATAGAAAAACAAAACAATAGGTGTTTTTAGACAATTTAAGTGGTGGTGCGGATGGGGCAGGAGGAGACGTAGATGCAAGGGGACAGTCGGGCAGAGGCGGCGACTTCGCGCGGTGGGGCCCAGGACCATGGAGCAGGTGGAGAGAGGGAGAGGCGTTTACATCTACGTACTGAACAATGAAGTGTGACAGTAGATGATACGAATATCTACCTCCTTGGCAGAAGGGTACGCCAGTGCGAGGTGGCGGTTCCCCCGACTGTTGATGGTGGCTCAGAGCTCCCTCTATGGTGTGCATCTCCCGGTGGGTGCAGACATTGTTCACCGCATGGGATAGTCATCCCTGCACCTGAAACGATGATGAATTAGACAGCAACATGAGATGGTACATCTGAAATGGTAAGCAAGAAACAAACTGAATTTCATTTGTTCAATGCTGGACACACAAACACATATGCACTACTGCAAATTGGAGAAAAAGAAAACTAAATACTTTGGTGATTGATATAAACCTACGAAGTGGAATTTTTTTGAGTAGAGTCCAGAGGAGAAGATAAGCATGCATACTAAAATATGGGATGCACGAAGGGACTTGACAATTAGTAACCTGAATTTTTAATACCCTGGCATCAGGAATTCAAAAGCATGACAAAGCCATGCCTTAGCTTTCACGGGTTGCACTTGCTGATAAAATCGAATCACGCAAGGAAGAGCAGGTGTCCTGGTATGGATAAAAAATATAACTATATAAGAATAGGAAAAGGCTATAGGTCTGACTGGGTGCTATAGGGAAAATGATCCCAACTGATCACTGAAAAGGTGATAAAGCTCCAGATTCAGAGAATCAAGCAAATGTTCATTTGTAATTACTGAATAGCTGTTAGAATTTTCCATGAGAAGATTCTATTACGACCAAGTTTCAGCTTGGACATGTAAAAAAAATTCCTTTAGAAAATCTTAGTTCCACTGTCTCATAATACATCATCACAAATCATCGATCTTCTCATCAAGATGCAGCTACACCCGTGCGTTTGGCATGGTTGAAAAGTACCAGATGCATCCTAATAAGTTACCTAGAGATAAATTTGCTCACACGTATTCTAAACACCTTTTGCTGGCCGCCTGGCCCTGCTCTTCAGCAGGCACTGGGAGTAGCCGCAGCCACCATAAAAAAATTAACTATCACCGAACTATCCTGAGAAAACATGCCCAACCAAAATATAAAAAACAGAACGGTAAAATATTCTGGGTGCATGATGGAAGGGCAACATGAGCTAAATTTTATTATCTCATTTTAAAGTGTAAAGCATGGCTTGCACAATTACACACAGAAATTAAGGAGACAAAAGAGGCATGATGGAGAGATATGCCCAGAGCAGGGTCCGTACGAACCTTTGGATCAGCAGTACTGAGAATGAAACAGAGGCAGAAAGAAATCCATGGCATGTCAGAAAATTCAATTGCTACTACATCATGCTTCATCACACACGTACTACCACACAAAGTGCCTGCGGTACAATTAAGAAGATAGTTAAACTGGCAAATCAAGTGAAAAGCATGCCGTAAATTTGAATTTTTGGAACAATCATTTGGTTGTATAGTTTACTTGAACTATAAAGCCTTGCCTAAACAGTAGTTCATAGATTAGAATATGTCAATTTTGAGGTAAGGCGACCACATGGCAAGCAAGATGTGATGGAGCAAATTTGAGGAATAGTCTGCTGACACCATTTCAGTGGACAACCTACAAAGTAGAGTGATAAGAAGTGGATGCTTACTCAATCGAGCATCTAGAGGTTCGCCTAATTTTTTTTCCCTGGCAGCCATTAGTTCCCTTCTCCTTGGAGGCTGAAGGACCCCTTTGAAGGCAGTGTCAAAGACAACCTTGGCATTCTGGCAAGGACAACAACATTAACTTTTGGTTCATTAACAGTACCTTGAACTAATCTACCAGCAAACTTTTGGCCAAACCTTGTTAGCAGGGGCTGCAGATAAGGATAGTTGCAAACACGGGAAACTCCAAAATGGTATTACTGCACCAGCAGAAGTAACCCCCCGCCACACACAGCGCGCGGGTGCATCTGCAAACAAACATTCCCAGTTCAGTTTACCAACACAACTAATGACAAAGATGAACTACAGCCAAAGAGGGCGATAATGGGTAATTTTTTTCTGACAAATGTCTCTCAATACATTAAGAGTAGGTACATGATTTGTAACCAAACATCAACGAAGGATAGTTTATAGGTCCCATATCAAATAGATTGATTATTGCAGCCAGCATGGTCAAAATTGAGCAAAGCAACATCTAACTGAGCACAAACATCATCTCTCAGTCCAGTGAATAAAGGTACATAACTGGTACATAGAACTGAGTAAGGAGTGAGCTCAGTGGCGGAGCTACCAACAAAAAGTTGGGCGGGCCACAGAGCTCCCAGCTGCGTACACGCGACGAGTACTAAAACAAGAACCATGTCGTCCAGCCGGACACCTTCAGCCTGCATCTGAGAACACCCCCAGCGGCCTCCCTCCCGTCCCCAGCCTGCACGTACGCATTCACCATGGCGCTCCAAGACACAACATTCCTCGCAGGCATTTCGTCCAACAGAGAGCGAGCATCGGCGACTCACCCAGCCCTCACATGCTGCGTGATGAGCGATTGAGCGTGTTGTACGTGAAGGCGTCCACGGCAGCCGAGGTGTGCAGCAGAAGGTGCACGTCGGACAGGCGCGGATTAGCGTGTTGTTCGCGAGGAGGAACCCGGCAAGGCCGAGCCTGACGGCGTGTTGAGCTGACCAGGTTATGTGGCATGAGTGTGGTGAGATGAGATGATGAATGACCTGTAGGAGAGAAATGGATACCAAACAATCTCAGTTCATTGGAGGTAAATTTCAGGAAAATATGAAATAATTGAGTAAAGAAGAAAGCACAAAATCTTCCCCTCAGCCTGCTTGGATTTTTGTCGAACACATAGCAGGCATAGATAAAACAAAATCCACAGTAATAAAGATAAGAATTTATGGGGATCAAATGAAGAGAGAGAGAGAGAGAGAGAGAGAGAGAGAGAGAGAGGAGGAAGAAGAGACGACTGTAGGTACCTAGTACCTGCGAGGCTGCAACAGGGCATATGTTCCATGTGAACTTAGCTGCGGCGGCCGCAGGCACTGCTCCTGTCGCTGGTCCTGTCGAGCGCCATGGTGGAGGTAGAGAAGGAACACAGCGGCGGCGCAGAGTCGTAACCAGAAGAGCAACACCGATGAAGAAGCGTGGGGGCTGCCAGCTCTCACCTAGACTCGCCGTCGTTGCTTTAGAGTGCCGAGGATGAAGAGACCGAGCGTAGCAGTGCCGCGAGCAGCAACCCGTGCCCCTCCTGGTGGAGGAGGCGGAGGTCCACCGGCCACCGCCCGTGACTAAAAGGGTCGGGGTGGAGGCAGAGGCAGCGACTTCACGCCGCCCCTCCGGCCACCGCGGCCACGGGACGCCGCGCCGCCCTCGTCCGGCCTCCCCAGCTACTTCAGTGACGTGGGCCCGGCCTCCCCAGCCCCTCCGCCGCTGCTCAGGGTGGACGACACGAGCGGGCTTTTGGCCCGCTCGGTCCGAGCCGGCTCGGTCCAGACCCGCTAAAAATAAACACCGGTCCGGTCCCTCAAAAGTAGACCGAAAAAACTTCGGTCCGGTCCGGTTAAAGCCCGGCCCGACCGAGCGGACCGACCATTGCGGGCTCTTAACCTAGCTCCCTCCCTCGTGCGCCCCTCACTCCCCCGTCCCTGCCACCGCGCATCTTTCCCCGCGCCGCCCCCTCTCCATCATCCCCTCTCCTCCGCTCCGCCTGCCTCTCCGTCGCGCTGCCGCTGCCTCGCGCGACCGCTCCCCCTCTCCCCCGCCCGGCCGCGCTGCTTCCTCTCTCCTCCGCGGCTCTCCGCTGCGCCGCCGCGCATCAGGTGCATCTTCTCCGCCTCCGGCCACCGTGCTGCTTCTCCGACGACATCTCCGACATCCTGGGCCCACATGGCAGCGACTGGACATTGCCGGGACCGTGAGGACCGTCGGTCCGCACCGAGCTTCATGCCTGCCGGTCCGGTCACCGAAATCAGGACCGCCACGCTTCTCGGTCCGGTCCGGCTCGGACCGCCGGCGGACGGTCCAAACGACGGCTCGGACCGGGACCGGAACGGCCCGGACCGTGTCCACCCTGAGCCGCTGCACACTCTCCTCCCGAGCGTGCTCCGCACAGACGCAAGCTCCGCTCCACCGCCACGGAATCTCCTCCTCCGTCGCGAGTTCCCGCCACCGCGGCCCCTCCTCCTCCACGGCCTCCCTTGGCCACGTGCTCTCCTCCTCCGCGAGGTCCACTCCTCCTCTGCATCCCCTCCGCCGTAGCCTCTCCACCGTGAGCGAGGGGACCTGGACGGTGGCGACCAGCGGGTGGAGGAGACGCACGGGAAAGGCTGCTGCCGGAGCCGGGCCCAGCGACGAGCGCCTCCGCGGCGGCGGCAAAGGTGAGGGAGCGGGAGTGCGGAGGCGTCGGGTTGGAAAGAGGATGAGGCGGCTGGGATATTTTCACCTCCATGTGAGAGCTAGGTTTTATTACTCGACACAGTCCGCACATCGCACTGCTCGCTCACGCAAGACCTCACGCAACCCATCTTGTTCCCTCCACCTCACACGCAGCAGAGCCCACCCGTCATCCACCTGGGGAGCTAGCGCGAACGTGCAACAAGAACCAACGGTGGACTGGACGTCAGCGAGGGAAAAATGGGAGCAGTAAAACGATCGTGCGTTCCAGGAAGCTTACCGCGCGCAAACGCTCCAGAACGGCGGGTTGGCTAGCGGTTTTTATAGGAAAAAAAATACGAAAATTTCAGTATAGTTCAACGCCCCATACACTACAGTAATTAACTATTTTTTTTGTTGAGAAAGTATACGTGCATTAGATCAAAGCCAGCACAAGAACAACACGCATACACCGCTCTGGAGCACTCCAGGACAGCTGTCCCAGCAGTATTGCACAAACAACCCCAGAAAATAAAAAATTACAAAGACGTCCTTCTGGGGACCTGATTGCACACTGCACCTTCTTCAAGCTCGGCCTCGGCTTCGCCATGCCGCACTTCCTCTCCACCTTTGCAGGTACAGAAGGAGATCGAACGCTAGGCGTCGACCAGCCTGCATACGCCGTCGCCAAAGGCTTTGAGTACCGCATATATGCCCGTCCCGGATGGCGGGAACTCGATTCCGGTTCCGGAGCATCGGTCGGGAAATCATCCCGGGCACCGCAAGCAACTCCTCCGTCACCACCACAAAGAGAAAAAAGAAAGGGAGAGCACGAACGGATCCGCAGCCAGGGAAGAAGAAGCTGCATCTTCAGCTAGGAACAGCGACTCGCCAGCTTCGCACCTGCACAGAGGAGAAAACCAGCACATCCAAGCAGAGCCGCTCCAAGCAACAACCACCAACCGCCGCCACCTCCTCCACGACCGCGGAGCGAAGAGGCCGGCACCGGCGAGCCCCTGAACATCATCTCCGAAACCCCACAACGACGACGAGGCATGCGTCGCTGCAACGGCGGGGTCCGAGAAACAAAAGCCAAACCGAGGTCATCACCGCCGCCACTCCGACCTCGCCCGGCACATCCTCCTCCCGGATCCAGGCCCGACAGCCACAAGATATGCCGCGTCAGAGCGGGATCTGGAGGCAGCTTATTGCGCGCCGCCGTCGATGTCGCCGGAACAAACCAACGCGCGGCCGCCAACCTAGCTAAGAAGACTAGCCCTAGTCTACAGCTATACAAGGCCACACGTCGGCATCGACGACCCCCCTCCCACCAGCGAGCCCGAGGCCCCCGGGGGAGAGGAATCACCGGCGCCAACGCCGGCAAACTTATCGCCTCCCTGGTCGCCTCTTTCCTGTAGCGAGGGGAAAGAGGGGTGGGAGCGAAGTCCTCCCAGTAATTAGCGATTTAACCTGACAGTCATGTAATTGGTGCCAAAACCACCTGACGAAATTAATCAACATCAGCGTACAACATGGATAATAAAAATCAGCATTATTCATAGGGGGTTAGGGCTCAACCTGAGATTTGAGCTCATCTAAGTAGACTTGGTTCACGCAATCCCTTCCAGAATTAGATGGAAACACAGCGGTTAATTAATGGTTTTGACAAGTGAAGGAATTAGTGATGGAACAGTAGGGAGGGCATTGCGATATGAGAGGCTAACCAGATGCCTGACTCCCACCGGCAGATCCTCTGGCAGAAGATGACGCCGTGCTCCAGGACCTCCGCCACAGCGGCGGCCTTTGGGCGGGCACCACCCACTGCCCCACATCAACGTCTGTACCGGTGGCTGGACGCGACATGAACCAGCTCACTGACATCCCCCACGAAGTCCCGTGCCGATAACGGCTCCTCCCGTGATGGTCATCAGCAACTGGTTCTGCGGCGTCACCATTTGCGCAAGAAAGGGGATGGGGCATCGGGGGAGGGAAAGCAAAGGAGTGAGGAGAAGATGATGTGCCGCTAGGGGTCGGAGAGAGGACACGGTGGACAGGGCACGGCGCCGCCGCATGTCGCCGCTGTTTTGCCCACGTCGCTGCCGCTGTTGCCGATGCTTTTTCCCCTCTTTTTTCTATCGTCCAAGAAGTGAGAGATAGATGGGAGAGGAGAGAGCGTTTTCTGGTAGAGGAGGTGGGCACCAGGGGGGAGAAAGCGGTGGATTCTTCGGGAAGGACCGTTATAAGCGGAGGCAAAAGCACACACGAACTCTACCAGGCAGAGGTCACCAAATTACCAGCAGCAACCAGTAAAAAAATAAAAAATAAAGGGAGAAAAAGGGCACCACGTGTCAAGCAGGTAAGAGCAGTCGCCCAAAATTGCAAACGCATAGCGTGCGGGCTAGCTTAGCCACAATTATTCTTGTATATGTATATGTGTGTGTATCTGCTTATATCTATCTATACCTATTATTAAAAGGCTTACTGCTTCTGCCCGTCCGTCGTTAAAATTGCCCCAATGTTGCCCTAAATTACCCACTATGCCACCCATAAGTGAAAAAAACGATTCATAAAAATTTTCTGTCAAAGTCATCGTGCGGTTCGGTACTTATATGGTGAGAGCCTGAAAAATAACAAGGCTGTACGTGGTGTTGTGGCTACGTACCTGCACTTTTTTCATCCCATTTTCTGTTTTTAATATTTCAATTTTTCTTAACTTCTTTAAATTAATTTGGAATTTTTAAAATTCCAAATTTAAAAAGTTTTGAGAGAAAATGTTCATGAAATCAGAAAATGTTTGGGAATTCAAAAAAGGTTTAGGAAATCATAAAATGTTCACAGATTAAAAAAATGTTGATGATCTTAAAAAACTTTCGAGTTTTGAAAAGAAAATGTTTATGAAATCATAAAATGTTTGGAAATTCAAAAAAAGGTTCAGGAAATCATAAATGTTCACGGATTCAAAAATGTTGATGATTAAAAAAACTGTTCGCATATTATAAAAGAATTCACAATTTACAAAAATATATTCAGAAATTATAAAAGGTTCATGATTTGAAAATGATCATGTATTCAAAACATAGATTTTTTTCATGGAATCATAAAATGTCTAGGAATTCAAAAAAGCATCAGGAAATCATAAAATGTTCGCTGATTCAAAAACGTCGATGATTTTAAAAAAGTGTTTGCATATTATAAAAGAATTCACAATTTCTACAAATATATTCAGAAAAATATAAAACGTTTCTGATTTCAATTTTTTTCTTTAAAATAATTTGGGATTTTTCAAAACTCTAAATTTTAAAAGTTTGGAGTTTTGGAAAAAAAAAGTTCATGAGATCATAAAATGTTTGGTAATTCAAAAAAAGTTCAGGAAATCATAAAATGTTCACAGACTCAAAAAATGTTGATAATTTTTAAAAACTGTTCGGATATTATAAAAGAATTCACAATTTGGAAAAATATATTCAGCAAATATAAAACGTTCATGATTTTGAAAATGATCATGTATTCAAATTATATCCATGAATTCGAAGAAAATGTGTGCGAAATCTTAAAAAATATTCACAGAAACTAAAAAAAATGCGAATTTCAAATTTTTTACTCCAATTTTCAAAAAAAGTTCATCGATTCAAAAAAATTCATTGAGTAAAAAACTGTCCATGCATTTCACAAAAACGATAAGTGGGCATCAATCGGCAAAATTTGTTCACATGGACACCGCGGCCATCATCAATGAGGGTGGCAAAAAAGATAAGTGGCAACATGATGAGCCACCGTGTTAAAATAGGAAAAAAGAGGACGCTCATATGTCAGGGTATTGAGCCATACTTATTTTGCTACGACGTAATATTTTTATCTCCCGTTGCAACGCACGGGCATGTTTGCTAGTAATAATAAAGCACCGATAACTCCTGGTCGTACGTCGTCGGCAATTTTACAGAAAAGTCCTTGTGTTTTCTGGTAATAGAACCCGCCGCCCCTCTTTAAGTTGGCCTGGGAAAACGCTTTGTTTTTGCATAAAACACCCTGTCGTTAAGATTATTCAACCCGCGGTCCGAGCAAATTTAAAAAAAAAACACAACCATAGGAGGAGCACGGGCTCGCCTCCTCTCCCTCTCACCCACGAAGTCGTCGCCGCCGCCACCACCACCCACGACGGCCGCTTCCGGCGACCTCCGGCGCCTCGCAGCACGCCCCCGAGCTCCCCACGGTCCGCGCGTCCCTCCCGTCCGACCAGATTCTCCGCTCTCGTCCTCTACCGCCCGCTCGCAACCCCACCCCCGTGGCTAGGGTTTCGGGCAGAACTTCGCCGGCGCATCTCCGGCGGTCCCAGGTTCGTCCCTCCTTCCTTCTTGGCCTGCCCAGAAAAGGGGATTCATTGAGATGGGGTTTCAATCCAATCGTGACTCCTGCTTTCAAACTGATCGAGATCAAGCAGTGCGACAGCGGGATCGGTGGCTCGGAGCCACGAGCGTGACGACGACGGCGGTGTCTTGGAGCCACGAGCGCGGCGGCGGCTGGGAAAGGACTGCATCACTTCTGCTCGCGGTGGCAGGATGGTGCGTGCGCCGCCCCAAGGCGGAGCCCACCGAGCCGTGCAAACACCCCAACTGCTTCCTCCAGTCGTCCCCCCTCCATAGCTACATCTTGGTGAGATCCCTTCCACCCTAGCCTCTCCCTCTTTCTTTTTTTAAAAACGGATTCCCTATTCCTTGATCAAACCATGTTCCTTTGCTCCTGCAGGTCTCGCTTAGCTACCAGTACAGTGCAGATTGCTTTCTCTATTCAACTGATTTGGTTGTTTATCTATTACCTGAACTCCAAGGGAACCAACTTACATGGCGTAATGGATAGAGATCAGTAGATGTTTTCCTGATCTGTCCACTTGTTTTTAATAGTTCCCGTCAGATTACAAGCATGGGCTTTGTGCAATAGGCAGAAATCTGTTTCTAATCAATCAAAGACAATGGGAACGTTTACTGAAATCTTTGTAAGTGTTGATCCTATGAATTGCTTTGATTGGAAGTCCAACGATGATCTCATCTTATTAGGAACTCGCTTTTCAAACATATGCATTGGTTGTTTTTATCTCTTTGCTTTTGCCTTCTGAACATACTGGATTGCACTCTCTAGGAGACGGCACAATGCTGCAAGCAACTCATTATAGTATTTAGCAAATGCAAATCACTGTATATTGTCAGTTATGTGTCTCTTCATATGAAATACTATTATTTTGGGGAAAGGCATCTGGATGAGTTTTAATAAAACTCCTCAGATTTTGTATGGTGAGACTGTCTTCAGCAAACAAGATCTGTACTGTTATTGTGGTTCTTTTATTTTTGTTCTAGGTTTTATTGGGGCGTATTTTTTCATGGTTGGAAACAAGATGTTGCTGGTGTTGGAGCTCACAGAGAAGGGTATTATGATAGTATACTTACTTCTGAAGGTGCATTAGAAGATAGTGGATGTCCAGATTCTTTGGCCTCGGAAAGGTGGTGATAAAAATCCTGAAGTATGGTCAGCATTTTCCTTTAAAAATGGAAAGGGCAAATAAAGAAGGTACACAGTTGTGTCCATTGTCATGGAAAATTATTATCCTTTCTGTTATCCTGAGTAGTTGTTGTTGGATGTTATTTGTCTCTTTGAAAAACATCTGATGTAAATTTGTTGTACTCCAACTCACATACCCTACTACTAGACCCAAAACCTACCACTAGACCCAAAACCTACTACTAAATGGTTCCAAAAAAATGCGTGTTATTGTAGAAGTCTTGATCAATATTCTCTTGTTACTGTGATGTAGAATTTTTTTATGCTTGGACATTTTTAACTTTTCTTATAGCTCTGAAATTCTTTGCTGGTGTCTTACTTCTGTTGATGGCAGAAGAGAACACATTTGGGTACACTCACCAGTACAGCTTGTTCTACGTTTATCTTGCTTTGGGGTTGTAGACCCTAAGATATCAAGATAACTCATTTAAATAGTATATTAAATCTCTTGATGGTATAACATGACATTGGCAGGAATTATTGATGACTACTTTGATAGGTTCTTCTCTGAAGAAATGATTGTCTCGGGTACTGTGATGCTCCTTTAAAAAAAAAAGAGTACTGTGAAGTCTGTGATGCTTGCAATTCTATCATTTTCAATGCTTGCATATGCCGTTGTGATACATGAGTACTGCCAGATTTTGCAATGTTCGTGATTCAGATTGACCGTGATTGACATTGTTGTTTAATACCATAAACTTTGTCATGGTTGATTAAATAGGCACATTTCATTTTAGTTGCAGACCCTAAGATATCAAGAAAGCACTGCTACAAATTTAGAACTAGGATGTAGTTTTTCATAGTTCCTGTCAAATATGCTTATTTGCAATCTAGGATCACAATTGTAAGGTTAATCCTTTAGTTGTGTAGCATTGCAAATCTCTGCTCTTGAAATTTTTCCTACTATACCAACACATTAGGTCGGATTTGCCTTATTTTGTAATGAGCAAACAAAAAATGTTGTACATATAACAAATAATTGTGCGCAGTGGTACATGGTTGGAAATTCCTTTCTTGTTCAATGCATATTAGAGTGGAATTTGTACTGTTTGGTCTGCATTCACAATCAACATGGGGTGCTGAAGTAGTGTAAATTGTTTGATGTTACTTTAGTTGTAACACTTGCTCTGAACTTTACTCAACAAGCAAGTTTTTCAAAAATTGAAGTCAAATTTTTTCAGGGTTCCTATACATATACACAAATAGTGGGAAATTAATCGCCCTTAGATATTGTCGTGCTCTTTTGAAAAGTGGGTCTATATACAACATACAGTGGATATTATATATATAATTATATATTCTAGGACGTATGATGCCCAGCAAGCATGAACAATAGCTTCCAGTTTTGTTAAAGCATCACTATGCTTTGATACAAAGTTTAGGCGTAGTGCCAGTTTATTGATAAATTACCCTCCGGCAAGGTTCAAATCTAAGGCTTGGTTGGTCAATTGTTGCATGCCCAACTAAAATATTTCCTTCAGGATATTTTTAGGTTTAAAAGACTTTTCATCATTAATCGCATCATTGTCCATAGAAATGACGGACTGAACTTGGCCATGGACCCTCCCGTCTAATATAAAAAATCCATGAACTCTAGCATAGCTAGCCAACCCATGATCTACTTGGTTGCACTCTCGACACATCAGGGATGTGCACGACTACTGAAAACGATTCATCTGCTCCCTAATATCCACATACCCAACAAACAGTCTTGATCTGCAGGTCCCAGTGAATTGCAGCGCCTCAAAAACTGCGATCAGTCGATTTTCAAGATTATCAGGCCAGTGTACCGTTCATGTGGATGAGTGAGAGCACTAAGCATCCTTGGGTGTTCTTTTGTCCTACTTATTATCAGGAGCAAAATCTTAACGAAAATCGTATGTTTTTGAATATCGCCATGTATGCCTCGCTCGATTTTTCCACACACCCAAATCCTATCAATCAATGTGTGCGCGGGTGATTAGATTAGAAAAAATGACAGTTTGAAATTTGATAAGGAGTACTGATGGACGTGTATATATGTATGCATGTGTTGTTTATATCTGAATCAAGAGAAAGTATAAAAACAATAACACTTATGTGCTTGTCTAGAGGCGTCCTGATGGAATCATCTAATACCACCAGGAGTATTTTTTTTCTTCTCTTTTTTGCAAAACGCCGAGCAGTGCGGTTGTTCCTACAATCGTGCCCAGCAGCTCCCATCCCATGACAACGCCTCAATTGTAACCTGACATGGTCTTACTGTTCTTGTGCTCGATCGACCGGTACTGGTCAGCCTAGCATATGGTAGCATGGATGATGAAAAATCAGAATGCAATGGAAGACTACATTGAATGCGAGGGAGCTCGGTGTCCAAGGTATACATGATGGCTTGGTGCTGGAGCTTGGAGGTCGCAGGAGTCAAAGGCCGAGAGATCCCGCAAGAAAAAAAGGCTGATATAGAGAAGCGGAGGAGATTGCTTATGGCGGTGTCCAAGGTATACATGTTCAGGTCTTCATTCAGATGTAGGCCACCCTGAACCTTTCAGTTGTAGTTAGTCGCATGAAGTTCTAATTGTCCGATCTACGCCAGTTCAGATGTCGCTCAGATATGGTGACCCTATGCAAGTTGGCTGCTGCAAGCTAATTCTCGTAGATGAACCCTTCAGTTGTTTCCACCATACCCAACGGCAGTTTCAGAATCTGGGTGATCACAGAACATTTGCTATACAAACAACTTATCTCATTCCTTGTATGCCCAGACCATGCCCATGGCCGTCGTTTGATTGCTTTCATGAAGGCACGCAGCTGAGGTACACATGTCCAAAAATCCCTTATGTGATGCATCATTTTGTTGGCACTCTGAATCGTCTGACAGAACCCTTGAGATGTCGCCATAGTGTGCACCTGAAACTACTGTGTTCATCGTCTTCAAGCAATTGCCAAGCAATACAATTATTGTCAGAGCTACCGAAAGTGGAATTTGAGTCTGGTGCTCCTGGTTCTAGTGATCCAAATCTCCTGAGATAATCCTGGTGGTGCTTGCAAAGTGCACAACAGAAAACATATTCAGGTCCACATCACCAACCACATGAAGTTTCAGGGTTCAGTGTTGCGCTAGTTTGGTTGCAATTCAAAAATGTGGGTTCTCCTCTTGTTTCTTATCGTCAGTCAAATTCCATGGAAGAGTCTTTCTGTTGTTTGCCAGGTGCAAAGTTGCAGTCTGGGCGCCCTCCGGATCGTGTAACAGCAGATGTTAATGAGTCCAAACAAGCAAGTTCCAGTCTAACAGTGGTACAACAAAGATATTGCATTGGAACCTTTCTTGCACATGCAGGTTACCTTACCTGTTTGAGGCCAGCAGCTATTTCTAGGGAGGCAGTGAGCTACAAAGGCATACAATTATATCCAGACTATATAGTGCATTCACAGGGAGGGATTTTGTTGCTTCTGATTGATCTGGAGCAGTGCACCGAAACAATTTCTTATGGAATAAAACCTGGGCTGCACCCTTTATGCGTGAGTGCTAGTAGCACATTGATGGTGTTGCGGCTTGAGTGGCCATTACGTCCATGTACATATTTTCTGGTGGGAAATCTTGGAGCATATCTGAATTCTTGTGCAGTCAACGCCTCTGGGGATTACAGTCATCAGCATTCCTTTGTTCAATTTGAAAATTTATTGCCTACTGAAACTGAAGAAGAGATATTTGATCACAGGTGGTCTGCACCTTTGTCCAGTGTTTTTCGTCAGCACTGGGATCCAGGTGACGAGCAACAGTATTCAGAAGACACTTCTGAATATTATGGGGATATCGTGGTGCTTCTGGCATGTCCGATGGTACAACTTATTCGCAGTCGGATTCTAATGACGATGGTAATCAACAATAGTGGACTGGCCATGAGCGGTATGACGTTCTCTACCTGCTACAATCAATATCATTTTCAAGAAGGGAGGGGTGTCATCGCCGTCGATGTCGTCTTCGTCCAAGGCTTCGTCATCCACGAGTGCCGCCTCAGCTTCAACCATAACACCTACTTCAACTGGGTATCCATCGGTGACGACTACTACTACCTCAACCCCGACCGCTTCTCCGAGCTCGTTCAAGTCCACCTCAACCATGGCATGATCAAGGATCTTCAAGCACCATGGGATCCTGGCAAACTCTTCGTGATAGCGGCTTGGGGGCAAGCCGCATTTCAAGAAGGGAGGGATGTCAGGAGCCTATGTGTACATGGGCTTGCAACCTTTGACCGTTACATGGGCCGGCCCATCCGCGAACGACCTAGCACTACGGACTAGAAATGCCTGGGAGGAGGCAACGAGCAAAGGATCCGGGCTTGGATCAGAAACGGCAACGGCGGCTTTCCCCTCCCTTTCTCCTACCTCCTGTTCTTCCTCCTACCACCAATCCCCCTCCCAATATCTATATGTAAGCTTGATTTTACCCTGTAATGGAGTGATTCGTGTGTTGGATCCTAACATCGCCACCGCCACCAGAGGGCAACATCGGGTAAAGCCTACGCTGCGCCGGCGGCGGCTAGGTCGCGGCGCCGCGAGATGTGGGCTTGGTTGCATTGTGGCTTGGGCTCGCACTAGTAGCACGATGAGGATGTCTTATGTGGTGGCGTCGGGTCTGGTGCAGAGGCGCGCGGTCTGATGCGGCGTGGTGGTGCAGAGGTGCAGGGTCGGCTCGGAGGCACGCAGAGTTGCAGGGCGGAGGTGTGCAAGGGCAATAACAAGTAGAGTTGTGGCGTCCACGACGGGTGCTGTTTGGGACTGTGCGGCTGTGCATAGGAGCTTTGAATCCGATGAGTTGGCGCTTCAGCGGCCTCCTGTTGCGGTGCCGCAGTCCAGATGTGGCCGACGAATGGTGAAGGTTTCTTGGAGATGACCTGCTTTTTTTTCTGCAGTGAGAGGCGCAATGTCGGCACTGAGGTGTGCATGGAGGATGGGCTGGCGGTGCAGATGGGGGTGTGGTCGACCAGGTGGACTTGCATGTTCTTGGGTTTGGGCGGGTGAGCCTGCCTGTGAAAGTCATGCTTCTTCTATGGCCAGAGTCGTCGACGGCGTCGCCTGCATGCACCGTTCCCTTGTTGGAGGTGTCGGCGTCGTAGTTCTCGCTTTTCCTCCCGACATGCTACAAAGGACACCCTAGATCTTGTTCTCGTAGACTGGACGATGGCGATGCTATTAGCTTTGCTCAGTGCGTGTTTCCCTTTTGGGGACATCGTCTTCGAGATGGATCCAGCCAAAGGGACACGTGGCCCGAGGTGGTGGTCATTGGCAGTTGGTGTGGCAACATCGACGTGGTGAGTGAAGTCGGAGTCGCAAAAAGGTTGTGGTTCATCGATCCTTCACAACGCCAACCTTGCATATTTCTCCTTCGTAGATTGCCTTCGGTCTTGAAACTTCCTTGCCACCAGCTGTGTGGCCAATTGTTTGGCATGGCTGACAGGGTTTCATGTGCTCGTCGTGGTGAGGGACTCGTCTTTGGTCGGACACAATGAAGTCGGAGTCGCGTACTCGGAAAGAAGTGATGGTGATGACAGTTTCTAGATAGCCTAGATGGTGTTTATTTCTTTCGTCGCGTGTGTGAGTCTTAAGGGTAGCCATGTCAGCCAATGGTGCCTTCTGTGGGTGTGTTGTGGCGGTTTTTTGCCTGGTTTTCCGTAATTAACCGAGCGATTCTCTTCTTATTAATTAATGAAATGAGGTAAATGTTGTGCCCCCGTTTCAAATCTAAAAATAAAAAATCATTTTGTTTTTTTAGGTATGGCGCCAAAAGAAAGAGCTTAGTGGGGGTGCTTCCAGATGGAGTATTTTATTGCTAGGCGAAATTTCAACGGAGTAAATAGTTGGTATGATTCCCAGTTTTTGAGATTTGGCAACGACCTCACAACATTCCAGCGCCGGTGCCAAAGCCAAATTTCACATTTGGCAACGCTATTGGCACACCTTGCAGGTGCTATAAGACTCTACTAGCAAACATGCCCGTGCGTTGCAACGGAAAAAAAAAGCAAAACATCAATTATCATTAATCATGATGGCCAGGTATAGAATAAATTTGATGATGACCAAAATTATAGTTCAATTAACTACAAAATTCTTTGGAGCGCTAGTTCAAAATATGCGACATGAATCCTAGTCAACTAACCGAGTAAACAACCTTATCTTCAGACTCCAAACTAACATGAGTGCGTTAATTAATGATGGTGCATGTAATGATGGTGCATGTGTTGCTAGTGTCATATTACCTAGTCCCAAAAGGCTTCTTTTAGATTTATCTAGATGCAGATGTATCTAATACTAAAACGTCTCTAGATACATCCATATCTAGACAAATCTAAGATAATTTTTGGGGACAGAGAGAGTATTTTTCATGAATACAATTTAGGAAGAAGAAAACTGTTACGACGTTGTAGATCATCTCTGATGCCTAGAGGAAAAGCATACCACATGAACAGGTTATTCATTGTACTACCATTAGTATATAAAACCTTGTGCATACAACACTTCTAAAGTAATTTTATCTGGATGCAATTGTAGGTGTTACTCCATATCATATCTAACATGTTCATCATTAGAGATGCCAAACATGGCATCTTTTGTTGATCTGGAATAATATATTCATTGAGATCAACTAAAGAGTCTATTGCCATAACACATAAATGTATGTGTTTCGACACCAACGACGAGACAATTTATTTTGTATCTACTTTTTAGTTTCCGCGTCCTAGTAGCCCGTCAGTATGAATTCATGAGGGGCACAAAAATAATCAAATTTAACCTTCTTAGAGCATCTACAACCGGACTTAGCAAATATGACCCCCTATACGCCTGCAGGCTCGTCCGGTCAATGACCGGGCGTGTCCATTTTGAACTCCTATTTTTTCATCCGCGCAGCTGCACTTCTCATATTTTTTTCTCATATGTCCGGTCACTTACACGTGATTGGTGGGAAAGAAAAGCGAAAAAGAATGAATGAATAAAGAAAGAGAAAAGTAGGTCCGGGATGGGATTGCGTCCTTGTGGCGGACTGACCGGGCGTGTCCGGACGCGTCCGCGAGCCCTCATATCGTCCTCATATTTGAAACGGGTATGAGGGATCCGGTTGTGTTGTATTTTTGTGACCGGTCACTGACCGGTCTATCCGGGCATCTGAGACATGTATGAAGGGCCCGGTTGTAGATGCTTTTAGATGAGTCAAATTCAACCTTAAAAAAAACTTGTGCATGGTTCGGCGAACAAACTTGTGTGCACGCTAATACGTCCACGCTAACATATGCGTGAAGGATCCAGATCTACTTTTAATAAACACTCCATTTTAAATATCTAGAGAAAAGGAAAAACAACTGGCCAACATGCGTGCCACGCTAGCTACCGAACACATCGGTGGGAAGGAACCAGCACCGCTCGCAGCCTTATCTCCTCCATTTTCTCTACCGCGACTCCGTGAGGCTCTCGCCAAGCGAAACACCCCTCAGTTACCTGCATCCCCATCCCCTTGAGACGCGCCGCCGCTGCCGTTTGCGCCCACCGCCGTCGGGATCCCGCCCCACCCCTCTTCCCCAAGCTCCGCCCACCGTCGGGATCCCGCCTTCCCTCCCCCAGAACGGGAGGTTCTAGCAGCGTCAGCATGTTTGCTCGTACGGGGCGGCGGCGGCGTGCTCGTCGCCTTACGGGGGCCGTGGTGGCGTCCCCGTGCCGTTGTGGTGAAGCCCCACCTCCTCTCCTTCCCGGTGGGTGGCTGGTGGCTGGGGGCGACGGGGGTTGCGGGGCCGGTGTGTAGTGGCTCCGTTGCTCGTCAGATCTGGCGGCCGACCAGCACGCGAGGGGGCTAGCAGGGCCTGTAGCGGAGGCAAGGGAGGTGGTCCGGTGGTGCTGCTCCTCTGGATCGTGGTCGCAGATGTGGGAGTGTGAAGTTGACTCGGGTGGAAGCCCAGAGTTTTCTCTTCGCTGTCCATCTTTGCACCATAATGGCTGCATCAATTTCTTCTGTATATCTTCAAGATCATACTGAGGTGCGGCGGGGCGGCCAGCCGGCTTAGGTGCGGCGGCGAGTGGGTTGATGTGTGGGGGAGGATTGGGGGGATCGCTCTGGCCTGGGCACGCGCGAGGGTCGAGGAGAGGAGGCAGAAGTGTTTTTTTCCAGCAAACCGTTTTTTTTCCTTTTGCGTGGGCGATTAATGAGGGACTGCGGGTTCAATAACCCAAAAGTAAAAGGGCTTTCTTGTAAAATGTGCGCGACGACGGACGACAGAAGCACTACGCGCTTTATTATTAGGGAAAAGTAAAAGGGCTTTCTTGTAAAATGTGCGCGACGACGGACTACAGAAGCACTACGCGCTTTATTATTAGGGAGAGAAGTGCAATGTCATCTATGAAAAGGTATGGAAGCGTTTGAGGTATGTTCGGCACCAGGGACGCATCATGTTATATAGAACAAGAGATTTGATTTATAGGTATGGTAGGTTGGATCTAGACTTGATTCTCAAGATATCTATATAAATGGGAGAATCAATTTTGATCCTAACCAAACCAGATTAAAACAACCATAACAAAACTATACACACGGAAAATAGATATTGCAACATCCTCTCTCAATCACAACGTATCTAAATTGAGGTTGCACCGAAAAGCTTCTTGTTACCGTATTTGTAAATCCATATGCAAGTTGACTTTGTAAATCCATCCGCGACTTGATCACCTGTGGGTCAGGGTGGACGCAGCGAGCGGGCTTTTCGGCCCGCTCGTGGCCCGCTCAGGACCGGACCGCTCGGTCCCAGCCCGCTAGCAAAATTGGCCGGTCCGGTCCAGGAAATTAGGCCCGCTCAGCACTCGGTCCGGTCCGGTCTTTGACCGGGACCGCTCAGCGGACCGAGAAAGCGCAGTCACCGCCGCCGCCGTGCTTCGTCGTCGTGGCCACCGGCATCCCCTGAGTGAACCATCATGTCCAGGAGCTTCCCCTCACCTTCCTTCCTCTCCTCCCTGTGCCTCATAGCCTCTTTCTGCCGCTCGCCGTCGCTGCCGTGCGTGCACCGAAGCCGTTCGTGAGTTCTCGACCATGCCAGTTCACCGTCCATGGTGTTCGAGCGCCGGAAAAACTTCTGTGTTTGTCTACCTCCCCTCCGGTCGTGTCTCCGGCGATCACCGTCCACTCGCGATTACATTTTTGCGCCGAGATCGCCAGCAGCCTCATGCAGCTCGGCGACCCCGACGTGCTGCGCCGCCTCGCGGGCAGCTCGGGCAGTCGCCGGAGGGGATGCAGAGCATGGGAACCACCTTCTACACGAGCGGGCTCGGCGTCGGGAACTTCCTCAACAGCCTGCCCGTGACGTTCGTCGACCGGGCCACCAGGGCGAGCGCCGGCAAGAGCTGGATCGGTGACAACCTGAACGACTCGCACCTCGACTACTACTACGTGTTCCTGCTGCTGCTCTCCGTGGTGAACATGGCGCTCTTTGTGTGTAACTAAGACCGGAACTGCAGCTAAATAGGCACTAAACAGACCCTGGAAGGACAAGTTGGCTCGGTCCCAACGAGCCGGAAAAGCTTGACCGAGCTGGCATCACTTCGGTCCGGTCCTGAAAATACAGACCGCTGGCGAGCTCGGTCCGGTCCGGTCCGGACCGCCGGCGGCCGGTTCAAACGCCGGCTCGGACCGGGACCGGACCGGACCGGACCGTGTCCAGGCTGACCTGTGGGTATAAAATTGGTGTTTAGCAATTTATGTGCTATTCTTTCTCGGACAAATGATAGTCCACTTCAATATGCTTAGTTATAGGATGAAACAAATTATTTGCTGACAGATATGTTGCAGCAAGATTGTTAAACCACAATGTTGCTAATTTTGGTTGGTTGACACCAAATTTACAGTGATTGCACCTATATCACTTCAGTTGTATGCATTAGCCAGAGACTTGTACTATGCTTCAGTGCCGGACCCTGATGATGTGGCTTGTTTTCTTGCACTCCATGAAATAATATTACAATCAGAAAACAAAGCAAAACCTCCAATAATTTTTCTTTCATCTTGATAGCCCGCTCAATCAACGTCTGAGAAAGCACTTACAAGAGTTGCGTCTGACTTCACATTTTTTAGCCTAATAGTAGAAGTATATATGAGATTGTTGGTGTTAAACACGACAAGCCCTATATGTGTATCGTGTGCATTTAGATTACATGGACTGTTGCAAAGGCTTGGGAGAACGCCAACGCTAAGACCAAGAAAGCCGAAGAAGTTCTTCAAGAGCTTCAGAGGGTAAAAAGGGCTAACGAAACTTTGACGGAGTCTGGCAAGAGCTTGAGGGCGGAGCTCGAAGAATTGAAGAAGAGTCACTCGGGACTGGAGAACAAGCACCGGGAACTGTTGGCGTCCTCGAGCGAAAGTAAGAAAAAACTGGAGGATTTTGTTGAAGAAGAAGTTGAGCTGATCAACAAAAAGTTGGCAGGTAACGTACTCGTCTTCATACTTGGATAAATGCTATTGCTGTGGCCAACTCATTGTGTTCCAATTTCTGTAAACAGGTTTTTGCTCGGATGCCGAGATAATTGAAAAAGAGCTCAATCCAGCGAAGCTGATCCTTAGGGATAGTACGGCTCTGTCTCTCCTCCGTCTGGACGACCGAGTGGAAAGCATCATGCAGTATGTTCGCCGAGTGCAAGAGGCAATGAGCCAAGTGGATGAATTACTATTCCCTGGAGAGGACCTTGCTCAAGACTTTGAAGCTCTTCTCGCTCGTCTGAAGGAAGTGCCAGATCGAGTGAAGGAGTGGAAGAAATCTTTAGCTCGGTGTGGAGCAGATGTGGCACTTGCACTCGTCCGAGTGCACTTCCCGAAGGTAAATGAAGAGCGTCTGCAGGCGCTTTCGGTTGTGAATCCAAAGGAAAGCGACTTCACCCAACATATGTCATCTTTCATCGAAGCAGCCACTCGGATCGCCGACGCTATTGACTTGAGCCTTTGCATCGATCCTGCCAACGACGACGAGTGAAAAAACATTTGATAACTGATTTGCCTCGGTATGCCGAGTGTATGTGTAGAAAACTTTTAAGTCTGACTGAGCTTGGGGCTCCAATGTCTCTTGGCACTTGCTTTGTTTGGAGCAGTTTGATTTTTGTTTAGCTATATTACCCGTAATGTTTATGTCTGAGTAGAATCATCGTCTGCACTTTGTCTGTAGTTACTTAGGCAGGCGGGCTGCAGCTAAGTTTGTGTGACATCGAGTGTGATTCTACTCGGAAAAACTTTTGACATTTGCAGGATGGGGAGTGCTTCGGTACAACCCCCCCCCCCCCCCCCCCCCCCCCAAAACGTATATTGGGCAGGATGGTCATTTCACATTAGGTATAGGAATACCCACCCGACGCCGTACGTCCGTGCGCGTCATCGTACGTCCGCCCTTGTATTCCGCACCCGTCGCCGTACGCCCGCCCGCGTATGCCGCACCCGTCGCCGTACGTCGCCACCGTACGCCCGCACGTCTCCACGTTGGCGTCGATAGTTGTGGGAAAAAAAACGTCACGGGAGCCGGCGACGCCCACCGTCGTAACCCTGAACCCTAAACACATCCACGTAGTCGCCGTCTCCACGTCGCCCGGGTCGCCGCCCAAACAGCCCGCCGCGCGTGCCCTGCCGCCGTTGCTACTGCCGCTGCGTTCCTTTGCCGTCGCCCGGATGGCCGCCCACCCGTGATCTTCGTCGCCGCCTTCCTCCCCGGACTCCGTCTGCCTCGACCGGCCATCATCCTGACGCCGTCGACGCCTGCCTCGGCCGGCCAGCAACGTCACGCCGTCAGCGCGTTCGTCGTCGGACAAAATGGATCCATCTGACATCCTCGCCGCCGTGCAAGAGGTTGGTTTGACTGTAACCAATGTGCGACGTCGTTGTGCTTGATGAAGTAATTATTTTAGGGATGACGTTACATGGTGTTCGATTGATCTTAGAATTTTCTTATACATGTATAGATAGAGGAGGAGGGCGATTATGATGGCGATGATTACGGCGACGACAACGGATCCTCGTCACTGAATATGGACGAACCTGTTGAGGAGAACTACATGAGTTTGGATGAATCTTATAGTGGCAATGTAAGTGTGATCAATGTTGATAAAAACATAATTAAATACGATCAACCGCACGGACACTTACATGTTTTTTTTGCATCATGCAGCGACATGACGATAATGATGATGATATGGATATAGATGATTCATTTGCTGAAAGCGCACTCCGGGTATGTTTTAAAAAAAAATAGGAGAAGAAATGACATAATAACCGCATGAGCGCTTACATGTATTTTTTAAAAATGTGCGCAGATGGACGCGGACGGGGACTTTGTGAGGAATATTGTGGATGATGAAAGTGACAAATTGCACGTTGATGCATCTCATGATGACAGCTCCAGCAAAGTAAGTTTTGAAACTTACATTCATTATATATTAAAATAATAACTGACTGACATACATGGTTTTATGCCTTAATTTACAGGGAGATGTAGATGGTCCTAGCAGGATGGATGAGCATGTTGTTGATGATCTGTTTAATTTTGACATCGGATTTGATGAATATCAGCAAGATTCATTGGACATGCATTGGAAGGTCATGAGGAAGACGTTCAGGTCACTAGGAGAGGCTTACATTTTCTATAACCAGTATGCTAAGGAACATGGTTTCAGCGTTAGAAAGGACTCGCTGAAATTTTCAAAAGGTCCCGAGGGAGGTATGCGCTTGAGGAAGTATGTGTGTTCAAGAGCTGGGAAGCAACAGGCAAAATTTTGTACAATGGAAGGAAGGACACGTAGGCTCAGAGCGGAGACTCGATGCTTCTGCGACGCGCATATAACTTTGAAGCTTGATAAAGAGCGTGACGTTTGGTATGTCAGCAGTTTCAGTGATGATCACAGTCACGTTCTAGCTAGACCGGATGAAGTCCCGTTTCTGCGGTCTCATAATCAGATAAAAGAATTTCAGAAAACTGAGATCTTAACTATGGCAGGTGCTGGAATCAGGAAACATATGATTTATGATAATTTTGTCAGTAGGTACGGGTCATATGCAAAGGCTGGTTTTGGGAGGAAGAAGCTTTATAACATGTGTTATAGAGAGAAAATGAAGTTGCTTGCACAAGGTGATGCAGACACTGCCATTGGGATCATGATGACCAGAAAAGACAGGGATCCAGATTTCTTCTTTGAGCACACCGTCGATGATGAAGGAAGGCTGAAAAACCTATTCTGGTGTGATTCTCAATCACGGCGAGACTATGTTGACTACGGTGATGTGACCGTCTTCGACAGCACATACAGGATGAATAGGTATGGCATGCCATTTATACCTTTCGTCGGTCTGAACAACCACCGTTGCACCACGGTATTCGGTTGTGCTATTGTGTCTGACGAGACGGAAGATACATATGTCTGGCTGCTTCAGACGTTTTTGAGGGCTCACTGTCAGAAGAGGCCCAGGTCAGTAATTACTGATGGAGATGCAGCTATGATTAAGGCCATCAGAAAGGTACTTTCAGACGTTTGGCATCGTCTTTGCTCGTGGCATATTGAGAAGAACATGCAGAAACACCTTCACCATAAGTCTCTAAAGGAGTTCAGGTCTCTACTTTATTATGCCACTTCAAAAAAAGTATTTGAGGAGAGATGGGCAGCGTTTACCGCGAAATGGCAGTCGGAGAAAACAAAGACATGGTTATGTAGGATGTACAAGAAGAAAAGGCTTTGGGCTGCATCATATCTGTCTGGTGGGTTTTTCCTAGGTATGCGAAGTAACCAGCGAAGTGAGAGTCTGAATTCATGCCTTCACATGCATCTAGACTCTGGTATTACTATTGTTGACATGATTGTGCACTATGAGAACTGCATAGTTCGTCTTCGTGAGAACGAGGCGCATGACGATTACACAATCACACAGACAGACCCAGTACCAGTCCTGGACGAGTGTAAAGACATTGAGAAATCAGCTGCCCGTGAGTTCACTGCGGCAAACTTTTATATCTTACAGGAAGATATGAAGAAGGCACGGGAGCTTGAGGTCCTTGAGAGACTGAGAGGAGCAGACACTCACAGATTCATACTGACATGGAAGGAAAATAGGGATATCAGATTCACTGTGGACTACACCCCAGGTAACTCCGAACAAACCGTGAAGTGCAGTTGCAGAAGTATGGACCGCAAAGGACTTCCTTGCAAACATATTCTTCACGTTTTGATTCAGCTACGCTTACGTGAGATACCTAGGTGTTTAGTACTGCGGAGGTTCAGCAAAATTGCAAGGGGTGGACTTCCCGTGAAGCGCACTAGCGATCTGTTTGCGTGGGGATGGGCAGGTACAGGGGAGAGAGCTAGGTACAGCGAGTTGACTATCTTATCTGCCGAAGCATCTCATAAAGCATGCCATAAACCATTTTTGTTCGACAAGTTGAAGGCGGCTCTGAGGGACATAATAGATAATGATTACACTGAGGAGGATGAGCCTGGTGCAGAGCAAAAGTTTGTGAATGACGATGCATTTGAGCCTAATCGAGATCATGTTCTGGTTCGTGATCCCGCAAAAATTAACACCAAAGGCGCACCAAAACAGAATGTTAAAGGCCGCGGTAAGGGTGGTTCTGATGTCACTAAAAATGGGCGACCTAAAGCTTTTGATGAGAAAAGCAAACGTCAATGTGGCCAGTGCGGTCTTCCGGGTCATTATAAGTCCACATGCCCTCAAAATCCTAAGTACGATTTTCGTATGTTCATGTCAATCTTGTTGTTCTCTAAATTTATTTGTTTTTAGTGAATTAACACATATCTTACTGTTTTTGTATGCAGGAACTTTGCTTGATTTCCGGAGGATGGAAGATTACTTAGCCCTTCGATTGAAGACAGTTTCTTGATGGATTGCTTCTATCTACGGGATAATTTTTAATTTCTAAATGTTAGATTATGTTATACGAGACTTATTTTACTTTGTTGATGTCAGACTATGTGCTACGATACCCACATAACTATTGTTGATGCCAGACTATGTTATGCAAGAAGTATTTTTACTCTGTTTATTTGGATGTGTTGATGATGCACTGTAGACCGTCACTGTATACTGTCGCTGTTCTGCACTGTCGCCGTCGCTTATTCCGCGGTCGTTTTTAGTTTTTTTTTTATAAAAAAAAGCCCGACCAGTGGGCCGGCCAGTCTGACATTACGCTGACCGCACCGGCGACACGGTCCCAGAGGGCAGCGTCGGACGGCGGTACCAAGCGAGTAAACCAGAGGAGTCTGACTGCCTCTGTGGCGCCGGCTATTTAAGCCGGTCGTCGCGCCCTCCGTCGGGCGAGGTGGGACTAAACAAATCCGCACCGGTTCCCGTCGCCCCGCGGGGTAGTTGGGCCGTCGTGTGTCTTGATTGAAAGCTTTATTGGGCCGGCCCACGCGGTCACGCGCGTCGCTCCCGACACGGCGGCGGCGATGGATCGGGCGGGCACTTTTTTTTTTGCCGACGTGCAAAGAATATAAGCCGGTCGGGCGGGCATTTTTTTTAACAAAATATAACTACAGAAAACATGGACTGTTTTATTCGAACAAGTAGACGACGGCATAAGTATGCATATTAGTAATTGAACTTTAAAGACGACGGCACAAAGACAAAATAATAATCCAAATGTCATTCTCAACTTTAATATTCAAACAAGTAGTGCCTTCTTCATCAAAAAATATCAGAGTCAAAATAAATGCAAACATCATTTGAGCCTAAAATTTTTTCTGTTACATAAAATTTGCCGCATTTATTTCTTCTTTGCAAGCCGGGTAACTTTGTCTTTCACACCGTTGAGCGTATTTCTCTTCGAAAAAATAAGCTGCGCAATCATTAGGTCCCTCGATTTATCAATTGACCCCTGTTACAAATTCATATTAGTCCAATGTGAATTGTATTACATAATGAATTAAATTAAATATGCACATTTCAAAAAGAACCACACCTGCGAAAAACGGCTTGTCCATTTTTCACCGTCCCAGTATTGAAAGCAACGAATGACAAATATTCCACATGAGGTGTCTGGTCTAAATTCAAGTAACCAATTTACCAGCCAGGTCGGCATTATATGAGGATCGTCACCAACTACTCCCGACAGATACGAGGAATAAGCATTGATAACCTGCAAATAATGTAAAGGATGTATAACAGTTCCAATATGCAGTGAACAGTAATATAAAACACAACAATAACTTACATCACCGGTTAGCCATTGATGGTTAAGAATCTTGCAAGCCCTCTCTGCACTAAGACCTTCGCGCATGCCATCATTGAATATGTCCTTCTTTCTATGTTTTTGTAAGTGCTCATAAGCACGGACAAACTTAACAGACGCCTTCACCACATCGTATTCATCACTAGAATTTTGAAAGACTTCTTTCTCGAATAGTTCTGCAGCACATAACTCTAACATGTTACTAAATCAATGATACGTAGTAAGTTCTACGCAAAAACAATTAGAAAAAGCTGAAAATTTATAAAACTCATTTGCTTTTGCAGAACGTTTTGCACGCTTCGTCGGTTTAGTAACCACATAAGGAGACTTCACAAGGTTTGATACCTTGCGCTTCCGTTTCCCAACAACCTCCTCCGGTACCTCATCTTCTCGAATAGAATCAACTGATCCACGTGATGCGATTTCATCTGTTCCTAAAGATGTAACGGATTTCTCATCTGATACCTCAGGAACTTCAATAGGATCATCTTTATCACCCTTGAAACTATCCCAATATTCAGGTGTGCAATAATAAGGTCTCTTTTCTTCAGAATCATTAAGATCATCTTCATCATCCTCTTGCACATTCTTTTTTGCTGGTGTTTTCAAATCGTCCATATCAGGATGATATACCCATTCTTTACGAGGGTCTCCACCAAAGTTTCTAGATTCAATGTTATCACTATACTCATTCTCTTCTTCTTTTTCAGTATCACCGGCTTTGTAGAAGACACCGCTTTTGTTCAATTTCTCTATCACCCTGTGATTACAAATAAGTTTTATTTAGTTATGGTGACACATCAAAAAACAAAATGAACGGAAAAAAAACAAAACTTGTACCTGTGCGCATAGCTCTGGCATACGAATCATATCCTTACGAATATTCTTCAGCTCAGTCAAAATCCGATCCATAATAGGGTTCTGGCTAGTGGAAGCCTCAGATGTACTAACACCTTTCCTCCTTCCTGTAATGTTAGACTTTTTCGTACTGCTTTTCTTGTTTTTTTCAGCTTGTTCCACTCTAATTTTGTTTAATCGGTAATCTTCAGTTATGGTGTCATCGATCTACAACATTAAGAATCATACATTCAAACGGTAATTAATAATTCATTGCAGGAATTAAATGGAAAAAATGGATTGCACGTATTACCATCCCAACACCACGGCCATATTGAAAGGCATACTTGTCTCTTTTCTCCGCTGCATCTTCTTTCCAGTTCCTCATCAAGGGGCTCAACAGCGCTAACGGATCATACTGCGGACCGGTGCTTGGCTGCACCTTCTCCCAATATAGATACTGCAAAACAAAAAACAATCACTTAGCATGTGTTACACTATTATTACATAATACAAATGTTCAATTTACTAAATATATCATACCTGCAGAAGTGCTAGGTTGCCACGTGGCCATTCCCTAACACGGCCGGGCTGCAAGACCATACCAATCTCCGACAAACAAATCCTCAAAGTGAACGCGTTCCAGTTGAACTTTTTTATCGCCCTGACATCTTGCACTAGCGCATAATAATTTTTCGGAATGTACTCATCAGACATTGGTGCAATTATAGTCCCTAACAGGACGAGAAACGCCATCCGAACAAATTCATCATCCGCGTTTTTATTCCTCACAATCTTGTCAATGAGATCATCAATCATGATTTTCCCATTCTTTCTGTTAACAAAATTAACTGGATTTTTTTCATTGCTTTCCCTTGGTCCATACTCAAAAAACTAGAAACATCAACTCCTTCATTCTTCCAACCAAATATAGCATACACATCATCAGGCCTCAGTGAAATCAACCCTTTCTTTCCAGCTGTCTCTTGGACCATGAATTTTTTACTACTAGAATTGTAACCTTGAATCATAAACTGAAGCAAAATGTCACGCATCTTAACCGAAGGTATTAGTAACATACCCTCCATCTCCGTTTCATAAAATGAAAAGCGCTGACTTGTTGTTAACTTATTAACAAGACTAACCCACTTTTCTACGGAACATGCAATCGCACCATCGATGTCCATACTGCATATAATATTATCTATGTCACGTTGCATGCAACTGAGATGTTATATTATGAAGAGTAGACATATATTGAACAAGTGTTGAACACAATACCTATCCGACGGCGACGCCGGCGGCAGCTGGGAAACAACAGGGCGGTGAAGGCGGCCGGTGACGGCGGGCGTTGACTGCGGGCATTGCCGGCAAGCAGGGAACAAGCGGTGTGGGCGGCGGCGGCGGCGGCCGACGCGGATTCAGGGCGGACGTCCAGAGTAGGGATCAGATCGGGCGCGTCGTCGACACCTGTGGCCAAAAAGCGCATGCACGACGTGATTGGGCCCCGACGTCCGAGGTTGTCAGGAATATTCCCTCAGATAGCGACGGCTCGTGGATATTTTTTTGGCGTCGGGCTCGTGGAGATTTTTTTTGGCGTCGGGCCCGCGGAGATTTTTTACTCCCACACCGCTAGACGTCGACGGCTTTGTTTTTTCTACTATTATTTGTTGCAGGGCATGGTGACGATGACGAGCACTTGTGTTTTTGAGATGCCGCACCTCTGTTTTTGTTGACCTTTGATTCATGTATATATGTAAATTCTATGAAAATGTAGCATAGGAAATGTGAATTCATAACTCTATGGTTGATGTAATCTATTGATTTTGATGTGTCTATGTTATGAATATTTTGAATTCATAACTCTATGGAAATGTGAATTCATAACTCTACGGTCGTGCGTCTCTCCTTCGCATCCGCCAAATGGGCTCATTTTTATTCCACGTGGTACAATGACCATGCGCACCACCCACGACAAATTTTGTCGCGTTTCGACGCTGTTTGGATTTTCTACGAATTTCCGGGCCGAAAACCCCTAAAATACTACCCGGACGTGACGCAACGTGCGTTCATTGTCCGATTTCGTTCATTTTTGGCGTGGGGTACCGGGGTGGGGCCCCACACGCCCTGCCAAAATTTGGGTAGATTCCGTGAAACCGCTCGGGTACTTCATGTGGAAGGCGGTGGTTTCGGTATGGAGGGAATGGACACTCGGTCGTGCGTCTCTCCTTCGCATCCACCAAACGGGCTAATTTTTTTTCCACGTGCTACAATGACCATGCGCTGCACGCACGACAAAATTTGTCTCGTTTCGAGGCTGTATGGATTTTCTATGATTTTCCTGGCCGAAAACCCCTAAAATACTGCCCGAACGTGACGCAACGTGCGTTCGTTGTCCGATTTCGTTCATTTTTGGCGTGGGGTACCGCGGTGGGGCCCCACACGCCCTGCCAAAAGTTGGGTAGATTCCGTGAAAGCGCTCGGGTACTTCATCTGGAAGGCGGTGGTTTCGGTATGAAGGGAATGGACACTCGGTCGTGCGTCTCTCCTTCGCATCCGCCAAACGGGCTCATTTTTTTTCCACGTGGTACAATGACCATGCGCACCACGCACGACAAATTTTGTCGCGTTTCGACGCTGTTTGGATTTTCTACGAATTTCCGGGCCAAAAACCCCTAAAATACTGCCCGGACGTGACGCAACGTGCGTTCGCTGTCCGATTTCATTCATTTTTGGCGTGGGGTACCGCGGTGGGGCCCCACACGCCCTGCCAAAAGTTGGGTAGATTCTGTGAAACCGCTCGGGTACTTCATGTGGAAGACGGTGGTTTCGGTATGGAGGGAATGGACACTCGGTCGTGCGTCTCTCCTTCGCATCCGCCAAACGGGCTCATTTTTTTCCACGTGGTACAATGACCATGCGCACCACCCACGACAAATTTTGTCGCGTTTCGACGCTGTTTGGATTTTCTACGAATTTTCGGGCCGAAAACCCCTAAAATACTGCCCGGACGTGACGCAACGTGCGTTCGTTGTCCGATTTCGTTCATTTTTGGCGTGGGGTACCGGGATGGGGCCCCACACGCCCTGCCAAAAGTTGGGTAGATTCGGTGAAAGCGCTCGGGTACTTCATGTGGAAGGCGGTGGTTTCGGTATGGAGGGAATGGACCCTCGGTCGTGCGTCTCTCCTTCGCATCCGCCAAACGGGCTATTTTTTTTCCACGTGGTACAATGACCATGCGCACCACCCACGACAAAAATTGTCGCGTTTCGATGCTGTTTGGATTTTCTACGAATTTCCGGGCCGAAAACCCCTAAAATACTACCCGGACGTGACGCAACGTGCGTTCGTTGTCGGATTTCGTTCATTTTTGGCGTGGTGTACCGGGGTGGGGCCCCACACGCGCTGGCAAAAGTTGGGTGCATTCCATGAAACTGCTGGCAAAAGTTGTGTTCGTTGTCGGATTTTGTTTATTTTTCGTGTGGGATCCCCGGGTGAGTCCGCACACGCCCTGCCAAATGTTGTATTGGTGTGTGCCATTCGCATTCTTTCATCGTTGCTAAATATTTCTTCCCGGACCGACGACTTTTTCCTCACTATTCAAAAATATTTTTTCGTAGTTTTGAATATGTTCTCATTCTCGGTATTATCATACTAAACCAACAATATATTGCACTAGTTTTCTTTTGTTCAGGGTTCTCTCTGTAAAAGTCCGTGTTCTCCGGCGTCGCGAGATGTTTCGTCTGTGTGTAGACGTGGTCGTCTCCTGTACTAGTTTTTATCTCTAATGGACACGTCTTCGGTACTCAAAAAATAAATAAATATATCTTGCACATAACAAATAACAAACATTCAAACAAACTAACTTTTTTCATTCTAATTTCATTGAACATAGATATATTTTACATACTTCATCCAAACTTAAACGACTTCATCCAAACATAAACGAGTTCATGCAAACATAAACGAGTTCATACATAGTTCATACTTAAACGAGTTCATACATAGTTCATACTTAAAAAGATAAAAAAAAAACTACTCCTCGTCCTCGTCGTCGCTACCCAGGAGATCGATGACGTCCGGGGCGTCACCGCCGTCGTCGCCGTCGTCGTCGCTCACCCGGGCTAAGCGGTCCTAGTCGATGTCGTCCTTGTCCGGGGCCTGCGCCGCCAACGGCACCACTGGCGGAATCGCTGCCGCCGCCTGGATCGCTGCCGCCTGCTCGGCGGCCTCCCTCGCAGCAGCCGCCGCCGCCTCTGCCGCCGCAGACGCCCGCAGTGCGACGAGGTAGCCCGGCGTATCTTCGGGATCGCCGTCCTCCCGGAGAACAACCTGCTCCGGCGGCAGTTCCACCTCCTGCGGGGCGGGGGGATCGGCGGGCGCCAGCGCAGGTGGTGCAGGGGCCCGACGGCCGCGTGCATCTCGACGGGTGCGGGGAGGCGCAGGAGGGGCAAGAAGGCGGCGGCGGTCGCCGGTGAGGTCGGGCGTGACGCCGGACTCCGCCAGCCGTTTCGCGCGGATGACGGCGTCGTACTGCTTGCCGTCCCAAAACGCGTGCCGGCCGAGGATGTTGCAGCGGCCGCCGGCGTGCGTCCGCTTCTCCTCCGGGGTCATGCCGGGCCCGCGCGTCGGGTAGCCGTCTTTGTCGATCTTCCAGTCGTGCGGAAGATGGCAACCCGGCGGCACGAGGAGCCCGTACCGGAACAGCTCCTCCGTCTCCGGCGTGCCCAGGCTAGACGGCCACGCGCTCGGGCCGTCGTCGCCGCCGGTGCCGGAGCTGCTGCCGCGGTGGAAAGCCATGTCGCCGGCGGGCTTTTCGGAGGTGGACGTGAGGAGGGGTCGGGGGAAGAAGTGGTGCGAGCGGCGACGGGCGGACGGGGTGGACGACATTAATGCCCACGGGAGGCGACGGGACTGGGCGGCGGGGCGGCAGTCGAGGGACGGGACTGGGCGGCGGGGCGGCAGTCGAGGGGAGGAACGGGGCGGCAGTCGAGGGCGGCAGTCGAGGACGGCGGGGCGCAGTCCACGCGCCACGACGCGTTTCCACCGGGCGACGCGCCGCGATTGACGAACCGTTTGACCACCACGCGCGTACACGTACGTCTGACCACCGACGCGCGTACACGTACGTCCTTAGCGTAAAAAAAAACCGCCGTCTACGCCGCGGGAGGACGTACGTCGCCGGGCCGCGCGGGTACGGCGCGGGGGTGGGGCCGGGCCTAGGTGGAGGGGGAATGACCATCCTGTCCTTGTTTAAGTTTTTAGGCGAAGGGGTATAGGACGATCTGAACCGTGATGTGTCTAGGGGGGTTGTACCGAAGAAGAAGTGTTGCAGGATAAGAATAGCGCGTCGCCCACTGGGGGTGAATATGAAGTTTCTTAGTATTGTGTAACTTTGCTGCCGAGTGGAGCGAAACCCCCGAGCGTAGCATGGGGTCCGAGCGGAGCGCAGTCATCGAGTGTAGCGTTGCTTCCTAGCGGAGCGCAGTCATCGAGTGTAGCGTTGCTTCCTAGCGGAGCGCAGCCCCCGAGCGTAGCATGGCGTCCGCGCGGAGCCCAGTCCCCGAGTGTAGCGTTGCTTCCTAGCGGAGCGCAGCCCCCGAGTGTAACTTTGCTGCCGAGTGGAGCGCAGCCCCCGAGCATAGCATGGCATCCGAGCGGAGCGTAGTCCCAGAGTGGAGCACTCGTTCATGTTTCGACACGATATGTTATCAAGGATAATAAGCTCAGGGTGTTTTATTCATCAAGATGTACTCGAAACTTGTATTGCTAAATTACAAATCAAAAAGAAAGAGAGTCTAGGTGAAGAATCGGCGAAGGAGATCGGCATTCCACGCGTGGGGCTCTTCAATGTTCTTGTGAATGTTGTATAGTCAGTAGGCACTGTTTAGCATCTTGGAGATGATGAATGGGCCTTCCCATGGAGGGGCTAACTTGTGCAGCTTCTGCGGATCTAATCGGAGGACTAGATCGCCTTCATTGAACGCGCGTCCACGCACCTGCCTGCTGTGGTAACGATGAAGATTTTGCTGGTACGCGACTGACTGGGTCAAGGCTAACTCACGTTCCTCTTCGAGGAGATCGAGTCCATCCTGACGCGCGATTTTAGCCTCCGCTTCTGAATAAAATTTCACTCAGGGGGAATTGTGAAAAAGATCACTCGGCAAGACCGCTTTGGCTCCATAAACCATGAAGAAGGGAGTGAAGTTAGTTGTCCGATTAGTGGATGTTCTGAGACCCCACAAGACAGATGGCAACTCGAAGACCCAAGCGCCTGCTGCGTGGTTTAAGTCACGCATTAGGCATGGCTTTAGGTCCTGAAGGATCATGCCGTTTGCCTGTCCAACTTGGCCGTTCGATTGTGGATGTGCTACGGAAGCATAATCCACCCGAGTACCTTGTTATCCGTAGAATTTTCTGAATTCGTCCGAGTCAAAGTTGGTTTCGTTGTCAGTGATAATACTGTGAGGTACTCCATATCTGAAAATGATCTCCTTCATGAATTTGATGGCTATTTTAGAGTCTAACTTCTTGATGGGTTTGGCTTCAATCCATTTGGTGAACTTGTCGACAGCCACCAATAGGTGAGTAAACCCACTTGAACCTGTGCGAAGCGGTCCGATCATATCGAGACCCAGACTGCAAAAGGCCAAGTAAGTGGGATAGTCTTCTGTTATGAGGATGGTTTATGACTTTGACTGGTATAGAACTGGCAGCCGTTGCACTTTTCAACAATCTGTTTAGCATCATCATGAGTAGTAAGCCAGAAGAAACCCGCTCGGAATGCTTGGGCAACTAGTGCTCGAGAGGATGCATGGTTTCCGCATGTGCCCGAGTGAATCTCTTGAAGGATTTGCTGGCCCTCTTCCGGCGAAATGCAACATTGAAGTACTCCAGTGACACTTTCCTTATACAACTGTCCTCCTCTGATGGTGTAAGCCTTTGATCGTCGGATGATCTGTCTGGCTTCCACTTCGTCGTCTGGGAGCTCTTGCCGTATCAGATATGCAAGATAAGGTACGGTCCACTCGAGAGTGACAACCAACACTTCTTGTACTAAGTCAATGATCACTGGGATTTCGACGTCAGTTGGGACTGGCACTCCTTCTGCCGGTGGGGGCTCTTCCTTATAAGGGTCTTCTTTGATAGTCGGAGAGTGGAGGTGGTCGAGGAAGATATCTTTGGGAACGATCTTCCAAGTGGAACCCATCTTGGCCAAATCGTCTGCCGCTTGGTTTTGTACTCGGGGAATATAATGCAATTCCAGTCCCTCAAAGTTCTTCTCAAGCTTCCTGACCACGTTGCAATAAGCAGTCATGACCGGACTCCGAATATCCCATTCCTTCATCACTTGGTTAATGACCAAGTCAGAATCACCATAGACCATTAAACGCTTGATGCCGAGTGAAATTGCCATTCGCAAACTGTACAGAAGTGCTTTCGTACTCGGCTTCATTGTTTGAGGTAGTGAAGTGTATTTGAAGGACATAGCTCAGCCGATCACCCTTGGGCGACACGAAGACCACACCAGCCCCCGAGCCGGCCAACATCTTGGATCCGTCAAAGAACATGGTCCAATGATCGGACAGATGGGATGCTTCGGGCTGCTAATGTTCAGTCCACTCAGCTACAAAGTCAACTAAAGCTTGAGACTTGATTGCTTTTTTGGCTTCAAACTTGATATCGAGAGGCAGCAATTCTATCGCCCATTTGGCTACTCGGCCAGTTGTTCACTCTGTTGTTCAGGATTTCAGAAAGAGGTGCATCACTGATGACCGTGACCGAGTGTTCCTGAAAGTAATGAACCACCTTCTTTGCTGCTAAGTAAACGCCGTACACCAACTTCTGGTAATGCAGATATCTTTGCTTTGAAGGAGTCAATACCTCGGATATGTAATAAATGGGCCTCTGTACTTTTAGAGTTTTTCCTTCTTCCTCACGCTCTACCGTAAGGATAATGCTCACCACTTGACTCGTCATGGCAATGTACAGGAGCAGCGGTTCAGCTGTACTCGAAGCAGCAAGCACTGGTTGCGTGGAAAGCATTTGCTTCAATTCGTCGAAGGTGATTTGAGCTTCGTTAGTTTACTCAAACTTGTCGGACTTCTTCATCAGTCGGTAGAGAGGCAAAGCTTTCTCTCCGAGTCTGGAAATGAATCTGCTCAAAGCAGCAAGACAACCTGTGAGTCGCTGAACATCATGGAGCCTTTCCGGCTTTTTCATTCGGATGATGGCGTTGATTTTTTCTGGATTGGCCTCGATGCCTCGTTCGGAAACAAGGAAACCAAGTAATTTGCCCACCGAAACACCAAAAACATATTTATCTGGATTAAATTTAATTCCAAATGCCCAGAGGTTTTTGAATATCTCTACTAAATCCGCCAAGAGGTCGGAACCTTTCTTGGATTTAACGACTATATCATCCATATAAGCTTCGACGTTTCGACTGAGTTGTTTACATAAACAGGTTTGGATCATTCGTTGGAATGTGGCACCTGCATTTTTCAATCCGAATGGCATGGTGATGTAGCAAAAACACCCAAACGGGGTGATGAATGCCGTTTTTATTTCATCCGACTCATACAGGCGAATCTGATGGTACCATGAGTACGCATCAAGAAAACATAATCTCTCGTTGCCAGCAGTGGAGTCCACTATCTGGTCGATGCGAGGAAGAGGAAAGTGATCCTTGGGACATGCCCTATTCAAATGCTTAGAATCGATACACATTCGAAGAGATTTGCCCTTCTTTGGAACCATGACGACGTTAGCTAACCACTCGGAGCGGTAAACCTCTCGAATGAACTCGGCAGCTAGGAGCCGAGCAATTTCTTCACCAATAGCCTTGCGTTTCTTGCTGGCAGAATGACGCAGGTATTCTTTGACGGGTTTAGCCTTGGGATCTACGTGAAGCCTGTGCTCAGCCAACTTCCTTGGAACACCTAGCATGTCAGACGGTTTCCATGCGAAAATGTCCCAATTCTAACGGAGAAATTGGATGAGCTCGCCTTCCTATTTGTCATCCATACCAGTTGCGACATTGACCGTCTTGGCCAGGTCTTCAGGGTGAACTTGCATCTGCTTCGTCTCACTAGCCGACTGAAATGTAGCATCTGAAACAGGCGTCTTGTCTGCCAGCAACTTACTTGGATCTGCTGTTTTGCTGTACTCAGCCAACTCTGCTACGACCATTTGGGGATCTGCAATGGCCGACCCGCGCTGCAAACAATCGTCTACTCAGACTCTGTCGCCTACCACTGTGATGACTCCATTCGGCCCGGGCATCTTAAGTTTAAGGTAAACATAACATGGTCGGGCCATGAAATGTGCATATGCCGGGCGTCCCAGGATTGCGTGGTAAGCACTATGAAAATCCACCACTTCAAATGTGAGCTTCTCCTTTCTGAAAATTTTCTCATCACCAAACACGACCTATAGAGAGATCTGTCCGAGTGACTGTGCCTTTTTGCCCGGAATAACACCGTGGAATTGCATGCTACTGGCGCTGAGTTTGGACATCGGGATGCCCATGCCCTTCAGCGTGCTAGCGTATATAATGTTCAGACCACTACCGCCGTCCATGAGGACATTGCGTAGTCGGAAGCCTTCGACCTAGGGATCAACAACAAGCGCCTGCCGCCGAGGTGTCGGGATATGTGCTGGGTGATCCGTTTGGTCAAATGTTATCGGCGTCCTCGACCAACTCAAATATTTAGGAGTAGTCAACATCACAGTGTTAACCTCTCGGTTCACAACTTTGAGGGTCCTCTTGCACTCGGGGTCGGCAAAGATCAAAGGAACTCCTACCACCACAGGGAAACCACTTGAGGGTTTCATACTGTCATCATTATCGTCTTGATCCTTGTCATCCGACTGGGAATCCTTCCCAGAGACCATCTTCCTCAACAACCTACACTGCCGAGTGGTGTGCTTCGGCAATATCAGATAGCCGTTCTCATCTTTCTTTGTGTGCACTTGATAAGGTTGGTCGAGAATATACTCTTCCACATTGGGTTTCTTCTTGGGCACCCACTCGTTTTTCTGACTTTTATTTTTTAACTGGTTAGCTAAGGCTGCGAGCTCGGTACTGTCAACTCCATCAGCTTTGTGCTTGTTCTTGCCACCGTTGTTGTTGTTGTTGCGGTTCTGGTTTGACTGACTATTGTCAGTTACTCGGCCTTTACCACTCCTCAAACGATCATCTTCCTCGCCATTGGCGTAGCGATTGGCTATTTCCATCATTCGGCTGAGCGAATAAACATCCGACCGACCAAACTTAAGGGTCAATTCTCTGTATCTGACACCTTGCTTGAAAGCGCATATTGCTTGGTGCTCGGTGACATTTTCCATAGAATTATGCAGAGTAGTCCACCTCTGAATATACTCCCTGAGAGTTTGATTCTGCTTCTGAACACAGTGTTGCAACTCGGCCAAACCGCCAAGCCGCTTGTAAGTGCCTTCGAAGTTCTTCACGCACACTTGGCATAGATGGTCCCAACTATAAATGCTACTCGGGGGCAACTGGTTGAGCCAAGCCCGAGCAGATCCTTCTAGCATAAGGGGGATATGCTTCATGACCACGTCATCATTGCCTCCTCCAATTTGCACTGCCACTCGGTAATCATCCAACCAAGTTTCTGGTTTAGAATCACCACTGAACTTACTGATACCAGTGGCTAATCTAAAGTTTGGGGGAATCATGGCCGATCTGATGTACCGACTGAAACACATAGGCCCTGATGAACTGGAGCCACTCGGGAAATCTCTTTCACAGTCGTCTCTCTCCGCCCGACCTCTGTCTACTCGGTTCTGAACCAAGGTGGATCGCACGTCAAACGGAGGATTATCATAATCTCATCATGCTTCGCCAGGACCACGAGGATAAAAATCGTCTCGTTGCCGCGGGGGCGAATACGGCGGGTATCTCGAGGGACTTGCTCGGTTGCTGTGAAGATCATCGCGCCGATACATGTCATCCTTCTGTCGAGGCGAGTACTGTGAATATCTCGGAGGGCTTACTCGGTCACGGCGCTGATCATCACATCGCCAAGTTGTCCCTGGCCGATGAGGAGGAACCATTCCACCCGGAGGGGAAGATGCCCTTTCTCTGCGCAGGCCGCGAGGATTGTGAGCTGGTTGAGTTGTCTCTGCTCAGACGGATTTGCTGTGGATCCAATAATGTGACTGTGTGATGGTGGAATTTTGAGCCATCGCTGCCTTCAAAAGAGATTGAATGTGCCGGAGCCCATCCGCCGCCGACCTGGAAGGCTGAAGCGTGTCAGCGATCCGAGTAGTCACTACTAAGTTTTGCACCGGAGTGCGTAGGATCTGGAAGTTTCAAGGATTATTGTTCGGAAACAACTGCCTCCTGTTCTGACTAGAACTGGGAATGTCACGGGCTCGCTCTTCGAGAGCTTTCTCCCTCTGTTCCAGATGAGTCCGCTCGGCTAGTGTGGCTAGCCGAGCAGCCTCCAAAGCGACACCTTCAGGAGTGTCCGTCGCAATTGGGGTATGCAGTGTTTGCTCGGCCAATTAGTTGATCTCAGTGATTTTCTCTCTCGTGGGAGCAGTGACGCCATCTGCTCGGATGTCATGGCCATCGCGGTTATTAGTGGCTCCATCTTCTGGGTTCCGGTTGTTTCGACCAGTGTCATCTCCGGTCTCGGGAAAACCGGGCAGTCCAGCCATGAGGACTTCAGCTGCCGGTGAAATGACTTCTGCCACTAGCGACAGACTCCCGCAACTCTCTTCCTCTTCCTCATGAATGGAAGCAGACAAATCATGAAAAGACTCTTCAGGCTGCAGCATAGCTACCTGCTCGGCGGCGATCCGATGAGAGATGACATGCCGAGTCCATCCTTGTAGCTGTGACTTGCCTGAGCGCTTACGGCGACGTCGAGTTGACAGGTGAGCGGCTGCCTGGTACGGGGTCGACAGTTGGCGAATAAGCACTCCGTGCGCGCCTGCTAGAAAATGCGCTGCGCCGCACACGGGTAACGCATGAACATCCAGCGGGGCTTTCTGGAGCCACGCCGAATCATTGGCGACGAAGCAAAGAGACCCGAAACGAATTTCTGGAACCATCTCGACGCCCGAAAATGAGGAAAAATCTACCTGCGCCATAATCTGCAAGATACGCAGCCCCACGGTGGGTGCCACTTATCTTGGGAATTAATCTGACAGTAGAGAGAAGGGGTAGAAACGAAGCTGGATCTAGTTAAGCGCAAGTGTGACACAGAGAGATTTTAGCAGGTTTAGGCCCCTCTCGGAAGAGTAGCAAGCCCTACGTCCTGTGCTCCTGGAGCTTTTCTTTTCTCTATGTCTAACAGAACACAATGGAATTCGAACCCCTGCCTATGAACTCGGGATTGGCTTACATAGAGTGCACCGGTCTCCTGGTTTCTACAGTTACATGAGGAATGAATAGAGAGTATTGATGCTGTTTATTACATATAGAAACGAGTGCAACAAACGCTGGTAACGGACAGAGCACTAAGTGCCTTAATGCTCCAGCTGGCCTCATGACCGTTGAACTCCTTCTGTCCGAGTACTTGAGTTGTCTGAGTGGACCATATCATCCGAGTATGGTGTAGTACATGTTATGCCGATCCCTCCGAGTATATATGAAGTTCATTCGTCCGAGTGGGGCCACTAATCTGCGCCGGCGCGCCGGCCCAACCGTTCGGCCGGTCAGCCCCTGGCCATCCGATTCAGCCGCGCGCAGCCATCCGATTAGTCAAATTGGATCCGTTCGATACTTTATTGTCTTCGTCAACGCACTCGTACGAAGGAAATTCTGCATCTCGTCGCTCTCAGTCCATCTCACCGGCCGTGCGTGTTCTCCGTCGCCGGCCATCCTCGCCAGCCGTCCTTGCCGGCCGCCGCGGGTCGCCGTCCTCGCCGGCCGTCCTCGCTGGCCGCCGCTGGTCGCCGTCCTCGCCGGCTGCAGCCCTTGCCGGCCGGCCGTCGCCGCCTCTCGCTGGCCATCCTCGCCAGCCGTCCTCGCCGGCCGTCCTCGCCGGCCGCTGCTGGTCACCGTCCTCGCGCGGCCGTCCTAGTCGCCGGCTGCATTCCTTGCAGCCCTTGCGGCACTGTGGTAGCCCTGATTAATGGTTGTAGCAAAATTCATAAACGGTGGTAGCAAAAAACACCGCCGGTTGAAGCTTTTTTTTCCAACTGTTGATACCGGTTGTAGCAGAACTCGACGCCGGTAGTAGCACGCCAAAATGCAGGTTGTTGCAAAACTGGACGCCGGTTGCAGCTCCTGGTCGTAGGTTGCAGCTATCTGCCGTCGCCGGCCACAAGTTCACCGTCGTTGGTCGCAACACGTTTGTAGCTTTCTTTGTTGCCGGTCGTAGCTTTTCGCAGCGTGGGTTGCAACTTTTCTGCCAGTTGCGGCTATTTGTCGTCATCGGCCACCACTACACCACCGAAAAAGATTGTAGCAAATAGCGACGCCGGTTGTAGCAAAAAAATGATATAGTTGTAGCAAAAACCAACTGTGTTTCCACCTCGCTTTTCGGTTGCAGCAAAAAACAACTATGGTTCCAGCTCTGGATTTCGCCGGTTGAAGCAAAACAAAATGATGGCTCCAGGATCATTATCCGCTCGTTGGCGTCGCAAACCTTCACCGTGGTCATCCATGGAGACTCGTCGGCGTGGCTCGGCACGGCGCCCCCGGCGCGGTCCCAGCACCTCCGTCGCGCTGCCCCGGTACAGTCCCATCACCTCCGTCGCGGGAGCATCTGTGCAGCACAGTGTGGAGATCGGAAAAAAAGCCGCGCCGGAGCTGTCTTGCAGGAGTGCTTCTGGAGGAAGGAGACGATGCGCTGTATTGGGCCACGTTTGTTTTGGGAGGAGATAAGTTGGGCCTAAGAAAACCACGTGGGTTTGGAAGCGGTCGATTCACATCTAATCAAAGTCCGGCGGAGCGTTCGGCCGGCGCGCCGAACGCAAACACTTCCCTATGCCGATCCCTCCGAGTATATATGAAGTTCATTCGTCCGAGTGGACATCTCGTCAATAGGTCTGAGTGCTCGTCATGAGCGTCGTCCGAGTAGACTAGCTTTTGAGCTTTCTGCTCCTGGGTCGTGGGCTCTATGTTCTGTGGTAGGTTGACCTTTGATGGGCCTACCTATTATGAGTATCCCCATCCGACTGCATGTCCGTATAGGATTAGAATTAGGGCATGTACAATGGTGCTATACTAGGAGTGCCACATAGGATAAATGATGAGGTAGAGGAGAGAGAACTCAGAAAAAAAACTATGCCTTCTCTTATTTAAGAGAAGACAAGAAATGATCTCTTAGCACAATATGTCTCATCACGTTTTTAGGAATAATTAGTTATCGAAGATAAGGCTAAGAGATGACCCATTGTAGACAATTTTTTTTTGTCATCTCTAAATTACATGCAAGACTTAAGATAAGACTATCTTATCAACCATTGTACATGCCCTTAGAAACCGAGTAGGCTAGCTTGTGTTGACTAGCTGATATATAGGTACGTATATCCCTGTAAACAAAGTATCAGATCAAAAAGGTAAACGTTTCGAGACGGCGCGCCGGCCGAAGCTTAGGCCGGTCACGCCGCGTCGCTCGCTTTAGTTTCTCTCCACGTAAGCATCTGGAGCTTCGGCCGGTCACGCCGCGTCGCTCGCTTTAGTTTCTCTCCATGTAAGCATCTGAGACCATCCACCGTCTACCTCTTCATCTTATCTCTTCACGACGCAGTACAACCATTCATTCCCCTCAAGTCTCTCTCCTCCCTATCCCTATCCGTCAGCCACGGCACAACAATCTCGCCGGTGAGCGACTCCTACCATTGTGCTCGTGCGGCTCCTACCTCTCCACAGCTGCGACGCTCGTCGCCTTGTCTGCCTCCGCAAGCAGCTGGATGCGTGCCCTCTCCATGGCCGCCGCAACCATTGATGGGGTTATGTACCTAGGGTAGGGTCATAGGCCTGACCTACATGCCCTACCCAAAGACACAGCCCTATCATTCTTAAGAACTACAAAGAAGTCTCCGACTGAAATCACCAAGATGTTCAAGTCACTCGACAACATCCACTCGGAGGTTTCTTCATCCACTCGACGGGTACATTCCACTCGACAAGAACTAGAAGACAGTCGACCACAGAAGGTCAGAAGCCACCCCAAGGAGGCCAGCGGGCAGGCGTTTGTCTAGATCATAAGTAGCATTTATTACATACGTTACCAGTAACGTTCATCTTTATAGCCACGATCGGACCCTTAGATGCCGGACATTATGAAGGGCAGCGCACTCTATATAAGCCGCCCCTCCCCTCTGGCACAAGGGTTCGCACCCTGTAACTCCTATATTCCACACGACAGAAAAGCTCCTGAGCACCGAGACGTAGGGCTGTTACCTCCACGAGAGGGGCCTGAACTCGTACATCTGTGTGTACACCCTCGCCGTAGCTAGGACTCTGCCCTCTCCCTTCGTACCCCTATCTTTTACTGTCAGGCTCGTTCCCACGACAACCATGGTGGCGATGACCGAGGTGACCGCGGGCACCATACCTTTTCTGACGCCGGTAGCCGGTTGAAGCTTTTTCCATATATGGTTGAAGCTTTCTCAGTCAACATTTGCAACTTTTCTCTAGTTGCAGTGTCTGGTTGAAGTTTTTTTTCTTAACTGTTGAAGCTCTTTTCATACATGATTGAAGCTTTTTTTATCCACGATTGAAAGTTTTTTCGTTTTGAGCAGCGCTGGGTTAAAGCTCTCTATGTCACCTGGTTGAAACTTTTTTCATCTAAGGTTGAAGCATTTTGTGTCAACGGTTGTATCTCCCCCTGATTCGCAGTGCCCATTGAAGCTTTTCCACCTAGGGTTGAAGCTTTTCCATCTAGGGGTTGAAGCTTTTGTTTCCATCGTTTGCAACATAGGGGGTGTGCGACGGTTCAACGCTAAACACAGGTGGCAACCAGCGGTGAGGGCGGCCACCGGCGACGAGGGGGGTGAACGGCGTCGGGGGCGGTGAAGCCTGGTGGTGCTTCGAGGCCGGACGCCTCGCTCATCCATGGCGGCTAGTGACGTAGGAGGAGTAAGGAAAAGGAAGCTGTGGGCCGAATCATTGTTTTTAGAAAATCCAATGGTCCACGCGCGTCACATCCAAGGGCTAGGACGCGACCGGCCCAAATTTGGGCCGGCGCGCCGGCGCCTAGCGCTGCCCGATCAAAAAGCAATAAAGCAAGGCTCGATATGGGCCTTTGGCCAAAAAAAGTCTCCCGATCGGTTTTCTATCTACGTTCGACAAGTTACGCAGGAGTTTTCATCGACGACGCCGAAGTAAATCGATCCAATCGACCGAGTCATCGCTAGGCCAAGTCAGCTTCACGTACGGAAGTACGCGGCTGGGTATACACACGCATGCTAGCTTCTTGTAGATGAATTAAGCTACTACCATGGTTGCTTCTGGTCTAGCTTTGCACGTACGTGTGTAGCTCCTGGGTGGACTTATATAGTGTTCTAAATCCAACAATTGCTATCTAGAGCCTCGACGATATATGCTTTACGATGGGGCACAGCGACGCTGAGTCAGTCAAGTCCAGCAACGGTGGTTCTAAGGCGAACAAGTCCGGCAACGGCGGCTCCGAGGCGAGCAAGAACAGCCACAAGATGAAGAAGGGTGGCAAATCAGTGATCAGTGGTGGAGGAACGGGCGGCGCCAATGTACTGTCGCATCGCAACATCCCCATCCAGTACCCGATGCAGACAAACGCCAACTACGGCGTGTGGGCAGTGAAGATGAAAATTATTCTCCAAACCCTTCGAGTGTGGCAGGCAATCACGGATGACGACGTCAACGAGGAGTGCGACGAAGGTGCCATGGCCGCCATAGCCCAGTCTGTGCCGGATTCTGTGCTGATGACATTGGCGGAGTTTGAGACAGCTAGAGAGGCGTGGAACGCACTCAAGGAGATGAGGATCGGAGAAGATTGCGCCACAAAGGCTCGGGCACAAGTGCTGAAGCGTCCATTTCACAAGTTGCAGATGGAAGAAACTGAATCGGTGAACGACTACACCATGTGTTTCACTACTTTGGTGAGAGAGATCCGCGCGCTTTGTGCAAAGCTCGAGGAAGTCGAGATCATGGAGAATTTTTTCGGTTCGGTGATTTATAAATTCACGTACATCATCGGCACGCTTGAGCAGCTTTACGACACCGAGGACATGACCATAACGGAAGCGATCGGATACCTGCGAACATGGGAAGAGAATGCCCGTGGCTGTCGGAAAGGCAAGGGAGAAGGTGGTGACCAACTCCTGTACTCGCGCGTAGACTGGGAGTCCCCAAATAGCAAAGGAAGGTGTGACAGTGGTGTGACGCCCCCGAAATTAATCGTGTACTAATCATACACGCAGCATGCTCGATCAAGAACGGTGACTCACTGTATAATATCACAACACAACTCTAAGACACAAATTTAAGTTCAAATCTTTATATTACAATAGGAGCCACGAGGACCTAGGGATACATCAATACAAACACAAATAAGTCTGGTTACAGACAAGTTCACACAGGTACGCCTTAATAAGGCTTAAACATAACAACGGCTCTAATCGAAAGAGGCAAGGCCTCCTGCCTGGGACCTCCGAACTACTCGGCATCGTCGACCTCCACGTAGTATCCGGCCTCGGGATCACCTGCAGCCACGGTGCTATCATCTGTTGTAGCGACCGGGTTGGATAAAAGAATAGCAAAGCAACAGTGAGTACTCATCAAAAGTACTCGCAAGACTTACATCAGATCGATACTAAGTAAGCATCGGTATCAATAGAATGGGGCTATATCTTTGGACTAAACTGCAGAAATACCAGAATAGAGGGGGAAAACCTATCTTAACAAAGACTAGAATCTTGCAGCATCAGAGGAGAGTAGTGTAATTGATACCAACTTGCATTTAGTAATAATATGTAGTAACATCATACCCAGTGATCCTTCCTCGACTCCCTACGAGAAAGCGAATCCCGGGCATCTATATCAGTTAAATTAACAAGTTTTATTAAGTATCCGGTTATAGTGATAAGAGGTCAGAATACAACTCCAAGCGTTCTGTTACCGTGGACACGGCTATTCGAATAGATTAACTTCCCTGTAAGGGTGCACCACATTTGTCCCAACACGCTCGATATCCCTTTGGTCGGACACACCTTTCCGCGGGTCATGCCCGTCCTCAGAGGATCGACACGCCGAAGTCCTACGTCAGCTCTCCAGAGAGGTCGCCCGTCGGTCTATATCCTATGGCTAGGGGATCTCCGGCCGATCACCCCAAGAACACCTGCACGTTGTGAATGCGGCCGGGACCAAGCCCTCCTCTGACTATGCAGAAGGCAGTATCCGCTCACCCGGGCGCGCGCCACATCTCTGAACTGCAACATCTGGATTGCTTTCCATGGGAACTGACGACACCGAGGGCCCCATAGCCATTATCCCGCGTGGCGGTTAGTGCGTATAAGCCAGTGGCCAACTCAGATCAAGTACCCAGAACTCGTTAGCGTTTTAGTTCTCGCGGACGACGACCAGGGACCAGGCCCACCTCTTTCGGGATGGTCTCTACCTGCCTTGTCGCTCTGCCCCAGTGCATCACTGAGGACTGTCGGGAACCCAGGCCCATCACTTCCTGAATGGTGCGACCCGTCCCTTCAGCCCCACTAACTAAGCATGATAGTATTATAGTAAAGTAATGCAATAATTTCGAGATGATCACCCATAGTTATCTCAGCCCGATAATTATAGCATGGCAAGACGGACAAGGATGTAGGGCCATCCGATGGAACATAATTACAGCTAAACTAAGCATGGTAGGATAGCAGGTATGTAAATAAAGCAGGCTACAACATCAGGCTATGCATCAGAGTAGGAGTTACTGGAACAACAACAGTAGCAAAATCTAATGCATGAAGTAGAGAGAGAGAATGGGTGATATCAGAATGATCAAGGGGGTTTGCTTGCCTGGAAGCTTTGCAGTGACGATCTGATCCTCGGCGGTGTAGTCATACTCCTACTCTACCGCAGTGTCAGGGTCTACCGAAAAAAGTAATGCGGGAACAAAAAATAAATAGCCGGGTCATCAAATGCATCATAATGCATGGCATGGCAAAATGTGATGCAGGGGCGCTCTAATGCATTACTAAATATTTTAATTGAAGTGGGAAAATATTTGGAATATTTTCCCAGCTCCAGACACTATTCTTTATATTGATCCTGATGCAAATGTTCAATGTTTATCATGACAGAGTGGTTTGTCATGCATGCAAATGACATATTCATATTCGTTGTATTTTTTTTATCAATTTTCATATATAAAATATTTTCATCTGACTTACGATTTATTTTGTATGAATTTTCAAAGTTTTAATCATTTTCTGGTTTTTTGGTTTATTTTTATTTCAAAAATTATTTAAATTAAATTGCTATGGGTACTAAGAGAGTGTACCCAGAGATGTGCTTAAGAGGCTGACAAGTGGGCTCCAGTTGACTGGTGAGTCAGCAGTCAACGTGGACTAGTTGACTGGTCAATGGGTCCACTGGGATCCACATGTCATACTATGTTAGTTTAATAGAGTTTAAACTAAACTAATTAGGGTAATTAGGGTGTGGGCCCAGGCTGTCAGTGAGACATTAGATTAACAGAGTTAATTTATTTTAATCACTAATTGCTATAGTGGCATGGCCCACCGTCAGTGGCTGTTAGGGCAGCTATTAGGCACTAACGACCTGACGAGTGGGTCCCACCGGCGTTTAAACGCCGCGCGCTTGTCGGTGACCAAACAGACGGCGGCGCGGCGCGGGACCTCGCCGGAAAACGGCCACGGTGGACCATTTGGGGCGCGGATGAGCTCTACGGGATCCAGGCACTCGCGCGTATCCAGTGGCGGTGGCGGCTGGTGTCGAGGTGGCCGGGAGTGGCGGCAGCCGGAGCTCGGGTTCTATGGTTTCGGCGTTTTAGCACGGGATCGAGTGAAGCAAACGCACGGGCGGCCTCCGGGGAAGTGCATGAGCATGGTGGCATGCTTGGTAGGACACGGCCACGACGGCAACAGCAACGGCAGGCTAGGCAGCGGCGACGGGAGTTCGGCAACAGCAGCAGCTCAACAGGGGCTCGAAATCGAGCGGCAGAGAGAGGGCTTTTGCGCGGGGCTCACCGTGGGTGCTCAAGGAGGCTCGGTGTGGGCTTATTAGCGCAGGGGAACAGTGAATCGACGATGGCGAGCCACGGGTGAAGAGGTTGAAGACGACCTTGATCCCGTCGGTGCAGTGGCGAGGAGCTCGGGCTCGAGGGCGTAGCCAACGTAGCCGAGCATGGTGGAGCTCGAGGACACCTTGCTAGCTGACAGGGACGATGGTGGCCGCGCGGGCGAAGCAGGCCATGGCGATGGCTGCATTTGCGGCTGCTGTGGAGTAGGGGGCGAGCAAGGGAGAGGTGGAAGTGGGCGCTAGGGTTGTCCCAGGGCTCGATGACCCTCTTATCTACCCATCCGCGGTGTCTGTAGCAGCTCAGTGTCGAGCATCGCGTGGTGGATCGAGCTCGGGCACGCACGCAGTTGACACCGCGACGGACGAGGAAGACTACCGAGGGAGTTGGGTTGGGCCTCCCCTGTGCACTAGAGGCCCATCTATGCAGTGCACCTGTTTTCTTTTTCCTTTTTGTTTTCTGTTTTATTTTCCAGCTCTATTTTCTATTTTCTTTTGTCACTAATTGATTTTTGTAAAACGTGAAACTTAGTGTATAAATACTATGCAATGTTATGATGATGCTCACAAGGTTTCAGGGCAAATGCCAACTTCTAAATTTCTATATAAATTTTATTTGGCTTAATAAATGCTGCTGGTTTGATTTTCGTGATGCTAGGGTCACTTAGGGAATTTTAGTGATGTTGTTTTCCTTAAGAAAATTAACTAGAGAATATTTGCAAAAATACCAACATTTTTGTTTCTATGTTTGATGAAGTTTTATTTTTGCCTTTCATTTGGAGTTTGAATTTGAATGGTGATTGAACTAAGTGGCAATTTGGCTTGGCGAAGCATGATGACTTGGCATAATTAGAGAGGAACCACTGTAGCTTAATTACAGGGGTGTTACAACTCTCCTTCTCTAAAAGAAATTCTTGTCCCGAGAATTAGAAGGTAGACTGAAAGAGAGCGGGGTATTCATCACGAAGATGATCCTCTCGTTCCCAAGTGGCTTCATCCTCAGAATGATTTGATCACTGAACTTTACGGAACTTGGTTGCCTTCTAATGTGTTCGACGTTCAGCCTGATCAAGGATGCAAACTGGATACTCGCGATAAGAGAGGTCTTCTTGCAGATCAAGCAATTCATGATCCACTGTTCGGCTTCGTTCCTTGAAGTAACGACGGAGTTGCGATACATGAAAGACATCATGAACCTGAGAAAGGTTCGGCGGCAGCTCCATTTGATATACCACTTCTTCACGTCTGGCGAGAATGCGGAAGGGGCCAATGTAGTGAGGAGCTAGTTTGCCCTTGATTCTGAAGTGTTGAGTGCCTTTCATCGGGGTGACACGAAGGTAAGCTTGTTCACCTGATTGATAGACCATATCCTTGTGATGACGGTCATATTGGCTTTTATGGCGAGACTGAGCAGTCTTCAGATGTTCGTGAACAATACGGACTTGCACTTCAGCTTGTTGGATAATATCCAGACCGAAGAGTGGCCGTTCCCCAGTTTCTGACCAATTCAGAGGAGTTCAGTAATTACATCCATATAATACTCCGAATGGTGCCATCTTCAAGCTAGCTTCATAGCTATTGTTGTATGATAATTCAGTATAGGGAGAGATTCCTCTCATTTCTTGCCAAATGAGATGACACAAGCTCGGAGCATATCTTCAAGCACTTGGTTAACTCTTTCAACTTGACCATTGGACTGGGGGTGATACGCTGTGCTAAAGGACAGATGCGTTCCCATAGCTTCTTGAAAACTTTCCCAGAACCTTGAGGTGAACAGGCTGCCATGATCGGAGTTGATCTCCAACGGAACGCCATGGAGTGAAATGATTCTAGAAACATAGAAGTCTGCTAACTGACCAGCAGTGATAGTCTCCTTGATGGGCAGAAAATGAGCAACCTTGAAGAATCGGTCAATGACAACAAATATGGCATCATGACTCTTTTGTGATCTGGGAAATCCAGTGATGAACTCCATTTTGACTCTGCCCCATTTCCATTCAGGAATAGCAAGTGGTTGCAGAGTTCCAGCAGGTCTCTGATGTTTTGCTTTGATGCAACGGCAAACGTCACACTCAGCAACATATTGAGCAATGTCTTGTTTCATGTTTGACCATCAGAATCTCTGACGAATGTCTTGGTACATCTTGTTACTACCGGGGTGAATCGACAGAGGTGTAGCATGAGCTTCCTTAAGAACGGCCTCTTGCATACCCTTAAACTTAGGTACCACAAGACGTCCTCGAAAGAATAGAGTTTCTTGAGCATCAACAGTGAAGTCTGACGGCCTACCTTCTGCAAGGTAGCACTTAATCTTCTAAACTTCAGGGTCATACTCCTGCATTGATTTGATGGTGTGCTCAAGGGTTGGTTCAATGAACAGGGTATTTAGATAACCCTGAGGAACTATCTCGAGGTTCAGCTTTCGGTGCTCTTCATAAAGAAGCGGTTGATGTTACTGTACCATAAGGTTGTTGCAATATGACTTGCGGCTCATGGCATCAGCCATCACATTAGCCTTGCCAGGGGCATAGGAGATATTTAGGTCATAGTCTGAGATTGCCTCCATCCATCTTTGTTGACGGAGGTTTAGATCCGGTTGAGTGAATAAATACTTCAGACTTTGGTGATCCGTGTAGATATCGCAATGATTACCAAGGAGGAAATGTCGCCATAACTTTAGTGCATAGATAACTGCGGCAAGTTTGAGATCATGTGTTGGATAGTTCTCTTCATGCGGACACAACTGTCGAGAGCCATAAGCAGTCACCTTACGCTCTTGCATTAGGACACAGCCTAATCCTTGACGGGATGCGTCGCAACAAATCACGAAGTCCTTGTGAGTATCTGGGGGAGCAAGCATTGGGGCAGAAGTCAGTTTGTCTTTCAGCATTTGGAAACTTTCCTGACACTTGGGTGTCCACTCAAACTTCTTGTCTTTGTGGAGCACATTAGTCAGTGGTTTAGCGATCTTGGAGAAGTTCTCGACAAAACGACGGCAATAGCTGGCGAGTCCAAGAAAACTTCTAACTTGCTTCACATTTTTCGGAGGAGTCCAGTCAATAATAGCCTGAACTCGATCTGGGTTAACAGCAATGCCATCTGCGGAAATGACGTGGCCTAGATAGGTCACCTCATATAACCAGAATTCACACTTGGAATATTTGGCATATAGCTGATGTTCTCGAAGCTTCTCCAGTACAAGCCAAAGATGTTTGGCATGTTCCTCTTCATTCTTGGAATATATAAGAATATTATCCATATAAACCACGACGAACTTGTCGAGGTATTCAATGAAGATGTAGTTCATTAATCGAGAGAAGGTTGCTGGAGCGTTGGTTAAACCGAAGGACATGACAGTGTACTCGTATGAACCATAGCGAGTAACGAAGGCTGTCTTCGGTATGTCCTCCTCACGAACTCTGATCTGATGGTATCCTAACCTCAAATCAAGTTTAGAGAACATAGATGAGCCAGCAAGTTGATCATAAAGATCATTGATTCTGGAAAGCGGATATTTGTTCTGAATTGTCGCCCGATTAACAGGTCGATAATCCACAACCAATCGGTTTGTTCCATCCCTCTTCTTAACAAAGAGAGAAGGGGAACCCCATGCGGAAGAATTGTTGTGAATGAAGCCTTTGTGAAGTGACTTGTCGATTTCCGCCTTAAGCTCGAGGAGTTCATGTGGCAGCATCTTGTATGGGCGCTTGGCGATAGGAGTGGTGCCTGGTTTTAAGTCGGTGACGAATTCGACAGCTCTAGCAGGGGTATTCCTGGAAGTTCTTCTAGAAAGACATCTTGAAAGTCGTGAATGATCGGATTGTACTCGATTCCATCAAGAGGTGAAGCGTTCAATGCATTGAGTGCATATATCTGGGCTTCGACATTCTGGATAGTTTTGGTGGGGTAGTTTACTATCTGGTCGGAAGAGTGTAGGAGCTGGACTGTCTTAGCGGCACAGTCGATGAAAGCAATATGGGCTTTCAACCAATCCATTCCTAGGATGAGGTCTATGTTGGAAGACTTAAGGACGATAGGAGAGGCAAGGAATACTAAACCTTGAATCACAATGGGAACATTATGGCAACTCATGGCGGCCTGACATTGGGATCCTGGAGTGTTAACAACTAATGGGGTAGGCATCTCTTCATATGCTATGCCATGCATGAATGCAAATTTTTCGGAGATGAAGGAATGTGATGCTCTTGAATCAAATAAAACTGATGCTGGTACTGACTTAACAAGAAGGGTACCCATCACGGTAGTTGGTTCATTCTGAACTTCTTCGATATCAACATGGTTAGCTTGACCATGACCGTAAGCTGGCGGCCTGGCATTGAAGTTACGGGGTTGGTTGTAACCATGGCCAGCTGAAGGAAGTGCCAGCTGGTTCTGGTTCTGGTGGCAGTCTGTAGCACGGTGACCTGGGCGGCCACACTTGAAGCCCAGTTCGTCATTGGGCTGAGGAGCAATAGCATTAGGTGGTGCAGCTTGAACTCTTGGCTATCTCGGTGGTAGAGGCAGATGCGGTGCAACATAGGATGGCCTTGGTGCAGGGGTAGCTTGACGATAAGCATGGTGTGGGATCCAGACTCTGCGCTTCTGTCCTGACGAGCCCGAAGATGAGCCCGTGTCTCGGTTGCGCTTGCGAGCTTCCTGGACCTCAGATTGTCCAGTTTTGGCTTGGATAGCCATGTTGACTAATGTAGCAAAGTCAGGGCATGGATGGAGGCTGAGGGTATACTTTAGTTCATGGTTCAGTCCCTCACAAAACTTCTCCTGCTTGCGGGCGTCGGTGAAGACGTCATCTTCCGCATAGCGGGATAGGTCAAGGAATTCCCTCTGGTAGGCGTCCACATACATCTTGCCCTGTGTGAGGTTGCGGAACTCCTTCTTCTTCTTCTCCATCAGTGCTTGGGGAATGTGACGAGCATGAAAGGCAGCCTGTAATTCAATCCATGTGGTGACGGTTCCGACAGGTAGCATGCGCCTGTCGTTGTCCCACCATTGAGCAGCAGGGCCCTTGAGATGGTATGCGGCAAAGGTAACATAGTCGGCTTGGGTAACCCTAACATACTCCATTTCGAAAGTGATGTCGCGGAGCCAGTCATCAGCGTCCAGCGGGTTAGCGGAGTTGCGAATAATAGCTGGGTTGAGGCACACGAAATCTTGTAGCGAGATCGGGCTAGTCTGATGCTGAGCAGTGTTGCGTTCCAAGTGAGCAACCAAATTCTCGTTGAGCTGACGGTTCACTTCAAATTGTTGTAACAGAGCGGCAACGTAGGGTGGAGGTGGTGGCAGTTGATCTCCCGGGTTTGCCATTCTGTGTAAATACAACAGGGGCAGGTTAATATTTATTGGCAGGCAAGTATGAGTGTTAGGTGAATGGGATCATTCCCAGCGCAAACATCAACAAGGAAGGGAAGTATAGCAGATTCATAGTAGTAACCATGTCTGACATACAAATCCATACATAGAGTTTAGTACAAGCTCAAAAGTATGAGTTCGGATTGCTAAAGATAGGCGACATGCAAGCACGCAAGGGATACAACTACTACACATAGTCGAACCTCACGAAACCAGGCAACTGCATGTGATAGCCTGGAAAATCCTCAACAAAAGGATCCTGCAGTCCGTGACACTCTGATGTAGGACCTGATCCTCAACTGGCAGACGAGGTCCACGTGCGGGGGTGTAACCTCCAACTGCAGGCCAATCGACACCAGGGGCATCATTGTCCTGTGCGGGTAGAGTATGTATCTGGGAAGCATTCCCGCTCTGATAGAGGGAAGCAACTACATTAGAGAATCATAAAGACGTGTAGGAGTGACAAACAACTCGATGCGAAGAGCTCATGCAGTACGATCCAGAGCCTTAGTATGCTGGATCAAAATCTATGGGTCAAACCGATGTCGCGAGAGAGGGGTATAAATACCAGTGTAGTATCCTCCTTCACCCTCATCATAGGCAATCACAATGAGTCCGAAAGGAGAATCATCCAAGTGACGGTAGTCTCCACGAAGACGTGTCACACAAGCATAGGCAGCATCATGGACTGCCATGTCAACAATCACTCCAACACCATGAGTGGTGTGCAACACAGTGGTGGAGTTCACCTTAGGAGCATAGATGCGAAAAACGACATGATGCTGCTCCTGGTTAAACTCGTGAAACTCCTCGTAAACAGTGTACTCGGGGTGCCAACGATATCCCAAGCTGGTCAGGCCAGAATAGCAGGAAATCCGGTCACACCAGCAGGCGTAGTCTGGCATATGATTTTTGTCGTAGGTTCCATCTGAAACAATGAAGGGTTTCAAAGGTGTCAAATCACAGTAACTTGAATCATGCATCATGCATTCAAAGGGATAAATGCAGATAATTAAATCTCCAGATTGATGTGATCACGAGAACCTAAAGTTAGTAAAATCTTTAACCTGAAAGGATAAGAAGTTTAGAACCTAGAGTAAGATGCGGAATAAAAGAGTCCTAATCCCATCCACTAACGACGTGGGCCCGTAACCCACAGAACACTGTTAGTAGTTCGAAAATAGTTTTGCAGACTAGACTCAACTTCGACCAAGAGGATTGGGGGTTCCTACAGGTAGTTGGCTCTGATACCAACTTGTGACGCCCCCGAAATTAATCGTGCACTAATCATACACGCAGCATGCATGATCAAGAACAGTGACTCACGGTATAATATCACAACACAATTCTAAGCCACAAATTTAAGTTCAAATCTTTATATTACAATAGGGGCCATGAGGACTCAGGGATATATCAGTACAAACACAAATAAGTCTGGGTATAGACAAGTTAAAACAGGTACGCCTTAAGAAGGCTTAAACATAACAGCGGCTCTAATTGAAAGAGGCAAGGCCTCCTGCCTGGGACCTCCGAACTACTAGGCATCGTCGACCTCCACATAGTATCTGGCCTCGGGATCACCTGCAGCCATGGTGCTATCATCTGTTGTAGCGACCGTGTTGGATAAAAGAATAGCAAAGCAACGGTAAGTACTCATCCAAAGTACTCGCAAGACTTGCATCAGATCTATGCTAAGTATGCATCGGTATCAAAGGAATGCAGCTATATCTTTGAATTAAACTGCAGAAATGCCAAAATAGAGGGTGGAAACCTATCTTAACAAAGTCTAGCATCTTGCAGCATTAGAGGAGAGTAGCGTAATTGATATCTCCGTTTCCGTTCGCTGTACAAAAAACCGTCCCTTGTGTGTGAACAGTGCTGTCGCCTCCGCGCGTGGCGGCAGGTGCCACGTGTCGGCTGGCGCGCCTGCTGCCACGGTCCAGGGGGTCTTTTATGCTAATTTCATCTAGAAGGGATCTTTTCTGGCAATTCCGTTGGACAGGTGGTCCTTTTCGACAAAAAATCGATCCGCGCAAGAGAGATCAGCCGGTTCGCTAGCCACCGGATTGATTAATCAGGACGCTTTGTCAGCCGTATGATCCGTCCGGCTAGTCCACTTTTTTCTTCGCGTCAGTGCTGAACTACAAAAGGGACTTTCATGCATCACGTTTCACATGGGAATCATGGGCCCATAGGACTAGTCACGTACAGCAACTCCACAATCATGTAGTAGCTCTTTCACGTGGGTGGCCCCCACAGTTATGCCTCTTCTGCATGTCTTCTTGACTGGCTACAGTGTATCTATGTTGGGAAACAGAGTGCAAAGGGCAGTATGGCTGGGTGGTTCCTTGCCGGTGCAGTCTGATCAAGTACCGATGAGACAACTTGTGTTCCATATCGGAACTCTACACAACATGCATCCTTTGCAACATTCAAACATACATATGCAAAGATTTTTTTGACGAGTTGGCACCGTCAATCCTTGCAGAAGAGTAGTTGCCACCGTCAATCGTTGGAGAAGAGTTGCTACTTTGGAACATCGGGTGGTTCGGCTTTGCAACATCACGGTCCGGCTTTGCAGCGGTGTTTCCTGGTTTTGCAGCATCTCATCCCGACTTGCGTCAATGATGGCACGGGCACTGGACCAAGCAGTATTCCATCCCAATTTGTAGCATGACGGTGTTGGTCTTGCAACATCCCTTCCCATCTTGTGGCAGCGGTGCCTGGTGTTGCAGCGTCTCATTACTGCAGCATGGCATCGAACTCGTGATATCTCTTCATGGCTTGCAGTGTCCCTTTGCAGCATCAGTGACTCTCGACCATGCAACATCTGTTCCCGGCTTGCAGCAATAGCGACTAGCCTTTGCACCAAAGCAGGGTTCCCGACACTGGCGGAGCTTCGGCAAGGCCGAGTGGGCCGTGGCCCGCCCATGGCTGGAGCAAAATAATAATTGATATGAAGGCATGAAGCCCAGCCCACAAGGATGACCCACCAATACGACATGCATTAGCTTCGCTCGCACGCGTAACACTCGTTCCTCATAGCTCAGCCGCGCCGGGCGCCGCGCTCCCGTTCTACTCTCACCTCCTCCGCGTGGGCCTCCTCCCCACCCCGCACACTCCTCCCTCCTTCCTCAAGTCGCTCGCCCTTTCCCCCGACGTCCCAGGCATGCGCCGCCTCGCGCTCGCCGTCCACGCCCACGCCGTCAGGCTCGGCCTCGCCGGGTTCCTCCTCGCGAACAACACGCTAATCCGCGCCTGTCCGACGTGCACCTTCTGCTGCACACCTCGGCTGCCGTGGACGCCTTCACGTACAACACGCTCAATCGCTCATCACGCAGCATGTGAGGGCTGGGTGAGTCGCCGATGCTCGCTCTCTGTTCGACGAAATACCTGCGAGGAATGTTGTGTCTTGGAGCGCCATGGTGAATGCGTACGTGCAGGCTGGGGACGGGAGGGAGGCGTTGGGGGTGTTCTCAGATGCAGGCTGAAGGTGTCTGCCTGGACGACATGGTTCTTGTTTTAGTACTCGTCGCGTGTACGCAGCTGGGAGCTCTGTGGCCCGCCCAACTTTTTGTTGGTAGCTCCGCCACTGGTTCCCGACCAGAACAGGGAGCAACCCCTTGCAGCAGTTGTGGCACCTGGCCTTGCAACATCTCGTCCAGCCTTATAGTGTCACGCCTGGCCCATGTTGTGTTTGGGGGGTTTGCAACATCACTTATGTTGCACTCATGTTGCAAACACTTCTAGGCCACTTAGCTGCGACGCACAGTTTACAACATGGCTCATGTTGCACTTGAGGGTTTACAACATGACCCATGTTATGTTTGGGGTTTGAAAACACCACACATGTTGCGCCTGTGTTGCAAACACTTCTCGGTCGTTTAGCTACGTGCACTATTTGCAACATGGCCCATGTTGCGCTCGGGTTGCAAACACTCCTCCGCCGTTCACTTGCGATCCATCTTTTGCAACATGTTCCATCTTGTGCTTAAAGTTAGCAACATGATTCATGTTGTGCTCACGTTACAAACTCTTGTCGACTACGACCCGCCATTTGCAACACGAGCCATGTTGTGCATGGAGGTTTACAACACGACCCATGTTGCGCTTAACCGCCGCGAAAATCCGCTATTGCATGGCGTTTCGGTTTTTATGGTAGAAAAAAAATGCCAGCCTGCTTGCAAGATTGCATGCAGCGTGTCAACACAAGTATGCGACATGGAAAGAAAAATCCCGCCTCACAACCGTTGTTGTTCTTAAAATATTCACAAAAGATGGACTAAGCATGCGACTTTTATTAGCAGTGGCCGGCAATGACGTGCTTGCATACGTTCTTCTAACACTAGTCTTCGGATGCAAAAAAGCAAAGCAGTAGCAACTACTGGTAGCAAGAAATGGGGTGCGTACGGGAAAAAAGGTTGGATGGAGGGAGTCTGGACCACGACCCAGGCGGAGGACACGTGGTTGGCTTGCAAGGCGGCGGACGCAGCGCGTTGCATCAACCGGTTGATTTCAAGGGTTTTCCTAGCTCAAATCATCACAATTAATATTTAGTAGATCCGATCTGGACAATCCGTCTGGATCCCCCAGCTACAGTATCGGCGAGTTGATATCCAATCCACCGGTACATCCCTTGGTGGTATAATCCCAAACATGTAGAACTTGGGCTATTACTCGCATAGGGTGGGATGGGGGTGGGGTGAACCTTGGTAAAACTCGCCCCTCATGTCTATCTGGTAACTTGAGGAGACATCTTGTTATCATACAAATCTACATACGATTTCCACATAAACCGAGGTGAGTCCCACTGTCATACAAATCTATGTTCGACTTGCATAATGTTGTTATGTACAACTTGTGACTTTGTTTTTCTCTTTGCTCCCCCATGTCGTCCCTCCCCAGAGCGACCCGGACGGCGCTCCCCAACGCCCACCCCTACCTCCCCCCGACGTCGCCAGTAGGCCTCCTTCGGGCGAAGCCCGAATGCATGCACCTGCTCCATAGGAATTTTCTTACAAAATTCCACTAAACCAGGGAGGGCTTATAGTCAATTAAATACAATCCAGGTGCGGACCCCCCCCCCCCCCCCCCCTCTCCCGCGGTTGAAAATTCAGGAAAAAACTAGTGACTTTATGATTTAGGATTTGCTACTAGGGAGGGAGCAGTATATGTGTGATCCCACCGTTGATTTTTAAGGGTAAGTACATACATTTCTGGTTCAAAAAACATACGGTGAAAACTGCTCTTGTTCACAAAGGGAATTGCTTTGGTGGGCCAATACTTTGGAATGCATCGTGCACGCCGATGACGGCGGCGGTGACGACCAGGACACAAGAAGGTTGAGCCCTGCCTGCGTGAGCTTCGAGCACACGACATGGTCGTCGACCTCACAGCAAAGGCAGATGAGCAGCTCCACGTCCCGCGAGCTGTGGCCGAAGTAGAGCGGTAGTAAAATAAAAAAAGACGACCATGAGCATAGCGAGGCCATGGTTAGCAAGTAGGCGAGGTTCCGCCGCGCTCCGGCACTCACCTAGCCGCAGCTCTTCGGGCGCCAGAAGACCGTCACGTCATGCACATCCTGGCCTCGTCGTCGACGACGGTGAGCTCGTCCGCGGCGTAGGGTGGTTTGGCATGCACTGCCGCCGTGAACCAGGCACAATAAGGAATGTTTTTTAAAATATATTTTTTGTAACAAATTCAGAAAATGTATGCCCTAATTCAAAAAAAAAAATCAAAACTATTCCCCGTCGGCCTCGCTCAGGCCGAAGAGCTGGTCTTCGGTCTTGTATAAACTGAAGAGGTACTCTTCGTCCTTTTGTAAACCGAAGAGGGCCTTTTCGGCCTTAGCCAGGCTGAAGACTGTCATGACCGGCCGAAGAGAGCTCTTCATGGCCCATTGGACTGAAAAGATTAACTTCGGTTTACACGCGGCCGAAGAGGTCTTCGGCCAACACGAGGCCGAAGAGTTCAGGGATAAGCTCAGCCGCCTTCTTCTTACTCTGGACCGTGGCTCATTTCTCTTTCTCTCTCTGTTCTTCGTGAAAATCGCCCGATCCGCCCCATTCTTCGGCCATAGAGGCTACCAACTAGCAAATCCATTAGAGGAAAGCCTATCCCGGCGGGTAAGACTTTGATCCATCCATGGCGTGAGGTGGGGGTGTGTGCAGGAGCTCGGGAGGAGAGGATCTCCGGTTGGGGTGGGTGGAGGAGCTCCGGTTGGGTGGGTGGAGGAGCTCTGGTGGGGATGGGTGGAGGAGCTGTTGGGGGGGAGGGGGAGCTCATGGGGAGGAGGGGTTGCGCGGAGTTCGTCGGTGGAAGCTTCATTTGCGAGGAGGAGGTGGAGCGCGGCAGTGAGGAGACAACGGATCGAAGCCGGCAACGCACGCATCAAGGGTATAACATTAACTCTTTGTTTGTATTCGTTAATGAGGGTATAGTCTATTTTTGTTAGTAGTTATGATTTGATTAATATGCGTTCCTGGTTAGTGTATAGATTTTTAGTATGCTGTGTGTCAGCGGTTAATAGTTTTGGTTAGATTAGTGTATATGTTAGTCAGTTGTTATATCAAGTGTGTCGTATGTAGTAGATTTGATAAAATGGAGCGTCGAGTACAAAGATTATTGGATAGTTTTAGTTTTTAGTTTTGTGTAGATATATGGAGCAGTGCAGTGGTGGTAGAAAAATTACCGGTGTTAGGACAGATTATTTGTTACATTCATGTGACAGATAAATTACCGGTGTTAGGTTTCATTCATGTGACAGAAAAACTACCGGTGTTAGTAGATGTTTGGAGTTTCTAGCTTTGTCATATTTTGTTACATTCATGTGACAAAAAAATTACCGGTGTCAGGACGGTTTATTTGTTCATTGAGATTGATGGCAATATGGATTTGTCTGGCAGGTGAAAATGTCTGAATCGTTGAATTTATCTGTTTACTATGGCCCTGGTAATGTCCGATATAATGAATTGGGGGTTGATCTTAGAGAATATAAATGTTGCCAGTTGACTGTTCCAGACCCTGAAAGACTGGACATTAGGCAGTTGAAGTACTAGTTGAGAACTAGTTTTGGACTGGATCCTGATGTGTGCTCCGTCAGTATTCATGCATTGTGGACCAAATCCTGTAAAAACGTATTGTGGAAGCTGACACTGATAGATAGGAGCCAGAAGTGGTTGTCCTTGTTAAGGCGTTGCAGAGATCGAAGGATCCACCCATATGTCCTAATGCAACCTGTGGCGAAGGAGGAGAATACCGTAGAAGTCGGCGGGGGGGGGGGGGGGGGGGGGGGAGGGTATGAACCCGGCCAGGGCAGTCAATCGGCTAACGAGATTGATCTATCAAGGTCACAGCCAGTGGATGTTAGCCATCACGAGGAAGAGTCAGATTACGTGTCACACAATCTGGGTGGTCATGAAGCAGGGCAGAGTAGTAAGTCGATAGTATTTGCTGGTAGTGGTTTTGTTGATGGGGATGAGGAAATGGAGGAAATGCAGAGGGTGATGAAAGAGGAGGACGAGGATGGAGTGGCGGAAGATCTGGATTTTGACAATTCTAAGGAGGAGGTGGAGGTGCCGATTCCTTGTTTATGGAATCAGGACACTTCGACCGGCCTTACGGTCAATGATGGCCATGAGACTCCATGGCAGTATCATCTGAATCAAGTCCAGATAGGGGCTATGTATGATACAAAGAAAAAAAATGAAATATGCGGTGACAAAGTGGGCTATGTCTATGCAGAGGTTTTCCGCACACACATATCAAGTCCAACAAACTATACCATGAAATGTGTTGAAACTGGTTGTCCTGGGAAGGTGCACGGGCACGTGTCAAAGTGGAACATCCACTGGGTTGTCACTGATGTCGTCTTGCATAATTGTGTGAGGAAAAACCTTCTGGTGAATCATCCAAACCTGACTTCAACTCTCATTGTGCAACTCATGTATACTGAGATAGTGCAGAAGAAAGACATGGAAGCAAAACACATCCAGACAGCAGTGAAGGTCAGATGAAAGTATGACATTCCTGATGGAAAGGCTTGGAGGGCTTAGTAGAAGGCTATGGAAGAAAGGTTTGGGATGTTCATAGACTAATATGATAATGTTGTCCGTCTCCTTCACACATTGAAGGAGAAGAATACCGACACTTATGTTGACGTACAACACATGTTCTTGCCTAGTATACCAAATTTCAAGGTGTTGCAGCGTGTATTCTTCTCTTTTGCTATATGCATCGAAGCTTTCCGGCATTGTATTCCCGTAATGTGTGTGGATGGTACATTCCTGACAGGTCAGTACAAAGGGCAAATCCTTACTGCTATTGGTGTGGATGGGAACGGTCAAATCATCCCACTTTCTATGGCATTTGTGGGGGGTGAGAACTTTCCGAGCTGGGTATGGTGATACGTCTCCAACGTATCTATAATTTTTGATTGTTCCATGCTATTATATTATCTGTTTTGGATGTTTTATATGCATTAATATGCTATTTTATATTATTTTTGGGACTAACCTATTAATGTAGAGCCTAGTGCCAGTTTCTGTTTTTTCCTTGTTTTTAAGTATTGCAGATAAGGAATATTAAACGGAGTCCAAACGGAATAAAATCTTCGGAATAATTTTTCTTGGACCAGAAGCAACCCAGAAGACTTGGAGATGAAGTCAGGAGAGCCGCCGTGTGGCGACAAGCCACAGGGGCGCGCCCTAGGGGGGGGGCTGGCTTGTGGCCCCACGGCAGCCCCCCTAACCCTATTCTTCGGCCTATAAATTCACAAATATTCCCTGGATACCAAAAAGAGCCACGAAAATACTTTTCCACCGCCGGAAGCCTCTGTTCCCGTGAGATCCAATCTTGGAGCCTTTTCCGGTAATCTGCCGGAGGGGGAATCGATCACGGAGGGCATCTACATCAACTCCATTGCCCCTCCGATGATGCGTGAGTAGTTCACCACAGACCTTCGGGTCCATAGCTAGTAGCTAGATGGCTTCTTCTCTCTCTTTGTTCTTCAATACCATGTTCACTACAACAGGACGCCCCCTATAGCAATGCTTTTTTCCGTATCTAAATGTACATATATGCGTTGTTAGTGTATTTACCAACGGATTGGGATGCGTAGCCTTATCCAGTGTTGTTAGCGCATAGTGCAACGCTTATATTATCGTTGGTAAAGGGGACCGTTGCAAGAGTGCAACGCATAAAACAGACCCACGCAACACTTTTATACGTTGGTGCTTAATGTATAGGAATCACGATCCCATTGCTTCGCAACGAAGAATTCACAATGCTTCAAGTGTTGGTACATATATAATGTGAATACTATTATTATATAATAATACTCCATGTAATGGTGATAATGATGATCTCATGTGAAGAAAAAACAAGAGAATATACTCACGGAAGGAAGAACTCATATATTAAATAAAACTGTTGGATTACAATAGAGGATAGTACATGAGGAACGTCACCCAAATGTGATGCATAATCTAAATATTTTCTTGACAGAGAAACTTGAACTAAAAGCATCCATCAACATCTATACAATTTATCTAAAACATAATCGAGGAACATCATCCACCAAGAACGTCCTCCCTGAAACTTAACCAAAGCTGAAAGCATCCATCATCATCATCATCATCATCATCATCATCATCATTGCAGTATACTTGCCATGCACCCGTAATCGTCCATTTATCTTTTGAATCTACAGACAAAACACAAAATGAAGGATTAACACACAATGCATTGTCATGATGCAATTAGTGATAGAAGGATGTTAGTCATTGTATCTGCTGGTATATCTCTATATGCAAACTCTAGAAATTCATCTACACCAGATGAGTATTGTGTACTTTCTCTAGGAAATCCCAGTACTAATTTGGTGGATTCTAAATCCATTGCAGACTGCATCAAAATGACAAATATTACATCAGTTGTAAGCATGAATGAATTGCAAAAGTTTAGCTTGTTAATATCTGATTTGCGATTTAAATTCCTATCGTCGTACAACAGAAATTCACAATTATATTATTTTTCGACAATGCAAGGATCCTCCTCCATCCATTGCAACATAGCAGGCAGAATTTTCTTCAAACGTTGTAAAAAAGGCTAGTAAGGTTATTCTACTACGCATACTGGTCATCAACCCTTGCAACGGCTATCATTTTTGTGTTTCAGATTGTTAGCTGGGAATAACTATTATTGGTTATCGAAAATTGTTATCTCAGATCTGACATCAGTAATGGTTTGTCCTTATGCTATTTCTTTTAAGAAAAAAAAACGAAATTAGAAAGAAATTATGTATGCTTGGAGGGCAGATGCCTCCCCAACTGATGACGTTCACTAGTAGGAAAGGGCCCATTTGTCCCGGTTCGTAAGGGCCTTTAGTCCCGGTTCCAGAACCGGGACTAAAGGGTCGGGACTAAAGCCCAAAACCTTTAGTCCCGGTTTGCTTACGAACCGGGACCAAAGGCCCTCCACGTGGCGCTGTCTGGGGCGGGGGAGGGAGGACCTTTAGTCCCGGTTGGTGTTACCAACCGGGACTAAAGGTGAATCCTTTAGTCCCGGTACTAATACTATTTTTTTTTGAATTTTTTTGAAATTTTTTTGATTTGTTTTTAAGTTTTATTCCGATTTTCAAATCTTTGGATTATTTAACAATTTAATCTCTAATCATCCGTCATTTGACAATTTAATCTCTAATCACCCGTCCTCACTACTCCAGCATGCCACGTGGTGCTGTCTGGGGCGGGGGAGGGAGGACCTTTAGTCCCGGTTGGTGTTACCAACCGGGACTAAAGGTGAATCCTTTAGTCCCGGTACTAATACTATTTTTTTTTGAATTTTTTTGAATTTTTTTGATTTGTTTTTAAGTTTTATTCCGATTTTCAAATCTTTGGATTATTTAACAATTTAATCTCTAATCATCCGTCATTTGACAATTTAATCTCTAATCACCCGTCCTCACTACTCCAGCATGGAGCACTCATTCCAAATCGTCTAACTTCCCGGCCGGTCACCCATCCTCTCACTGCTCCAGCTCCAGCACGCTTAACTTCCTGGTTCTATCGACCCTAGTTTCCAAGTCTGCACTTGTTGTTTTCCTGACAATAGTAAGCTATCAATCCTATTAACCCTTAGGTCTTGATGTCACATGATTTAATTTTTTGAATTATAAACAATTATTAAAATAAACAAAATAAGTACTAATAATATTGAATTTCAATGAAAATAAAATAAGTAATAATATTATTTTATTCATTTTTTTGCCATTTATTCATTTAATATGGCATAATTAATATCTTTAAATCTGTAAATCAAAATTCGACAAATAATATATCCATTATTATCAGAAAAATGTGAGGAATCCAAATATGACACACACACAAACACACACCCCCCCCGTGGATCGCCTTTTCAGTTTAAAAATAAATAAAAGAAAATGATAAAAAATTCAAATTTAAAAATCCTTCGAGATGCCCATGTGTTATGTGTTCTAGTTGTTAGGAAAATTAACAAACATGAATTTTGAATTTTTTTGCAAAAGGCCGCCGTGTTTCGGTAAAATGGCCGTAAATTTTGCATACGACCTCCGATGAAAAAGTTTTTTATATGAAAAAGCATCTACTCGAAAAGTTACATCCGAATTCAACGGGCTACGCCCGTTATCGATTTTTTAGAATCCTCAAAAACGTAACAGAAAAAAAGTTACGATGCTTTTAAGATCTGGAGGCAAAAAAATAAAAAAATAAAAAAAAGTTAGCAATGGCGCACCAGCTTATATATTAACCCCTGCCTTCTTCCTCCTCCCCCCTCCTCCATGCCCTCTCTTTTCCCACTTCTTCCTCCCCTCCCTACACTAATAGCCTTTTTTCTAGTAGTGGTTGGTGTCCATCCAATCATAACGTCGACTACATCTGCTAGCACCGTCCCAGCCAGAGTCACAACTAAGGTTAACCAAGCCAGAGTCAACCTTTTCTAACTTCATTTGCTATTATTCATGCATTTAATGATTTTTTGAGTAGAATGGCCCTTAATTTGAAAAGCACTACAAATGAACTCTGAAAATGTTGAAACTTGGCATGGTATCATAATTTCACCCACATAGCTTGTGCTAAAAAGTTGAGAGGGTTACGGCAAAAACTGGATGCACTTCGTGTACAAACTGCACCATCTCCTTCGAAGTATCAAGGTTTCGGACGAAAACCCATCTGTTACAAAGGCATTTCATTTTTTTTAACTTATTTCAACTCCAGACTTTTTGTGCATTCAATATGCACCATTCAAAGCCACATCCTCAAATTTCAACCTTTTCTAACTTCATTTGCTATTTTTCATGCATTTAATGATTTTTTGAGCTAAATGACCCTGAAATTGAAAAGACCTACAAATGAACTCTGAAAATGTTGAAACTTGGCATGGTATCATCATTTCACCCACATAGCATGTGCTACAAAGTTGAGAGGGTTACGGCAAAAACTGGATGCATTTCGTGTACAAACTGAACCATCTCCTTCGAAGTATCAAGGTTTCGGACGAAAACTCGTCTGTTACAAAGGCATTTCATTTTTAAATTATTCTAAAAATAACCAAATAAATCTTACTGTGACAACAATCTAACACGTGACTAGGAGCAAAAAGAATTAAATTAAAAACTATTTGTAAACTTAAATTATTCACAATCTAGGGTTTGAAGCAAATTTGAACAAATTCAAATTTAAACATTCAAATTTGCAAACTAATGGCACAAACAGAAACTAGACAAAATTTTGAATCTAATGCAAAAAGAATCACTCAAAAACATCAAATTTCCTAAAAGATATAAGCAATTTAAAACAGAAACTAAAAACAGATCCCACTTGTAAAAACATAAAAAAAAACTTTCAGAACCCTTTTAGTCCCGGTTGGTGTCTCCAACCGGGACTAAAGGTCTAACCTTTAGTCCCGGTTGGAGACACCAACCGGGACTAACCGGGACTAAAGGGTATTGGACCCTTTAGTCCCGGTTGGTGTCTCCAACCGGGACTAAAGGTCCCATTTGAACCGGGACTAATGCCCGACCGGCGCCCTAGCCGCTCGAACCGGGACTAATGCTCACATTAGTCCCGGTTCGTAATGCAACCGGGACTAATGTGTTGGGTGACCTGTGACGAATGCCCTGTTTTGTACTAGTGGTTGGAGAAAGGAGGTGCTGCAGAATACACTTATTAGAACACTTGGTTATATTCGACTATAGATACATATGAAATATGTCTATTTTACACGATAGGATTTGTCTGATACATCCACTATGATTTACCATGTACATTGTCTCTTTTTTGCCTAAGGTATACACTGTCAGCACCCTATAAATTCCTAGTATATATATACCAAAGGACACGTCAAGGAATTTAATTCTATTATCACAAGGTAGAAAACTCGAGTACAATCATGGGATAACATACGAAGTTGTTGGAGAAAAAAGAGAGATGACATCGACGACAGAAAACTTCTTTCCATGAATCCTTATGCATGGCACAGATAGTACTTCCGACCAGTGCTGGTAAGGCTAGAAGGATTATTATTTGAGAGAGTGGCAAGCAATTTGTATTCTTGCCACTACGGGTTAACATGCACATGTGTGTGCGTGCGTGCATGCGTGCGTGTGTGTTGCTAGCGTTGGCTAGGAACTTAATTAGCGAAGCCATAAAATTATTTTCGCTAACATGCATTCTACATGACCTATTAAATTACCACCACCACAGATAATTACTGTTGTGTTTGTCCTTCCTCAACGACAGCACATATATTTTCACATTCAACATAACAATCCTTGAAGATACTGACCTTGTCAGATTGAATATGAGGTAGAATTGGTATTTGTCAAGTTCATCCTCTCCTCTGCTCGCATGCCACATACCTGCACTGGTACAGAGTGCTAATTAGCTGAAGTAACATTTGTTTTCTTTGAAACTAAAAAGAAACCGTGATAATTTGTGTGCTAGAAATACAATAGAACAACATATGTTTTTTTGATACATAATGACATCATTTTTACAAATTGCACAAATAATTATAATTTGAGATGTACCTCAAAATATTAAGAAAGCTACATAAAAAATCTACCAAGTTAAGCATGATTAGTATTTTTATACTTATGCTTTTGCACATGCATGACACAGGCTAGTGGGACTACAACAACAACAACAACAACAACAAAGCCTTTAGTCCCGAACAAGTTGGGGTAGGCTAGAGGTGAAACCCATAAGATCTCGCGACCAACTCATGGTTCCGGCACATGGATAGCAATAATTATATAATATATTAACTGCTGAGTATAATATATTAACTGCTGAGTATAAAGAAACAACCACCATGTTGATATTAAACTAATCGTGCACCTGGAGACATGTAGGTGATAGTTGGAGATAATTGGAGAAATAATAGTTGTATTGATTGGGGCCTCAAAGGGTTGTTTATATAGATTACAAAACTTGGACTCCAAGACTAATAGAGATAGAATTACAACCGAAACTGGCCGGCCATAGTAATGTAACCGACCTATACTCTAATATCCCCCCGCAGTCTCAGCATCAGGAGTAACGATGTTGAGACTGGAGCGTATGTCGGTGAAAGATGCAGTCGGAAGTCCTTTGGTGAAGATGTCAGCAAATTGAGCACTGGTAGGTACATGAAGAACACGGACCTCGCCAAGCGCCACCTTCTCTCGAACAAAGTGTATGTCAATCTCAATGTGCTTGGTGCGACGATGCTGAACTGGATTGGAAGCCATGTATACTGCAGAAATGTTATCACAATAAACGATGGTTGCACGATCAAGGGGGCGATGAAGTTCCACGAGAAGCTGACGCAGCCACACTGCTTCAGCCACATCATGAGCAACCGACCTATACTCAGCCTCAGCAGAAGACCTGGAAACTGTTGCCTGCCTTTTAGAACACCAAGAAACAAGATTATCACCCAAATAAACACAAAATCCGGATGTGGACCGTCGAGTATCTGGACAACCTGCCCAGTCTGCATCAGAATAAACTGTCAAGATTGTTGGAGAAGAAGAATTAATGAGAAGACCATGATCAAGAGTTCCTTTTAAATAGCGAAGAATGCGGTGGACGTGAGCAAGGTGAGGAGCACGAGGATCATGCATAAAAAGACAGGCTTGCTGAACGGAGTATGAAATGTCGGGCCTAGTAAGAGTGGCATATTGAAGGGCACCAGTGATGCTACAATACAAAGTGGGGTCAGAAACAGGATCACCATCAGCCGACAATTTGGCACCAATGTCGGCCGGTGTGCGAGAGGGTTGACAATCAGACATACCAGAACGAGAAAGCAAGTCTAAAAGATAGGATCGTTGAGAGAGAAAAAGAGTAGACTTTGTGCGAGAAACAGTAACGCCAAGAAAATGATGAAGAGGACCAAGATCACTCATGGAAAATTCATGACTAAGAGAAGAGATGATATGTTGGAGAAAAGAGTCAGAGCTAGCCGTGAGAACTATATCATCAACATAAAGCAAGAGATAGGCAGTGTGGGAAGAGGAGCGAAAAATAAATAATGAAGAATCAGATTTGGAGGGAATGAAGCCTACTGTTTGAATACAGGCAGCAAAACGTTGAAACCATGCACGAGGAGCTTGTTTAAGACCATAAAGAGATTTGTTAAGAAGGCAAACAGAATTGGGAGAAGAGGGATCCTCAAAACCAGATGGTTGCTGACAATAAACTGTTTCATTAAGAGTGCCGTGAAGAAAAGCATTTTTAACATCTAGCTGATGAATGGGCCAAGAGGAGGAAACAACAAGACTAAGAACAACACGAATAGTACTTGGTTTAACAACGGGAGAGAAAGTTTCATCAAAATCAATGCCATGTTGCTGAGAAAAACCACGACACACCCATCTGGCTTTGTAACGAGCAAGAGTGCCATCAGAATGAAATTTATGACGAAAAACCCATTTTCCAGAAACAACATTAACACCAGGAGGTTTGGGAACAAGAGTCCATGTATTATTTTTGCTGAAGAGCGTTAAATTCATCGCGCATAGCTGAGAGCCAAAGAGGATCAAGAAGAGCGCATTTGTAAGAAGTGGGAATAGGAGAGAGGGTTGGAGTGGTTGTGAGGTTGAGTCGTTTTGTGGGTAGAAGGAATCCGCGTTTGCCGCGGGTACACATGACGTGATCATTAGTGGGTGGTGGAATGGGTATGGCGTTGGGTGGTAGTGGTGGTTGGGAGCTTGTCGGGCTTGCCGGACTTGCCGAGCTTGCCGTGGTTGCCGGGGCCGGGCCTGCCGGTGCCGGGCTTGCCGGGGTTGCCGGGCTTGTCGGGCTTGTCGGTGCCGGGGTTGCCGGGCTTGTCGGGGTTGCCGGGTTTGCCGGGGTTGCCGTGCTTGTCGGGGTTGCCGGGTTTGTCGGGCTTGCCGGGCTTGCTGGGCCTGCCAGACTTGCCGGGCTTGCCGGCTGCCTCAGGCTTGCCGGCCTCGCCGCGGGAGAGGGAGACGCCGCGGCAGAGGTGGTGTTTGTAGAGACTGATGCGGTGGTAGTGACAGAATAAGGAAAAGTGTTTTCATCGAATGTGACATGGCGAGAGACAAGCACGCGACCAGAAGATGGATCGAAACATCGATATCCTTTGTGATCGTCAGAAAGACCAAGATGAATGCAAGGTAGTGAACGTGGTTCGAGTTTGTTGGATGCGGTAGAGGCGGTGTTCGGAAAACAAAGACAGCCAAAAACACGCAAAAAAGAATAATCGGGATGGGAGAGAAAAAGAGATTGAAAAGGCGAATAAAGAGGACATGTCTTAGTTGGTCGAATATTTAGAAGTAGTGTGGCAGTGCGAAGGGCTTCGGCCCAAAAACGAGAAGGAAAAGAAGCTTGTAATAGCAAGGTGCGAAGAATATCATTAATGGAGCGAAGAGAACGTTCAGCTTTACCGTTTTGAGGGGAGGTATAAGGACATGAAAAACGAAGAAGAATGCCTTGAGAGAGAAAGAAGTTGCGGTTTTGAGTGTTGTCAAATTCTCGACCATTATCACATTGAATAAATCTAATTGGCAAGCCAAAGTGTGTAAGAACATATTGTCGAAAATTAAGAAAGATGGCATGTACTTCAGATTTAGCACGAATAGGAAAAGTCCAAATATAATGAGAATAGTCATCCAAAATCACAAGATAATATTTGTAACCAGAAACACTAGGGACGGGAGAGGTCCATAAATCACAGTGAATTAATTCAAACGGAAAAGTGCTACGGGTGGTAGAGGTTCCAAAAGGTAATCTAACATGTTTGCCGCATTGACAGGCATTACAGAGAGAGGGATTATGAGGAACAGTAGAACAAGGAATACAAAATTCTTGAAGCAAAGATGACAAGGTGGTTTTATTGGGGTGTCCTAGACGACGATGTCACAAATCAACTGATGCAAGCATGGCTCGGGGAGTGGATGTAGGTGCGCCATGAAGCGGATAAAGATCGCCCGTGCTATTGTACCGAGCAAGGACCTCCCCCGTTGTCAGATCCTTCACAGACAAACCAAAAGGGTCAAAAGCCAAAATAACTTTATTGTCAATGCAAAATTGGCGAACAGAAATAAGATTTTTGATGAGGGAAGGGACAACAAGAATATTGCGGAGAAGAAAATTGGCGTAAGAGGAAGAGATGTAAGAATGACCGGTGCAGGAAACAGGTATGGTAGAACCATCACCAATGGTGATCGTGGAAAAAACAGAAGGGAAACAAGCTGATAGCAAATTCATATTTGAAGACATATGCGAGGAGGCACCAGAATCGAAAATCCAATCCGTACCTTCGTTATTGAGAGTAAAGTTGTTCATGGCGTTGATGAAGGTGGCTTGATCCCAGGCCGGCTGGCGTGGAGGAGCACAGGGGCCAGGAGCCTGCATGGGAGCATAGGGCAGGGTCGGCGGCTGGTAGTATGCTGCCGGGTCCGGCAAGGTGCCGTAAGGAGCCGGCAAGGTATAGTAGGGTGGCAGTAGTCCTGGCGCGCTGGGAGGTGGTGTAGGGGTGGCCGTGTAGACGTGCGCCGGCGGCTTGGGCCCAAGGAGTCCAGGAGAGCCGGTGGCCGGACGAAGACCGGGGCTCCACATGCCCGTGTGTGCAGGAGGGGCACCATATGGCGAAGGGGCCGACCAGGGCATCGACCAAGCTTGGACAAGGCCGGTTCAAGGGTCGTGCTGGGGAGGCCACGTCGACGGAGCTGGTGGCGGTGGAGCGGTGGATGACGGAGCTGGTGCAGGGCCGGCAGGGCGAGGAGGCCGGTAGATGGGGTTCTTGCCCTTGTAGTTGGGGCTCGGGCGCCAGCCTGGGGGCGGTGGAGAAGCTGCTGCTGTCGCGGCAGGAGTTGGAGGTGCGGCAGACTGCCGCGGCAGCCCAGGCGCGTGAATCGCGGCCGCGGCGGAGGGAGCGGCGGCGTGAAACACCTGTGGCGCCCGTTGCGTCTTGCGAGCTTGGTTCTTCTCTTCTTGCTGGAGGAGGGAGCGGACCTCCTTGAAGGTGGGGTAGGGCTTGAGCATGGGGATGAAGGACTGCTGCTTCTCGAACTGGTCACCGAGGCCGACGAGGAGGGCGTTGATGAGGGTGCAGTCGTCGGCATGATCGCCGAGTTCACGGAGTTCGTCGCCGATGGCCTTGATCCGTTGGCAGAAGACGGTGACCGGGGCATCTCCCTGGGTGATCGTGCGTAGCTCGGTGTTGAGCGCGTTGATGCGCGCGTCGGAGTTGTCCTGGAACAGCTGTTGAAGGGAGGCCCAGAGCTCGGCGGCGGTGGCGTCGTCGAAGGAGACCAGATTGAAGAGCTCCGTGGAGATGCGTGTGTAAATCCACTGGATGATGGCGAGATCATCTTTCACCCAGCGAGGATCGGCGTGCTGCGGAGGGTAGGAGGGATCTATGTGGTGGCGGAGGCCACAGCGGCCGAGGTGGATGGTGAAGAGGTGGCGCCAATGGTAGAAGTTGTGGGCGCCAAGATCTAACGAGATTGGGATGAAGGGGGAGACGTCGGCAATGGTGTCGGCTAGGGAGATCATTGGGATTTGAGGAGGTATTGTTTGGGTAGTTGTAGAGGAGGAAGAAGAAGTAGGGGCGCCGGCGGCGCGGAACTCGGCCATGGAGAAAAGAGGCCGAGTCGGCCGGGTCGGCGGCGCGGGTGGCGGTGCCATGCTAGGTGCGGAAAACCTAGGCGTCTGATACCATGATAGTTGGAGATAATTGGAGAAATAATAGTTGTATTGATTGGGGCCTCAAAGGGCTGTTTATATAGATTACAAAACTTGGACTCCAAGACTAATAGAGATAGAATTACAACCGAAACCGGCCGGCCATAGTAATGTAACCGACCTATACTCTAATAGTAGGCACTCGCACATAAACTCTAGCATTGCACGTTCAAGTTAATTAGGCTACTGTTATGCATGCAATTTAATAGACCTGGCGCTTACAACAGGGATGGATGCAGGGTGATGCGATCAATTAGACCTCCGAGCAGATAAGATTAGAAAGAAGAGAGCCCATTGCGTAACAACATCAAAGTTACGGTGGTCATACCTGAGTAGACTCGTGGATGTTCTCACTTCTACAACAACTCACTAAAACATGTGAACACAGCTACCTACTTCAGCTGTAACAAGGTACAAAAAAGAGGATTTTCCTAATAGAAATATGCTATATGACAGAGTGAGAGTGACTGATCAGGCGTACAACTTGGCATGTAAGCAGAAAACGGAACTTTGAATCATCAACATCAACCACAAGACTAACAAACAACAAGCCTTATTATACAATCAGTCAATCACATAATCAATGACAGCAAGCAACAACTGCACAAGTTTCACTTCCATGTGCTCGTGACAGGCTCCTAAGCCATAACTAAAATCAATTCAATCACATCACGAGGCTTCAGCTGCAAGCTCCCCTCCGCACCAACCATCTATAACTCAACCTGTCGGTCGTTAACTCATTATCAAGGACTGACAAGTTGTAAGTAGCAATTACTAACTAGACTGAAGTGAAGCATAGCAAGATGGGGAAAATAAAATTGAGAGAAGAGAAGCAGTCCGGCTCACCACGGCATCACGGATCACGAGGGTGGTTGTAGCGGCAACTCTGCCCATAGCCGCAGGCCCTCGTGCGGAGGTAGTAGACGCAGTTGGTCGTAAGGGAGCGGTGATGAGGGGCGGCGCGCCGGAAGCAATGTCGCGGGGGAGTGTTAACTAGGTACGGCGTGCCGGTATGGAGGATCGCAGGGGGAGTGGTAAGGGGCAGCGCGCCAGGACGATGTGGTGAGGGGCGGCGCTCCGGGATGCAGGTAGGTCGAGGGGCGGCGGCCAGCGTGGGAGCCGATAGGATCGAGAGGAATAGGGAAGCTGGGGAAAGGTAATGACCTAGATTAATCGTGAAAGCCAACTTAACTTGGGCCGGGCTAGACACGAGGTTAGTGTGTTGGGCTCTTTACTTGAGTTGTGGCCGGTGGCTATCTACAACGCAAATGCTACAACGATTATATCTGTATCTATTGGGAATTTTGCAATGCACGGTCAAAACGTTGTAGAATATGTGTTGCTTTATGGGGTGTTTTCTTGTAGTGGTTCTTCATGATCTTAATGGAGATCTATCCGATGTAATACTTTTTTGCGCTGTGTTTGTCGAGATCCGATGAATTCTGGGTTTATGTTCAGATTATCTATGAATATTATTTGAGTCTTTTCTGAATTCTTATATGCATGATTTCATATCTTTGCAAGTCTCTTCTAGTTATTGGTTTGGTTTGGCCAACTAGATTGGTAATTCTTGCAATGGGAGAAGTGCTTAGTTTTGGGTTCAATCTTGCGGTGTCCTCACCCAGCGACAAAGTAGGGGTAGCGAGGCACGTATTGTATTGTTGCCATCAATGATAAAAAGATGGGGTTTTCATCATATTGCTTGAGTTTATCCCTCTACATCATGTCATCTTACCTAATGCGTTAGTCTGTTCTTCATGAACTTAATACTCTAGATGCAGGCAGGAGTCGGTCGATGTGTGGAGTAATAGTAGTAGATGCAGAATCGTTTCAGTCTACTTGACACGGACGTGATGCCTATATGCATAATCATTGCCTTGGATATCTTCATAATTATTCACTTTTCTATCAATTGCTCGACAGTAATTTTTTCACCCACCGTATTATTTGCCTTCATGAGAGAAGCCTCTAGTGAAACCTATGGCCCCCGGGTCTATTTTCCATATTATACTTTCAGATCTAAAACCAAAAATACCAAAAATATCTTGCTACAATCTTTTTACTTTTGTTTTACTTTAGTTTCAAGCAATCATATCTATCTATCTCTATCAGATCTCATCCCTGCAAGTAACCGTGAAGGGATTGACAACCCCTTTATAGCGTTGGGTGCAAGTGTTTGATTATTTGTGTAGGTACACCTATTGGGGTCTTGCTTGTATCTCCTACTGGATTGATACCTTGGTTCTCAACAACTGAGGGAAATACTTATCTACTTTGCTGCATCACCCTTTCCTCTTCAAGGGAAAACCAACGCATGCTCGAGAAATAGCAAGAAGGATTTCTGGCGCCGTTGCCGGGAAAATCTACATGAATCCTACCAAGTACCCATCACAAACTCATCTCTTGCATTTACTTTAGTTGCCATTTGCCTCTCGTTTTCCTCTCCCCCACTTCTAAAATGATTTTCCAAAAAGATTTGCCTTTTTATTCGCCCTTCTTTCGTTCGTCTTTTCGTTTGCTTTTCGTTTGCTTGTGTGCTAGATTGCTTGCTTTGTCACGATGTCTCAAGAGAATACCAAGTTGTGTGACTTTTCCAATACTAATAATAATGATTTTATTAGTACTCCGATTGCTCCCGCCACTAGTGCGGAATCTTATGAAATTAATGCTGCTTTGCTTAATCTGGTTATGAAAGAACAATTTTCCGGCCTTCCTAGTGAAGATGCCGCATCCCATCTAAATACTTTCATTGAGTTGTGTGATATGCAAAAGAAGAAAGATGTGGATAATGATATTGTTAAATTGAAGCTATTTCCGTTCTCACTACGAGATCGTGCTAAAACTTGGTTTTCATCTTTGCCTAAAAATAGTATTGATTCATGGAATAAGTGTAAAGATGCTTTTATTTCCAGGTACTTTCCGCCCACTAAGATCATCTCCCTTAGGAATGATATTATGAATTTTAAGCAACTTGATCATGAGCATGTTGCACAATCTTGGGAGAGGATGAACTTAATGATTAGAAATTGCCCCGCGCATGGTTTGAGTTTATGGATGATTATACAAATTTTCTATGCGGGATTGAATTTTGCTTCTAGGAATCTCTTAGATTCCGCCGCGGGTGGTACTTTTATGGAAATCACGTTAGGAGAAGCTAATAAACTCCTAGATAATATTATGGCAAATTACTCTCAATGGCATACCGAAAAATCTCCTACTAGTAAAAAGGTGCATGCTATTGAAGAGATTAATACTTTGAGTGAAAAGATGGATGAATAGATGAAATTGTTTGCTAGTAAGAGTGCTCCTATTAATCCTAATGATATGCCTTTGTATTCTTTGATTGGAAATAGTAATGAATCTATGGATGTGAATTTTGTTGGTAGGAACAATTTTGGTAATAACGCGTATAGAGGTAATTTTAATCCTAGGCCTTTTCCTAGTAATTCCTCTAATAATTATGGTAATTCCTACAGCAATTCTTATGGAAATTATAATAAGATGCCCTCTGATCTTGAGAATAATATTAAAGAATTTATTAGTTCGCAAAAGGGTTTCAATGCTATGATTGAAGAAAAATTGCTCAAGATTGATGATTTGGCTAGGAACGTGGATAGAATTTCTCTTGAGATTGATTCTTTGAAAATTAGATCTACTCCTCCTAAGCATGATATTAATGGATCTTTAAAATCTATGAGAATTTCTATTGATGAGTGTAAGGAAAGAACTGCTAGAATACATGCTAAGCATGAAAGGCTTGAAAAAGTGTGTTCTCGTGATAATATTGATGAAGATCTTAAAGTGATTGGTGTGACTCCTATTGAATCTTTGTTTTCTAATGTAAATCTTGATAAAGATGGGACTGGAGATAAGTCAACTTTAGTTAAAAGGCGTCCCAATGATTCGGAGTTTATAGATCTTAATGCTAAGATTGATAAAAGTGGGATTGAAGAGGTCAAAACTTTAGATAGCAATGAACCCACTCTTTTTGATTTCAAGGACTTTAATTATGATAGTTGTTCTTTGATTGATTGTGTTTCCTTGTTGCAATCCATGTTGAATTCTCCTCATGCTTATAATGAAATAAAGCTTTTACTAAACATATCGTGGATGCTTTGATGAAATCTTTTGAAGAAAAACTTGAGTTGGAAGTTTCTATACCTAGAAAACTTTATGATGAGTGGGAACCTACTATTAAGATTAAAATTAAATATTACGAGTGCCATGCTTTGTGTGAATTGGGTGCTAGCGTTTCCACGATTCCAAAAACTTTATGTGATGTGCTAGGTTTAAGTGAATTTGATGATTGCTCTTTAAATTTGCATCTTGCGGATTCCACTATTAAGAAACCTATGGGAAGAATTAATGATGTTCTTATTGTTGCAAATAGGAATTATGTGCCCGTAGATTTCATTGTTCTTGATATAGATTGCAATCCTACATGTCCTATTATTCTTGGTAGACCTTTCCTTAGAATGATTGGTGCAATTACTGATATGAAGGAAGGAAATATTAGATTCCAATTTCCATTAAGGAAAGGCATGGAGCACTTTCCTAGAAAGAAAATAAAATTACCTTATGAATCTATTATGAGAGCTACTTATGGATTGCATACCAAAGATGACAATACCTAGATCTATTGCGTTATTCCTCGCTAGGGGCGTTAAACAATAGCGCTTGTTGGGAGGCAACCGAATTTTATTTTTATGCTTTTGTTTTTGCTTCTGTTTTTGAGTGTTTCACACATTATTACCTCTGTAATAATTGTGTTTTCTTGTTTAAATTAGTGTTTGAGCCAAGTAAGACCTTTGGGATGGTCTACGGTGTTTGCAATTTGATTTTGCTGAAAAACAGAAACTTTTGCTCTCAGTCCAGGAATTGTGCAAATTCACTGGAACGTGATTTTGATCTGAAATTTTTACAAAAGATTTATATACAAATTGCACTGATTTTCCTAATTGTTCAGAATTTTTTGAGGTACAGAAGTATTCGAAGTCTATAGATTGCTACAGACTGTTCTGTTTTAGACAGATTCTGTTTTCTATGTGTTGTTTGCTTATTTTGATGTATCTATGGGTTATATCGGGGGGTATGAACCATGGAGAAGTTAGAATACAGTAGATATTACACCAATATAAATAAAGAATGAGTTCACAACAGTACCTAAAGTGGTGATTTATTTTTCTTATACTAACGGATCTCATGAGTTTTCTGTTGAGTTTTGTGTTGTGAAGTTTTCAAGTTTTGGGTAAAGATTTGATGGACTATGGAATAAGGAGTGGCAAGAGCTTAAGCTTGGGGATGCCCAAGGCACCCCAAGCCATATTCAAGGATACCAAAAAGCCTAAGCTTGGGGATGCCCCGGAAGGCATCCCCTCTTTCGTCTTCAATCCATCGGTAAATTTACTTGAGGCTATATTTTTATTCACCACATGATATGTGTTTTGCTTGGAGTGTCTTGTATGATATGAGTCTTTGCTTTTTAGTTTGTCACAATCATCCTTTCTGCACACATCTTTTGAGAGAGACACGCTGAATCGTGAATTTATTAGAATACTCTATGTGCTTCACTTATATCTTTTGAGCTAGGCAATGTTGCTCTAGTACTTCACTTATATCTTTTTAGAGCACGGTGGTGTTTTATTTTATAGAAATTATTTGAACTCTCATACCTCACTTATATTATTTTGAGAGTTTCTTAAAACAGCATGGTATTTGGTTTAGGTTGTGAATTTTGTCCTAATATAATGGGCATCCAAGAGGGATATTATAAAAACTTTCATATTAAGTGCATTGGATACTATGAGAAGTTTGATTCCTTACATATAGTTTTGAGATAATGAAGATGGTAATATGAGAGTCATGCTAGTGAGTAGTTGTGAATTGGAAGAATACTTGTGTTGAAGTTTGTGATTCCCGTAGCATGCACGTATGGTGAACCGTTATGTAACGATGTCGGAGCATGATTTGTTTAATGATTGTACACCTTTGTGTGAGGGTCGGTAGCGCGCGATGGTTAACTCCTACCAACCTCTCCCCTAGGAGCATGTGTCTAATTCTTTGTTTGATAACTAATAGACTTTTGCAATAAGTATGTGAGTCCTTTATGACTAATGTTGAGTCCATGGATTATACGCACTCTCACCTTTCCACCATTGCTAGCCTCTCTAGTACCGCGCAACTTTCGCCGGTACATCAAACCCACCTTCCTCAAAACAGCCACCATATATTTTCCTCAAAACAGCCACCATACCTACCTATTATGGCATTTCCATAGCCATTCCGAGATATATTGCCATGCAACTTCCACCGTTCCGTTTTTCATGACATACACCATCACTTTCATATTGCATATAGAGTCATATTTTGTTCTAGGTATCGAGTTGTAATTTTTCTTTTGAGTTATAAGTAAATAAAAGTGTGATGATTTTCATTATTAGAGCATTGATCCCGTGAAAGAAAAGGATGATGGAAGCTATGAATCCCTCACAAGTTGGGATGAGTCTCCGAACTTTACAAAAAAATAAAAGAGGCCAGCGAAGCCCAAATAAAAAAAAAGAGGCCAAAGATGCCCACCAAAAAAAAAAGAAAAAAAAATGAGAGAAAGAGAGAAGGGACAATTGCTATTATCTTTTTCCACACTTGTGCTTCAAAGTAGCACCATGATCTTCATGATAGAGAGTCTCCTATTTTGTCACTTTCATATAGCTAGTGGAATATTGCACAACCACTTAGTTTTCTTTTTGAGCTTTCATACACTTGTAGCTCTAGTGCATTTGTTGCATGGCAATCCCTACTCACTCACATTGATATCTATTGATGGGCATCTCGATAGCCCGTTGATATGCCTAGTTGATGTGAGACTATCTTCTCCTTTTTCCTTGCAACCTCCTCCATATTCTATTCCACCTATAGTGCTATATCCATGGCTCACGCTCATGTATTGCGTGAGAGTTGAAAAGGTTTGAGAACATTAAAAGTGTGAAACGATTGCTTGGCTTGTTCATCGGGGTTGTGCATGATTTAGATACTTTGTGTGGGGAAGATGGAGCATAGCCAGACCATATGATTTTGTAGGGATAACTTTTAAGGCCATGTTATTTTGAAAAGACGCAATTGCCTTGTTGGTGTGCTCGAAGTATTACTGTTTTTATGTCAATATTAGACTATTGTTTTGAATCTTATGGATCTGAATATTCATGCCACAATAAAGAATATTACATGGATAAATATGTTAGGTAGCATTCCACATCAAAAATTCTGTTTTTATCATTTACCTACTAGAGGACGAGCAGGAATTAAGCTTGGGGATGCTTGATACGTCTCCAACGTATCTATAATTTTTGATTGTTCCATGCTATTATATTATGTGTTTTGGATGTTTTATATGCATTAATATGCTATTTTATATTATTTTTGGGACTAACCTATTAATCTACAGCCTAGTGCCAGTTTCTGTTTTTCCTTGTTTTTGAGTATTGCAGATAAGGAATATTAAACGGAGTCCAAACGGAATAAAATCTTCGGAATAATTTTTCTTGGACCAGAAGCAACCCAGAAGACTTGGAGATGAAGTCAGGAGAGCCGCCGTGTGGCGACAAGCCATAGGGGCGCGCCCTAGGGGGGGGGGGCGCCCCCCTGGCTTGTGGCCCCACGGCAGCCCCCCTAACCCTATTCTTCGGCCTATAAATTCACAAATATTCCCTGGATACCAAAAAGAGCCATGAAAATACTTTTCCGCCGCCGGAAGCCTCTGTTCACGTGAGATCCAATCTTGGAGCCTTTTCCGGTAATCTGCCGGAGGGGGAATCCATCACGGAGGGCATCTACATCAACTCCATTGCCCCTCCGATGATGCGTGAGTAGTTCACCACAGACCTTCGGGTCCATAGCTAGTAGCTAGATGGCTTCTTCTCTCTCTTTGTTCCTCAATACCATGTTCTTCATGATCTTCATGGAGATCTATCCGATGTAATACTCTTTTGCGATGTGTTTGTCGAGATCCGATGAATTGTGGGTTTATGTTCAGATTATCTATGAATATTATTTGAGTCTTTCAGAATTCTTATACGCATGATTTCATATCTTTGGAAGTCTCTTCCAGTTATTGGTTTGGTTTGGCCAACTAGATTGGTAATTCTTGCAATGGGAGAAGTGCTTAGTTTTGGGTTCAATCTTGCGGTGTCCTCACCAAGTGACAAAGTAGGGGTAGCGAGGCACGTATTGTATTGTTGCCATCAAGGATAAAAAGATGTGGTTTTCATCATATTGCTTGAGTTTATCCCTCTACATCATGTCATCTTACCTAATGCGTTACTCTGTTCTTCATGAACTTAATACTCTAGATGCAGGCAGGAGTCGGTCGATGTGTGGAGTAATAGTAGTAGATGCAGAATCGTTTCGGTCAACTTGACACGGACGTGATGCCTATATGCATAATCTGTGACGCCCCCATTCTCGACCGTACGCTAATCAATCATGCAATGCGTACGACCAAGATTAGGGACTCACTGATTGATATCACAACACAACAAAAGACACAAATAAAGTCATACAGCTCCATATTACAAGCCAGGGGCCTCGAGGGCTCGAATACAAAGCTCGACAAAACACGAGTCAGCGGAAGCAATTAATATCTGAGTACAGACATAAGTTAAACAAGTTTTGCCTTAAGAAGGCTAGCACAAACATAAGCAGCGGATCGAAAGAGGCGAGGCCTCCTGCCTGGGAACCTCCTAACTACTCCTGAGCGTCAGCGTTCTCCACGTAGTAGTAGGCTCCAGCGGTGGTGTAGTAGTCGTCTCCGGCGTACTCCATCTCCTGGGCTCCGTCGTCTGAACGCAGAAACGTATCGAGGGGAAAAGAGGAAGCAAAGCAGCGGTGAGTACTCATCCAAAGTACTCGCAAGACTGACATCAGAACTATACTAGTATGCATCAGTATCAAGGGGAGGGGTTATATCTGGACCGACTGCAGAAAGCAAGAACAGGGAGAAGGCCTAGTCCTATCGAAGACTAGCATCTTCAACATCTTGCAGCATTAGGAGAGAGTAGACTGGTATCTCATATATAATCATATTATTGTAGCAATTTTATTAAGTAACCACGCCCAGAGATTCTTCCTCGACTCCCTGCGAGGAAGCAATCCCGGAGCCACAATTCATTTCAAATTAAATCACAATTATACTAGTATAAGGTCAAGGTACAACTCCAAGTCGTCCTGTTACCGTGGACACGGCTATTCGAATAGATTATTCATCCCTGCAGGGGTGCACCACATATTCCCAAACATGCCTGAGTCACCTCCGGCCGGACACACTTTCCTGGGTCATGCCCGGCCTCGGGATATCAGCACGTCGTCGCCCCACCTAGGCTCAACGAAGAGGCCAGCCGCCGGTCTAAATCCTAAGCGTGCAGGTTCGTGGGCCCACTTGCCCTTGCACTCCTGCACGATGCGAAGGTGGCCGGAAGCAGACCTAGCACACTCCAGTCCAAGAGCTGTACCGTCCAGTCCAATCCTGCGCGCGCCGCTCCATTTCTGACGTCCGAAGAGCTTCGGCTGATACAACGACGCTGAGTACCCATAACTTCTCCCACGTGAAGGTTAGTGCGTATTAAGGCCAACGACCTAACTCAGATCAAGTACCCAACCCATTAGCATTTTATTAATGCGGGGAAAGCGCGACCCATGAAGTGCGGTCCGTCGCCCCGCTCTCGAGGATGTGTGGCAAAGGCCTCTCTCGCTAGTCCATGCCTCATCATCATCAAATCGTGGGTACCCCTCAGGGCCGACCCATCACCAACATGTTTCGGTAACCCGGTCATAGTAACTGTGTGTATAAAACATCAAGGCGGAACCTGAGGAATCACCCTCAAGGGGCCCCGCTCGATGAAACCGTCAAGGTGGACTTACAGGAATCACCCTCGAGGGGCCCACACTTGAGGGGTTGCACGACAGAGCCATCGTCGGGAGTGGCGAAGGAGGAATCACCCTCGATAACCACGACCGTCTAGCTACACTGCAGAGCTAGCATCATGAGTACTTCACGAGGAGTCACCCTCGGTACTCGATAGTAGCTCTGCAGAGTCGTACAACTAAGGGGTGTGCGGTGATGTGAGGGGCCTGGCTTGTCGGTCGGTTGACCGAGTCTTCGAGTCGTCGAGTCGTCGATGATCAAGCAGGGGCAACTAGGACTAAGGGGTCACTGGGGATTCACTGATCAACCTATACTAAGCAGTTGACATGATTGCAGGTATAGTAACAGTTTATCATAAACAGGCTATGCATCAGAATAGGAGCTAACTAATACAATAGCAAAATCTAATGCAAGAATAAGAGGGAAAAGAATGGGCGATATCGGAATGCTCAAGGGGGGTTGCTTGCCTTGTTGCTCTGCTGCAAAAAGGCTGGTCATCAGGGGCGTAGTCGGGCTCGGCAGCAGCGTTAGTCTCGGAGGCTACCAGAGAGAAGAGGGGGAAGAAACAATGAATACAAGCAAACAGATGCAACACGATGCATGACATGGCAATACGCAGTGCTAGGGGTAGTCTAACACAGTGCTTCACGATACCAAGGAAGGGGGAACCCATCCGGGAAAGTTCTCCCGGTTCCGGACAAATGTCGGGCAGATGACCGGAGGGTGGGGGGTGGGAATGTTCCAGGTTTGCGGTGTTAGAGGCATAGGACAGCTAGGATGCAGTGCAGGGTTGCCTAAAATCATGTCTAAACCATTTTAGCTATTTTAGCATTAAAGTTGGAATTAGTAGTCGGTAGTTATGCACTATTCATTTATCGAAATCAGTCAAAAATTTCCATGTGCAGACAGTTAGAGGCATCTGATGAACGAACGGAACGCGTATTCGGATTCGTCTCGTCGTTCTGAGCAACTTTCATGTATAAAGTATTTTTATCTGACTTACGGTTTATTTTATATTAATTTTTAAAGTTTTATTAATATTCTGAAATTAAAACAGATTATTTAAAAATCAATAATTGCATTTATTACATCAGCATGATGTCATGCTGACATCAGCAGTCAACAGGGGGTTGACTGGGTCAAACTAACCAGTGGGTCCCACATGTCAGTGTCACTGTTTTTAATTAATGTTTAATTAACTTTAATCAGGTTAATTAAGGGGTGGGACCCACCTGTCATTTCCTGTTTAGTTTAATTAATTAACAGAATTAATTAATTCAAAATTAATTAGTACTAATGGGGTTGGGCCACACATGTCAGCCTCTGTTAAGTTAACAGAGAAATTAACTAATCTAATTAACTTAATTAAGTTAATTAACTAATTAATTAATTAATAACCTAATTATTTATTTTATTATTTATTTGTTTTAAAACAATTTTAGGGGCAGTGGGTCCCCATCGTCAGTGGCTAGGGGGGGGGGGGGGGTCAGTGGGGGTTTCACCCCACTAACAGAGCCGGTCGTGGCGAGGCCAGAGGCCAGGGGCGCCGGCAGCGGGGGCTGGCCGCGGCCGGGCCGGCGGCGGCCGGTGGGGCCCGGCGAGGGGAGCGGCCAATAGCGGCAGCGCGGTGGCTAGCGGCGATGCGTGCGGGAGCGCGGCCAGCGCACGACGAGCGCGTGCGGGAGGGCGAGGCCGCGGTGAGCGCGGGCGGCTCGCGTGCGGGTGGCGCGGCGCGGCGCGACGGGCACGGCGGCGGGCGCGTTGGCCGAGCGAGGGAGGGGGAGACGGATGGGGCTCACCCCCGTTTGCAGGGGTTCGGGGGTCGGCGAGGCTTGGTGGAGCTCGTCGGGGAGGTGGTTGGCGACGGCGTGGTGGCGTCGGGCGACGGTGGTTGCGGGCGTCCGGTGAGGAGGGAGATGAGGAGGCGAGGCGGCGGTGCAGCGCCGGCGGGCGGCGACGCAGGGAAGGGGGAACGGCGACGGAGGGGGACGCCGGGGCGAGGCACACTGGCGGGGCGGCGTCGGCGGAGCGCCGGCGCGGCGTCGGGCGGGGCGGCGCCCAGATCCAGGGGGAGGGGGGAATCGGGGGAGAGGGAGTGGTCGGGGTGGGGATTAGGGTTCCCCACCGGGGGAGGTATAAGGGGGGGGGGGGGCGGCTGGGCCGCGTTGGGCCGGGGCCGGTTGGGGCCGGCCCAGTGGGGAGATGGGGGGCTTTTTTTTATTTTTTTGTCTTTATTTAGTTTCTGTTTTCTTTTTGTTATTTTTCTTTTTAAGACTTTTCTCTTTTATCTTATCTTCACATTATTTTAGTTTTATAAAATATAAAAATAGTTCCTAAATTAGTACCACTAAATATATTACTGCCACAAAAAGTTTGGTGAAATGATAAAATACTTTGCAAAACTTTATTATTTAAAAGGCATTTAATTAATCGCTTAAGCTACTGTTTTATTTATTTTAGTGCATTTATACCTTTTTTGAAACATGTGGTTTCTACATGACAAATATCCAGAGATTATTTGCCACACTTTGAACATTTTAATTTTGACATTAGAAAACTTTTATAGTTTGACTTGATTTTAAATTTGAATTTGAACGGGGTTTGAATCAACGCGAGTTCAACAACAGTAATCGTGGTGACGTGGCATCATTAGCAGGGAATTACTGTAGCTTAATTATCCGGGCGTCACAATTCTCCTCGTCTAACAAGAATTCTCGTCCCGAGAATTAAGGGATAGACGTAAGGGGGAAAGCTTGGTTACGAAATTCTAATGGTTCTTCTAGTTCTTGGTTGTTCTTCTCGAAGAGGTTGATCCATGACATTTATGTCTTTAACTTGCTGCATCAGGGCATCATGATGAAGTCATCATCCTTTCTTCGGGATCTTCATCGTCCTACGCATGAGATTAGTGGGAAAACTCTGGAAGAACGAATCTAAACAAAACTGGGCATCTGACGGCGAACTCAGGGAGGAACCCAAGATCTATTTCTCAAGTTAAGACTCGAGGAACCACCAAGGGCAAAATGCGATGGTGTAAAAGTTTCAAACGGGTAGGCAATCATTCGATGCCTGATCAGATGAAGAAAAGGGGGGGGGGGGAGTTCAGAGTAACGAGAATAGGTATCGCGTCTGATTTTAGAATAGATCATTCCCTGGACGGTGGCTGGGTAGTGACATACAAAGCCAAGTGCAAAGGGGTACTTTGGAAACAAAGTTGTACATGAGAGTCAGGTTTCGATCCTGTGGAACTGTGGGTTATGGGACCATCATGTGGATTAAGAGTAAGAAGAGCGGTGACATCTTGCACGGTCATGCTAGCAAGACATGTCAGAGGATAGTCTGTCAACTATGTCGGCAACAACATCGGTACCAAGGGCGGGGGACGAAGAGAACCATCTTCCTGCTCGTCGAAATGAGGCGGACCAATAGGCAAAGTTCTCGTCCACCGGCGGTTACCGAAATGTTAACAACAATAGTAACAGGGTCTTACTGACAGAGTAGTACACCGAGGTGTTTACCTAAGCAGGGAATTATCACTGCTCAGATCAAATAAATCTCAAGAATGGTTAAACAGACCAATGGAAAGGAAAATGTGATTATCACATTAAACAGACCAATGGAAAGGAAAATGTGTATACACGAGCATTAGGTGTATATCCTTTCCAAGAGCAAGCAGAGCGGATTAATCATGACAGGGCTACAAGTATGTAACCATTTAGTCAAGGGGCAAGGAATTTATGATGTTTATCCATACAACGATGTTTGGATAATTGATCAAGAAACAATTTGCATCGAGCTTACATTATTCCTTTTGATGATCGATATACCACATCCATGCTTCGGGATAGCCATGATATGGTGTTTCGAGTAAAGCATGGATTTTGGACACACAAAGGATCCAGTAGGAGCAACTTATAAAATAAGTCTTATAATTTCCCATGAAAGAATGACAATCCTTGCTGAACAAAGCATTATAACAATAGGTTATCCGGCCAGGTGTGCTAGCTACAACATCACCTTACCGAGTAATATAGACGAAAGTTATAATTCTTGAAAATGTTCCAACCATCATATCTGTCCGAGATTCAGATCTGGTTGGTGTCAGGATATCTCAGGCTCAGCAGGCCTCAGAAGAAAGAGGATGCAACACAGATCTACGAGATGATGCTGCAAGAACCTCGGAATGAACGACAGAAGCAAGCCTTGAATCATTAGCCAGACTGCAAGAGATATGAACAAAATGTCAAGACATTCGTGCCCACATGGAAGTTTCTAGAGTGGAATGCAATCAAGTTCTGGTTGGGGACCATCATAGAGGATATCAAAGTCCCATGTGTAAGTCTGGATTAGCTCTTACTAAGAACTTCTTTTCCCCAGATCGAATCAATCAGTGGCTTGACGTGCTAGGAAATACATATGGAGCGAAGGTAGCAAATCTATCAAACCATGGAATACTTCGCACATGCATGAATGAATTGGAACGATTGCAGAGATAGCGAAACAAAATTTTCTCAAAATCACGACGGCAAAATCCACGTGAACTTAGAGAAAAACACTTCTGTTATCAATCATATTCCTCATGGGCTAAGCACAAGGATAATGCTTTCAAGGTTTCCAACATTAGCTTCAATGTTCGTCATGAACCACGAGGGAGAAAAGGATGTGGCTGGTGGGCTCAGCAACAATTCATCGAGATTTCCACAAAGATGGATTTACACGAATGTGTGAACAAGGTGATAGCATTGGTCAAACAAGATGATATATTGAGGTATGCCCGAGGGAAACATCCACAATTAAACATTAATCGAAAGGTGCACCCAAAATTCGGACTAAGTAGCACGACCAATGTTAGAGTGCTGACTTAACAGTCAATACACTAAGAATGGACTTATCGTTCATTAACTCCAAGGTAATAGAGTCGGTATGCCATAAGAGTTGAATTTACACATCACAATCCATTTGTCGGTATCCCGGTTAGAAACAACACGGAAACTAAGAAATGAAAGGTGATGGCAAGAAGTATCACTTTACCAAGAATCCCTTAAGAGGTGGTGTAATTCATATTACATTCTTGACATAAAAGATGGTAATACCCCAAGAAAGAACATAACACAAAAAGGCTAGCCCGTAACTTAAGGTTCAACCAGAACATGACCAAGTCTGCATTTGGAAGGAAGGCAAGGATGTTTCCGATGATAACACGAATCATCGAGGGGCAAGGATGGTATTTCTCTTCAGGAATTTAATTGATACCCTGGAAGAGCTCAGAATGTTGATGAGGATCATGACACACTTGTCGAGAAGTCTCATGAAGATGAAATCGACCAGTGACGACATCAAACAAGGAAAAAATGAAGCGAAGGGTGGTCGGGACCACAGATTAGAGTGCTAGCTCAGAATCGATATTGCCTTTCAAGACAAACAACATGATGTTGAAAACTCGATGTAAGCTTAGCGCACTGTTGGAATTGTGTTCCGGGGATGAAGGACTTAGGTAGCATGGTCAAGCTTCAGCATGACGATGATGAGGTAGCCAAGAAGCTGGGAATGACATGATCGAGTACAAACTCGTAAACAAAGAAGTTTACTACGAGTTGTTGAATTGCAGTGCGGACTCGATTCACTATTCGATGTTCTCGGTTGATAACAACCCAGAACCCGTGGAGTGATTATGACAGGGTAAGGTATTACTTCATCTTAAATTCCTAAGATGTAGTGCAAAGACACGATATCCTCGAGATACCAGGGGGTAATACTTGAAGGTAGATCAAAATAGAGGTTGGGCAGGTGCATTGATCTGCGGAAGACAAGTGCTTGAATTTGTCCAAGAAATGGGATCAAAGAAGAACAATCATGGTCGAAGCCACGGTTGCAAAGTAGCAAAACATAGATACAAGATCAATCCATACAAAGAGAATGATTATTGTTACAAGAAGCTCCATGATAAGTCATACACCGGGTCCATGGGCATGAACACAAAGTTCAAGGTCGACTCCCACTTCATCAATGCATCACCTTCCATTTACACCTCGCCCTTGATGAGGTTGTAGTTTTGAAAGTTTAACTGGCAAAACTCCAGGAGAATATGACTCGTGAAAACATGTCGGGTTCACACGGATTAAGGAAGGCATAGGTCCAACCCATCGGGGCATCTTAGGAACATATACCACAAGCTTCAAGAGTAATTAACACATGCTTGACAATAGAGCATGGCTGACAAAATCATAGGATACAACTTATTAGAGGGAGAAGGCACAATTTACCAATGGCATTATGTATCCGAGGAAAAACTCACAAAGTTGTTGAATATGAAGGACAGTGTCAGATAATAATTCGACAAAGGGTCTGATGGTCAATAGCGGAGCTGATGTGAGCATCGGCACACAACCAGATGAAGAAAGAATGCAAAGGCATCGGATTATAGAACATCTGAATAACTTGATGCTTAGATAACAAAGGAAATATGAATTCCAATACGAAGGATCAGAAGCAGAAGCTCTGATCAAGGATGGGTAGCTTGAATAGACCTAAGGGTACGATTGACGGCAATTAGATTGGTCGAGAACCAGCTCATGTTCAAAATGACGTCTGAGCCGGATAGATAATTTCATAAGGATCAACTGATGATTGTGTGCATTCGCACTCATGTTGAATCAATAAGATCAAAATGACGGTGTCAAAGGATACTAATGAATATTGCCAGGCATATGGGAAGCATCCATAACGTAATCAGACAAGTATTTGCAGAGCAATAAGCTGCTAAGGATTTTCGGAAGATCAAATAGTATTTAAATGTATCTTGTGAATCATATGAACAATGGGGGAAGAACGGATACTCGGTAAGTGCGAGGAATTATCCGTGGGGGGTATTCATGAGGCAAGAACTGCAAGGCAGTAAGCTCAGAGGATTGTCGGAACAATGAAGAGCAGTTCGGGGCATCTTCTAATAACAAGAGCATGTAGAATGAGTATGAACGACAATTTTACGTAGATATCCCTAGGGGTTGACGGCGGAAGGGAATCGCAAAAGCGATGAGCACAAGTTCTCAGGAGAACATCGGAGAGTATCTTCGAAGTCTTCTGATGAATCGAGCCATCGTCTGAAATGAGGGGCTCTCCGGGGGAAGTAGTTACGAGAACCTAGAGTTAGAGTTAATAAAATCTTTAACCCGAAAGAAAAGAGAGATCAGAACCCAGAGTATCACTACTAGAAAAATGGCTATAGCCAATATCCCTATTAGTGGGGCACCATGGTGGTGGTGCGCCACTGCTATATAGCAATGGCGCACCAGAAGCAGGTGCGCCATTGTTATTTTTTTAGTAGTGGCGCACCACCTGAGCAGTGCGCCATTGCTATTTTTTTGTCCATCCCCCCACCCCACCAGACATAGCAATGGCGCACCACACCTAGGTGCGCCACTGCTATGGTACATAGTAATGGCGCACCTTGGTGTGGTGCGCCATTGCTACGTCTGGTGGGGGTGTGTGCCTGCGTGTGTGTGAGGTTAGTAATGGCGCACCCTCCCTGGTGCGCCATTGCTAAGGTTAGCAATGGCGCACCAGGGAGGGTGCGCCATTACTAACGTCTCACACACACAAACACACCCCCCCCCCCTGTGGATCGCCTTTTCAGTTTAAAATAAAATAAAAGAAAATGATAAAAGATTCAAATTTAAAAATCCTTCGAGATGCCCATGTGTTATGTGTTCTAGTTGTTAGGAAAATTAACGAACATGAATTTCGAAACTTTTTGCAAAAGGCCGCCGTGTTTCGGTAAAATGGCCATAACTTTTGCATACGACCTCCGATGAAAAAGTTTTTTATATGAAAAAGCATCTACTCAAAAAGTTACATCCGAATTCAACCGGCTATGCCGGTTATCGATTTTTTAGAATCCTCAAAAACCTAACAGAAAAAAAGTTACGATGCTTTTAAGATCTGGAGGCAAAAAAAAAAAGTTAGCAATGGCGCACCAGTGCATAGTGCGCCACTACTATTTCCCCGCCTTGAAAATTCAAAAAAATTTAAAAATAGTAATGGCGCACCACACCTAGGTGCGCCACTGCTATGCTACATAGTAATGGCGCACCACACCTAGGTGCGCCATTACTATGTACCATAGCAATGGCGCACCACCCCATGGTGCGCCATTACTATGTCACAAGCCCCACCACGTACGCACCCACCCACCCCTCTCCTTCCTCTCTCCTTATCCCCTTCCCCCTCCTCCTCCCTTCTCCTTCCCCGTCTCTTTTTCCTAGCGGACATGGCTGCCGCCCGCAGGCTTCCTCTATCCCGAGACCGGCGCCTTCATCTCGCCGGTGACCGAGCCATAGGAGCGCCGCCGCCCGTCGCGCCTCCCCTTCCCCTTCCCCTTCTTCCTCCCTTCCCCTTCATTCTTCTCCTCCTCTCCTCCACTCCATCTCCTCCTCTCCTCCTCTCCTCCACTCCATCTCCTCCTCTCCTCCACTCAATCTCCTCCTCTCCTCCACTCCATCTCCTCCTCTCCTCCTCTCCTCCTCTCCTCCTCACGGTGCTCCTCCTCCGGCGACCTCCTCCTCCCTCCTCTCCTCCTCACGGTGCTCCTTCCTCTCCTGCTCACGGTCCTCCTCCTCCTCTCCGGCGACCTCCTCCTCCCTCCTCTCCTCCTCACGGTCTCTCCTCCCTCCTCCTCTACTTCCGGCCACATGTGGAGCTCCCCCGGCACAAAGAACGTAAAAGATCCAGGTCGAGAACGAAATTTGAAAAACATTTAACCAAAAAAAACGAGCCAAAAAAATGAGCCAGATCCAAATTCAAAATTCAAAAATAGCAATGGCGCACGGTGGGGGTTAGACGGTGCGCCACTACTATTTTCCCGCCTTCAAAATTCAAAAAAAATCAATAAATTTCAAAAAAAAAAAGTTACCAGTGGCGCACCTGTAGCAATAGTAATGGCGCACTACAAGGTGCGCCACTGTTACCTGCAATACTAATGGCGCACCAGAGGTGCGCCATTAGTATTTGTTACTAATGGCGTGGTAATAGTGGCGCACCTATAGTGCGCCATTAATGGCAAAAATAGGTGCGCCACTAACAGTCCTTTTTCTAGTAGTGTATAGACGAGGAGTAAAAGATCCTAATACCACCCGATTGAGATGTGGGCCCGTAAGCCACACAACTATGTTAGTAAAAGTTTTTCAATGACTAGACTCAACTTCGGCCAAGGAGTTGGAAAGGGGCTACCTACAGGCAGTCGGCTCTGATACCAACTTGTGACGCCCCCATTCTCGACTGTACGCTAATCAATCACGCAATGCGTACGACCAAGATTAGGGACTCACTGATTGATATCACAACACAACAAAAGACACAAATAAAGTCATACAGCTCCATATTACAAGCCAGGGGCCTCGAGGGCTCGAATACAAAGCTCGACAAAACATGAGTCAGCGGAAGCAATTAATATCTGAGTACAGACATAAGTTAAACAAGTTTTGCCTTAAGAAGGCTAGCACACACATAAGCAGCGGATCGAAAGAGGCGAGGCCTCCTGCCTGGGAACCTCCTAACTACTCCTGAGCGTCGGCGTTCTCCATGTAGTAGTAGGCTCCAGCGGTGGTGTAGTAGTCGTCTCCGGCGTATTCCATCTCCTGGGCTCCGTCGTCTGAACGCAGAAACGTATCGAGGGGAAAAGAGGAAGCAAAGCAGCGGTGAGTACTCATCCAAAGTACTCGCAAGACTGACATCAGAACTATAATAGTATGCATCAGTATCAAGGGGAGGGGTTATATCTGGACTGACTGCAGAAAGCCAGAACAGGGAGAAGGCCTAGTCCTATCGAAGACTAGCATCTTCAGCATCTTGCAGCATTAGGAGAGAGTAGACTGGTATCTCATATATAATCATATTATTGTAGCAATTTTATTAAGTAACCATGCCCAGAGATTCTTCCCGACTCCCTGCGAGGAAGCAATCCCGGAGCCACAATTCATTTCAAATTAAATCACAATTATAGTTGTATAAGGTCAAGGTACAACTCCAAGTCGTCCTGTTACCGTGGACACGGCTATTCGAATAGATTATTCATCCCTGCAGGGGTGCACCACATATTCCCCAACACGCCTGAGTCACCTCCGGCCGGACACACTTTTCTGGGTCATGCCCGGCCTCGGGATATCAGCACGTCGTCGCCCCACCTAGGCTCAACGAAGAGGCCAGCCCGCCGGTATAAATCCTAAGCGCGCAGGTTCGTGGGCTCACTTGCCCTTGCACTCCTGCACGATGCGAAGGCGGCCGGAAGCAGACCTAGCACACTCCAGTCCAAGAGCTGTACCGTCCAGTCCAATCCGGCGCGCGCCGCTCCATTGCTGACGTCCGAAGAGCTTCGGCTGATACAACGACGCTGAGTACCCATAACTTCTCCCACGTGAAGGTTAGTGCGTATTAAGGCCAACGACCTAACTCAGATCAAGTACCCAACCCATTAGCATTTTATTAATGCGGGGAAAGCGCGACCCATGAAGTGCGGTCCGTCGCCCCGCTCTCGAGGATGTGTGGCAAAGGCCTCTCTCGCCAGTCAACGCCTCATCATCATCAAATCGTGGGTACCCCTCAGGGCCGACCCATCACCAACATGTTTCGGTAACCCGGTCATAGTAACTGTGTGTATAAAACATCAAGGCAGAACCTGAGGAATCACCCTCAAGGGGCCCCGCTCGATGAAACCGTCAAGGTGGACTTAGAGGAATCACCCTCGAGGGGCCCACACTTGAGGGGTTGCACGACAGAGCCATCGTCGGGAGTGGCGAAGGAGGAATCACCCTCGATAACCACGACCGTCTAGCTACACTACAGAGCTAGCATCATGAGTACTTCACGAGGTGTCACCCTCGGTACTCGATAGTAGCTCTGCAGAGTCATACAACTAAGGGGTGTGCGGTGATGTGAGGGGCCTGGCTTGTCGGTCGGTTGACCGAGGCTTCGAGTCGTCAAGTCGTCGATGATCAAGCAGGGGCAACTGGGACTAAGGGGTCACTGGGGATTCACTGATCAACCTATACTAAGCAGTTGACATGATTGCAGGTATAGTAACAGTTTATCAAAAACAGGCTATGCATCAGAATAGGAGCTAACTAATACAATAGCAAAATCTAATGGAAGAATAAGAGGGAAAAGAATGGGCGACATCGGAATGCTCAAGGCGGGTTGCTTGCCTTGTTGCTCTGCTGCAAAAAGGCTGGTCGTCAGGGGCGTAGTCGGGCTCGGCAGCAGCGTCAGTCTCGGAGGCTACCAGAGAGAAGAGCGGGAAGAAACAATGAATACAAGCAAACAGATGCAACACGATGCATGACATCGCAATACGCAGTGCTAGGGGTAGTCTAACGCAGTGCTTCACGATACCGAGGAAGGGGGAACCCATCCGGGAAAGTTCTCCCGGTTCCGGACAAATGTCGGACAGATGACCGGAGGGGGGGAATGTTCCAGGTTTGCGGTGTTAGAGGCATGGGACAGCTAGGATGCAGTGCAGGGTTGCCTAAAATCATGTCTAAACCATTTTAGCTATTTTAGGATTAAAGTTGGAAATAATAGTCGGTACTTATGCACTATTCATTTATCGAAATCAGTCAAAAAGTTCCATGTTCAGACAGTTAGAGGCATCTGATGAACGAACGGAGCGCGTATTTGGATTCGTCTCGTCGTTCTGAGCAACTTTCATGTATAAAGTATTTTTATCTGACTTACGGTTTATCTTATATTAATTTTTAAAGTTTTATTAATATTCTGAAATTAAAACAGATTATTTAAAAATCAATAATTGCATTTATGACATCAGCATGATGTCATGCTGACATCAGCAGTCAACAGTGGGTCCCACATGTCAGTGTCACTGTTTTTAATTAATGTTTAATTAACTTTAATCAGGTTAATTAAGGGGTGGGACCCACATGTCAGCCTCTTTTAAGATAACAGAGAAATTAACTAATCTAATTAACTTAATTAAGTTAATTAACTATTTAATTTATTAATTAATTAATAACCTAATTATTTATTTTATTATTTATTTGTTTATTTATTTATTTTAAAACCGTTTTAGGGGCAATGGGCCCCCATCGTAAGTGGCTAGGGGGGGGGTCAGTGGGGGTTTCACCCCACTAACAGAGCCGGTCGGGACGAGGCCAGAGGCCAGGGGCGCCGGCGGCGGGGGCTGGCCGCGGCCAGGCCGGCGGCGGCCGGTGGGGCCCGGCGAGGGGAGCGGCCAGTAGCGGCAGCGCGGTGGCTAGCGGCGATGTGTGCTGGAGCGCGCGGGGACGCGGCCAGCGTACGGCGAGCGGCAGTGCGGGCACGCGCGGGCGGTCGGGGTACGGTGCGCGCGTGCGGGAGGGCGAGGCCGCGGTGAGCGCACGGCGGGTAGCGGGGAGCGGTTGCGGGCACGGGCGGCTCGCGTGCGGGCGGCGCGGCGCGGCGCGACGGGCACGGCGGCGGGAACGCGGGCCGAGCGAGGGTCGGGGAGACGGACGGGGCTCACCCCCGTTTGCAGGGGTTCGGGGGTCGGCGAGGCTCGGTGGAGCTCGTCGGGGAGGCGGTCGGCGACGGCTTGGTGGCGTCGGGCGACGGTGGTTGCGGGCGTCCGGTGAGGAGGGAGACGAGGAGGCGAGGCGGCGGTGCAGAGCCAGCGGGCGGCGACGCAGGGAAGGGGGAACGACGACGGAGGGGGACGCCGGGGCGAGGCACACTGGCGGGGCGGCGTCGGCGGAGCGCCGGCGCGGCGTCGGGCGGGGCGGCGCCCAGATCCAGGGGGAGGATGGAATCGGGGGAGAGGGAGTGGTCGGGGTGGGGATTAGGGTTCCCCACCGGGGAAGGTATAAGGGGGGGCGGCTGGGCCGCGTTGGGCCGGGGTCGGTTGGGGCCGGCCCAGTGGGGAGAGTGGGGGCTTTTTTTATTTTTTTGTCTTTATTTAGTTTCTGTTTTCTTTTTGTTATTTTTCTTTTTAAGACTTTTCTCTTTTATCTTATCTTCACATTATTTTAGTTTTATAAAATATAAAAATAGTTCCTAAATTAGTACCACTAAATATATTACTGCCACAAAAAGTTTGGTGAAATGAGAAAATACTTTGCAAAACTTTATTATTTAAAAGGCATTTAATTAATCGCTTAAGCTACTGTTTTATTTATTTTAGTGCATTTATACCTTTTTTTAAACATGTGGTTTCTACATGACAAATATCCAGAGATTATTTGCCACACTTTGAACATTTTAATTTTGACATTAGAAAACTTTTATAGTTTGACTTGATTTTAAATTTGAATTTGAACGGGGTTTGAATCAACGCGAGTTCAACAACAGTAATCGTGGTGACGTGGCATCATTAGCAGGGAATTACAGTAGCTTAATTATCCGGGCGTCACATAATCATTGCCTTTGATATCTTCATAATTATTCGCTTTTCTATCAATTGCTCGACAGTAATTTGTTCACCCACCGTATTATTTGCCTTCATGAGAGAAGCCTCTAGTGAAACCTATGGCCCCCGTGTCTATTTTCCATATTATACTTTCAGATCTAAAACCAAAAATACCAAAAATATCTTGCTGCAATCTTTTTACTTTTGTTTTACTTTACTTTCAAGCAATCATATCTATCTATCTCTATCAGATCTCATCCTTGCAAGTAACCGTGAAGGGATTGACAACCCCTTTATAGCTTTGGGTGCAAGTGATTGATTATTTGTGTAGGTACACCTATTGGGGTCTTGCTTGTATCTCCTACTGGATTGATACCTTGGTTCTCAACAACTGAGGGAAATACTTATCTACTTTGCTGCATCACCCTTTCCTCTTCAAGGGAAAACCAACGCATGCTCGAGAAGTAGCATATGGTTCTTCAGGCAACTGAAAATTGCCATCATGAAGGACCGACCAAATGTGTGTGTCCTTCATGACAGGTATGCTAGTATATTGAAAGCTGTGAAGACACTGAGGGATCCAGCAGAAGATGAACCAACACCTTGCAAGGACTTGCAGAGCCAGTGGTGCATGCGCCATCTTGGGGCTAATTTTTTCTCGCAATTCAAGAACAAGCGGTTGATGAACTTGTTCAAAAAATTATGCAACCAGAACCAGCAGGGCAAATACAATTTCATATGGTCAAAACTAGATGAGTTTACTAAGAAGCAGGTCCGTGCCAGGAAGAAAATGGAAGAAGATCAGGTAGCATTAGCAACACTCATCGCGGAGCTAGAGGAGCCACAAGTCTTTGTGACTTGCCAGCAATTGACCCTCCTAATACCAAGAGAAAGAAGGGGAGGGCAATCAAGAATTTTTCTGAGTGGATACAGAAAGAGCCTCCCGTGAATTGGTCTTTTCTGCATGACACCCATGGAGCTAGGTATGGCATCATGACAACCAACCTTGCAAAGGTGTATAACTTTGTTCTTAGAGGGAATAGATCATTGCCACTCACAGCTATTGTGGAGGCTGTATTCCATGGCACATTGAGATATTTCAAAGAACGGTATGAGTCAGCAAAGATGCATATTGCAGACAATCCCAACACACCTTATTGTAGAAGTGTCATGGACTACATGGTGAAGAAGATGGAAAAAGCAAAGAAGCACAATGTCAGAGTCATCGGTAATCAGGAAAGAAGGTATGAGGTACAGCTACCTACCGATGGTTTTGGTTCTGCAAATGAGTTGAAGATGCACGAGGTAAGAATTGGAACGGAATTCCGGCCAACATGTGAGTGTACATGCAACAAACCGAAGATGCTGCACTTGCATTGCTCACATGTGCTGGCTGCCTTTGGCTAGATTCATTTGGACGCCATCTCCTTTGTGTCTCCATACTATTTAAAAGAGGCAGTACTCAACACATCGACCGATGAGATGACAGGGTTTAGAGCCGTCGGTAATTTCAACAAGGTAAACGACGGTGAGAGAGTATACATACTGGATCCAGGTCTGAGGCGAAGAAGTAGGGGTAGACGTAATGTACGTCGCATCTGTAACGATATGGACCAATCTGAAGCTGATGGAGCAGCCATGCATGTTTACTATGCACGGCTCATGGGCATAGGATGAAACATTGTCCCGACCTCAAGAAAGATGGTGCTTCCACTTCGGCGAGTACGACAACAGGTGCTTCCACATCGGCGAGTGCGACAACAGGAGCAAGGGGCGGACGTTGTCGAGGCGGTCGAGGCCGAAGGGGAGGAAGAGGAAGAGGCAGACAACCTATATTATATGTGAGGACTACGTGATACTTATTATTATTATTATTATTATTATTATTATGTGTCGGACTATGTTTTAATTTGTAATATGTGAGGACTACGTGATACTTATTATTATGTGTCAGACTATGTTTTAATTTGTAATATGTGAGGACTACGTGATACTTATTATTATGTGTCGAACTATGTTTTAATTTGTAATATGTGAGGACTACGTGATACTTATTATTATATGTCGGACTATGTTTTAATTTGTAGTATGTGACGGATTTTGTTTTAATTTGGAATATGTTAGCAATGTGTAGTAGACTATGTCAATTGCAGATATGTCTTCGTATCTTTTGCTTGATCGTACGATCGATACAGATCACTGGGCCTCACTTATCCAAGGCGACAGGAAGTTAAACGTGTTGATCACTCGCACCCCAAAGTCTAAGTGGATGATACACCCTCATTGGGTTAATAGGTATGTGTACATATAATGACTTACATGTCTGACATACTTTTGGTACCCGCTAACTGTATGGTACATTCTCTTTATTTTGTAGGCTGACTTGCACTGGACTTCTACCCTTGGCACGGCTGGTTGAGGGCACTTTCGCAGATTGGGTTGAACATCCAGAGTTGGATGAGGATGGTGAACCAATGGGGCAATGCAAGAGGCAAGTGAGACATTTCGCTTACGACAAGTCACTGCTTACCTGCTTAGTAGATAGATGGAGACCAGAGACACATATGTTCCACTTTCCCTAGGGAGAGATGACTCCTACTCTACATGATGTGTCTTACTTGTTGGGACTATCTTTGGCCGGTGCTGCCATAGGTCCTTTGGAGGCAGAACCTGGCTGGCTAGCAATGATGCATGAACGTTTCCTACCTGTTGTTCCGACTGCTGTGCTCTTAGACGACGATCCTCACGGGCTTCGTTTTAGGTGGTTGAGCCAGCTTCAGGTAACCGTCTCGGTGAGCTCAACATATGTTGTTTTGTTAATTGGCCTTACTACGTAGTTGACACAATTGTTTGATTTCTATGCAGATTGCCATGTTAGGATACCCCAGAGTTCAGTTGTCAGTGGCACAGATTGATCGATGCCTAGAGGCATATATTATTTGGTTGTTCGCCAAGACAACGTTCATGGAGAACCACGTGACCACTGTCGATGCGCGACTCATCGGTATTGCACGAGAGATAGCTGGTGCACGTTGCCCTGGGGACATTATGCAGAGGAGTTTCGGTTCTACCGTGTTAGCAGCTACCTACAGAGGCCTGTGCAAATCTTGCACGCTGAAGGCTAGAAGATCAACTGTGGTTGGATGTCCACTGTTGTTGCAGCTATGGTCATATGAGAGATTCCCTATTGCATGACCTTATGTCTACGTTGATATACCTTTTGGGATGGAGGACCTAGCAGGGGCTTACGTGCCTGCTCTCGGTGACTTGCCTATTGTGGGATCTGTTTGAACACAGAGATAGGTCATTTTATATTACGTAACAATTCATTCCATTCTTTCTTGCCATGCAAAAGGATTACTAATATTTATTTGTTATCATGTACAGCGGCAGTTTGCGCATACCCAAGTGAGGGGCTGTTATCTGTCCTTTACGGCGCAGTTCGATAGTTTGCACGAGGATCAGATTATCTGGGAGCCATACTCGGCTGACACTATATCATTCAGGTACCCATTTGGAATATCTTGGTTCTGCACTAGAGATCAGCACTATTGGACAACGAAGGCCAATGTGGTGTTCGACGTGATGGTTGAGTAGATGGCTCTTCATAGGGTGATGAGACAGTTCGGTCTATGTCAAGAGCCTGAAATTCCAGTTATTCCTCACATACCAGCACACATGCACAAGTAAGTTAATTCTAATTTAGTTATCAATACCGCATTCCGGAAATTCTGAATATTCCTAAGCTAACACATGTAACACGCCTGTCAATCTCAGGTACAACTGTGTAGGAGGAAACAAGTCTATGGCTGTTTGGCTTCAGAGCATTGGACCTTACGTTTAGGAATGGACTACTACGCCGACAAATATCTAGGAGGATGTTTCGCCCTTTGACTGGGAGAAGTTCTCCTTGTATCTGCAGAGTTACCGGCATACAACGAGGATCTACTTGGTTCTGTCAGTTGTTCCTGATCAGATGGAAGCCCCTCTCACCGGCGATATGTACCCAACTGCCTCTGTTGTGGGAACCAGACACCACGCGGTACGTACCATGTAACTCATTTATGTAGTTCTGTCATAATATGAACATATACAATTGGTTAACTCTTCATCTACAGGGTGACTTGACAGTCCAGGCGCAAGAGGAGGTTTCCGCTTTAATGCGGTGGGTTGAGATGGGGGATCCTATCCCACACCCAGAGCACCTCTCATGGTTGAGGCGTATGGATGAGAGGCTACAAGGGATTTACACAGCTGTTACATGTAGACGAACTTCGGATGTTGCAGTTCCTCGTCCAACACATTGTCCGCCATGTCCCTCCGTGCATCGTTCAGAACCACGTCCCTCCATGCATTGTTCAAAACCACGTCCCTCCATGCATCGTTCAGAACCACGTCAAGCTTACTTCCCGCCACCTCCTTCACAACCAGGAAGCTCGTCTTAGCATCAGCAAATGGGACCAGGTAACACTACTTTGTACTTTGTTTTCTGAATTGTAGGTTTGCAAATCAATTTTACATGTGCAACTCTACTAAAGTAAGCAACCCATCGCCACAGTTCATGAAATTCGTGCAGTCACCGATGCTCAGTGGTGGTGGTTCGATGTGGGAGGGCGGTGACGATGACGATGACCAAGTTGCACACACTTTTGACACTTATGACTCCTCTCAGACAGTGTTTCAGACTCCACAACCGCCACCCACGCAGGAGACACAGACGGGGGATGACGAGGGTTTGTACGGCCGTGTTGTTATCATGGGCATCATCCCCCAGCCGAGCGCCTCTCACCTTCCGGTCCTCGTCCGAGGAAGACACAGCTTTGACGTCGTCGGCGGGAGTGATATGATTCTCTATGTATGAGACATATGTCTATCCATGTTAGTTTCAGACTTTTCTTCATGTGTGAGCCATTATCTATGTATGAGACATGTTTCTATCTATCACTAGTAGAAAACATGTTTCGTCCGATGCTTTAGTCCTGGTCGGCTTTGGAACCAGGACTAATGTATGCATTAGTCCCGGTTCCAACGGCTAGGAGCGGACGTGGGCAGGGCCACCTTTAGTCCCAGTTCATGAGAGACTTTTAGTCCCGGTTGGTGTCACCAACCGGGACTAAAGGGTTGTGGCAGGGTTGCAGCAGGGTGGGGCCCCTGCGAGCCCCTTATTCTCGGTTGGTGACACCAACCGGGACTAGAGATGGACCTTTAGTCCTGGTTGGTATCAGCAACCGGTACTAAAGATATCCCTATATATAGATGCTTCTTCCAGCCCGAGCCCAAGCTCTCCTTTCTCTCCTCTCTGTTTCCTTCCCCTAGCTCAATCTCATCATCCATTTTTGCCAAGATTTGTGAAGATTGGAGGCACCCCATCGTTCTAAAAGGTTAGCAACTTCATCCTTTCATCTGTCATTGCTAGTTTAGCTCGTTTCATGCTCTATAAGTATAGTGATTTGTGGGTTTTAGTTTGGGAGTAATTATGTGGGAGTTTATTTGATTTATATGCAATTTGAGCTCAAATTAACTTCTTAGTTTGCATATGTGTAGGTGTGGTTTACTTAGTGCCTTCCCGTCCCCGTCCTCGCCCTCACTGCCATCGATCGCCCGCACCGTCCCGTCGCCGGCACCACCTTGGTGAGCCTCTTGTTCTTATCCTTTTTGTAAAAAATATCCTATTTAGATAGTTACTTGTATAATTTTCTTACTTGTATGATTGTTTGTTATATATAGTGCCATGGTTTTGATATCCGTCCCCGTCGGCCCTCGTCCGGTTTATGATTCGGATGTGGTATATTATCTTTTATAACTATTTTGTTTCATTTCGTACTTATGACAATTATGCCCATCAAATTGACATAGATATTTTTATCTAGGAGGTATGTGAACCGGAAATTGCAACCGACCCTCTTGTCGAGAAGTTAAATTTAGTTGAAAAAGAAAACGATTATTTGAAAGAAAAATTGAAAAGAATTGAAGAAGAGAAGATGAAATTGGAGTTGTATGTTGCCGATGTCGTCGATGATCACAAGATCAAGATGGATGCAATGCGCTTGAAGATTATAAAGATTAGAAAATATGCCATTAATAAAGAGGCTTGGTATCATTATGTTGTTGGATCAATTACTACCTTAGTTGCGATCTTGATCGCATTTTTGTTGTTGCATTTAAATGCTTTAGCTAGATAGTTGTATGTTGTTTTATGAGAATAAGTGTGTATGAACTTTATGTATGAACTTGTATTAATTTGGTAACTTCGATGTTGTGTAATGAAGATGAGCCGGCAATGGATGTACGATGACCGACATTCTCCCCAGTTCATTAATGGCGTGCATAGTTTTCTGCGTGCGGCTGAGGCAAACAAGAGGAATGGTTTTATATCTTGTCCATGTGGTGTCTGTAAGAATGATATGAATTACTCTACCTCAAAACCGCTTCACATCCACCTGCTTCAGTCCGGTTTGATGTCCGGCTATAACTGTTGGACCAAGCACGGAGAAACAGGGGTTATAATGAAAGACAATGAAGAAGAAGAGGATGATGACAACTATCCTGGGTTCCTTGAATATGATGGTACTACAATGGGGGAAGAAGCTGAAGAAGAGGCATCAGATGAGCCCGCTGATGATCTTGGTCGGGCCATTGCTGATGCAAGGAGAAACTGCGCAAGTGAAAAGGAGAAGTTGAAGTTGCAGCGCATGTTAGAGGATCACAAAAAATTATTGTACCCAAATTGCGAAGATGGCAAGAAAAAGCTGGGTACCACACTGGAATTGCTGCAATGGAAGGCAGAGAATGGTGTATCTGACAAGGGATTTGAAAAGTTGTTGAAAATGTTAAAGAAGATACTTCCAAAGGACAATGAATTGCCCGACAGTACGTATGAAGCAACGAAGGCTTTCTGCCCTCTAGGATTAGAGGTGCAGAAGATACATGCATGCCCTAATGACTGCATCCTCTACCGCGGTGAGTACGAGAATTTGAATGCATGCCTGGTATGTGGTGCATTGCGCTATAAGATCAGCCGCGATGACCCTGGTGATGTTGAGGGCGAGCGCCTCAGGAAGAGGATTCCTGCCAAGGTGATGTGGTATGCTCCTATAATACCACGGTTGAAACGTTTGTTCCAAAACAAAGAGCATGCCAAGTTGTTGCGATGGCACAAAGAAGACCGTAAGAAAGACGGGATGTTGAGAGTACCCGCTGATGGGTCGCAGTGGAGAAAAATCGAGAGAAAGTGGCCGGAGTTTGCAGATGACGCAAGGAACTTATGGTTTGGTGTCAGTGCAGATGGCATTAATCCTTTTGGGGAGCAGAGCAGCAATCATAGCACCTGGCCTGTGACTCTATGTATCTACATCCTTCCTCCTTGGTTGTGCATGAAGCGGAAGTTCATTATGATGGCAGTGCTCATCCAAGGCCCTAAGCAACTCGGCAATGACATTGATGTGTACCTAAGGCCATTAGTTGAAGAACTTTTACAGTTGTGGGATCTAAAAGGTGTACGTGTGTGGGATGAGGACAAACAAGAGGAATTTGACCTACGAGCGTTGCAATTTGTAACCATCAATGATTGGCCTGCTCTTAGTAACCTTTTAGGACAGACAAACAAGGGATACAATGCATGCACGCACTGTTTAGATGAGAGTGAAGGTATATATTTGGATAAATGTAAGAAGGTTGTGTACCTGGGACATCGTCGATTTCTTCCGATCAAGCATCTCTTAAGAAAGAAAGGCAAGCATTTCAAAGGTGAGGCAGATCACCGGAAGAAGCCTGACCACTGTACTGGTGATGATATATTTGATATGGTCAAGGATTTAAAAGTAATCTTTGGAAAGGGTCCTGGCGGTCAATCTGTTCCGAATGATGCTAACGGACACGCCCCCATGTGGAAGAAGAAATCTATATTTTGGGAGCTACCCTATTGGAAAGTCCTAGAGGTCCGCTCTGCAATCGACGTGATGCACGTAACGAAGAATCTTTGCGTGAACATGCTAGGCTTCCTGGGCATGTATGGGAAGACAAAAGATACACCGGAGGCACGGGAGGACCAGCAACGTATGAACGAAAAAGGCGGCATGCATCCAAAGCAGTATCAAGGTGATGCCAGCTACGCTCTTACCAAAGCAGAGAAGGAAATCTTTTTTGAATGTCTGCTCAGTATCAAGGTCCCGTCTGGCTTCTCGTCGAATATAAAGGGAATAATATGTTGGAAATATGCCCTAGAGGCAATAATAAAGTTAGTTATTATTAAATTTCTTTGTTCATGATAATCGTTTATTATCCATGCTATAATTGTATTGATTGGAAACTAAATACATGTGTGGGTATATAGACAAACACTGTGTTCCTAGTATGTCTCTAGTAGACTAGCTCGTTGATCAAAGATGGTTAAGGTTTCCTAGCCATGGACATGAGATATCATTTGATAACGGGATCACATCATTAGGAGAATGATGTGATGGACAAGACCCAAACTATAAACGTAGCATATGATCGTGTCAGTTTATTGCTACCGTTTTCTGCATGTCAAGTATCTGTTTCTATGACCATGAGATCATGCAACTCACTGGCACCGGAGTAATACCTTCTGTGTATCAAACGTCGCAACGTAACTGGGTGACTATAAAGATGCTCTACAGGTATCTCCAAAGGTGTCAGTTGAGTTGGCTTGGATTAAGACTGGGATTTGTTGCTCCGTGTGACGGAGAGGTATCTCAGGGCCCACTCGGTAATACAACATCACAACAATCCTTGCAAGCAATGTGACTAAAGTGTTAGACACGGGATCTTGTATTACGGAATGAGTAAAGAGACTTGCCAGTAACGAGATCGAACTAGGTATAGAGATACCGACGATCGAATCTCGGGCAAGTAACATACCGATTAACAAAGGGAACAACATACGGGATTATCTGAATCCTTGACATAGAGGTTCAACCGATAAAGATCTTCGTAGAATATGTAGGAATCAATATGGGCATCCAGGTCCCGCTATTGTCTATTGACCGTAGAGGTGTGTTGGTCATGTCTACATAGTTCTCGAACCCGCAGGGTCTGCACACTTAAGGTTCGGTGACGTTTCGGTAGTATTGAGTTATGTATGTTGGTGACCGAAGGTTGTTCGGAGTCCCGGAAGAGATCCCGGACGTCACAAGGAGTTCCGGAATGGTCCGAAGACGAAGATTTATATATAGGAAAGTGGTGTTTGAACTCCGGAAAAGTTTTTGGCATTTTCGGCAGTGTACCGGCAGTGACGAATGGGTTCCGGGGGTCCACCAGGTGGCGCCCACCCACCCCATGGGTCTAAGTGGTTGCGCACCAGCACCTAGTGGGCTGGGCGGCCAGCCCAAGAGGCCTATGTGCAGGTGAGAGGAGGAGGCCAAGTGGGGAGAGAGTCCACCCAAGACTCCACCACCCTTGTGGGAGGAGGAGTCCTTGTGGGAGGAGGACTCTCCCCCCAAGGTTCGGCCGAACCCCTCCTTGGAGGAGGGGCCAAGGCAGCCTCCCCTCCTCCTCCTCCTATATATAGTGGAGGTTTTGAGGGCAGACAACACACGAAAAAGCCACGTGCTGCCCTCTTCCCTCTAGATCGTAGTTTCTCCTCTAGGTCGTTTCGGCGGTGCTTGGCGAAGCCCTGCCGGAATAGTTCCACCACCATCGCCGCCACGCCGTCGCGCTGTGATATGTCTCCAACGTATCTATAATTTTTGATTGTTCCATGCTATTATATTATCTGTTTTGGATGTTTTATATGCATTAATATGCTATTTTATATTATTTTTGGGACTAACCTATTAATCTAGGGCCTAGTGCCAGTTTCTGTTTTTTCCTTGTTTTTGAGTATTGCAGATAAGGAATATTAAACGGAGTCCAAACGGAATAAAATCTTCGGAATGATTTTTCTTGGACCAGAAGAAACCTAGCAGACTTGGAGACGAAAGCAGGAGACCTGCCGTGGATTCACAAGCCACCAGGGCGCGCCGTAGGGGGGGCGCCCCCCTAGCTTGTGGCCCCACGGTAGCCCTCCTAACCCTATTCTTCGGCCTATAAATTTGCAAATATTCCCTGGATACCAAAAAGAGCCACGAAAATACTTTTCGGCCGCCGGAATCCTCTGTTCCCGTGAGATCCAATCTTGGAGCCTTTTCCGGCAATTTGCCGGAGGTTGATTCGATCACGGAGGGCATCTACATCTACTCCATTGCCCCTCCGATGATGCGTGAGTAGTTTACCACAGACCTTCAGGTCCATAGCTAGTAGCTAGATGGCTTCTTCTCTCTCTTTGTTCTTCAATACCATGTTCTTCATGATCTTCATGGAGATCTATCCGATGTAATACTCTTTTGCGGTGTGTTTGTCACGATCCGATGAATTGTGGGTTTATGATCAGCTTATCTATGAATATTATTTGAATCTTCTCTGAATTCTTATATGCATGATTTCATATCTTTGCAAGTCTCTTCGAGTTATTGGTTTGGTTTGGCCAACTAGATTGGTAATTCTTGCAATGGGAGAAGTGCTTAGTTTTGGGTTCAATCTTGCGGTGTTCTCACCCAGTGACAAAGTAGGGGTAGCGAGGCACGTATTTGTATTGTTGCCATCGAGGATAAAAAGATGGAGTTTTCATCATATTGCTTGAGTTTATCCCTCTACATCATGTCATCTTACCTAATGCGTTACTCTGTTCTTCATGAACTTAATACTCTAGATGCAGGCAGGAGTCGGTCGATGTGTGGAGTAATGGTAGTAGATGCGTAATCATTTTGGTCTACTTGACACGGACGTGATGCCTATATGCATAAATATTTGCCTTGGATATCGTCATAATTATTCGCTTTTCTATCAATTGCTCGACAGTAATTTGTTCACCCACCGTATTATTTTCCTTCATGAGAGAAGCCTCTAGTGAAAGCTATGGCCCCCGGGTCTATTTTCCATCTTATATTTTCAGATCTATAAACCAAAAATACCCAAAATACCTCGCTGCATTATTTTTACTTTTCTTTTACTTTACGTTCTAGCAATCTTATATATCTATCTCTATCAGATCTCATCCTTGCAAATAACCATGAAGGGATTGACAACCCCTTTTAGCGTTGGGTGCAAGAGTTTGATTGTTTGTGTAGGTGCGAAGATTGGGGACTTGCTTGTATCTCCTACTGGATTGATACCTTGGTTCTCAACAACTGAGGGAAATACTTATCTACTTTGCTTCATCACCCTTTCCTCTTCAAGGGAAAACCAACGCAAGCTCAAGAAGTAGCAAGAAGGATTTCTGGCGCCGTTGCCGGGGAGATCTACATCAAGCCTACCAAGTACCCATCACAAACTCATCTCTTGCATTTACATTATTTGCCATTTGCCTCTCGTTTTCCTCTCCCCCACTTCTAAAACGATTTTCAGAAAAACCAAAAAGATTTGCCTTTTTATTCGCCCTTCTTCCGTTCGTCTTTTCGTTTGCTTTTTGTTTGCTTGTGTGCTAGATCTGTTCGTGGCCACCATGTCTGAATCTAGAGAGGTTCTTATTGAAAAGGATAGCAATAATCTTGAGAGAAATTTTGACAACTTTGCTAAAACCGACTCTCATGAAGAACCTACTATCATGCATACAAAAAAATTCCGCATAGGTAGCGGTAATATTATTGGAAAAGGCGTTATTCAAGATTTCTTTACTTGTGCTGGTACGCTACCTACCTTAGGAGGATCTATTGTCAATAAAACTAATAGTCTTGCGGATGCCATAACACCCTATAGAGAAGATCCTTTTTAATCAAGAAGAAATAATGAGATTGCAATCCCCGGATTGCGTTGCTTACAATGAAAATTTGAGAAAAGGGTCCCTATCGAGGTTTTGATTGATAAGATTTCTGAACTCAATGATAATTTTGCTATACAAAATAACGGATTAGAGTTCATATTAAGAGATAGGCTTATGACTTTCCACCAAAGGAAAGCCTACAATGATGAATTGATTATACACTATAGGGGGCCGAAGGAGGAACCTATCCCTCCCGCACTTGATCTTAAGGATCCTTATCCTATTAAATTTAGCCCTTTTGATTACTTTTTCTTGCCACAAAGAAAACTTGCTGCTGAAAGAAGGGAGTATGAGATGAGCATGGATGATCTCCCTTACTATTATGACAATACCTAGATCTATTGCGTTATGCCTAGCTAGGGGCGTTAAACAATAGCGCTTGTTGGGAGGCAACCCAATTTTATTTTTATGATTTTGTTTTTGCTTCTGTTTTTGAGTGTTTTACACATTATTACCTCTGTAGTAATTGTGTTTTCTTGTTTAAATTAGTGTTTGAGACAAGTAAGACCTTTGGCATGGTCTACGGTGTTTGTGATTTGATTTTGCTGAAAAACAGAAACTTTTGCTCTCAGTCGAGGAATTTTGTAAATTCACTGGAACGTGCTTTTGATCTGAAATTTTTACAAAAGATTTATATACAAATTGCACTGATTTTCCTAATTTTTCAGAATTTTTGGAGTTACAGAAGTATTCGAAGTCTATAGATTGCTACAGACTGTTCAGTTTTAGACAGATTCTGTTTTCTATGTGTTGTTTGCTTATTTTGATGTATCTATGGGTTGTATCGGGGGGTATGAACCATGGAGAAGTTGGAATACAGTAGATATTACACCAATATAAATAAATAATGAGTTCACAACAGTACCTAAAGTGGTGATTTATTTTTCTTATACTAACGGATCTCATTAGTTTTCTGTTGAGTTTTGTGTTGTGAAGTTTTCAAGTTTTGGGTAAAGATTTGATGGACTATGGAATAAGGAGTGGCAAGAGCCTAAGATTGGGGATGCCCAAGGCATCCCAAGCCATATTCAAGGATACCAAAAACCCTAAGCTTGGGGATGCCCCGGAAGGCATCCCCTCTTTTGTCTTCAATCCATCGGTAAATTACTTGAGGCTATATTTTTATTCACCACATGATATGTGTTTTGCTTGGAGCGTCTTGTATGATATGAGTCTTTGCTTTTTAGTTTGCCACAATCATCCTTGTTGCACACATATTTTGAGGGGGACACGCATTAATCGTGAATTTATTAGAATACTCTATGTGCTTCACTTATATCTTTTGAGCTAGGCAATGTTGCTCTAGTGCTTCACTTATATCTTTTTAGAGCACGGTGGTGTTTTATTTTATAGAAATTATTGAACTCTCGTACATCACTTATATTATTTTGAGAGTCTTTAAACAGCATGGTAATTGGTTTAGGTTATGAATTTAGTCCTAATATATTGGGCATCCAAGAGGGATATAATAAAAACTTTCATATTAAGTGCATCGAATACTATGAGAAGTTTGATTCCTTGCATATAGTTTTGAGATATTAAGATGGTAATAGGAGAGTCATGGTAGTGAGTAATTGTGAATTGGGAGAAATACTTGTGTTAAAGTTTGTGATTCCCGTAGCATGCACATATGGTGAACCATTATGTAACGAAGTCGGAGCATGATTTGTTTAATGATTGTCAACCTTTGTGTGAGGGTCGGGAGCGCGCGATGGTTAACTCCTACCAACCTCTCCCCTAGGAGCATGCGTCTAATGCTTTGTTTCGATAACTAATAGACTTTTGCAATAAGTATGTGAGTTTTTTATGACTAATGTTGAGTGCATGGATTATACGCACTCTCACCCTTCCACCTTTGCTAGCCTCTCTAGTACCGCGCAACTTTCGCCGGTGCATTAAACCCACCTTCCTCAAAACAGCCACCATATACTTTCCTCAAAACAGCCACCATACCTACCTATTATGGCATTTCCATAGCCATTCCGAGATATATTGCCATGCAACTTCCACCGTTCCATTTTTCATGGCATGCACCATCACTTTCATATTGCATATAGAGTCATATTTTGTTCTAGGTATCGAGTTGTAATTTTTGATTTGTAAGTAAATAAAAGTGTGATGATCTTCATGATTAGAGCATTGTCCCATGAGAGAAAAGGATGATGGAATCTATGACTCCCTCACAAGTTGGGATGAGTCTCCGGACTTTACAAATAATAAAAGAGGCCAGCGAAGCCCAAATAAAAAAAAGAGGCCAAATATGCCCACCAAAATAAAAAAAATGAGAGAAAGAGAGAAGGGACAATGTTACTATCTTTTTCCACACTTGTGCTTCAAAGTAGCACCATGATCTTCATGATAGAGAGTCTCCTATTTTGTCACTTTCATATAACTAGTGGAATTTTTCATCTTATGCACAACCACTTAGTTTTCTTTTTTAGCTTTCATACACTTATAGCTCTAGTGCATTCATTGCATGGAAATCCCTACTCACTCACATTGATATCTATTGATGGGCATCTCCATAGCCCGTTGATACGCCTAGTTGATGTGAAACTATCTTCTCCTTTTTCCTCACAGCCTCCACCATATTCTATTCCACCTATAGTGCTGTATCCATGGCTCACGCTCATGTATTGCGTGAGAGTTGAAAAGGTTTGAGAACATTAAAGGTGTGAAACAATTGCTTGACTTGTCATCGGGTTTGTACATGATTTAGATACTTTGTGTGGGGAAGATGGAGCATAGCCAGACCATATGATTTTGTAGGGATAACTTTCCAAGGCCATGTTATTTGGAAAGGACGCAATTGCCTTGTTAGTATGCTTGAAGTATTACTGTTTTTATGTCAATATTAGACTTTTGTTTTGAATCTTATGGATCTGAATATTGATGCCACAATAAAGAATATTACATGGATAAATATGATAGGTAGCATTCCACATCAAAAATTCTATTTTTATCATTTACCTACTCGAGGACGAGCAGGAATTAAGCTTGGGGATGCTTGATACGTCTCCAACGTATCTATAATTTTTGATTGTTCCATAATATTATATTATCTGTTTTGGATGTTTTATATGCATTAATATGCTATTTTATATTATTTTTGGGACTAACCTATTAATCTAGAGCCTAGTGCCAGTTTCTGTTTTTTTCTTGTTTTTGAGTATTGCAGATAAGGAATATTAAACGGAGTCCAAACGGAATAAAATCTTCGGAATGATTTTTCTTGGACCAGAAGAAACCCAGCAGACTTGTAGACGAAGGCAGGAGACCTGCCGTGGAGTCACAAGCCACCAGGGCGCGCCCTAGGGGGGGGGGCCTGGCTTGTGGCCCCACGGCAGCCCTCCTAACCCTATTCTTCGGCCTATAAATTCCCAAATATTCCCTGGATACCAAAAAGAGACACGAAAATACTTTTCCGCCTCCGGAAGCCTCTGTTCCCGCGAGATCCAATCTTGGAGCCTTTTCCGGTAATCTACCGGAGGGGGATTCGATCACGGAGGGCATCTACATCAACTCCATTGCCCCTCCGATGATGGGTGAGTAGTTTACCACAGACCTTCGGGTCCATAGCTAGTAGCTAGATGGCTTGTTCTCTCTCTTTGTTCTTCAAGACCATGTTCTTCATGATCTTCATGGAGATCTATCCGATGTAATACTCTTTTGCGGTGTGTTTGTCGAGATCCGATGAATTGTGGGTTTATGATCAGCTTATCTATGAATATTATTTGAATCTTCTCTGAATTCTTATATGCATGATTTCGTATCTTTGCAAGTCTCTTCGAGTTATTGGTTTGGTTTGGCCAACTAGATTGGTAATTCTTGCAATGGGAGAAGTGCTTAGTTTTGGGTTCAATCTTGCGGTGTCCTCACCCAGTGACAAAGTAGGGGTAGCGAGGCACGTATTTGTATTGTTGCCATCGAGGATAAAAAGATGGGGTTTTCATCATATTGCTTGAGTTTATCCCTCTACATCATGTCATCTTACCTAATGCGTTACTCTGTTCTTCATGAACTTAATACTCTAGATGCAGGCAGGAGTCGGTCGATGTGTGGAGTAATAGTAGTAGATGCAGAATCGTTTCGGTCTACTTGACATGGATGTGATGCCTATATGCATAATCATTGCCTTGGATATCATCATAATTATTCGCTTTTCTATCAATTGCTCGACAGTAATTTGTTCACCCACCGTATTATTTTCCTTCATGAGAGAAGCCTCTAGTGAAACCTATGGCCCTCGGGTCTATTTTCCATCTTATATTTTCAGATCTATAAACCAAAAATACCAAAAATACCTCGCTGCATTATTTTTACTTTTGTTTTACTTTACGTTCTAGCAATCTTTTATATCTATCTCTATCAGATCTCATCCTTGCAAATAACCGTGAAGGGATTGACAACCCCTTTTAGCGTTGGGTGCAAGAGTTTGATTGTTTGTGTAGGTGCGAAGATTGGGGACCTGCTTGTATCTCCTACTGGATCGATACCTTGGTTCTCAACAACTGAGGGAAATACTTATCTACTTTGCTTCATCACCCTTTCCTCTTCAAGGGAAAACCAACGCAAGCTCAAGAAGTAGCATGCTGCCGGAGAACTCGACTACCTCTTCGCCCCCTCTTGCTGGATCAAGAAGGCGGAGATCGTCATCAAGCTGTACGTGTGCTGAACGCGGAGGTGCCGTCCGTTCGGCACTAGATCGGAACGGATCGCGGGACGGCTGCGATTTGGATCGCGAAGATGTTCGACTACACCAACCGCGTTTCTTAACGCTTCCCGCTTAGCGATCTACAAGGGTATGTAGATCCACTCTCCCTCTCATACATGCTCATCACCAAGGATAGATCTTGTGTGTGCGTAGGAGAATTTTTTTATTTCCCATGCAACATTCTCCAACAGTGGCATCATGAGCTAGGTCTATGCGTAGATGAGATCTTTAGTAGAACACAAAGGAGTTTGTGGGCGTTGATATTCAGATTGCTTCCTCCCTTAGTCTTTTCTTGATTCAGCGGTATTGTGGGATGAAGCGGCTCGGACCAACCTTACTCGTACGCTTACGAGACACCGATTCCATCAACTGACATGTAACTTTTTTGCATAAGATGGCTGGCGGGTGTCTGTCTCTCCCACTCTAGTTGAATCGGATTTGATTGAGGCGGTCCTTGTAGAAGGTTGAATAGCAATTTGTGTATCACCGTTGTGGTTTTGTGTAGGTAAGAATCGTTCTTGCTAGATACCCATAGTGGCCACGTAAAACATGAAACAACAATTAGAGGACGTCTAACTTGTTTTTGCAGGGTATGTTTGTGATGTGATATGGCCAATTACATGATGAGATATATGTGATGTATGAGATGATCATGTTTTGTATAGAATATCACGACTTGCATGTCGATGAGTACGGCAACCGGCAGGAGCCATAGGGTTGTCTTTAATTTATTTTCGCCGTTTTTGCTTTACTTTATCGCTATGAGTTAGCAATAGTCGTAGAAGCAACCATTGGCGCGACAACCTCTTGGCGACACGTTGATGGAGATCAAGATGATGGAGATCATGGTGTCATGCCGGTGACAATGGAGATCATGCCGGTGCTTTGGAGATGGAGATCAAAAGCACAAGTTCATGGCCATATCATGTCACTTATGAATTGCATGTGATGTTAATCCTTTTATGCACCTTGTTTTGATTAGGACGACAGTAGCATTATAAGGTGATACCTCACTTAAATTTCAAGATAAAATTGTGTTCTCCCCGAGTGTGCACCATTGCGAAAGTTCATCGTTTCGAAGCACCACGTGATGATCGAGTGTGATAGATTCTACGTTCACATACAACGGGTGCAAGCCAGTGTTGCACGTGCGGAACACTCGGGTTAAACTTGACGAGCCTAGCATGTACAGACATGGCCTCGGAACACAAGAGACCGAAAGGTCGAACATGCATCATATAGTAGATATGATTAACATAGAGATGTTCACCATTGAAACCAACTCAACTCACGTGATGATCGGACTTGGGTTAGTGAATTTGGATCATGTATCAGTCGAATGACCAGAGGGATGCCAATTTGAGTGGGAGTTTTTAAGTAATTTGATTAACTAAACTCATTATCTTGAACAATAGTCTAAGTTGTCTTTGCGAATTTTATGTTGTAGATCAATGGCTCGCACAGTAGCACCCCTGAATTTTAATGCGTTCCTAGAGAAAGCTAAGTTGAAAGATGATGGAAGCAACTTTGTAGACTAGGCCCGTAATCTGAGGATTGTCCTCACGGTCTCCAAAAAGGCTTATGTCCTTGATGCACCCACCCTCCCGGCGACCCAAGACATTATGAACGTTTGGCAGTCGCGACAGGAAGACTACTCAATAGTTCAGTGTTCAATTTTATATGGTCTGGAACCGGGACTTCAAAGACATTTTGAACGTCATGGAGCATATGAGATGTTCCAGGAGTTGAAGTTTATCTTTGAGAAGAATGCCCGGATCGAGAGGTATGAAACCTCCGATAAGTTCTACACCTGCAAGATGGAGGAGAACGGGTCTATCAGTGAGCATATACTCAGAATGTCTGGGTACTCAAACCGTCTGGCAGAGTTGGGTTTACCACTCCCGCCGGAGGTGATCGTTGATAGAGTTCTTCAATCACTGCCACCGAGCTACAAAAGCTTTGTGATGAACTATAACATGCAAGGGATGAATAAATCAGTCGCCGAGTTGTTTGCGATGCTGAAAGTCGCTGAGTCAGAAATCCAGAAGGAGCATCAAGTGTTGATGGTCACTAAAACCACTAGTTTCAAGAAAAACGGCAAGGGCAAGAAGGGTAACTCCAAGAAGAGTGGCAAAGCTGTTGCCCCTCCCGTGAAGAAACCCAAGGCTGGACCCAAACCGGAAACTGAGTGCTTTCATTGCAATGGAACTGGTCACTGGAAGCGGAACTGCCCTAAGTATCTGGCCGACAAGAAGGCGGCCAACGCCAAACACGGTATATACGATATACATGTTATTGATGTGTACCTTACCAGCTCTCGTTGTAGTGCCTGGGGATTTGATACCGGTTCGGTTGCTCACATTTGCAACTCAAAGCAGGAACTACTGAATAGACGGAAGCTGGCAAAGGACGAAGTGACGATGCGCGTGGGAAATGGTTCCAAGGTTGATGCGATCGCCGTCGGCATGCTCGCTCTTCGATTACCATCGGGATTAGTGATGAACCTGAATAATTGTTATTTCGTGCATGCGTTAAGCATGAACATTATATCTCGATCTTGTTTATTGCGAGACGGTTACTCATTTAAGTCGGAGAATAATGGTTGTTCTATTTACATGAGTAATATCTTTTATGATCATGCACCCAATGTGAGGGGTTTATTCATGTTGAATCTCGATAGTGATGATACACATGTTCATAACATTGATGCCAAAAGATGTAGAGTAGATAATGATAGTACCACTTTCTTGTGGCACTGCCGCTTAGGTCATATTGGTGCTAAACGCATGAAGAAGCTCCATGCTGATGGACTTTTGGAGTCACTTGATTTTGAATCGCTTGAAACATGTGAACCATGCCTCATGGGCAAGATGACTAAGACCCCGTTTTCCGGTACTATGGAGCGGGCAAGTGACTTGTTGGAAATCATACATACTGATGTCACTACTGGAATCAGCAACTTTGCCGTCTGCCATGGCAGACGGCAAAGGCATGCATTGCGGACGGCAAAGGTCTTTGCCGTCAGCCAGCAGACGGCACCACATCCTGTTGAACAAGCTCCGATAAAGGCCACTTTGCCGTCTGCCAGCAGACGGCAAAGGGCATGGACGACACACGTGGCAGCTTAGGTCCGTTAAGGGGTTAATGGCGTGCTTTGCCGTCTGCTGGCAGACGGCAAAGATGCAAAGGTCTTTGCCGTCTGCCAGCAGACGGCAAAGCTTCCAACTAGGCCAGCCCTGTGCACCCCAGGTTGCACAGGTAGCTGCCACGTGGCAGATTTGCCGTCTGCTGGCTGAAGGCAAAGAGCTTTGCCGTCTGCCAGCAGACGGCAAAGAGCCTGTACAGCCCCTATTTTTTTCTGTTTTTTCTAAAATTCATTCAATTTCACAGAATTTCACACACATATATATATACACATTTGAAAATACTTTCAACAAGCATAACAACACATATATATACCAAATCATATCCCTGCCATATGGATATGATCATCCAACACATATACATACCAAATGAAAAGTCCATATGCAACATATATAGCTAGCCAACATTTCCAACAACAAGCATACAATGGTTTCATCCATACATACATATATAGGTAGCAAGTTTCACATTGTTCATCCTACAAAATCAAAACAAAAAGGAAGCAGAAGAAGAAGAGTAGACTCCATCAACGCAAGCTTCCTCATCGAAAGCAAATCTGCAAATTGGGAAAGAAGAAAGTTAGAAGAAGAAGAAGAAGAAGAAGAAGAAGAAGACTAGAAGAAGAAGACTAGAAGAAGAAGACTAGCTAGAAGAATAAGAAGAAGAAGAAGAAGAAGAAGACTAGAAGAAGAAGACTAGCTAGAAGAAGAAGAAGAAGAAGAAGAAGAATTTTTCTTCTCTTTCTTTTTCTCCTCTCCTCTTCTTTATCTTCTTCTTCTTCTAACTAAGGTAGGTAAAAATGCCATTTTTTAGCTAAGCTAGGAAAAAATGCTAAGTGTAGGTCATTTTAGAGCTAAGCTAGGTAAATAGGTCATTTTGGAGCTTAGTAAGGTTATTATGTCATTTTCGAGGATGATGCCATTTTTGAGCCAACTTACGTAAGTATAGCTCATTTAATTATCTAACTTAGGTAATTATGCCATTTAGGAGGAAAATAAGCTAAGTATGCATTTGTTAAGCAAAACACTAGAGAAAACTTACCCTCATCACAACAAATGCGATGAAGATCGCAACTAAGGTAACAATTGATCCAACGGCATAATGATACCAAGCCTCATTATCAATGGCATATTTTCTAATCTTCTTAATCTTCAAGCGCATTGCATTCATCTTCATCTTGTGATCATCGACGACATCGGCAACATACAACTCCAATGTCATCTTCTCTTCTTCAATTCTTTTAATTTTTTCTTTCAAATACTCATTTTCTTTTTCACCTAAATTTAACTTCTCGACAAGAGGGTCGGTTGCAAATTCCGATTCACATACCTCCTAGATTAAAATATCTCTATGTCAACTTGATGGCCATAATTGTCATAAATGCGAAATGCAACAAATAGTTATAAAAGAGAATTTATCACATCCGAATCATAAAGCGGGCGAGGGCCGACGGGGACGGATATCAAGACCATGGCACTATGTATAAGAAACAATCATACAAAGTAAGAAAATTATACAAGTAACTATATAAATCATACAATCATACAAGAAAATCATCATCATCGTCTATAATAATTGAATACCTGACATTACTAATATTAATCTTCATCGTCTATATATGCTCCGGGATCAATAAATGCATAATCATCATCACTATCAGTAATGACGTGCTCATCAGCATCATCAATAAATGCATCAACATGTGGAAGGCCTCCTTTATGTAATCGGTCAAGCATTGACAGGTCATCCGCAACAGTAACCTCTTCTTCTTCCGTCTCTTCTTGTTCCGGCTCAGGGGTGAAGTCGGATTCACTGTCGCTGTCTACCTCAATGTTCTGGGGTGAAGTCGAGCGGTTCTTGAAACATTTTTTGGAAACACGTGTTTCTTGGAAGAATTCTCTTTCATATGTGTCTGGGTTAATGTGAGGTTCATAATCATCTTCATTGAGGGGAGGTGGTCTAAAATGTGGCGGCACATCATAAACGACATCCCAACCATTCAGATTTGGATCAGTTTGGCACGCCCACGGTAGATAGAAAACTTGGGTCGCCTGTTGAGCCGTAATATAGACATCAGGAACATCTAAATGGGTGCTTTGTTTGATTTCGACTAGCCCTATATGTTCATGAGTCTTTCTAGTCTCCTTCGGCTGGAACCAATAACATTTGAAGACTACGACGTTTGGTGGGTTTTCACCAAAGAATGTAAGTTCATAAATTGCTTCAACTCTTCCATAATACTCGACCCCTCCTTCGCCGACAGCGGAGACACAACAATTTGTAGACTTTCGGTCGGCCATAGATAGCTCTTTGCCAAAAGTACGAAAGCGATACCCGTTGATGTCGTATTTGTCAAATGAACGGACCTTATAGTCAAAACCATTAGCGACTTGTCTCAATTCGGAGTCCATAGACTCTGCATTAGCCTACAAGTTTAATACGAAAGGATTGTTGCATTAGCCGCAAACTAGACGAAGAAATGAAATGGTCTAATGGAAATTACCGTTTGTTTGAACCAAGAGATGAAACCGGGATAGCCGCCTCCATGCTTTGCCAGAAGCTCATACTCTTCGATGGAATCGTTTTGGATCACCGCTCCATCCGAGAATTTGGCGACGTATCGACTATATCACATATCCGGGAATAAGAGCATTTCAAAGGAATTAGAAGTTGCGAAACAATGTACCGAGAACTTACTCGATGTACGGCCGCACTTCAGTTAGGTCGTTGAAGATATACAACGAAATGGTCCGCCATTCTTCGACCTCCAACGCTATTGCTTTCGAAGCACCGGCTGGTGCGAGCTTCCCTTTGAATAGGCTGAGGTTGGATCGACCTTTTTCACGGTCGCCATCATTGTACCCGAGGCTTCGGATTATGCAAATGACGATTCTTGGCTTTGTAGTGTGCTGTCACGAAGTTTGCCGCCTCCTCAGTAATGAATGCCTCGGCCATCGATGCTTCAATTCTACGTTTATTTTTTCATTTTGCTCGAAGCGTCTTCTGCATCCTCTCAGTTGCGAAGCACCAACGATTTTGCATGGGCCCCCCCAATCTTGCCTCGGTCGGGAGATGCAAAATCAAATGCTGCATTGGATTAAAGAATCCCGGTGGAAAGATCTTTTCTAACTTGCAGATCAACTCCGGCGCCAACTCTTCCAGTTCGTCTAGCACGTCAGGCGATAGTTCTTTCGCACAAAGAGCACGGAAGAAATAGCTCAGCTTTGCCAGTACTAGCCATTCATCCTCAGGAGTAAAGCCACGCAACATCACCGGCATTACCCGCTCCAGCCATATGTGCCAATCATGACTCTTGAGACCAAATAATTTCAATTTGTCAAGACTCGCTCCCCTCTTTAGATTCGTTGCATACCCATCGGGGAACATCAACTGCATTTTCACCCACAAGATCATTTCCCTCATAGCTGGCCTTCCAAGATTGAACCATGCCTTTGGCATCCTCCAGTTCTTTTTTCCTTTCGGTTGTCGCATGTTTTGTAACGGTATATCACATAGAGTCTCTTGATCGACTCTAGCCTTAGGGTTATCCTTTGACTTCCCCTCTATGCCGAACAATGTACCAAAAAGGGCCTCGGCGATATTCTTTTCAGTGTGCATCACGTCGATGTTGTGTGGGCAAATGAGGTCTTTAAAGTAAGGCAGATCCCACAAGCATATCTTGTGAGTCCAGGCGTGTTCCGAATTATACCCTTTGAAATATCCTGGACGCTGTTGATCAGGCTCGAGAGCGTTTAACTGATCCAGGGTCTGTTGGCCTGTCAATGCAGGTGGTGCAGAGTTTTTGACAACTCTACCTTTCATGAAATGTTTCTTGTCTTTTCTGAACTTATGGCCAGGATCCAGGAACTGTCTATGCAAGTTGAAGCAAGAAAACTTGCGTCCCGCCTGCAGCCAACGGAACTGAAGAGCTGCCTTGCATGTGGGGCACGGGAACCTTCCATGCACACACCAGCCAACGAATAGCGCATACGCCGGCAAGTCATGCGTCGAGTACATGTACCACACATGCATTTTGAAGTTTTGTTTTGTAGCGGCGTCATATGTCTTGATCCCATTATCCCAAGCTTCTTGCAATTCATCCTTAAGCGGCTGCATGTACACATTCATATTCTTCCCCGGATAGTTGGGCCCTGAAATTATCAACGTCAAGAAAATGTTCTTTCTTTTCATAATCTCTCCGGGGGGGGGGGGGGGGGGGGGAAGGTTGAGTGGAATGAAAAATATAGGCCAGCAATTGTATTGGGTTGCCATCATACCAAACACTTGGAACCCATCCGTGCTGATGGCGACTCGAGGATGCCTTGGATCTGCCGCTTTGTCCTTATGTAATGCATCGAAGTGCTTCCACGCAAAAGCGTCTGAAGTGTGTCCCAACATCGGATTCCCTTCTGCATCTAGTACGGTTCTTTTGCCCAATTTATGCCACGTCATCTGTCTGGCCGTCTCTTCGACCATGAAAAGACGTTGAAGTCTTGGTATGATTGGCATATACCGAAGAACATTAACTGGGATTTTGGTCTGACTCTTCTCACCCATACCGTTGTCTACCACAACATACCTGGAAGACTTGCAAATGGGACAATAGTTGAAGCCCGCATACTCAAGCCTAAATAAGGCACATTCATTCTCACAGGCATCTATCTTCTCTTAGGGCATCTAAAGCACACGTAGGATTTTGTCCGACTGGTATAGGTTTGCTGGCAATACATGGCCTTTGTGTTGAAAGCGTCCAAATATCGTCATCATCGCGTCGTAGCATTCTCTGCCCAGGTTGAACTGAGCCTTCAAAGCCATTACTTGCGCGATAGCATCCAGCTGACAAAGCTCAGTGTGCTCGTGGAGAGGACGTTTTGAAGACTCCAACATTTCATAGAAGGCCTTTGCAGATTCCTCCATCTCATCGTCCGAATCCCGAGCATCATCAAAGTCTTGCACCATGTCTTCAATCCCGGTACCATGCTCGTCGGTGCGACGACGAACCACCTCAGCTCTGGCACGTTGGGCAGACTCACCATGAAATGTCCAGACCGTATAATTAGGCATAAAACCCCACTTCTGCAGGTGTTTGATCATTTCAAACTCTGACCTCTTATGATAGTTGTCACAATCGACACAAGGGCACCGGGTTGTTGTCTGTCCATTTGCAAATGCGGCTCTACAAACCCCTTGGTTTTTGTTATCCATTCATCGGTCATGTCTTTCTGACTAGTGTGACCGGTGTACATCCACGCACGATCACTCATCTTGCCTAGCTACTGGACACACAAGAAATATATACATAATTCAGCAAACCATATTCATCAGTTAATAGAGTTTGTTAGTTTTATTACGTCCATGCAACCTAGACGCTAGTAGGTAAAGATAGGTCCTAATCCCACCCGAGTATGTGTAGATTGGGTTCGTTTTCCCATTCTCTGCTCCGGATCCGACGCAAAATTTCGGCAGCACCTCCCCGCTGTTCTCCTGATACACGTCTCGGCAATAAGCAGAGAGGATGTGTACCCGGAGAACAACAGGGAGGCACTAACGAAATTCTGCATCGGATCCGGAGCAGAGCATATGGGAAAACGAACCCAATCTACACATACTCGGGCTGTCCATGGATAACGTTGGACAATTCGAAAGAATCACGGTTATAAATATGCTAATGCATGCATATTTATAGATGTAACCCTTTCGAACGGGAGACGGATGGTGGTCACGCATACTGATGATTGAAGACACCTATAGCTAGCAAGTTTCATCGGCACGAAGACCGGAACAGAGGAAATGAAGGGGGGAGGAGGAGATGTCATTTGTGCTCACCCACGAACACATGGGTGGAGCTCGTCAAACGCACGGGGAGGGCGTCGAACACCAGACCCTCGCAGCGACGAAACAACTGCACATTTAAATCCACGTGATCAAAATAAATATGATGTTTTTTATAAACCAAAATCAAAAAATATATGACCTAACTCATAATTCACAAATATATGACCCCGTCTGCCTCTGGAAGGCCGAAGAGCACATTTTTCGGGATCGGGGTGTCGGGGGTGTCGTGTCGGGGTCGGGGTGTCGGGGGTGTCGTGTCGGGGTAGGGGTGCTATGTCGGGGTCGGGGGTGCCGTGTCGGGGTGTCGGGGTGTCGTGTCGCGGGTCGGGGTGTCGGTGGTGTCGTGTCGGGGTCGACCCTCGAATCCTTTTCCCCTAGATCCTCGGGGGTCGGGGGTCTTCTTCTTCTTCTTCTTCTTCTTCTGCTCCTCCTATTCTTCTTCTTCTTCTTCCTTCTTTTCCTTCTCCTCCTCCTTTTCTTCTTCTTCTCCTCTTCTCCTCCTTTTCTTCTTCTTCTTCTTCTCCTCCTTCTTCTTCTTCTTCGGCGATCCTCGACCCTCGACCCCTTGGCGACCGGCGATCCTCGACCCGGTTCGGTCGGCGCCGACACACCCCGTCGGCGATCCTCGACCCGGTTTTCCTTTTTCCTTTTCTTCTTCTCCTCTTCTCCTCCTTTTCTTCTTCTTCCTCTTCTTCTCCTTCTCCTCCTCCTCCTCCTCCTCCTCCTCTTCTTCTTCTTCTCCTTCTTCTTCTTCTTCTTTTCTTCTCCTCCTCCTCCTCCTCCTCCTTTTCTTCTTCTATTTCTTCTTCTTCTTCCTCTTCTTCTTCTTCTTCTTCTTCTTCTCCCTCTCCTCCTCTTCTTCTTCTTTTCTTCTTCTCTTCTTCTTCTTCTTCTTCTTCTTCTTCTTCTTCTTCTTCTTCTTCATTTCCGCTCCTCCTCCTCCTAAAAAACTAACTAACTTACTAACTTAACAGAAAAAACTAACTAACTAACTTATTTTTTCTAACCTAATAAACTAAACTAAACTAAACCTAAATCTAAAAAAATAGAACTAAACTAAACTAAACTAAACCTAAATCTAAATAAACAGGGCGCGAGTGGAGAAAGAACTCACCGGGATTGGGGAGAGGAGTCGCCGCCGGCGTCGATCTGCCGAGGCCCGAGAGGAACGAGCAAGAAAAGACTGCACTGCCGTCGATCTGGCGGAGAGGGAGGATGTGCCGGCAGGCGACCCTGGAGGAGGCCTGCCGCCGAGAGCGGGACGGGGAGCAGGGGAGCCCCGGTCCAGATCCTAGCGCCGCAGGGGAGGGGCACGGGGCGGCCTTGGCGGGGCCGGTGGAGGGGGCAGGGGAGGGGGCGGGGCGGGGCCAGTGGAGGAGGCCGGGGCAGGGGAGGGGGCGGGGCGGGGCCGGGGCGGCGGTGGCGGTGGGGGTCGGGGCGGCGGCGGGGTGCGGTCGGGGGCGCCGGCGGGGTGCGGCGGGGGAGGGGGGTGGGGGTGGAGCGGCGGGGCGTCGGTGGCGGCGGGCCGGGGCGGCGTGGGGTCGGGGCGGCGGCGGGGTGCGGTCGGGGGCGGCGGCGGGGTGCGGCTGGGTGCGGTCGGGGAGAGAGAGAGACAGAGAGAGAGAGAAGAGAGAGAGAGAGGAGGGGGTGGGCCATTAGGTCCGTTAGGTAGTGGCTTCTTTGCCGTCTGCTAGCTGACGGCCAAGAATCTTTGCCGTTTGCTAGCAGACGGCAAAGAGGTGGGGTGGGCCGTTGCAATAAGCTGGCCTCCACTGGACCCCACCCCACCTCTTTGCCGTCTGCTGACGGACGTCAAAGTTTCTTTGCCGTCCGCTAGCAGACGGCAAAGAGGTGGCTGATGGCAAAGAGCTTCTTTGCCGTCGGCTAGTTTTTTGCCGTCTGTTTTCTGGAAACGGATGGCAAACAGCTTCTTTGCCGTCCGCCAGCTGACGGCAAAGAACTGGCAGATGGCAAATTTGCTGATTCCAGTACTGTGTGTGCGGTCCAATGAGCATTGAGGCGCGCGGTGGATATCGTTACTTTCTCACGTTCACCGACGACTTAAGTAGATATGGGTATATTTACTTAATGAAACACAAGTCTGAAACGTTTGAAAAGTTCAAGCAATTTCAGAGTGAAGTTGAGAGCCATCGTAACAAGAAGATTAAAGTCCTACGATCAGATCGAGGAGGAGAATATCTGAGTTATGAGTTTGGCAATCACTTAAGACAATGTGGAATTGTTTCACAGTTGACACCGTCTGGAACACCACAGCGTAATGGTGTGTCCGAACGTCGTAATCGAACCATATTAGATATGGTGCGTTCTATGATGTCTCTTGCCGATTTGCCACTATAGTTTTGGGGTTATGCATTAGAGACAGCTGCATTCACTTTAAATAGGGCGCCATCTACATTCGTTGAGACGACGCCATATGAACTGTGGTTTGGCAAGAAACCAAAGTGGTCGTTTCTTAAAGTTTGGGCATGTGATGCTTATGTCAAAAAGCGTCGGCCTGAAAAGCTGGAACCCAAAGCGGAGAAATGCGTCTTCATAGGATACCCAAAAGAGACAGTTGGGTATACCTTCTATCTCAGATCCGACGGCAAAGTGTTTGTCGCTAAGAAAGGAACATTTCTTGAGAAAGAGTTTCTCTCGAAAGAATTGAGTGGGAGCAAGATAGAACTTGATGAGGTTCTTGAACCTTTACTTCAACCTGAAAGTAGCGTAGCACAAAAAGATGTTTTTGTGGAGCCTGCATCAGTTGAAGAAGAAGCTGATGATGTTGATCATGAAACTTCGGATCAAGTTGCTATCGAACCTCGTAAGTTGACAAGGGCACGTACCGCTCTTGAGTGGTACGGTAACCCTGTCTTAGAGGTCATGTTGTTGGACAACGATGAACCTACAAGATATGAAGAAGCGATGATGGGCCCGGATTCCGACAAATGGTTAGAAGCCATGAAATCCGAGATAGGATCCATGTATGAAAACAAAGTATGGACTTTGGAAGTATTACCTGAAGGGCGAAAGGCCATTCAGAATAAATGTATCTTTAAGAAGAAGACTGACGCGGATGGTAATGTCACCGTCTATAAAGCTCGACTTGTGGCAAAAGGTTTTTCACAAGTTCAAGGAGTTGACTGCGATGAGACTTTCTCTCCCGTAGTGATGCTTAAGTCAGTCAGAATCATGTTGGCAATAGCTGCATTTTTCGATTATGAAATCTGGCAGATGGATGTCAAAACAACGTTCCTTCACGGTTTCCTTAAGGAAGATTTGTATATGATGCAACCAGAAGGTTTTGTCGATCCAGAGAATGCTGACAAAGTGTGCAAGCTCTAGCGATCCATTTATGGACTGGTGCAGGCATCTCGGAGTTGGAATAAGCGCTTTGATGAGGTGATCAAAACGTTTGGGTTTATACAAGTTTATGGAGAAGCTTGTGTTTACAAGAAAGTGAGTGGGAGCTCTATAGCGTTTCTAGTGTTATATGTGGATGACATATTATTAATTGGAAACAATATAGAATTTTTGGAGAGCTTAAAGGAATACTTGAACAAGAGTTTTTCAATGAAGGACCTAGGAGAAGCTGCTTTTATATTAGGCATCAAGATCTATAGAGATAGATAGGGACGCTTAATAGGACTTTCACAGAGCACATACCTTGATAAAGTTTTGAAGAAGTTCAAAATGGAACAGTCCAAGAAGGGGTTCTTGCCTATGTTACAAGGTGTGAAGTTGAATAAGACTCAATGCCCAGTGACTGCAGAAGATAGAGAAAAGATGAGTGTAGTCCCCTATGCTTCTGCCATAGGCTCTATCATGTATGCAATGCTGTGCACTAGACCAGATGTCAGCCTTGCCGTAAGTTTGGTCGGAAGGTTTCAAAGTGATCCAGGAATGGAACACTGGACAGCGGTCAAGAATATCCCGAAGTACCTGAAAAGGACCAAGGAGATGTTTCTCGTTTATGGAGGTGATTAAGAGCTCGTCGTAAAGGGTTACGTCGATGCAAGCTTTGACACAGATCCGGATGACTCTAAGTCTCAAACCGGATACATATATATTCTTAATGGGGGTGCGGTAAGCTGGTGCAGTTCCAAGCAAAGCGTGGTAGACGATTCTACGTGCGAAGCGGAGTACATAGCTGCCTCGGAGGCGGCAAAGGAAGGTGTCTGGATGAAGCAGTTCATGACAGATCTTGGGGTTGTGCCCAGTGCACTGGACCCAATAGCTATGTTCTGTGACAACACTGGTGCCATTGCTCTAGCCAAGGAACCAAGGTTTCACAAGAGGACCAGACACATAAAGCGACGCTTCAACTCCATTCGGCATTCCGTCGAGGTGGAAGACATAAATATTTGCAAAGTACACACGGATCTGAATGTCGCAGACCCGTTGACTAAACCTCTTCCACGGGCTAAACATGATCAGCACCAGAACTGTATGGGTGTTAGATTCATTACAATGTAAATCACATAGTGATGTGAGCTAGATTATTGACTCTAGTGCAAGTGGGAGACTGTTGGAAATATGCCCTAGAGGCAATAATAAAGTTAGTTATTATTATATTTCTTTGTTCATGATAATCGTTTATTATCCATCCTATAATTGTATTGATTGGAAACTAAATACATGTGTGGGTATATAGACAAACACTGTGTCCCTAGTATGTCTCTAGTAGACTAGCTCGTTGATCAAAGATGGTTAAGGTTTCCTAGCCATGGACATGAGATGTCATTTGATAACGGGATCACATCATTAGGAGAATGATGTGATGGACAAGACCCAAACTATAAATGTAGCATATGATCGTGTCAGTTTATTGCTACAGTTTTCTGCATGTCAAGTATCTGTTTCTATGACCATGAGATCATGCAACTCACTGGCACCGGAGGAATACCTTGTGTGTATCAAACGTCGCAATGTAACTGTGTGACTATAAAGATGCTCTACAGGTATCTCCAAAGGTGTCAGTTGAGTTGGCATGGATCAAGACTGGGATTTGTTGCTCCGTGTGACAGAGAGGTATCTCAGGTCCCACTCGGTAATACAACATCACAACAAGCCTTGCAAGCAATGTGACTAAAGTGTTAGCCACGGGATCTTGTATTATGGAACGAGTAAAGAGACTTGCCGGTAACGAGATTGAACTAGGTATAGAGATACCGATGATCAAATCTCGGGCAAGTAACATACCGATTAACAAAGGGAACAACATACGGGATTATCTGAATCTTTGACATAGAGGTTCAACCGATAAAGATCTTCATAGAATATGTAGGAACCAATATGGGCATCCAGGTCCAGCTATTGGTTATTGACCGTAGAGGTGTCTCGGTCATGTCTACATAGTTCTCGAACCCGCAGGGTCTGCACACTTAAGGTTCGGTGACGTTTCGGTAGTATTGAGTTATGTATGTTGGTGACCGAAGGTTGTTCGGAGTCCCGGATGAGATCCCGGACGTCACGAGGAGTTCCGGAATGGTCCGGAGACGAAGATTGATATATAGGAAAGTGGTGTTTGAACTCCGAAAAAGTTTCGGGCATTTCCGGCAGTGTACTGGGAGTGACGAATGGGTTCCGGGGGTCCACCAGGTGGGGCCCACCCACCCCATGGGCCTAAGTGGTGGTGCACCAGCCCCTAGTGAGCTGGGCGGCCAGCGCAAGAGGCCTATGCGCAGGTGGGAGGAGGAGGCCAAGTGGGGAGAGAGTCCACCCAAGACTCCACCTCCCTTGTGAGAGGAGGAGTCCTTTTGGGAGAAGGACTCTCCCCCCCAAGGTTCGGCCGAACCCCTCCTTGGAGGAGGGGCCAAGGAAGCCTCCCCTCCGCCTCCTCCTATATATAGTGGAGGCTTTGAGGGCAGACAACACACGAAAAAGCCACGTGCTGCCCTCTTCCCTCTAGATCGTAGTTTCTCCTCTAGATTGTTTCGGCGGTGCTCGGCGAAGCCCTGCCGGAATAGTTCCACCACCATCGCCGCCACGCCGTCGCACTGCCGGAGAACTTGACTACCTCTTCGCCCCCTCTTGCTGGATCAAGAAGGCGGAGATCGTTATCAAGCTGCACGTGTGCTGAACGCGGAGGTGCCGTCCGTTCGGCGATAGATCGGGACGGATCGCGGGACGGCTGCGATTTGGATCGCGAAGTCGTTCGACTACACCAACCGCGTTTCTTAACGCTTCCTGCTTAGCGATCTACAAGGGTATGTAGATCCACTCTCCCTCTCATACATGCTTATCACCATGGATAGATCTTGCGTGTGCGTAGGAGAATTTTTTTGTTTCCCATGCAACGTTCTCCAACATAATAAATATGGCAGAGAAAAAAAATTCAAAACCTAAAGTCTCATGACTGCCACGTGATTATGACACAATTGCTTCCGGTTGCATTGAGGGGGCTTCTACCAGAAAATGTTCGATTAGCCATTGTGAAGCTATGTGCATTCCTCAATGGAATTTCTGAGAAGGTAATCGATCCAGAAATCCTACCAAGGTTACAGAATGATTTGGTCCAATGTCTTGTCAGTTTCGAGTTGGTGTTCCCACCATCCTTCTTCAGTATTATGACGCACGTCCTAGTTCACCTAGTCGAAGAGATTGCCATTTTGGGTAATGTATTTCTACACAATATGTTCCCCTTTGAGAGGTTCATGGGAGTCTTAAAGAAATATGTTCATAACCGTGCTAGGCCAGAAGGAAGCATCTCCATGGGCCATGAAACAGAGGAGGTTATTGAGTTTTATGTTGACTTTATTCCTGACCTTAAGCCGATTGGTGTTCCTGAATCACGGCATGAGGGGAGACTGAGTGGAAAAGGCACACTAGGACACAAAGAAATAATATGTATGGACGGGCATTCTTTCACTGAAGCACACTACACAGTTCTACAAAATTCCAACTTGGTGACTCCATATCTCGAGGAACACATGGATATTCTATGCTCCAAGAACCCGGAGCAGTCTGACCCCTGGATTAAACGTACACACATGGCGACTTTTGTCGGTTGGTTGCAAACACATATCTTGAATAACAACACTGTTGGAGATGAGCTGTACTTGTTGGCCTGGACACCATCTTCGACTGTATTAACTTTCCAAGGGTACGAGATAAATGGGAATACATTTTACACGATCGCCCAAGATAAAAAGAGCACCAACCAAAACAGTGGTTTCCACTTTGATGCAACAAACAACAATGGGAAAAAGGACACATATTATGGTTACATAGAGGAGATATGGGAACTTGACTATGGACGTTGTCGTGGTTTTGTCACGGCAGATGTCCGAAGACTTAGGTTCGAGGCCATCGCCAAAGGGGTGGACTCAAAGGGGTTGATCGAGACAAGGGACACGAGTTTACCCAGGTTCAGCCCCTCAAGAAGAGGTAAAAGCCTACGTCCTGCTTGTATTGTATTGATTGGAGTGTCGATTACAAGGGAGCGGTTTCGCTTGACCTAGTTCTCGACTTGTTGGTTTCTTGTCTAAGCCGCCCCAGGGACTCGCCTTTATATAGGAGTTCAAGGCCCCGGGTTACACGAGTCATAAACCGACTCATACTACGCAGTCTACTCTGTCTCTAAGCCGCCTTGCCATCTTGGGCAAGCCGTCTCCGGGCGGCTTAACCACCCGGGTCTTCTTACCATCTGCTGTCTCTGGGCCTCCGTCTTGGCCCATCTGGTAAGCCGCCACTTGGCATGGCCTTCATCTTCCGGCCCACCTTATGGCTCTTGGGCAATGAGCCGCCAGGTATGACCCGGCCCCTCCTGGGCGGGTCTTACCACGGGGTTATATCCCCAACATTAGGCCCCAGGTTGATTTGAGCCAGCTCATGTCAATCTTCAATTCACTTGGCGGCAAGTCTCACCTTTATGTCTTCTAAAAGAAACTTATAACCCGCCATGACGTCATATCGGATATCCTGAAAAGATTCTGTGACGTTTCAACGGCTCCTCGCATCGAAGGGTCATCCCGAAAATAAGGCGCCAACCTCGGTCCATCATCACTGCACTTCCTTGATTTTCGCGCGCACGGTTGCCGTTCCAACTTATAAATAGGGACACGTGGTGTTCTTTTCCCCTCCTCTGCTGTCGCTGTCATCTTCCTCCTTCAAGCGACCGCACCTCCAGAGCTCCGCCACCGCCGACTGGACTTCGCCGTCGTCCCCATCGCTGGCCGCTGCATCAGCCTGAGTCAGACCAGAGCTTCGCCGGCGCGTCCGCCTCCGCCAGGTATCTCTTCTAGCCCTTGTTGAATCTGTACTCACCCCCATTAGGGTTCCCGAGTTCTTCGGGTTTCACTGCTGTTCATGGCAGTTCGTCAGTGTTCATCATAGTACATACCACCCAGCATCTCTTTGCATCCCATTGCATCGCCAATCTGTCACGGTTGCTCACATAATGGCAATGCCCGCCTGTTTTGGCTCTGTATAGCACTCATCCCTGCATGCAGACCACCTGTTCTTCCACTGTCATTTTAGGTTTTTGAAAATGTTTCCTTTTACCTTCGCCCGTAGATCTTGCAGCTATAATGACGATATGTGAAACCTGTTTGTCCACACTTAGCCATATTTTCCAGCGTTGCCTTGCCCACCTAACCCGCCATTGCATTGGCGACTCTCGAGGACATATTTCGGCGGCTTATCACCTTACCATTATGCTGACCATAGTTGCTTTGACTGCTGATCATTTTTCTAAGTCGCCATACTTTGGACTTTTTCGCAGTTTGACCCGCCATCATGTCGAGAGCACCTTCGTCTTGTGATTGGGTTAGCTCCGGAGTCACCGAACAGCTCTTACTCGACTTCGTAGAATCTGGTATCCTGCCGGCTCAGGATGTCATACACTGGCGGGTTCCAGGACCAGAGAAAAGACCCGAGCCTAAAGAAGGAGAAGTTGTCGTGTTTACTGATCACCTCCTACGTGGCTTCAGCCCACCCGGGTCAAAATTCTTCCGGGATGTTCTCCATTTTTTCAAGCTTCATCCTCAAGACATCGGTCCGAACTCTGTCACCAACATGTGTCAGTTCCAAGTGTTATATGAAGTTTACTTGCAAGAAGAGCCGTCCGTCGACCTCTTCCGTGACTACTACTATGTCAACCGCCAAACCGAAGTGGCGGCTGGACCGAGCTTAGAACTTGGCGGCGTCTCTATCCAAAGGCGGAGAGACTTGCCTTACCCAGCAGCTACCTTACCAAGCCACCCCAAGGATTGGAACAAGACTTGGTTCTACTGCAAAGACACTTCCCCTGAAGAAGAGAATCCACTGCCAGGTTATCGTCCCACTCGGCTTTGCTATACCGAACTCCCAGACCGGATGTCCGCCGCAGAACGAGCAAAATATGCTCCGGCTTTCGCAAAGGTCAGGGCCTTGATGGCCAATGGAATGACTGGTGTTGACTTAACCCGCTGCTGGGTTAGCTGGAAGATCTTGCCACTGAGCCGGCGTGACCGTCTCATGTGCCAATATACGGGTGAACCTAATGACCCGCTCTGCTTCAGTACCGTTCCTCTGACCGAAGAGAACATCAACTCCTCCGTCAAGGGCCTCCTTGGCGAAAAGCAAGCAGTTTGCAACCAAGTTGGGTTAGAACCCTTTTGCGTCAAGAACCCAGCTCCAGCCGTAAGAATCTCCCTTTTCCATCAAGCAGGTCAAATTTGTTTTTACTTTGTCTTGCTCCTTCTTACCTTTACTGGCGGCTTATGCACAGGCCGGCTCTTCTTTCTAGAAAAAGAAGTATAATCCTCCTGTGAGGAAGCCTAAGGCGGCTAAGACTCGCGTTCAAAAGAAGAAAGCTGCCACTCAAGACCCGCCTGAGCTTGACGACTCAGAGGTAGAACTTGATTCCCTTGGCCGTTTCTTTATGCAACTTATTGACAATAATTATTCACAGGAGGAAACGGAGACCAGCCACACAGACGCCCCTGAGGTAACTTACATTTCTTCTGACTCAGAAAACCTTCCACCAGAGAAAGTGCGGCGGGTCATCTGAAAAGTCCCTTTTTCTCATCCTCTTGCTCATTTAGACCACAATTTTATTTTGAAAACGCAACAGCACAATTCTCGACGTCAGACCCGGAGCGCCGGCTCTGAAGATCTTGTGGCCGGGTTATCGCACGCTCCGGCTCCGCGGAAACGGCCAACTGAGGTATTTAACTGAGATGAAACTTTAATCAAACTTGCATTGTAACCTTACTCTGCTTTGTATTGATTTAACTGTCCTCAGGATTCTCCACCTTCATCTGACGACTCGACTGCCACAAAACTGCCTCCAATGAAGATCAACCCAGAGTGCGTATCTTTACCTTTGCACCATACATTTTAATACCCTTGTCCTGTATGTAATAATCTTTCACGTCTTCCAGTGCCCAAGCAAAACGAAGGAAGACGAACGGGCCTAAAGCCACCCCAACTGCCCGAGATCCGGAGATGACTAAGCCGGCCGCTCCTTCAACTCACGCTGAGCCAGCTGATATGACAAGAAATGCACCTGAAGACGTTCCTTAGCCCTCTGAGCCGGCTGATCCCGACATGGCACCTGAAGACCCTGCCAGGGATGATCCTAAGCCGCCCAACCCTTCAACAGCCGTCGAAGACACAACTCTTCCAGATGTTATCTTCACTGGGATGGGTCATCAATCTCCCGAGCCTCATGTATTGACAAGGCATTCCGGCAAGGCCGGAACTTCCTCTCCTGAGAAGCTTGAGTTTGAATTCCCTGTGCTGGAGAAGCTGACTGCCGACGAGCTTCACGCTGGTTATCTGAACCGCCTGACCACAAGCCGGAATATGGAGCTCAAGCTTGTTGGTCTGATGAAGAAAAAATATGAGGTAATCTCTTTGCCTATTCTTTCCTTGTACCCTTACGTAGCCGCCAAGAGCTAGTTTTATTATTGCAAATAGTAGACCAGGTCTTCCAAACTATGCCACACTGCAACTTGCTTAGCCTGTAGCCCCCAAGTATTGGGTTAGTATAAATAGTAAACCGATACTCATTGTGCAGAGTTGATCAATGGTAGCCCCCAAGTTCGGGTCAGTATTGAAATGATGAGCCGGGACTTTACGTAGAAGACTTGGAAATCACTGGTCGTAGCCCCCAAGTGCCGACTTATCTTGATGAAGATGAGCCGGGACTATAATTTAGACGTGAAGAGCTCCGCGTGCAGCCCCCAAGTGCCGGCTTGTCTTTGCCGAGATGAGCCGGAACTTGATGAAAGACTTGAGAGCGTCGTCTGTAGCCCCTAAGTGCCGGCTTATCTTTGCGGAGATGAGCCGGAACTGCAGTATAGCCTTGAAGAGCAAACAGACATTAGCCCCCAAGTGTCGAGTATATTGCTTGCAATCTGCTTGAGACTTGTAGCGTAATTGCTTCATCAATTATCCTTCAATAACTCATCCTGGCGACTTAAACCTGTTTTGTACTTGTATGATACAGGATGCTTTAGAAGCGGCTGAGTCTGAGCTGACCAGCCTAAAAGGAAATATTGCTTCACAACAAACTTGCTCGGTCCGAGGCGGAAAATAAATGGCGGGTTGCCATCGAAGATCTCGAGAAGACGCAAGTTGACCTTGCTCTTTTCAAGAAAACTGCCGAAACTGAACAAGCCGCCCTGACCAAGCGCGCAGATGACGCTGAGGGGCGGCTTACAGTTGTATCAGAAGAACTGCAAAGCCTCAAGCGCCATATCTCCAGGATGACCTCTGCCATCTTTGGTGAGTTTTAAAGACTTAGCCAATTTCTTTGCTTTGAAAATCTTGTGTGGGCGGCTTATAACGCCAAACACGTCTTGCAGGTCAGAGAAGCCGCCAGTTGTCATCTGATAGCCTGTTGAAATTGAAGGCAGTTTACTCCTTAGCGGAACAACTGTACTGCGGGACTCTTTGCACCATCAAGGCAATGTTAACTGAGAAGAGCATCCCTCAGCATATGAAGGGAGTCATCGAACTTTTATCCACGCTGCCCAAGCAGGTTGAAGAGCTTAGACGATCAGCCGCCCGGCAGGGAGCTATGGCCGCGCTAAGCCGATGTCTAGCTTTTGCTCCTGAGCTGACTGCTGAAGAGATAATGGATGGGTTCCCATCCAGAAAAGATGACGGCTCAGAATTCACAGCAGAAGACTATGCTCGATGCAGGAAAGCTTCCAGGGTGCTTGCATCAACGCTAGTGGATGAACTTGATCTATCAACGTACCAGGCGGCTTACAGCGAGCCCAGCAAGAGAGTGCGCGGTCCGACTTTTGAAGCCAAAAACTTGACTCCTGCACGCCGTAAGCACCTTTTCGCCCCTGAGATTGACCCATCTGCCCTCTTCGAAGAGGCTCAGTTTGAAGCGCTAACAAACTGCAACTGGGATGTGGACAATCTTCAGATAGAAGAGGCCGAAGACCCGGCGCGGGATGACCCGCCATCGAGCTGAACACTGTAAATTTGATAACTCGGCCGCCTGAGCCGCCAAACTGAAAGTTGTACAAAACTTAAGTCTGTTGCCTTTTGGGCTCTCGTGGAGAGCTTTGTAATAGGCTTAGAAAAACCTTAACTGTCTGAGCCGTGCCATCGTGCACGTATGAATCTGTTGCCTAGCTTGATATATGCTTTGTTTGTCTTTGTCCGGCTTATGATACCAGCTTGCATGGCGGCTCATCTGAGAAGATAAACCCTGCAAAAATAAACAAGACAAAATATACTCTGTTTTGCTGTAAGGGCGGCTTGAAAAAGCACAACCCGGAGACGTTAAATCTCATGATCTTTCCTTTTTTCCAAAAACTTATGAACTTGTTCTTCTGGGTAGTCTCGCTACTTGAACTCTTAACAGTACAAGGTCTCTAGCGAGAGTGACCGTCAATTCCTTGACCGGCTCAGGGTCTCTAGACGAGATTAACTGATAAGAGCGTAGCGAACCAGAAAGAGACACAGCAGGGGGTGAATACCCTTAGAGCCCATAAGCAACTTCTCACGTGACGTAAATCCATCGTTTGAACCTCCAGGGTACGACGGGCCACTTGGCGGAGAGTACGCAGCAGATGGGAGAGTTTGCCTCGCCGGTGTAAGAGGCCCTTGCAGGGGGTAAGTGTACAACTCGCTGCACCCCTGGCAAAGCGGCAGCAACTTACAGGCAGGTATAACCCGGCCTTGCAGATCAAAAAAGGGGGTAAGTTCACAACTCGCTGCACCCCTAGTGATCTTTGTTGACGGAGTCAACGTTTGGGTCCACGACCCGCCTTACAGTGGCTGAGAAGCCTGATCGAAAGGGTTGAAGCTTAACCCGGTGGGTTGAAAGCCCCCAAACGACCTTGTTGACAGAGTCAACTTTTTGGGTCCACGACCCGCCTTACAGTGGCTGAAGAGCCTCATCGAGAGGGTTGAAACTTAACCTGGTAGGTTGAAAGCCCCCAAATGACCGTATGATTGTATCCATCTTTGCACAATTGTAGATACGTAAAAACGGCAGAGGCCCCGGCATGGAGGGATGCCAACTTTATTATATATATATATGTGATATATACAATGATGATGTACAATGAAGGGAGTCGATGACTCAAGTATAATAGGGCCGCAGATGAGCGATGTTCCACGGCCGGTGGGTCTCCTGCCCAGAAGTGCGTGACTCATCTCGTACGTCAATTAGATAGTATGACCCATTGTTGAGGTTTCTGCTAACCACAAAAGGTCCTTCCCATGGAGGAGACAACTTGTGCGCGTCCGTCTGATCTTGAATCAGGCGCAACACTAAGTCGCCTTCTTGAAACGTCCGGGTCTTGACTCTGCGGCTGTGATAGCGACACGGGTCTTGTTGATAAATCGCCGATCGAGCCGCCGCCAGATCACGCTCTTCATCCAAAGCATCTAACGCGTCCTGACGCGCCGTCTCATTGTCTGCCTCAACATAAGCCGCCACCCTTGGCGAGTCATGACGTATGTCGCTTGGTAACACGGCTTCTGCGCCGTAAACCATGAAGAAAGGCGTATAGCATGTTGACTTGTTGGGTGTTGTATTGATGCTCCACAGAACTGATGGTAACTCCTCAACCCAACAACCCGGTGTTCTCTGTAGAGGAACCATAAGCCGGGGCTTGATACCTCTCAGGATCTCCTGGTTAGCCCGCTCCGCCTGACCATTGGACTGTGGATGGGCCACAGCAGCGACGTCAAGCCGGATATGCTCACTTTCACAGAATGCTTGCATAGCCCCCTTGGATAGGTTTGTGCCGTTATCTGTGATAATACTATGAGGGTAACCAAAGCGATAGATCAGTTTTTTGACAAACTGAACCGCCGTAGCTGCGTCACACTTGCTGACCGGCTCAGCCTCCACCCACTTGGTAAACTTATCCACCGCCACCAGAAGGTGGGTCTTCTTGTCTTTGGATCTCTTGAAGGGCCCGACCATGTCAAGCCCCCAGACTGCGAACGGCCAGGTAATTGGGATCATGCGCAATTCCTGAGCCGGCACGTGAGCACGTCGCCCGAACTTCTGGCATCCATCACACTTGAGAACCAAGCCTTCTGCGTCCTTATGAGCCGTCAGCCAGAAGAAACCATGTCGAAAAGCTTTGGCTACCAGAGATTTTGAGCCGGCATGATGACCACAGTCTCCGGCGTGGATTTCATTCAAGATCTCCTTGCCTTCCTCAGGTGAAACACAACGTTGAAAAACGCCGGTAACACTACGCTTATGCAACTCGCCGTTGATGATCGTCATGGACTTAGATCGCCTGATAACTTGCCTTGCCAAGGTCTCGTCCTCAGGTAACTCGCCGCGAGTCAGATACGCCAGGTAAGGTAACGTCCAGTCAGGAATAGCATGCAGAGCCGCCACCAGCTGCCCCTCCGGGTCAGGCACAGCCAGATCCTCCTCCGAAGGTAGCTTAACTGATGGGTGATATAACACGTCCAATAACACGTTAGGCGGCACCGGCTTACGCTGAGAGCCCAGCCGTGACAAGGCGTCAGCCGCCTCGTTCTTGCAACGGTCAATATGATCTACTTGATAACCTTTGACGTGGCCTGCAATTATATCCACCGCCTGACGATAAGCCGCCATCCGTTGGTCTTTGGAATCCCACGTGCCTGAAACTTGCTGAGCCACGAGATCTGAGTCGCCGAGGCATCTAACCCGGCTCAGATTCATCTCCTTAGCCACTCAGAGGCCATGTAGCAAGGCCTCATACTCAGCTGCATTGTTAGTACATGGAAACATCAACCTTAGCACATAACATAACTTATCACCTTTAGGGGAAGTTAAGACAACTCCAGCCCCCGAGCCTTCCAACTGCCTAGACCCGTCGAAGTGAATCGTCCAGTATGTGTTATCCGGCTTCTACTCGGGCGACTGACACTCTGTCCAGTCGTTTATGAAGTCCACCAAGGCTTGAGACTTAACAGCCGTGCGAGGTACATATCTCAAATTAAGAGGTCCAAGCTCTAATGCCCACTTAGCAATTCTAACCGTGGCTTCTCTGTTTTGAATTATGTCTCCCAACGGCGCCGAACTAACCACCGTGATCTGGTGTCCCAGGAAATAATGCTTCGGTTTACGATTCGCCATGAACACCCCATATATTAGCTTCTGCCAATGCGGGTACCGTTGCTTGGACTCAATCAAGACTTCGCTGACATAGTAAACCGGCCTCTGAACCGGATATTCCTTTCCTGCCTCCTTGCGTTCTACAACAATCGCAGCACTGACTGCTCTGTTATTAGCCGCCACATAAAGGAGTAAGGGTTCCTTCTCAGCCGGAGCGGCCAAGATTGGCGGCTCAGTCAGTTGCTTCTTGAGCGCCTCAAACGCCTCACCCGCCGCTTTGCTCCAGACAAAATTGTCTGTTTTCTTCATCATCTGATATAAAGGGATTGCCTTCTCACCCAGGCGGCTTATGAATCGGCTTAACGCGGCGATCCGACCCGCCAGGCGCTGAACGTCATTGATGCACGCCGGCTCAGCCAGGGAAGTGATAGCCTGAATCTTGTCCGGGTTAGCCTCAATACCACGCTCAGAGACTAAAAACCCCAAGAGCTTGCCTGCAGGGACTCCGAAGACACACTTGGCCAGGTTAAGCATCATCTTGTAAACACGCAAGTTGTCAAAAGTTTCCTTCAGGTCGTCCAGCAAGGTTTCCTTCTTCCTTGACTTGACCACAATATCATCCACATAAGCATGAACGTTGCGCTCAATTTGACTATGAAGACAGTTCTGCACACAACGCTGATAAGTCGCCTGGGCACTCTTGAGCCCAAAGGGCATAGACACATAGCAGAAAGCACCAAAAGGCGTGATGAAAGCCGTCTTGTCTTGGTCTCTGACTGCCATCTTGATCTGGTGGTAACCTGAATAGGCGTCCAGGAAGCATAAACTCTCGCAACCCGCCGTTGCATCAATAATCTGGTCGATACGGGGGAGAGCAAACGGGTCAACTGGACAGGCCTTGTTAAGGTCCGTGTAATCCACACACATACGCCAAGTGCCGTTCTTCTTAAGCACCAGGACCGGGTTAGCTAAACACTCCAGGTGAAAAACCTCCACGATGAACCCTGCTGCCAAGAGCCGGGCCACCTCTTCTCCAATAGCTTTGCGCCGCTCTTCATTGAAACGACGAAGAAACTGCTTGATCGGCTTGAACTTAGGATCCACATTAAGATGGTGCTCAGCAAATTCTCTCGGTACACCCGGCATATCAGACGGCTTCCATGCAAAGATGTCCCGATTCTCACGGATGAATTTGATGAGCGCGCTTTCCTATGCGGGGTCCATGTTAGCCCCGATAGTGAACTACTGTGACGAGTCGCCCTCAGTGAAATCCACCAGCTTGGTATCATCCGCCGCAAACTTGAGGGGCGGCTCAGATTCCGTGTTAGGCTTCTTGAGCGGAGTCATGTCTTCCGGGTCAACATTCTCCTTATAAAACTTGAGCTCTGCCTCAGCACAACTTGACTCTGCATAAGCTGCGTCTCCTTCCTCGCACTCAAGAGCCGTCTTCCGATCACCATGCACAGTGATCGTCCCATTCAACCCGGGCATCTTGAGCTGCAAGTAAACATAGCAAGGCGTAGCCATGACCTTAGCGTAAGCCGGCCGTCCAAACAGAGCATGATATGGGCTCTTGATTTTGACCACCTCAAACCACAAAGATTCCACCCTGTAGTTAAATTCATCACCAAAAGCAACTTCGAAAGAAATCTTCCCCACTGGATAAGCCGACTTGCCAGGTTCCAGACCATGAAAAACTGTTGAAGAGGGCTTAAGATCCTTATCAAGCAGACCCATCCGGCTGAAAGTGTCGTAATACAGGATGTTGATGCGGCTGCCACCATCCATAAGAACCTTAGTGAACACATATCCTCCCACTTGGGGGGCAACCACCAAGGCCAGTTGCCCCGGGTTATCAACACGCGGCAGGTGATCCGCCCGGCTCCAAGTTATGTCATACTCAGACCACTTCAAATACTGCGGGAGAGCCGGCATGATTGCATTAACCGCCCGCTTGCGTACCTTTCGGTCTCGCTTGTCAAGGCTGGTTGTAAAAACATGATACTGACCCCCACTAAGCTGTTTCGGGTTAGTCTGGAACCCCGACTGGTTATGCTGCTGCTGGCCTCCACCGCCAGACTGTTGATGTCCTCCTTGATTGCCTTGACCCTGGTAACCGGACCCTGAGCCGCCAGCTCCAAAGCCGGCCCCTAACCCGCCTGGTCTTGAGCCGCCGGACGGACCATTGCCGTTATTGCGGTGCTGTTGAAGGCTGTAATCTGGAAACTGACGCATGATGCTGCAATTCCTCCATGTATGGCCTGCCGGCCTATCAGGCTGACTATGCTCCGGACAAGGTTTATTGAGCAGCTCTTCCAGGTTAAAAGGAGCTTTACCCTTGTTAAAGGGCGCCCTGAAATTCCCGTTGCCCTTAGCACGGCCGTTTCCGGCGCTAGTGTTCGCCACCAGCTCTGACCCGCCGTCCGGGTTCTTCCGCTTGCCAGAACTGCCGTTGCCAGCTGCGTTTTGCTGCTGATTTTTTCCATTGTTACCCTTCTTCCCCTGACCTGATTTTTCATCGTCAGAGCCCGGGTCCTTCGTGTAGTCAGAATCTGCATATTTGGTGAGAGCCGCCATGAGCTCCCCCATGTCTTGACACGAGCGCTTAAGCCGGCCAAGCTTCTGCTTCAAAGGCGTAAAGTGGCAATTCTTCTCCAGAATCAAAACCGCTTGAGCCGCCGTAATCTGTTCTGAAGAGTGGATGGTGGTTGAGACCCGCCGGACCCAATGATGAGTCGACTCGTCCACCTGTTGCACACAATGATCCAAATCCACGATCGTCATGGGTTGCTTGCACGTTCCTTTGAAATTTTTGATGAATTTCGCCTTCAACTCGGCCCAGGAATCGATGGTGTTGGGTGGCAATCCCTTTAACCACGTGCGAGCTGGCCCTTCCAGCATCATGATGAAGTATTTGGCACATACTGCATCACTAACATCCAACATCTCCATGGCCAGCTCATAGCTTTCAATCCAAGCCTCTGGAGGTAAGTCAGCTGTGTAGTTGGGCACCTTGCGAGGGCCCTTGAAATCCTTCGGCAGACGCTCATTCCGCAAAGCTGGCGTTAAGCACGGTACTCCCACAGCCCTGGAAGTTAAGCCTGCTCCAACTGAGACGGAGGGTTCTTGGTGAGCCGCCGCTGCCGCCAGAGCCGCCGCCTCCCGCTGTGCTCTCGCCCGGTCCACCAGCGCTTGAGCATCCAGAGCCGCCTGATCGGCCCGCGGCGGGTTCCGATGCCGTTCACTGCTGGAAACCGCCGGCGACTCATAACGCCGGCTGTAGCTGCGGCTGGGGAGGGGAGTTGAATGCACACGGCTCCGGCTGTAAGTATACTTCTCCTGCTGGGCCACCGCCGTCCGCAGATATCCAATAGCGTTCCGCACCTCTTCTGCAAAAGGCGCCTCATCGGGGATGGGAATTGTCTCAAGCCTGGTAGCCGCCGCTACCAAGTTCTCCGCCGGGTTAGAATAATGACCCACCGGTATTGGGAAAGAAGGTGGAGTCTGGTTCTGCCGGGGCGGGTTAATCCGTTGACGCTGATCTGCCGCCTGGCTTCTAGGTACTTCCGCCGCCCGGGTTACGGTCAGAGGCACGTTCCGTCCCGTCCCTGGCGTGTTGAAGAGATTCTTGGCTTCATACTGATCCGGTAAGCGGGATTGATGCCTCATCCGCTGAACCGCCGCTGCTGACTGCTGCTCTAACTCAAGACGGAAAGCGTCTGCCCTAAGGCGTTCCGCCTCAGCATCCATCTGAGCCTTCAGCGCATTGATTTCCTGTTGGACCTCAGTCATCTGGTTCTTCAACCTTGCGATCTCCGTGTTACGGGCAGCTTGGTTTTCAGCAGTGACCTCCGTCGCCATCAGGGTTGTAAGCTCGTTCATCAGATCCAGAAGAACCTGAGCCGGTGGCCTGCCAGCCCCAGATCCAGTCGCACCGGCGGCTGAACTGCCAGGAGCTGCCGCTGAACCGGCCATGAAGACGGCAGCGCGGTTCGGCGGCTCATACTCCTCCGGCTCATGGAACTCCGACTCGGGGTAAGGCCCGGTGTAGCCCCCGAGCCCACCATTGTGAAGCTGATAGATTGATTCCGTCTCTCCGCTGGATGATCCCTATCTGAGCAGATGAGAGTTTCCTCCTGTGACATAGATCCTTCGAGATCCATTCCCTGAGTGAAGCCGACGAAGACATGCTTCCTGCCCGGCTTAGCACGGGCGGGTTGCACGCGTCGAGCGGGTTGCTCGCGCCGGGCCGGCTTGACAATGTCGGTGCAGGTGCCCGGCCCGGGTTCAGATCCGCCGATCTTGCCGATGAAGACGTGAATCCCACCGAAGGGGACCCGGAAACCGTACTCAATGGAGTCAGCCTCGGGGCCCCAGCCGGCGTCGTCGATGTAGAGCCGGCCGTGGCGACTCTTGGTCATCCTGCCAACAGCGTACCCCTCGATCCCTGGGAGAGAGCCCTTTGAGAACTCAACACCACCGAGCGCTGGCCCCATGGTGGGCGCCAACTGTCGTGGTTTTGTCACGGCAGATGTCCGAAGACTTAGGTTCGAGGCCATCACCAAACGGGTGGACTTAAAGGGGTTGATCGAGACAAGGGACACGAGTTTACCCAGGTTCAGCCCCTCAAGAAGAGGTAAAAGCCTATGTCCTGCTTGTATTGTATTGATTGGAGTGTCAATTACAAGGGAGCGGTTTCGCTTGACCTAGTTCTCGACTTGTTGGTTTCTTGTCTAAGCCGCCCCAGGGACTCGCCTTTATATAGGAGGTCAAGGCCCCGGGTTACACGAGTCATAAACCGACTCATACTACGTAGTCTACTCTGTCTCTAAGCCGCCTTGCCATCTTGGGCAAGCCTTCTCCGGGCGGCTTAACCACCCTGGTCTTCTTACCATCTTCTGTCTCTGGGCCTCCGTCTTGGCCCATCTAGTAAGCTGCCACGTGGCCTGGCCTTCATCTTCCGGCCCACCTTATGGCTCTTGGGCAATGAGCCGCCAGGTATGACCCGGCCCCTCCTGGGCGGGTCTTACCACGGGGTTATATCCCCAACAGACGTGATTTTAAGGTGCCTTTGTTTCGGTGCAAATGGGTCAATCTGACAGGGGTAAAGCTAGACGCGCAGTACGGAATGACAACAGTGGATCTCAACAATCTTGGGTACACAGAGGAACCATTCGTCCTAGCCAATGATGTGGCTCAGGTTTTCTATGTGAAGGACATGTCTAGCAAACTGAGAAAAAGAAAAGATAAGGAAGCGAATACATCATACAATGAGCCAAAGCGCCACATAGTTCTTTCAGGGAAAAGAAACATCGTGGGAGTGGAGGACAAGCCAGACATGTCAGAAGATTATGAAAAGTTTGATGAAATTCCACCCTTCACAGTGAAGACTGACCCAAGAATCCTGTTAAATGATGAAGATTCTCCATGGTTACGGCGCAATCATAAGCAAGGGACACACGCGAAGAAAAAGTCTTATACCCTAAGATCCCACTCTGGGATGTTACCGGCTTCAACGTCATCACTTCCTCTCTAGTGAGTTTCCGGACTGATAGCTAGAAAGTCCCACTTCAAACAAACCGGAGGGAATCTTTGTAAGAGCTAGGGCATTTTAGCATTTGAAACATGATTTGTGAGGAGTTAATCAATGCAATTATGTCCAACTCATTTGGTTTAGTTTTCAAATTGTTATGCATTTTACAAGAATTAATTTCATTCTGTAAAACTGAATCTCTCAAATAATTTCTTCAAAATGAAAATTAAAACTCCTCATGTTGAAGTAAGAGAAACATAATATAATTCCCAAATTGAACATACTGATAAATCATACTAATATTAAACAGCATGAAATAGAATCACTCAAAAATCTATTTTTAAACTAAAGTTATTCACAAACTAGTGATTCACACAAATTTCAAAGAATTCAAATTTAAACTATTCAAATTTGAAAACTACTGGCACTAACAGAATGTTTATAATTTTTTTGACCTAAAGCAAAAAGATTCATTCAAAAACTCTAAATATTCTAACAGTTATTCAAAATCAAAAAACAGAAATTGTTCTGTTTATAAAACTCTAGTTATGATCAAAATAAAACAAAAAACTAAACAATATGAAAAATACCTTTAGTCCCGGTTGCCACCATGCACTGGGACTAAAGGTCCTCCTCCCGCGCTTAATTTGGGCCGCCAACGAAAATGACATTTAGTCCCGGTGCGTGGTGGCAACCGGGACTAAAGATCCAACCTTTAGTCCCGGTTCCATCCTTGCACCGGGACTAAAGGCACCTTTAGTCCCGGTGCGGGGCTGGAACCGGGACTAAAGGTCCCGCATATATAAAGGCTGTCCCAGGGCGAGCCACCGCCCGAAACAGATCCAGACACCACGCCGCCAGGCCGCTCGTCTTCAACCTCGAGGAGCTCCAACCGCCGGAGATCGTCGACGCCGCCCCGCTCGCTCCGGACCCTCCCCGAGCCCGCTGAGCATCGCCGAGCCCGCTGTGAGCCCCTCTCCTCCCTCGAAGCCCCCTTCCCGAGCCTCGGGCTCCCTTCCCCGTCCGCCATTGCCGCCATGGCCGTCGCCATCCTCGCCCTCGCCGCCATGGTCGTCGCCGTCCTCGACCCATCCCCCACCTAGCCACCACCAGATGCCCCTAGACGGCCGAGAGCCGTCGCCCCATCCATCTCCGGCGTAGGAGCCCCGCCGGTGCCGCCCCGGAAGACCTCACCGCCGGTGCACACACACACACACAGACACACACACTCAAATAACCAGAAATTGTTATATATATCTAGCTAGTGGTTTTGTGATGTCTTGGTGATATGTTGCATCATAGGCATTTTGTTGGGATCAAATCTTGCACTATGTGAGTGATGACACTCAGCCTATACAAAATAGCAGATCTAAAGATTAATGGTTTTGTGTTTGATTCTCGACGTCGAATGATAGTCAAAGGGTCTAGCTTGTTATTATTCTTACGGATCAATCCAATATTTTTTATGAGAAAAAAGAAATTGTTCTCATATTTCTAAGAAGATAACCAGAAAGTAAAACATTAAACGATAATAAAATATTTTCATAGGAATTTGTTCTCGACGTCGACGATGCGCGGCCCGCATCCTCGTCGTCGACTCGGCGGCGACATCCTTGAGAGGCGCCATGTCCGGGACTGGGCTCCACCGGGCTGGCACTGGGAGGTGCTACCTTCCGGGGCACGCAACTTGGTGAGGAATCGGGGTCTCGTCGTCGACCCGGAGCTTCTTTGGTGGCGGTCGCGTGGGCCACTATCGGTGCGGAGGGAGCCGGCCCCCGCGGAGGTGGTACGTCGCCGTGTCAGGGAGGAGGACGAGCACGCCCGTCGCTAAATGGTTGCGTTGGCCGTCAGGTTCTCCAATACCTGGCAGGTTCTTCAGGGATCTCACCCGAGTTATGATCCTATGATGGTTCCTTCTCTTTGGGTGTCCACCGCCCGCGGCTTAGGAACCGCTAGTCAACTGGATTATTCGATAATATTCGATCTGTATTAGTGATATTATATGATAATATTCGAGATGTATTAGTGATATTATATGATAATATTCGAGATGTATTAGTGATAATATTCGATGATGCATTAACTGGATTATTCGAGATGTATTAGTGATATTATCTGATCATATTGTTGCATTATATTGCTGTGTATTGATTGCATCTCCGGTATATTGTTCTTCTCGATATTGAATGCATCCGGGTTACTAAGATTCAATTTTTGCTTATTGAATGCATTCTAATTGTTTTATCTTTCTTCTGGATTAGTTAAGCTATGGACGATAGCAGCAGAGACCATGATCAAGAGGATATCATGTTCGACATGATACGTTCCCCAAACGAAGAGAATGAAGAAGCAAATGATGGCTCACAATATCTTAACCCATCCGGTGAGGGAATTGAGGAAGAACCAAGAGACGAAGGGGAAACAAACAATGATGGTGAAGAAAATTTTCTCCAATTAACAAAGTCCGGCGAGGTATATATATTAGGCCTCTGGTGATCATTAGTTGTATTAATTGATTTGTATATATATATATATTAATGAATATTTCTTCTTTTAGCCCTCCGGTTTGAGCCAAGCCAAAAAGTTGCCCGATGGCATAAAGTACAACATCGATGAATTCAAAGTAGATGGCGAACCAATTACTCCTTTAGACAATGCCCGTAAATTTATAAATCAATGCGGAGTTATTGTTAGGGACGACATCCCGATCACAGTTCGAGAATGGAATAAGCCAAAGGAAGATCGATGAGTTTCTTATGTCGACGAAAGATCCAAAGATTTTCTTTCGGAAGCACTAATATCACATTTCAACCTACCAGAGGGTTTCACAGATGACGAACGGTTGAAGGTCAAGAAATGGGCTCTTAAGAAGATGGGCACACAATTCCAGACCTACAAGAAAAGATTATATGCCGAGTACGTCAGGGCAGGAAGGAAGACTCCAGAATTCACTGGAGCACTAGAGAAGGTAAAAGATTACTGGGACGAATTTGTGAAGTACAAGGAATCGGATGAAGCTAAGGAAAGATCAAGAAAAAATAAGATAAATGCTGCGGAAAAAAAGTATCACCATGTTCTGGGGCCAGGTGGCTAGAAGAAAGGCATGCCTAAGTGGAATTTATCTGAGGCCAAGATGCTTGCTGACGGGGTCATTCCAAAAACACAAAATTGGCCCGAGAGGGCTAGAAATTGGTTTTATGCGCATGGGGGAAAGTTGGATCCAAAAACAGGGGAGATTATTGAAAAGGCATATCTTAAAGAAGCCTCGGAGGCCTTACTTAAAGCAATAGAAAATGCTCAAACTGGTGTGTACATCCCTGAGAGAGAGAACGACGAGCTTACACGCGCCCTCGGGAATCCTGAACACGGAGGACGAACACGAGGCAAAGACGTTGTTCCGTGGGTTCAGGGGTTTTCCGACTGGAACGGCACTTACAGAAGCCGTTAGAGAAAAAAGAAGCTGGATGCAGACCGGCTTCAAAATTAAGAAAGAAAGAACGCGGAGTTGGAACGCATGTGTATGCGGCATGATGACCAACTGGGCATAATTAGCCAGGAAAGGGCGTCTACGCGGCAGGATCCACCATTGGATAGTACCGTCCTGTCTTTGCAGAAAAGCAGCGTGGGTTCCACGGGGGTCCCGGCCGATGATGCACTGCTGGCTCGCTACCCCGTGGATGATATCGAAGAGAGGACAAGTTGTGAGCTACACATGAAATTGAAGAACATATCCATGAAGGTGGCGGTCGGCTTTGCTTTACCGAATGCACCTGAAGCAACCATCCATGGCAATCCGATTCCAGCTAGCTATGCTCGTGTCGGGGTGGATGAAGTTCTGTCAGGATATGCCTCACTCGAGCTTGACTACCCTGGAGGTGAAGGGGAGCAGACACTGGGAGAAGTCATGCGTGGTATCATTGTATGGAGAAAGGATTGCATCGTCTTGCCAAACTCGGCGCCTGGGAGAAGTCATGCGTAGTCATAAGCATCATTTGTTGCGAGCACAAAATTAACTCTTGCTCATGTCTTTCCAGGTAATGAGTTTGAATCATACCGAGTGACAACTGATGGTTCACATGCTTTCGATAGTCATGATCCTTATGACTACGTCTACAAAAATCTACTCGCCAAACATCATGTTTTGAAGCCAGTAAAAGACTGTGTCCACTGTGGAGCAATGAGGTTCCAGTATGAAGGCTCAGCCTTCTGTTACAGAATAGGTAAGGTCAAGGTATTTATCCTAGCGGTTCCTCAAGAGCTGCAACGATTGTTCAGAAATCAGGTAGATAAGGATGCAAAGTACTTTAGACAGCACATTCGATATTTCAACCCCCACTTCTCGTTCACAAGTCTAGGAGTTACCCCTGACCATCGGGTCAACACCGTGGCAAGAACCGGTGTATATACATTTCATGCTCATGGTCAGTTGTACCACCGTCTGGACCATCTGGTACCTGGTGGTCACAGACCCACGCATCTGCAGCTGTACATTTATGATACTGATGAAGCCTTGGAACACAGGGTGAAGCGCTCTCTAGATCTTGATATCAATCTCATATGGAAGATTCTACATATATTGGGGAATAACCCGTATGTGGAGGTTTTTAAGAGCCTTGGTTCTGTTGCAGACCTAGCGGAATATAAGATTACGCTGAACACAAATATAACATTGGACCAACGAAGGTACAATGCCCCTACAACCTATCAGGTGGCTGCAATGTGGGTAGAAGGGAGTGACCCGCAACACACTTTTGATAGAAGTGTTATCGTGCATGGAGAAGGGGACCGTCCTCTATACATCAGCGCCTACTATGGATGCTACGATCCTTTGGCATACCCATTATTTTTTCCGGCTGAGGAGACAGGATGGAATCGTTGGCTGCCATATGAGGGGCCGGCTCCTGCTCAGGCAGGCAATCATGATGACAACGACAACCAGGACGATGAACGAGAAGCAAGTAATTGTGTACCCGCTTATATGTATAATAAAAATTGGTGTCCGATCAAAAAATTGGTGTCCGATCCATGACTTCCTTCAATCTTTAGTAGTAGCATTACTCATAATTCATTTTTGCAACCATCTTCTAGATGACAACGACGAACTGGACGGGGATGAAGTTGCCGAGTCTAAAAAATATGTCAATGCGAGGGAGTATTACTATTTCAAGTTGCAGATCAGGGAAGAAATTTTTAACATCGGATTGTTCGGGGGGCGCCTTTTCCAATAGTGGATTGTTGACATGTACATCAAACTGGAGACTAAGAAGTTTGATTTCTAATCCAAGCCTGAGAATCAGAAACTCATACGTGCCGAAGTCTACCAGGTAACATAAACCTCTCCGGTCTCACCAACATACTATGACAACTTGTCACAAACCAGTATGTTACTCCATAACTAGAATTAAGCAAGAACCAAGTATGACCCTAATGTATAGTCGGTTATCATCCTGCTTGTATTGTAAAAGCAAGAACCAATTATGAACCTAATTCATTTGTTTCATAGGGTGTTGTTGACACCATTGCTTCTGGTGAGACGCGTGCTACTCAAGTGGGAAAAAGAATCGTGCTCCCTCAGACTTTTCCTGGAGGTGATCGAGACATGCAGCGAAGATTCCTTGATGCATAAAAATGGCTGAGGGTTCTATATTATATGTGAAATATACAAATATTTTTCATTGTTCGCTTACCGTCTTATGTGCTTGGCATTTTTTTTTTCAGATTTACCTCTCCGATTTGTGCAGCAAGTACAAGGTCTCACCATGTCGAAGCATATTCCAATTCTTTCATTTTCATTTCGTTATCCCCCCCCCCCACCCCCCACCTCACCTTATAAGGACTTGAGGTGATTTATGAGTTGTATGGCATGGAGAGCTAGCTTCATGATGATGTTATTAGCTTCATATTGAAGGTAGCATCTATCAAAAAATTGTTGTGGTTACTTTAAATTGTTTGGTTCCAAGAAGTCGTGGTAGCACAAGTTTATGTAGAGCTTGCCTTCCTGATACATGATGATATGCATCTTTGCGAAGTATATCACGAGCTCCATTTACTGATGCTTTGATGGCTTATGATTTAGTAATTTGCATTGAAGTTGCATAGCATCACTAAATATATGATTAGGCTTATAAGACATATAAAGGATAAATAATGCTTATATACTAAAGTTAATACACATGGCTTGTCGCTTCTGCAAAATCTGGAACTACGAGAAGGAGAATACATGAAACATGTTCAATATAACTTACTTTCACATTTTGTTGTATATGAATGCAGAGCCGATGATGAAGTTGTTGTCTATCGTGTGCTGATTGACTTCATCATCATGGTCGAGAGGCCCATTGTTATGTTCATATTATGACTTGGAGCTACAATATTACACTTTTTATTCAATTTAAGTAATTGTCTCTTAAATAGGGCGAATGAGAAAATTTTGTTCTACGGTTAGATCGTGCGTTGCATGTGCACGCTTACTAGTATTAAAAGTACAAACTAACAATAATGGAGAAACTATTCTGTAGAATTAATCCATCCTCATTAATATACTACTTTCTAGGAAATATGTACTAATACTATCTTCGCCGAAATATATATTTTGTTGTATTCGTCACAATTAATTTTATTTCTGATTATTATTTCACATGTATTTTTTTGTATGTGATCTAATATGATTTTATATTTTCTTTATTGGAATATCATTTCAAGATTTTTGTGTTGAATTCCTCACGGGCCCCTCTCTCTCTCTCTCTCTTTCTTCCTGCTCCACTTAGCACTAGCTTATGTCCGATTGACTGGGTGGCTTATTAGGTCGTGGCCTATAAGTGATCAAATTAGTTGATAATGGGAAGACAAGATGGGCCTGATATATTTCGATAGACGCCTGAATATAGAATATAAAAGTTTCATCTTGTATTACAAACAGACTCCTTTCACGGGTGATCGCGTACAAGCACTGTCATTGCGAGTGCGAGATGATCGCACGTCTCGGAAACGCTTTTTCCTATCGGTACGCCATGGGTTTGGAAGGGGGTGCACATGACTCCTTGTATCTTTCTTCTACAGACCCAAAACAGTGTTTTTTTTTTTTTTTTTTGACCGCAAATAGACTTTATTTCTCAAATAATAGACATGTCATTTACAAGCAGATGAGAAATAAAATCAGGGATCTCATCATCCCAAGAACTAGAGGATCTAGTAGTAAAAGAGTTCTTTGCTAATTCATCTGCCACCTGATTGGCCTCTCTATAGCAATGTTTGAAGGATATGGATGCAAATTCCATCATAAGCTGTTTATACTCTGTGATGATAGCTACCTCCGGGCCTAAATAATCATCAACTTGGTTCACCGAGTCCACCGCGAAGGAACAATCTGATTCAATTTCTATGTTGTTGCATCCAATGTGAGTTGCCAAGTACAGCCCGTTTCTGATGGCAGTTAGCTCAGCTGAATCAACTCCACTGATGTTTGGAACAAACCAACTTGCTGCAGCAATAAAATCACCCCGGTCGTCCCGAGCCACAGCACCACAAACACCTGAAAGTGTTTCATACTGAAAGGAAGCATCAACATTTATCTTCACTATCCCATGTCCTGGTTTCCTCCACATGTGGTCATTCTTCCTTATTGGACCTTTGGGTATTGTTGACCTGAGGTAATTTGTCGCCAAAACCTTGATGGCTAGTGCAGTTTTTTCAGGCGTTTGGACTTTTACTCCCTTTAATATCTGTCGGCGCTGCCACCATATATACCATGCTGCTACAACTGCAAGCTCCGCCGTTGGTACCTCCGCGTCATTGCCCTGAAGCTTTGATAAAATTTCCATCGTAATAGACCCTGATCTGTCCTCGGCGACAGCTTCCCGTATGACTTGTAGCAAGCCCAGCCGCTCCCAAACATCCGTCGCTCGTCGGCACTTAAATAAACAGTGTTGAATGTCTTCCGCCCCGACTAAACAAACTGGACATTGAGCTGAGCATGGGATGTGTCGGTTTGCTAATACACCAAAGCATGGGAGGGCGCCATGCAAAACTTTCCATGCAAAATGTTTTATCTTCCCTGGTATTTTTAGCTTCCACATATCCTTCCAAACTGAGTTTATATTTTCTGTACCTTGCCCATCGGCTCGCACCCACTGTGCCCCATGTTGATGTTCAAACTCCTTATGATAAGCCGATCGCACGGAAAACGTGCCTGATCGTGTATAGTTCCAAGCCACAAAGTCTTCCATCAAGTGATAATTCAAAGGGATTTGTAATATCCTATGAACATCGACAGGAGAGAAAACATCACGAATTAGATCCTCATCCCACTGGCCTGTGTACGGGTTTATTAACTCATCAACCTTTGAAAGCATTGTTGCACCTCTATTCGTGATTACTTTCCTTGTGACACTTGATGGAATCCATGGATCATGCCAGATATCAATTTGAGCTCCACTTCCAACACGCCAAATGCAACCCCGCTTAAAAGTCTGAATACCTGCGACAACACTCTGCCAAGTATAAGAAGAGCCTTTCTTTGGTCCAGCTTTCAATATGTCGCCATTTGGGTAATATTTTGCCCTCAGAACTTGCGCACACAAAGAATCCGGGTTTTGGATTAGTCGCCAGCACTGTTTTGCTAACATAGCAAAATTAAAACTGTGCAAGTCTCTAAAACCCAATCCCCCTTCCTTCTTCGGAATACACAACCTCCACCACGCAAACCAATGCATTTTCTTTTTCTCCTCATTGTCACCCCACCAGAACCCAGCAATTTCATCAGTGATAGACTTACAAATTCCTTTAGGCAATTTAAAAACTGACATTGCATAAGAAGGTATTGCTTGGGCTACCGACTTTACAAGTACCTCTTTACCTTGCATCGAGAGTGTTTTCTCCTTCCATCCCTTCAACCTCTGGCAAACTCTATCGATCAAGTGCTGGAAACAGTCAGTTCTGTCGACGCCCACCATTGTAGGGAGACCCAAGTATGTGTCAGATAGAGCTTCTGTCACAATATTTAAATCTCTGCACGCATTCTCCCTGGTATTGACATTAGTATTAGGACTAAAATAGATACTCGATTTAGCATTACTAACTAGTTGCCCAGAACTAGCACAATATGTATCAAGAACCCTTTTGAGTGTACTTGCATTATGTGAGTCTGCCTTCATTAGGATCAATGAGTCATCTGCAAACAGTAAATGTGAGATAGGGGGAGCATTTCTACAAACACGGACCCCTTCCAGTCCTCCAATTTCCTGTTCATGATCTAATAAGCTTGATAGACCCTCAGAGCACAAGAGAAATAAATAAGGTGATAATGGGTCGCCCTGTCTGAGCCCTCTCGTGGGAGCGAATTCTTCAGTTTCTATATTATTGAACCGGACCCTATAGCTTACTGAAGATACACACTCCATGATAAGCTCCACCCAATGTGCATGAAATCCCATCCGTAACATTATTTTTTCCAAGAAGCCCCACTCAACACGGTCGTAGGCTTTGTTCATGTCCAGCTTCACGGCACAATACCCATTTGATCCATGTGTTTTTTTCTTGATTGCATGGAAACACTCATAAGCTACCAACACATTATCAGTAATAAGTCTGCCCGGGACGAAAGCACTTTGTGTTGGAGATATAATTTCAGGAAGGATTCGTTTTAGTCTGTTTGCAATCATTTTTGAAATTATTTTATAAACCACGTTGCAAAGACTGATTGGCCTGTATTGCGTAATTACCTCTGGACTATTGACCTTGGGAATTAGCACTACATTTGTTGAATTCCATCCTGAAGGGATCTTCCTTTTATTTATAGCATTGAGCACTTCATCAGTCAACTCGTCGCCCACAATGTGCCAAAATCTTTTAAAAAAGATAGCATGAAGTCCATCCGGCCAGGAGCCTTCAAATCTCCTATTTGAAATAAAGCTTGGCGAACATCCTCCCTGGTGTACTCAGCCAAAAGCATATTATTCATATTGACAGACACCACGGGTTTTACAGAGTTCAACAATCCTTGGTCCACCACACCCATATCGGAAGTGAAGAGGCCGTGGAAGTAGTCCCTAATTAGGGGCTTAAGATTATCATTACCTTCTACCCAGGAATCACTACTACTCTTGAGCTTTTTTATTAAATTCTTCCGTCGGCGTGCCGAGGCGAACTGATGAAAATAAGCCGTGTTCCGGTCGCCTCGACGCAGCCAGCTTACTTTGCCTCTTTGTGCCCAATATATCTCGTCTTGCTCCAGCAAATTTTCTATAAAAAGGGACAACTCCTTCTGCTGCATACGAACATCCGACGTCGGGCTGGCTTTTGCAAGTGACTCAAGTTCCCGCTGTGCCTTCCTGAGTCTTGAACGAGGCTCCTTCAGGACCATACGGTCCCATGCATGCAGGTCTTGGTGCACCACTGTTAGCTTTGCCCCTATATCTGGTCCAATACCACGCTGAGCAGCCTTGCGCCACGCTGTTTTCACTACTTCCTCAACAGTCTCCTCTGCCAGCCACCTCGCCTCAAATTTCCTCCCATAGGAAGGTCGTTGTTCTGCAATTCCGGCCAGGTGATATGTATCCAGGCAGATCGGTCGGTGATCCGATTTTCCTAATTCCAGGTTGCAAAGACCAGTCAAAGGATGGAGCTGCATCCATCCAGCATTCGTCACTGCCCGATCGAGTCTTTCCCGCAACCCTCCACGGAACCACGTGAATATGTCTCCCTCATAACCCAAGTCTTCAAGGGAGCAGTCAGACAAGGCGTCCTGAAAAGCTTGTAGACGGGATTGATGTCGAGGGGGCCCACCATCTTTCTCTGATGAGAATAGAATCTCATTAAAGTCGCCAATTACTGTCCACGGCAACCTGGATTGGGCATGAAGATCCCGTAGTAATTGATACGTATGGTTTTTGTTATCCCAACTTGGTTCACCATAAATTCCAGTTAACCTCCACATGTCTCCATTATCCTCTTCCACAGAGACATCGATGAAATCCAGGGTAGCAGCCCGGGAGTAGATCCTCACCTCCTTCTTCCAGACTAGTAGCAAACCACCCTTTCTTCCATCTAGACTAGGAACCACAATCCTGTGATCCATACGTAATTTTTTCATCAAACTTTCCGCCCTTGATTCATCCAGATGCGTCTCGGACAGAAAAAATGCATCCGGTTCATGTCGCCTCTGTATATCCAAAAGCGAACGAACTGTCGGGGCACCAAGAATATCCCGACAGTTCCCGCTGATCAGTTTCATTGCTCTCGTCCGTCGGGACGACGAGAAAAAACTCACGGTCGACAGTAGCTGCCGGAGGACAGCAAACCCTAGCTTTTTGCTAGGGGACGAAGAAAACAGATCCGATCAAACACCTATATGTATCTGATCACAGCAATAGACCTGGCCTAGGGCAGATCACAAACCTCACGAATCAGCACCAAAAATCTGCAGCTCGTATACTTCAGTAACCGAAGACGGAGAAGCAGCCAACAAATCTACTCCTAGGTTCTTGGTGGAACACATTTTAAAATGTGTTCCATTAGACCGTGTTACTAAGGGTGTCCACTGTCACATATAATAATTGTTACCGTATACCAAAAATTGTGTTACTATTACGATGTAGTAACATGCATATTATGTGTTACGAAATAGTATTGCTAACACATTTTTTAACTATGGTAACACCTGCAGTAACATATTTTCGTAAACGTATAACATGGTGGTAACATGTTTTGGTACCTACTGTAACACAACTTGTAACACAATATCCAAGTATCAACACTATAATTTATAATTGTCGACAACCAAGTAACACATTTTGTGATTACGGTAACACCATGAGTAACACTACCATATTAGTATGGCAACATAATTAATGTATTTTGTTTTAATTATTAACCACAAAATTAGGTACCCATTTTATAGGTTTATTTAATGAAATCACTACAATTGCTCAAATAGTCAATTATTTTATTATGATGCTTGGCACCATTAAAATAATAGAGAAACAGAAGCATGGCACATACGCAAATTGAAAATACCAAGATATTTAATATAAATATACAAAAGTGTAGGATACATATGCATTACAATAAACAAATACCAATAATATTGGTCCAACAACATATCATTCATATAATTTGACTACAGAGAACATATCTATGGAGAATATTACGCCATAGCATTTGCATCAATTCAAACACAGAAAAAGATCTTCTACATGATATTACATTTGCTACGGAGAATATTACAGCATAACATTTGCATCAATTCGATGAAAGAAAAAGATCATGTGGATGATATTACACTTTTCAATGTATCAATGTAAACTACGACTATTGGTAACTAAAATCTTCAGTTTTTATTTGCTTCTTGATCCAAGAATTCAGCTGCAACTCAATTATCCTTCTCTCGAATCTGTAAAAGAAAATCGCACCTTAGATATATTTGATTAAGTGCACACAAATATGATTTCAAAATGTGGAACAGAAGATTTAACTTACAAATGCTGAAGGCCATGCAATTAAGTATCCTGAAGAGAACGCCTCACCAATTGTCTTGCAATCTGAAACTTCCCTTACCAACTCCTCATTATCAAGCATAGGTTGATCTATACGCACTAGGGCAAATTCAGCACCTAACTCAATACCACCCGCCTTAGTTCTTGGATCAGTACTCTGAATAGTACCATATGCAACATTCCGCTTGTTGGGATATGTTGAAGTCTTTAAAACTACTTTGGAACCAGCCTATATCATGAACAATATTAGCATTCAATGACAATGATAATATAATTTGCATGAACAATGTGAAAACCTTGGTATTAAATACTTTGAAGTGTTTGGCTTAAAAAATTATTGTAGTTTAAGTTACTGTGGAATCTTTCAGACTTAAGTTTTCTATAACCGAACCAAGAGAAATCGTTGGGGAGAGGTTAGCCTGTTCACATCGCCGTGTACGTGCAATTCAGAAAATTATAAAAATTAATTGGTTGCCAATTACTTTCTACACGTCTCGAACCAAGCTAGCTCGTTAAATAGATTGGTAGTTGGAGCACACTTGTACACAAGACTACAGGAGACTGACCTCGTGCATGGCCATGTAGTTGTAGGTAGGTGATTAATTCGATCGTACACTAGCATACGTTGATTAGTCCTGCTGTGTTACTTTTTACGTGTTTCTGAGTTAGCACATACTATTCAGTATGTAGTTATTTCTAAAAAAAATACAACAAAGCAACACCAGCCAAACGCTTCATGGACTTGATGAAACTGAAAAAACTGCAGTTTTAGAAAAACAGAGTATTTGTTGCCCACACATAAGAATATTGTGGTTTTTGAACACTTTGATTTTTTAAAAAATGTTTTTGTCTATAGGTACAAAATACCATGGTCGCGGTAAATAAAACCGTGGTATCTAAAAAAACTGCAGTAATCCATCGCCGTTGGCGGATCTTTACCTTGATGGAAGAAGTACGCCTTTGTTTTGAGCGAGCTGGGTGTCGATGTTCAGTTCTAGTCCCCTGCTAGTTCAATCTTGAAAAAGATTCACCCGTAAGATCCCTTGTTTACCTCACCTACCAAGAGACAATAATATTAGATGGAAGGGTATTGATATCTTTAAGCTACAAAAAACTGCAACTTCAAAACTCAAAAGCACACAGAAATTACCTCTGCCACAGAATCAATAACAAAGTCTTGTGGCGATAATGAATTTTGTTGAATTTGTAATTGGTTCACATCATGGTCGACAGCCTAGTTCCATGATACAACAATGGTAAGAAAGTAACTATCTTATATTCTATCTTTGTGATATTAGTAAGAGTAAGTGTAGGTATAACCTTTTCGTGCGAACGTGATAAATTATTATCCTCAGAAATGTCGTGTTGCATAGGCGAGCGTGCCTCAACAGGTCCATTGCATTGTATTCTCTACAAACTGAAATATTACTATAAAGGTTTCAAGTAACAAGCAATGATATAGCCATGTATATATTAACATTACCTTTGTTTTACCATGTAGTATTGGTAACCGAGAAATACCATTATCATTTGGTTGGAGGTTTTCCTACAGAACTAACAAATCTGAGTAAACTATTGATAGAAATGCATACAAAAGGTGGGATAAAGAAGTCCTTTACCTCTTCTATTCCATTACTCACATAGCCTTCTTTGTTTTTCATATGTTCAATAATCTGGTCTTGCCTTTTTATATGTTCCTTCATCTTTGCTATTTCCTCCCAAACACCATGTTCAACTTCATAAGGTGATCCATCAGTTGTAGTCATATTGATGTTCTTTAGATACCGTGGTGTCCGACCATAGACTTGCTTAGGAGTTGGAAGCAAACCCATGCCATGCACTTGTACAATCTTTTCTTCCCCTAATACTTTCTGCAGGGCATCACCTTCCCATGCAACTCTTCCATTCAAATTTTGTGCCAACTATGGTTGTTCAGTTATTAGATTCTTCAATTGATCCTATAAGAAAAGAATCATTCATATACTACTTGTTAAATTGAACTCTAAGTTGATCTCGAGAACAGTTAGATCATTTCTATATTAATTGTGTACCAGACTCTCATTTCTATCTTTATTTTCAGCATTAGCATCATCCTTCTTCTTGTGAGTTGCTAAATAAACCTGTGATCTGTGTGGTCGTTTCTTTTCAGGATCAGCTTGCCTCTACAAAACAGAAAGAGTACCCATATGACAAAAGAGACAGAGAAAAACAGTTCAAGAATCAAGATTACTCACCATGTCTTCACCCCAACAAGCATAACTCTTTGCGCCAGCATTATATGAATTCTTCACGAGCGAACGACTAATTATATTCTTCTCAGCAAGAGCCTATTGTGATGCAATCATATCATAAGTGCAACTTTTAAGATCAGCCCAAGAACTCACATTTAAATGTCGAAAGAGGAAAGTACAGTATCACATTCATTACCCTTCCAGTTTTTGACTTCCAATATTTAACAAGCCCACGCCATTGATCGATGTCCACATCTTTTGGACAGAGCTTATACAAAGCCTTTCGCTTGATGTTTGGATTTTTTTCAGTGGCGGGTTTGAAGAAAACATCTTTCAAACTAGACTTATATTTCCTCCAGTCTCTGCCAATCGATTTGAGTATCCATTTTTCACATGACCTAGGATATACAAACTTTGTCTGGAAGTACAAAATAAAGAATGAATGTAAATAAACATGCAGACCACATTACATCTAATGTGGACAAATTAGATATAAATAGAAGGACAACAAATAGCATATTTTATTTTCTTGTCAATTGTGAAGTACCTGTACACACTGAAGTATTGTTTCCTCACCACTATTCTTCTTGACATCACGCCAATCATTTATGTTTAGTGGGCAAAATCCTCCGTTTCTAGCTATCGTGCCCAAAAATCTCCCCAAGATTGCACCTTCATCTCCTATGGGCTGGCTATTTTCATTGCATTTAACAACTATTCTTTGCCCCTTTGGCATGTTCCAGACAATTGGCAAGCTTGTTCTCTTGCGCTTGCGTACTTCCTTGTCTACTACAAGATGAATTCAGAAAAGTAGTAACTAAATGATGCCCGCCATTTATTCTTTCGATACTAAGCATATACAAGTTAAGCATATACTACCTTGATTGTGAACTTGACCCTCTTCATTGACCAATGCTTCTGATTCATGACCTGGTGCAAGTTGCTCACCATTGTTGCAGTCTCCATCTTCATCATCACGTTGGTCAGTAACCCGAATCACATTCAACCTTTTTGACCTACGCAATGGTCCTGCAGAACAACCATACATCTTTTCTTCCAATAATTACAACAGTAGATACAGACATGTAATAAACATGGTTCAAGAGGGATACTTTGCGGCTTTCTCATAGCAGAGACACCACCATCCTGTAAGAGAACACTGTTATTCGGATGGTTAGATGGAGCAATACCAATTTGCTTGCTAGGTGGAGCAATATCATCGCCAGCCTTCTCCTTAGACACATACAGATGGACATCTTTCACAATATCAGGGTCGGACAACATTTTCATCAAAAGACCTTCATCATAAATGTGAACGAAGTAGGGGCTGCCTAGACGGGTTGTTTTCACATAGTACAGAAAATCAACTGCCTGAAATCCAACTTCCTCGATCATCAAGATTAAGTCATAATACGAGACATCATGCCTCATCATGGACCTTTGTAAAATTTTGGTTTCCTGATTTGCATCTTCATAGTGCAGGTATATGGTCAACATGTCTCTCGCCATCCTATATATATATTAAAATGTCAATTAAACTAGTACAAGTAAAGACAAATTAACTAATGACATAACAGGGACAATTTAATTTACCAATAGACATGTGAATGGGGAGGGCAGAGAAGTACACAGTACCATGTCAATGCACTATCAGCATGGTGTGCCAACTAACAATATTAGTGTGGATGATCGCCATGATATAGCTACATCAGGCATATGCGCATCTACGATTCCACAAACTATTCAGAGCGATATAAAATACATCACTATATCAGGTACAGTTTTAAATTCGCTTTCATTCAAATTGTTGGCCACTCGATCTTGCACAAAGATTCACTCTGTGCAGATTTTGTTCTTTTGGTACTGCAAATCCATGCTAGTCTACCTTATATTTAGGAGAAACTCTACTGTAAAATTAATTGTTAATTCTCCTCTGCCACAATGTAACTGTACACATAGCAGATCTAGTATAACGAACAATGCTACAGTTGATTAACTATCAGTTATGCTACTAGTGTATTGCATATTGTTGAAAATAGCTAGACAATCTACAAAGGCTCGTCAGAACAAAAAAAAAAAGCCTACAAATTGACAACATATAACATTGTAACGTACTCACATGCAAAAAATATATTCAGCCGAACAAGTCTATGACGCATGGATTAATAAATCCCATTAGAAGATCTGACCTGGTGCTGAATTTGAGGTAGATAGATAGGGGAAACTGAGATTAAACAAAATCTTCTTAAGGGACGGGCAGCGGCCAACAGGTACAGGTGAGAGTGGTTTTTCTACACCCACGCTCGGTGCATCCACGGTGTACCCACGCAAGAAAACTTATCAAAACATTTTGAAAAAATCTAAAACTTTGTGGGAATGATCTTCAACAAATGTTATGTGCACCTGCAAAGTTTGGTGGTCAAATGACATTCGAGGAGCTCTGTACAAAAAAGACAAAATCACTGAAAAATAGTCAAAATGTAAGTACACTGTTTGAGCAGATTTTGTAATTTTGTCTTTTTTGTACAGAGCTCTTCGAATGTTATTTGACCACCAAACTTTGCATGTGTCCATAACATTTGTTGAAGAACATTCCCACAAAATTTCAGAATTTTTTGAAATGTTTTGATATGTTTTCTTGCGTGGGTGCATCGTGGGTGCACCGAGCGGGGTTCAACCACTACTTTCCCCAGGGACAATCAGCCAGCGGCCGGCGGATGGAAAGGATTCAGCCAGCGGATGGAAAGGATTCAGCCAGCGGCAGGCGGAGGTGCCCTTTGATCAATCCCTCGTCTCGATGATTCAGATCAGAGAAGGGCTGGGCGTTCAGATCAGAGAATGGGTGGGGGTTCAGATCAGAGAAGGGGTGGGTGTTCAGAGCAATACCAGCCACGAGAGGTGTCGGAGCTGAAGACCGACGAAGCTGTAGCCGCACCTATCCAGACGGCGCCGAGGCAGGTCGAGGAACAGCCATATCGATCCGGTGGCTGAGGTGGGGATGTGGGTCGTTGCAGCTGACGGCGGGGCTGGGCGCTGAAGGGCGGCGTGCTCGGCGTTGGATGGCAGCGAGGTAGCAGCCAGAATGGGGGCGTCCTGGGGGGTCGGGCGGTGAGGTGGCGGCTGGGCTTGGGTTGAGTTGGGGCGGGGGGTTGCAGGAGATGACCGGGCTCGGCGCCGAAGGGCGGCGATGGAAGGGGCGTGCTGGGCGCTTAGACGGTTGATCGTGATTTATTTAGCCTATTTTTAGGTAATTGGAGGGAAAAGTAAGCGCGAAATTAGAGCTTTGGCGCCAGGAAAAATCTTAATTTTTCACCGTCGATTACTGAAGAAGAACATTGTTAAATATTTTTATTTTTTTGACATGAAAATTATCCGAAAGTGTTTTTTGCATGAAAAATATATTTGATTTTATTTATTATTGAGAGGGAAATTAGATATAGTTAAATAGTACTGACGATTGGCGGGCCGGTGTTATTATGACCATCGACAATGGTTGGTTAAATAAAAACATTGTAATTCGACCGATCTGAGAGTGGCGTCGAAGAAAGTTGTGGCCACAAGGCCGACGTGGAAGAAAGCTACGACCACAAGGTCGACGACTTTCGATGGGTGCTAAGAACACATGAGGTGGTGCTCAGTAGCGGAGCTAGAATCAGACTACGTCCCAGGCCCCAGGCCAAGGCCCTGGCTGCCTGGGGCCTGGGTCCACCTCTGGTGGTGCTAAAAAGTGGCGACGAGGAGATCTGTCGGGTGCGACCGACTATCGACGGTGTTACAATGATAGATATGAGAGTTTGGCACATCGAACCAGTCCCTTCCTTTCTTCCGGCTCCACGGCGACAGAGAATTAATGAATAGAAGACCAAGTACACCCATGGTCTAAAAAAGTGGTCATGCTTACAGTAAGACCAGAAAAATGAAAACATCCTACCTCCGTACCACGATGATTGGTTAAAGAAAAACATTATAATTTGGCCAATCGATCACACTCCAGATCGGTCACCTCGATGAAGATCGCTTCATTCCCACAAGACTACCCATGTAAGCTATGACAGGCATGGGAGAAAGCCGAGACCATAAGGCTGACGACTTTCAATGGGTGCTAAGAGCAAATGTGGTGGTGCTACAAAGTGGCGACGACGAGATGCGTTAGGGGAATAAAAATTTCAATGGAAGAATCGCATGAAAAGACCCTGCAGGAAGTGTGTTAGGGGAATAAAAGATTGGACAAGTGCATGGCATGAGTTTGCTTCCAACTCCTAAGCAAGTTTTTTTGTCGGACACCACGATGTTTAAAGAACAAACATCACCATTAAGTTGTTAAAAACAAACAACACCATCATCTTGTCATTGGTAGCCTCGCAAATGGTTATCACTAGCTACTACTCCTCAAAGCTAGACAGATGATTCTATCAAGTTGAGAACTAGTATAGTGTTTCTTTTTCCCTACCCCTTGACGGCTAGGGTAAACTCTCCCTTCTAAGCTTCGTCGGCGAGTCTGTGGATAATGGTGGTGGGAAGGCAACGCTTCTTCTTCGAGTTTGTCTTCCAGGCTTCGATGCTCCTCGAGTTAATCCATCTGCACGTAGTCGACGGAGCACCAGTGTAGATTCGTGCCGTCTCCTTGGGACGGTGATGTTAGGGTTTCTCGCCATGTGGCGCGATTTAATGTTAGGTGATTCAGATCTGTTTAAGAGTTCAACGATGCCGACACGCCTCGAGGGTACTCGTTCTTAGGGGCACGAGCATGAAGACTTCCCTGGAGTCATCGACAAGGTCAAGTCGGCTTCGCTAGAAGAGCGGCGACAACAACGCTTTAGTGGCTCATTTCTACTGTGCTAATGGTCCGACAGTGGTCTCGAAATCTTGATGCATTTTTTTATTATATTTGAGGTAATTTGTACTTTCATAAAACTGTAATAATAGATCTGGATCATTTAAAAGAAAACTTTGGTTGATTTTTTTTTGAGACAAAAAACATTGGTCGACGTGGCCGTAATTATTGTGATGGCTCGTGTCCTCCCTTTTCTCCTTTACTAGGTGATACCCCGCGCGTTGCTGCGGAAATTGTTGTGGATTTTTAGAGTAGCATCGACATTTCAAAGTAGAACATAATTTTTTTAGGGTAAAAAAGAACGTAATTTAAATTAATAAAATGATAGATTTCTTATATAGGCAAGATTGAAATTTATTGTTAGTACGAATATGTACCACATGACTTAACCATAGCAGTTTGTCGCATGAACCATAATTGTATGACAAAGCTATAGCACATTGTGGCATGAACCATATTCTTACAGGATATATTTGATGTAGTTTGTTGCTGTGCCTTCTCCAGTTACTACGACCTGGACGTATGGTATCCCATTCTTTTCATTCTCAACAATGTATCCAACATATGTGAATGAATGGTCGCCATACATTGGATTAGTCGTGTGTCGAGGCTTGGACTCCCATTTAAAAGTTATAAACACCAGGTCTTTTGGGCTCTTCGTCTTTGCAATTACATCTGTGTATTTCTTCTGAGCTTCTCTTATTGAAATGGTGGTTAGCACATTATTGTTTGCAGAATTATGAGGCATCCTTGACAAAATTATGTTATATACATGTGTGTGTTGTAGGAGTTAGACGTTTTGCTGGTTACCATATGAGGCTAAATAAAACTAACTCTTGCTGCTTACCAAACAAAGCTAAATAAAATGCACACTTACTTTGCCGATAGCTGCTGGAAATTTAACATATGGTGTACATTCATGATTTTCAATATGATAGAAGGAAATATTTAATACATCGACAAAACAGAAAATGGTGAACATGCTAGAATATTTAAGAAAGATTTTCAAATATATGGTACTACCATAAATGCACAAATCTCATTGCATTACTCCAAGTCTGTGTTTTCATTATCAGTACACAAAACTACTGACAAAATAGTAAGTAGAAGTTTTAATACACCCGAGTCTGCATTTCTAGATGGAAACCAAATTAAGGGGACTAATTATGTTGAATAATCATTTTCTTTTCCCTTCCTAGCCAACTGGGCATCAGTCAACCTAACACATGTTTATCCTTTAGTACAAATATTATAATACATCACTGGTACCCTTTTAAAGGTGACTCCATACGTCTTAAAAAAATGCAAAGATGTTCTATAAACCAAGCGAGTTGAGCCCAAGTTTTCTCCTGCTTAATCTGTGGTTGTATATCTTTTCCGTCTTTTACACTTCTCTTATTTTTTTTATCAATTCACTTATCTAACATTTACAGTAAACTATATATACCTTATAGATAATTCATACTATTGAGTTAAAGTTTGAAGCAAGAACACATGTAGACCTTTCAAGTTTCAAGTATATTGTTTCCAAGATATACATATAGTCCACCAGGCTAGCACAGCCTGCACATGTCTATTTGTTGTGTGTAGTTACAATTGATGTAGAATAATTCCTCTCTGCCTCCAATTTATAGATGTAGTTCTAATGTTCGTGCTCCTAGTCTACAGCTCGAATAAACTATATCTTTTAATTCTTCTCAGGTATGTGATTCGGTTCAACCAACAGATTAATGATGTATAGATAGAACTCGGATTGCATGGGAGACAAATATTATATAGCAAAACTTAAAATCCATACATATAGCAATAAACCGATGACAATCTGTAATAGAAATATACAGGGAAATTCAGCTAAGGAACACAATGTGTTGGTATATCGGGACATTGAAAATTTGAGAGCAATATTTCGTTATGTTTCTGTACAGCAGCCAGATCGCATCAAGCTTTGCATCGGCCAAGGCATGAAATTTCGAAGAGAAGAATAGCACAACCAAGAAAGACAATTGCATGATGCAGTCCAAGAATTTGGAACCAGACCTGTAGTGCAAAGGGTTGGAATCAGCGGACGCCTCAAGGAGAATTTGCCGCACATGACAAAGTGAGAGTAAAGCACAATCTGGAACAAATGCAAGGACGTGTGAAGTAATGAAACAATTCCCAGCAGCAATGGATGTCTGAATAATAATGTGGAGCAGAGCACGTTTGATCCGTAGTGCAACCTGAAAAGATTCAAAGGCAGCTGGAAATAGGGAGTGTGTAGCCACCAGGCCGGAGGCCTCTTCCGACTGGACGCGAGAAGACGTCTATGATGGATGACTATGGCTCTACATAGGGGTATTTAAACGCACTTTCTTCCAAATTTGCAGGTTAATGGAGGGTGATGTAATGAGGGGTGATGAATTAGGTGGTGCATGAGTCCGTTTCATGTGCATTTGTGGATGCATTATGGCCGGGATATGATACGTCGTGGACGTGGAGCAGTAGTGGTGGACATGGAAGATTGTCGGCTGCTGCGGCAGTAGCAGGCGGAGGGGCGTCGCTCGCGGCGGCGGCGGCTGGCCGAGAAAGCGTCGGGCTTCCATGGGCTTAGAACGTGTCAAAAGAGCCCAGCTCTATAGCCCATGTACAAAAACGTGACACTGGTAGCTGAGACATCGAGCACGACGGTGCGAGCTGAAGAATAGAGGGCGTTGTGAATCGTTATTTTCACTTAGCGGTGGCAAGTCTCAGTAAATTCCATGAACTCTGGATCAAACGGCTGCAGACTGCTCAGGTATGTTCTATCAACGGCTATAATAATTCGGGTGACGTGGCATCATGTGGAGCTAGGAAAATCAGCTAGTGGGGTGCCCCTATTTAGATATAGAAGATACGGACAGGTAGGCCCACTGCCTAGTGAGAAGCGACACATAAACAGCGAGAAAGCGTGATTATGTGGCAATATTTTGGTCAGTTATTATTATTATTAGGTCTCCATCCCTCGGTCCTAAATCCCCCTTCTCTGTCGAAGGTTCTCCTATCCAAGATCCACCGCCGCCCTGCCGTTCCCCACCGTCGTCCGCATCGAAGCCGCCCCACCGTTTCCCCTGCCGGACTGTCGTGTCCCGCCGTAGCCCGTCTCCCCACCGCCGCCCCGCCTCCCTTCCGTCTAGCCGTGTCCCCTGCATCACCACCGCACTGCCGTGACGGCTGCGCTGACCATGGCCACGCCAGCAAAGATGACGGCGACGCACGACCCATGGTGACCTTGCCCCGGCTGGTAGTTGGACCACCACCGGATCTACCCGACATCGTACCCCCTCCTTCTCTCCAACAGGTTCCCCTTGTCTCTCTCATTAGTCACCAATTTTTTTACAAAGCAACGACTTCAAAAGTTTTTTACCTGATGCAGATTAGCTGCTCTTTTCATACGAACCAAATCTTGCATGATGGATCAACTCTGTGCATTATAGATATTTCTGTCCTACAAACAGGTCTGTCCAGTTTTCTGAAACCCAAAACAAAAATCTTGCAGTCTGAATAATTATGTCTTTAGAACTTAAAGTTCCTACCAAAAAATGCAGAACATGTCTGAATTTGCATGAAATAGTATTCAGTCAAATCCGGGAGGATATCATACGTCGAGTACTGCATGTCCGCGGCAGCCAACTTATAGTCAATTTTCTGCAAAAACAGATTTAGCTTGTAAGTGGCACTAGTAGAAAACAGGGCTTTGGTTGAGGCCAGGATAAGGACATTAATCCCGGTACACTTACGAACCGGGACTAATGTGAGCATCAGTCCCGGTTCGTGAGGCCAGGGCGCCGGCCGGGCCTCGGGGGCCATCAGTCCCGGTTCAGATGGGACCTTTAGTCCCGGTTTGAGCCACGAACTGGGACTAAAGGGTTGGTGGCAACCGTTCGCCTGGCGCGTGCCCTTTTAGTCCCGGCTCGTGGCTCGAACCGGGACTAAAGGTCCAAACCGTTCGATTCCCGTGCCTTGGAAGTTGTTCCGCGCGAGATCAAATGCTACAGTAACCGCGACGCTACAGTAAACGCGACCAGCGCCTCCATTTCTGTTCGTCTCCCTCTCCTCTCTTCTTCCTCATCCTCCACCATGAATCCAATCACTCGCTACGGGAAGGTGCTCGCACATGGCACGACCAATCTCCATGTCGTCTACACGAACGACAGCGCCAAAGTGAAGGTTTTTCTTTCCATGTTCGAGGAATGGCTTCAAGAGGAGAAACACAAGTTCATGGGCCTCGATCTCGAGTACACGGCCGATGGTCGCGATGTTGCCGTCGTCCAACTTTGTTTCAAGCAACGTGTCATGGTCTTTCAGTGGGCAAGGTAATACGAAACTTGTCATAGTTTTAATTGGGGCTTTTCTTTGATTCATAGGATAGGAAAATTGCATAGGAATAGGAGGATTGGGAATGTCGAGAACATGTCATAGTTTCCTTGATTCATAGGAAAAATGCATAGGAAAATGGGGGCTTTTTCTTTGATTCATAGGAAAATTGGGGCTTTTCTTTGATTCATAGGAAAATTGCATAGGAATAGAAAATTGCAGAGAAATAGGAGGATTAGGAAAATTGCATAGGAATAGGAATAGGAGGATAGGAATAGGATAGGAAAATTGCATAAGAATTTTCCTTGTAGTTGCATATTGGCCATCGTGGGAGAACATGTCATAGTTTAGGGGCTTCTTTTGATTCATAGGATAGGAAATGCATAGGAAATAGGAAACTTGCTATGATTCTTATTATACTTGTTATGATTCTTATTATACTTGTTATAAAATATACTTGTTATGATTCTTATTATACTTGTTCTAAAATATACTTGTTGCAGCAGTATTTAACACATTTGTTCCATTTTGTTGTTGCAGTAGTGACAAGCACTGTCCAAAACTCATGGAGTTCCTTCGCAGCGGCATATGTTTTGCTAGCGTTGATATAACGAATGACAAGATCAAGATGAGGCGCGCCTGGGGTATTGAGATACCAGCTGAATGCCACATTGATCTTCAGGGCAGGTTCAGGCTTGAGCATGACAAGACTTCAATGGCTGATATGGCAGCCGCCCTGATCGACGAGGACTACGCTGATATGAAGACAAAATTCCCCAAGTCAGGGCACCAACATTGGGAGAAGACCCCACTTGACCCTATCAACATTGAGTATGCAGCAATAGATGGGTACGTTGCATACGAGTTGTACCACAGGATTGGAATCTGCAATTATGGGCAGCGTCACCTCGTACCGCTAGTATCTCCTGCTTGGGGGTATTCTGATCCGGACGACGAGTAGTGTTTGCAATGGCGAACACTTTTATCTCTATTATATAGTGCTTGGGGGTCTCCTGATTCGGGCGAGTAGGTTTGCAATCCGGAAGAGTAGGATTGGTATCTTCAATTATGCAGTACTTTCTGTAATGGATATCTAAACTATTATTTCTATTATGTCCCTGTTTAAGTACGGTTTGTGTGTAAGAATATTTAGTATGATGTGAGCAAACTTTCTGAAGCATTGTGATGTATGTGATGAAGATTGTCCATGGTTACGGCACAATAAGCAAGGGACACACGCGAAGAAAAAGTGAAGACTTTCTCTCCACAACTATTCTGATGATGGCTTTGATCTACAATATCACTGCAGTTAAATATAATATTAACTAAAATTATCAAAGTATTTATTTGTTAGAACGAATGAACTAAAAAGAATCAACTAAAATATTAACTAAAAAGAATGAACTAAAAAGAATCAACTAAAACATTAACTAAAAAGAATGAACTAAAAAGAATCAAAATAATATTAACTAAAATTATCAAAGTATTTATTTGTTAAAAAGAATGAACTAAAAAGAATCAACTAAAATATTAACTAAAATATTAACTAAAATTATCAAAGTATTTATTTGTTAAAAAGAATGAACTAAAAAGAATCAACTAAAATATTAACTAAAAAGAATGAACTAAAAAGAATCAACTAAAACATTAACTAAAAATAATGAACTAAAAAGAATCAAAATAATATTAACTAAAATTATGAAAGTATTTATTTGTTAAAAAAAATGAACTAAAAAATTGAAATCCTTTTGCAACAGATGAGTTTTCGTCCGAAACCCTAACACTTCGAAAGAGATTGTCCAGTTTGTACACGAAGTGCATCTAGTTTTTGCCGTAACCCTCTCAACTTTTTAGCACATGCTATGTGGGTGTAATAATGATACCATGCCAACCTTGCAACCATTTCAGAGTTCATTTGCAGTGCTTTTCAATTCAGGGTCATCTTAGCACAAAATAAATCATGAAATGCATGAAAAATAGAATATGAAGTCAGAAAAGGTTTGAAAAGTGATGATGTGGCTTTGAATGGTGCATATTGAATGCAGAAAAAGTCTTGAGTTCAAATATGTTTAAAAAATTGAAATCCTTTTGTAACAGAAGAGTTTTTGTCCAAAACCCTGACACTTCGAAAGAGATTGTCCAGTTCGTACACGAAGTGCATCCAGTTTTTGCCGTAACCCTCTCAACTTTTTAGCACATGCTACGTGGGTGAAATTATGATACCATGCCAATTTTCAACCATTTCAGAGTTCATTTGCAGTGCTTTTCAATCTCAGGGTCATCTTAGCTCAAAATAAATCATGAAATGCATGAAAAATAGCAAATGAAGTCAAAAAGGGTTGAGAAGTGATGTTGTGGCTTTGAATGGTGCATATTGAATGCAGAAAAGTCTTGAGTTCAAATATGTTTAAAAAATTGAAATCCTTTTGTAACAGAAGAGTTTTCGTCCAAAACCCTGACACTTCGAAAGAGATTGTCCAGTTCGTACACGAAGTGCATCCAGTTTTTGCTGTAACCCTCTCAACTTATTAGCACATACTACGTGGGTGAAATTATGATACCATGCCAACTTCAACCATTTCAGAGTTCATTTGCAGTGCTTCTCAATTCAGGGTCATTTTAGCTCAAAATAAATCATGAAATGCATGAAAAATAGCAAATGAAGTCAGAAAAGATTTGAAAAGTGATGATGTGGCTTTGAATGGTGCATATTGAATGCAGAAAAAGTCTTGAGTTAAAAACTTTAATAGTAAAATGAATTTTCATAAAGTATATTTTGTTACAAGCTTTAATAGAAACTAAAAAGCTTTTATAAAACTCTAATAGCAAAAGGAATCAACTAAAAAGAATCAATAAAAAATAAAACTTATGCAACTAAAATTATATAACTAAAAATAGCATATGCAAAAAATAAGATTAAAAATCATAATATATGCAAAAAAAGGCCCGCCTACTAGACACGACGGCCTGCATATGACTAGAAATCCTACAAATGGGCCAGGATGCAGGACCGCAGTGCTAGCAGGCCCAACAGGGCGTCAAATAGGCTTGTACTTCCTGCATTAGAGAGGAGCTCGAGAGGGCAGCGGCAGCAGCAGTTATAAACCACTCCGAGCCTCTCTCGACTAGCGAGGTGGGACTAAACTTTTGGTACGGGAAGCGCAGCCCTTTAGTCCTGGTTGGTGGCTCCAACCGGAACTAAAGGGGGGGCATTAGTCCCGGTTGGTGCCACCAACCGGGACTAAAGGTCCCTGCTTCCCGCCCTTTGGGCTGCTAAAAATTGACCTTTAGTCCCGGTTGGTGGCACCAACCGCGACGAAAGGGTGGCATTAGTCCCGGTTGGTGGCTCCAACCGGGACTAAAAGGGGGGCTATATAAGCGGGACTTAGCAGTTTTTCCAATACATTGCAGTTTCTTCTCTCCACGGCGCCGACGACGACATCGACGCCGCCAGGCTGCCGGATTTTGCCGTCACCCTGCCGTCCCCGAGCCCGCTGACCGTCGCCGGCGCCGGACCTCCTCGTGCGCCCTCCTCCCCGTCGCCATCACCGCGCCCTGCCCCGCCGTCGTCGTCGCCGCGCCCTGCCCCTACATCGCCGTCGCCGTCGCCTCGCCCTGCCCCGCTATCGCCGTCGCCTGGCCCGCCTTCGCCGTCGCCTCGCCCTGCCCCGCTATCGCCGTCGCCTCGCGCTGCCCCGCCGTCGTCGCGCCCCTGCCCCTACGTCGTCGTCGCCATCACCGCGCCCTGCCCCTACGTCGCCGTCGCCTCGCCCTGCCCCGTCGTCGCCGTCGCCGTCGCCTCGCCCTTCCCCGCCGTCGCCTCCCCCTGCCCCATCGCCATCGCCGCGCCCCTGTCGGCCTCGACGTCGCCGCGCCGGCCCTTGCCCCCACAGTGAGCCCATTGAACATGGCTTGCATGTTGATGCATGCTGATGGCTTGTTGCTTTTTCAGAGTTCTTGTTTATTAATTGCCGTATCCCGTATCGCTGTATCGCCTTATTGCTTATATATGTTTACCGTATCAATGTCCAGTCCATTTCATTTTATTATTAATTACATATGTTTACTATGCCGTATCCCCCACAGTGAGATTTTAAAATGAGACAGTCCATGTCATTTTATTATTACTTATATATGTTTACTGTATCGCCTTATTGCTGTTTTTAGAAATTGCCGTATCCCGTATTGCCGTACCCGTATCAATGTCGCTGTATCGGTGCTTCGTAGGTTGCCAGTCCCACCATATGAACATAATGCACTTGAGAATTTTCATATATGTTCGTAGAATGATAACTTCAACATGAGGGGGGTGGGGGTCCGCAAGTATCCTCGAGGACCATGAGATAGGCGGTCTCGGGTTCAAACCCGTTTCAGTAATACCCGAACCCGAAACCCACCATCCACGTCAAAATACTACGCTAAGCATATTGGGCCATTCAGCCTTCACTACAAACGACCATGAGAGAGGCGGTCCTGGTCGTGCTCCGTTGTGGCACTTGCTTGCACCGTGTTGTCACCCTTCACGTGTGCCGTCCTGGTCGTGCTCCGCTGTGGCACTTGAAGCTGCCCTGATGCCCGACGGCAGATGGTCGATGCACCCACCTGGCGAACGCGTAGCTTGGTCGGCGGCTAGAAATGGTCGATTTTGATAGAAAAATCGTCTAAATCCGAGGTCATATGCAATTTGTGTGGTCAAAACAAGATTAAGGACAAAAGGGGGGAGGATTCCTCGATGATCGTCTGAAACTGACTGTTATAAAACTTGTGAACTTTGCATGATGTTTCCCACTAATCTATCTCTCATGGTTGTATATTGCCACGTTGTAATATTTGCAGAAAATATGGCGGACAGAGACTTAGAAAAAGAACAATTGTTGGGGGATATAATACGAGAGGGTGATATCGATCTCACCTGCTTGTCGTTTCTCAACGAGACCGATGGTGAGGAAAGAGAGGATGGCGGCTCCGGTGAGGAGGAAGGAGATCATGACTGCTCCGGTGATCGAACTGGGCACGAAGGAGATCATGACGGCTCCGGTGAAAGAATGGAGAAGGGAGCCATAACTGGTTTAAAGTCCGGCGAGGTATATATTAATTAATCCTCTGCTGACTAGATGCATTAATTTTTTTGTATGTACATATATTAACGCATGTTTCTTCTTTTAATTAGCCATCCGGATCGAGCTCCACTTCGGTAAGGAGACGAGGCCCGATGAGAAGGTTGGACGCGCAAGAAAGGTTCACGATCGAAGAAGTCTCACCAGAAGGCCAACCGATTGCTCCCTACCGGACCAAGAACAAATTTATAAATCAGTGCGGAGTGGTTGTTAGGGACCTCGTCCCGATCAGCTGCCAAGAATGGAATAAGAAGAAGGACCCTCAAGTTCCTTATGTCAACGATAGACAGAAAGATGATCTTTGGACCAATCTGATTAGAAATTTCAGTCTACCGCTAGAGGAGGATCCGAATAACCCAGTTATACAGCGAAAGGTCAGGGCGTTTGCTCTTAAGAAGATGGCAGAACTATACAAGAACTGGAAGAAAGTATCGAACAGGAAGTTTGTCGAGAAAGACAAGACTCCAGAATTCAGAGGTCAATATGAGAAGATGAGAGATCACTGGCCCGCATTTGTGGCCTACAAGAAATCGGAGAAGGCTAAGAACATGTCACTTACAAATAAGAAAAATGCCGCAAGGAAGGAGTATCACCATGTTACGGGGTCAGGTGGCTACAGAAAAGCCCGGCCTACGTGGGACAAACCTGAGCAAGACCTGCTTGCTAAAGATGTCCAACCAGAGACATTGCACTGGCCAGATTGGGCAAGGACTTGGTTTTTCGGGGTTGGGGGAAAATTGGACCTAGAAACAGGGAAGTGTGTCTGGACGAAAGCTCAACTTGCAATACCATTCAAAAAGCTTGAGGAAACAATCAAGAAATCGCTGGAAGGGACGTTCGTTCCCGACAGAGATAAGGACGAGCTGTCATTTGCCCTCGGGAATCCTGAACACCCTGGACGAACAGGAGGCACATCAGGCTCCGTTCCGTGGAAGGTTGGGTTTCCCAACAGCGCTGGTTACAGAAGCCGACAGAGAAAGAAGAAAGAGGAAGCAAGCGAAATGCAGAAGTTGAATGAAAGATTAGAGAAACTAGAGGCACTTGAGAGCTAGCGAGCAACCGGCCAACCATCTCAGCGGCACGAAGATCCTTCATTGGAGACTACCCACGATACTACCCCACCATCTCAGCGGAGAAGCAGCGTGGCTTCCACTGAGCTCGTTCATCCTGATAGCACGGTTCCTCTCTACCCCGTGGATGGTATCACGCATAATGAACATTGTGTGCTTATGGCAAAATGCCATATCCTGACCTTTAAGGCGGCGATCGGCTCTGTCTTACCTCCTCGACCTGATGCAACTTTCCATTGCACTCCGGTTCCAGATGGCTTTGCTATTGTCAGGGTGGATGAAATAATGGACGGATTTCATGGGCTGGAGCTTGAGTACCCTACAGGTGAAGGGGAGCTTCTTCTTCAACATGCCTTAAGGACTACCTGTCTATGGAGAAAGGAACACATCGTGCTTCCATACTGGACGCCACCTCAGCAGACTCAGGCAGAGGAGGCCCCAGTGCCTGAGTCGTCTCCGGTGCGTCAACTGTCTCCGCTGCTTGAGTCGTCTCCGGCGCGTCAGCCGTCTCCACCGGCTCAGCGGACTCCGGCGGAGCAGGCCCCTCGGCAGAATCCTACTCTGCCTCGGCTATCTCCGGCGCATCATCGAACTCCGCCTCCTCCGCCGCCTAAGCAACAGCGGAAGAGAGGCGCCGCCGCTCCGGCGGCTAGCAGCTGTACGAAACACAGGAGATTCAGATACGGCCCAAGCCTCAAGCCTCCTCCCAAGTTACCCTACGAGAGGTCTGAGGAGGAACTCGACGAGATCGTGGACGCCGAAGTGAAACGTCAGCTTGCACCGAAACGCCCACCTGAAGAGGAGAAAATAGATCGCGAAGCGAACTCTGGATGCCCTTAGGCGACCACCACCGCCTCCGCCGCCATCAAACTATGACCGATGTATTCAAAAGAAACATGATGAAGCGAGGCGGTCGGGAAGCTTAAGTAGAAGTGGCTCAAGAAGTGGGAAAACAATTCCCCAGCTCGGCAAACAAGAACTGCAATCGTGTCCTCCGCTCAAGGTGGTTACCGATATCGCTAATGATCCAGAGAAAGCGGACACTGGTCTTGCTATCACTGCTGATGATTACTTACCCGACTTGGTACAGTTTGAAACGGCTGAGGTAGTATAAACCTTAAAATACGCGAACGGGAAGCCTCTCGTCACACGTGAGGAGCTCGACCGTCTTCCAACGATGATGCGACGATTGCATGAATGGTACTTGAAAGCCTGCAAGGACGGGGCCGACAATATCTTTGTGGGAATTAAAGATGAGCACTTCTTCAATGGAGAGCAGGTGTTGTTCGTTGAATTTGAAGAAATATTTCAGTTATACAATCAAAAGGAACTCGACAAAACTATCGTTAGTTCCTATTGTCTGTAAGTATTTTTTTTCTGTAATTAAGTCTCTAGCTCAGCTCGTTCATTGCATGTATTAATTATCCTCACACTATATTAGGCAGATTGAAGATCCTCAAATGCAAACAACAACAAATCTATGACATTGGGTTCATTGACCCAAATTTCATAAATGAACCTACATTACGAGATTTTCCCGCCGAAACAGAGAACAACTTGCTAAAGGCGTTACTTGGACAAAAAACCAGAAAGGAAATACTATTTCCTTACAACTTCAAGTGAATGTTACTATCTTGTGCACATTCTGCTTCGCTTACTCGAGGTTAAGTGCAATTAACGAGTTATGCGTGCGCAGTTTCCACTTTATTCTGCTAGACATTCAACTTGAAGAGGGAAAAGTAACTGTCTTGGACTCGAGACGTAAAGACCCTAAGGAGTGGACGAACATGAGGCAACTTTCGTTCATTTTCTGATATCAAGTAATCATTTTCTTTGCCGGACAGGGTTTGGAAAAAGTTCACCAAAAAGGTTAAGGGTGTCAGCTGGAAACCGGAGCTGCAATTTGTACAGCCCAAAGTAAGTACTACTCTAGTACCGCACATCTCTCATTGATGCTAGTTTCAATACCATTATCATGCTTGGTTATTATTTTGTTTGAACTCTATTCTCGTAAAGTGCTTGTTGCAGGCAACCGGGACTAATTTATGTGCCTACTACGTTTGCGAGTTCATTCGCCACTCGACCTCTGAGCGGGGCCGGGGCATATCTTTACAACAATTTGAAGTACGTAAACAATATTCACATTTTTATTTTATTACCATCAATTGTGTTGAGTTTCATTCATATATTGACCCCCTTCTTTAAATTAGATGTGGCGGAAGCGGGACGAACTCCTACCAACTGATCGCATCCGAGCAATTCAAGAGGAATTGGCGGGATTCTTGGTTGAGCATGTCATACCTAAAGACGGAGAATACCATAAGGATGTGGAATGCGATGTTGGTAATAGACGACGTTAGGATCGTAAGAGATGTTATATTGTATATATGCATGAACGTGTACTATATGTAATAGTGTCGAATAGATTTACGAAAACTTGTTACATATTGTTCGACCAAGCACGGAGAAAGAGAGGTCACTTCTCTCTATATATTGATCATGACGATGTTGTGTAATGGTTCCTTCATTGCTATATGTAGTAGCTAGCGTCGAGTCGAATGAAAAGCGTAAAATAAAAATGGTAAACACAAAAATAAAAGGGCGAACCACAATAGGAAAACCCCTAAACCCCCCTTTAAAAAAACAAAAAACAAAAACCCCAGCTCTTGGCAGATGCTGACGCGTGGCTGCCTTTTAGTCCCGGAAGGTGTTACCAACCGGGACTAAAGGTCCTCCTGCCTGGGCGCCCCGCAGAGGCCACGTGGAGCCCCTTTGGTCCCGGTTCGTAAGCAAACCGGGACTAAAGATTTTGGGCATTAATCCCGATCGGTTTGTCCCGGTTCCAGAACCGGGACTAAAGGCCCTCTGGAACCGGGACTAGTGCCCTGTTTTCTACTAGTGTGGGACTGGACAGTTTGTAATTACACAAGATGCTATGTCATAGTTTTTTCTTATTATCAGTATATCATCGGATATAACTATGTACATAATCTAGCTAATAAAGAGCGATTCTTCTTCTTATTGTCAGTATATCATCGGATATAACTATATACAAAAATTGGACATTTCAAGGTTTGCTCAGCCTTAAAAACTACACATACATGTTGCAAAAAATACATGCTTGATAGGTCTACATGTGTACTCGCTTCAGGCTTTGCCTCAAGGTTTTGCTAGCCTTAAATGTTGTATGTACATTCTGTAAAAAAGACACACTTGATAGGACTACATGCGTCCTTGCTTCAAGCGTTGCCGCTAAAAGTAGGAATTACCTAGGCTATATGGTTTACTATAAATGTCAGATAACTAAACAAATACAAATTGAGGCGCAGAAGGAAAAAAGGGATAGAACTATAGATTTGACAGGCAAAAGCCTGGATTTAACTGACTTGGTAGTGCATTCGGCAGACTTAGTACATGAAAATATATACACTATGCAAGTTCATTACTTACCTGGTAATTTAAGTAATCATATCAAGCATTTTCTAGACATTCAGTTTCTGTCCAAGAAAGAAATATAGAGCAAGCAGGTGATGCGACCCCTGTTTTAGGCGATGTGACATACTATGGCAGGATAATTGATATTATTCAGTTGAACTACTCTGGACAATTTTCGGTGGATTTATTTAAGTGTGAATGGGTTGATGTTTCTGATAAATGAATTAAAAAGGACAAGTATGGCTACACACTTGTTAACTTCTCACATTTGATGCACAAAGGAGACAAGATTGAACATGAGCCTTTTATTTTGCCAACCAAGCCGATCAAGTGTTTTACCTAGAAGACGAACTGGACCCAGGTTGGTCAGTGGTGATGCAGGATAAACTACCTAGAGATAGATATGACACTGGAAATGATGAATGCACACGAGACGTAGAAGCTGAGCCATTCCATGTTTCTCACCTCACGGCTATGTTTAAAAAGAAAAGGAAAGATCAACATTGGGTAAGATCCGATATTGAGGGAACAATTGTGGATGCTACTGATAATGCTTTGATCGATGAAGAATAGTGGAGGTATATCATCTAAAGGTATCTTCTATTCCTAAATAGCTGCCTCCCTTGCAGATTCAGTTACTCAAAATCCACCTTAGTCTGATCTTTCCTAAACTATATCAAACCACCACACCTGCTATAGATTATAGATCCACCTCCTTTCAGACTGCTTGCTATATAATCTTGACACGGACTTAGTGATTTATAGAATACGTTGTTCAGTTTGTTGTAGCATACCAATTTAATGGAATGCCCAGGGGAGAAAATTTGGTATCTGCCATTGATCTACCTAAATCAGCAGGTTCTCAGAACACAAAACATGAATGCCATTTTATATTTGGCTCGGAGTGGTTAGTGCATTGAGCAATGGATTTTTTTTGGCTCGGAGTGATAAATTGTACAGAAACAATGAGCAGAAATAAGCGCCCACTTACTGGTAACATGCAGCTGCTAGCTTGATGAACATGTATATCTCTGCTTTTTCAGTAGTATTAGTTTTCTTTTTCAGTATTAGTTTCTCCATATTTGCGTACTAGGTTGTCTATCTCTTAGTTTTCTGTATTATTTTTCTCCATAGCAGCTTGCTATATATTGCATTATGTCTCGAAGAAGTCAACGCAAAATTCCACTGCAACGCGCGGAGCATCATCTAGTTTCTCTATTCGAGCAACATTTTCATGATTTTATCTACACTGTAGTTTTACCTGAAGTCAAAGCTGAGTTTGTATGACATTAAGAACCAATGTATGTTCTTGCAGATCGTTGGCTGAGGTTACACCCTTCAGAAAATTCGAAGGAATGATGATCCCCAGCAGCAGATCTTCATCATCATCCAGCGTGCGTGCGTGAAGTTGTTTTTTATACAAGTTCTAGACTCGGACAATTAGCCGCCCCGGCGACGACGACAGCAGCTGCAGAAAACAAAAAATATACATACATATTCGTAGTAGGTTCACAGCAGGTCCTCATCTTATTTAAGATTCTGTTATTCTGGACATGCAAACAGTTTTGTACAAACAACCATGGTTTTTCTCGATATATATCTTGGTGAATTTTGTTAAGCCTGTTTTCGTGGGATTAGCATTGGCCTAGTTCAATTTAAAGATAAACAGGTCAATGATTTTGTGTTCAACAGCTTGTTAATTTTTCCTTAACTGCATCCATATTTTGTAAAGTATGTGTGGCTGCAAAAGGATTGACCGGGGGTCAATTGTGAGTGGCTTCTTTTCTTTTAAAGTATATGTGTGCTTTGCAGTTGTAGGTCAGAGATTGTTCTGCTACTCATGCCTCTTGAGAGCGATGTTGGCCTGATCTATTATCTGTGCTAATCTTCTAATTATCCAATCACATACTGGCCCGGCATCCTTTAAAAAATACGTATCCTGATCAATTAGTTGTACAAAGCATGTAAGTGAATAAAAAAGACAGTGCAGCTCCCTGTCTGGTCAGGCATGCACTACTGGAATAAGGATCTTTGCCGTCAGCCAGCTCTTTGCCATCTGCTAGCTGACGGCAAAGAAGGTCTTTGCCATCAGCTTACATAAAACTGACGGCAAAGAAAGAGCTGACGGCAAAGATAATGTTTGCCGTCAGCCAGATCTTTGCCGTCTGCTAGCTGACGGCAAAGAAGCTTTGCCGTCAGCTAGCAGACGGCAAAGAGTGAGGGTGGCCCACTAACGAGAACCACCTAACGGCCACTTTCTTTGCCGTCTGCTAGCAGACGGCAAAGAGGGAGGGTGGCCCACTAACGAGAACCACCTAACGGCCACTTTCTTTGCCGTCTGCTAGCAGACGGCAAAGAGGGAGGGTGGCCCACTAACGGAACCACCTAACGGCCACTTTCTTTGCCGTCTGCTAGCAGACGGCAAAGAAAGTGGCCAACCTAACGGCCGTTTCCTCCGGCCCCACCCCACTAGCTAGGCTCTTTGCCGTCTGCTAGCAGACGGCAAAGAGCTTTGACCTAACAAAAACCGGTCAGCGCCCGCGCCCCACCCCTCTCTCTCTCTCCCCTCTGTATCTCTCCCCTCACCTCACCCGCGCCGTCCCCGTGCCCGAGCCGCCCCCGCCGCCGACCCCCATCGCCCCCGCCGCCCCCGACCCCCACCGCCCCCGACCCCCACCGCCCCCCCCCCCGCCCCCGCCCCCGCCGCCCAGGCCTTGCGGTCGCCCCGGCGCCCCGCCGCTCAGGCCCCTCGCCGCCCCGGCGCCCCGCCGCCCGTCGCCGCTCCTCCCCCCGCCGCCCGGCCCCTCTCCGTCCAGCCGCCCCCCGCTGCCCGGCGCCGCTCCTTCCAGCCGCCCCCTGGTGAGGTTCTTCCCCTTTTTTTCTTTCTTTTCTTTCTTGCTGTTTTTTGATTTAGGTTGTACTGTTAGTAATTTAGGTTAGTTGATTTAGGTTGTACTGTTAATAATTTAGGTTAGTTGTTTTTTTTAGGTTAGTAGATTTTTTGTTAGTAGATTGTAGGTTAGTTTTTTTATATTTTGTCATATTTTAGGTTAGTAGATTTTAGGTTAGTCATATTTTAGGTTATTAGTACATTTTGTGAGATGAAAAAAAAGAAGAAAAGAAGAAAAAGTAGAAGTGGAGAGGAAAAAGGAAAATAAGGAAAATGAAGAAGAAAAAGAAGACAAGAGGAAGAAGGAAAAGAAGGAAGAAGAAGAAAAAGAAGGAGAGGAAAAAGGAAAATAAAGAAGAAGAAGAAGAAGAAGAAGAAGAAGAGGAGGAGGAGGAGGAGGAGGAGAAGAATAGAAGAAGAAGAAGAAGAAGAAGAAGAAGAAAGACGAAGAAGATGAAAAAAAAAGAAGTAGAAGTAGAAGATGAAAAAAAGAAGTAGGAAAAGTAGAAAAAGAGGGTCGCCGAGGGAAAAGAGGGTCGCCGAGTGGTCGAGGGGTTGAGGATCGAGGGGAAAAGGAGTCGAGGGTCTAGGGGTCGAGGATCGAGGTGTCGAGGGGTCGAGGGTCGAGGGCAAAAGGGGTCGAGGGTCGCCGAGGGGTCGAGGATTTGTCATCCTGACCCCGACACCCCGACCCCCTGACCCCGACACCCTGACCCCGACACGACACCCCGACACCGCGACCCCGACACAGCACCCCGACCCCGACACGGCACCCCCGACCCCGACACAGCACCCCGACCCCGACACGACACCACCGACACCCCGACCCCCGACACGACACCCCCGACCCCGACACAGCACCCTACCCCGACACGACACCCCCGACACCCCGACCCCGACACGACACCCCCGACACCCCGATCCCGAAAAAGGTGCTCTTGGGCCTTCCAGAGGCCGACGGGGTCATATATTTGTGAATTATGAGTTAGGTCATATATTTTTCGATTTTGTTATAAAAAACATCATATTTGTGTTGATCAGGTGGATTTAAATGTGCAGTTGTTTCGTCGCTGCGAGGGTCTGGTGTTCGACGACCTCCCCGTGTGTTCGACGAGCTCCGCCCCTGCGTTCGTGGGTGAGCACAAATGACATCTTCTCCTCCCCCCTTCATTTGCTCTGTTCCGGTCTTCGTGCCGATGAAACTTGCTAGCTATAGGTGTCAATCATCAGTATGCGTGACCACTATGCGTCTCCCGTTCGAAAGGGTTACATCTATAAATATGCATGCATTTGCATATTTATAACCGTGATTCTTTCGAATTGTCCAACGTTATCCATGGACAGCCCGAGTATGTGTAGATTGGGTTCGTTTTCCCATATGCTCTGCTCCGGATCCGATGCAGAATTTCGTCAGTGCCTCCCTGTTGTTCTCCGGGTACACATCCTCTCTGCTTATTGCCGAGACGTGTATCAGGAGAACAGCGGGGAGGTGCTGCCGAAATTTTGCGTCGGATCCGGAGCAGAGCATGGGAAAACGAACCCAATCTACACATACTCGGGTGGGATTAGGACCTATCTTTACCTACTAGCGTCTAGGTTGCATGTACTAACTTCGTTTACTCTTTGTCATTGCAGGTGTTGACAGATGGTGGGCGCGGGTCGAGAGCGCTCCGAGGCTCCTTCCTCGGCGCGTGGTGGGAGGGGTACTTCCATCCCACCCCACCACCTCCGGAGAGCGCTGGATCTCAGTATGCAGACACCGGCGGGCGCTTCTTCACGGGATAGGTCGGGGGGGGGAAGAAGGTTGGTAGAGGTGGACGTGGCGGCGGGAGAGGTAGGAAGGCTGCTACTACGCCTTCCTCGCTGCCACCCCCAGCTGATTCACCCGACCACAGGAGTGCTCCGTCTGAGATGGAGCAGCCTGAGGTGCAGCCGTCTCGGACTCCGGTCCACGAGCCTCAGGCCGACGAGCCTACGACAGACGAGGCTACGACAGACACGCCTACGGCCGACGAGCCTGGGGCCGACGAGCGTCGGGCCGCCGAGCCTTCGTCCCACGAGACTGGGGATCACGCTGAGTCGCAGCAGAACCCAGGTGCGGGCTCGTCGAGTGGCCGTGCTGAGGGTGGCTATAGTTCTGATAGCTATAGCGAGAGTGAGTGGGTTGAGGGGCGCAAAGTCTACCAGCGTGGTGGTACAAAGCTCCCGCCCACCCCGGCGACCCCCGACCAGAGGTGGTTGATTGCGCCGCAGGGGGAGAAGTAAGTGCATTTACTCTTTTTTAACCTTTTGTCTTCACGTTTCTTCGAATATCTAATGCGTTGGCCTTGTCATACTGCAGGTCTTGGACACACGGGCCTGGTTGCCGCAAGCCCAACAGTGTCCTTGGCGTGATTTGTCGCCAGAGCTTCCCGGGGTGGGTCACGTTGCCCGGTGAGGGCCGGGTTCGAGAGCTAGGAATGACCTGGGAGCACTACTTGGCTGCCCCGGCCCCGCCGGGGCATAGGATCGGGGATGTCGAGTGCCACACGGTCGCCGACATTGTGATCCAGACGTTTTGGGTAATTTCTCCTTTGCCGTCTACGTTGTGTTTTCTTCTTTGATTGGCAACCCTAGTGATTGTACTAATCCGTGTTTTCTTGTTTGATTGCAGACCTTCTACAGGTGTGCTGAGGGACAGGAGGAGGCCGCGGCTCGGGTTATCGGCAACGAGTGCAGGCGCCTACTTCAAAACTTTCGGCACGAGGCTCGGACGCAGGCTATTCGAGACTACTACGCCTCGACTGGTATTCGGAGGAAAAAAGAGAAGTGCCGCCTCAACTATCTGAGTAAGGAGAAGTACATGAAGGTAATTACCTATTCTTAAGGCCTTGTACTTAGTTCCTTGATTTGATTCGTATGCGTAGCGCTCAAATTTCTCTTGCTTAACTTAGGTGCCCCCGAGATGGTGTGCGGATAGGATGGACTGTTGGGAGGCGTTGGTGGATGAGTGGTGCACTCCACAATGGCGCAACGTCCACGACGGTGCAAAGGAGAAGCGTGCCCAAATGAAAGGTGTCCCACACCATCTAGGCAGCGTCAACCTACGTGGGTTCGGGGAAAACTGGGTATGTGGTTTGCTTCATGATTCATGCAAATTCATTCTTCATGCTAGCTTGAGCCCTTAACTAATACTCTGTTCCTCTCTTTTAGGCGCGGCACAACAAGGCTCCAGTGCCAGAGCTGTTCGACCTCTATGCCATGTCCAATACTGCCTCGTACAAGAAGGCCAAGGCATTCTCTGAGTCTGACCTCGATGATCCAGAGAAATTCAGCAACCGCGCCTCCCACAACAAGCTTGTGAGGTACAGAGACGAGGGGAAGGCGAGGAAAGGGCCGGAGTTTAACCCGAGCCAGCAACCTCTTGATCCAGAGCTGGTGATGATATCTGGTGGCGGGAGGCACCATGGCTTGTTAGCCATTGGGGATGGACTGATACGTTGTACTAGCACTCTCCCGCAGATCAAGAAGCGCCAGACCAGCTCCTATCCTGAGATAAGGCCTCGTGCACGGCCAATGGAGCTCGAATTCCAGGTTAGTTATACGGACTCAGATACCTTTCCTCCATTACATTGTGTGTGCGGCCGTCGATGATTACAATGCTAACGAGTGGTGTTGCAGGCTGCTATTGAGGCAGAGAGAGCGAAGACCCAGGCTGCTCTTGAGGAAGCAGAAGCGAGGACCCAGGCGCTTCTAGAGGAAGAGAGACGGCAGGCGGCGGCGAGGGAGAGGGAGGCGGAGGAGAGGACGGCTAAGCTATTGGAGGAGGAGAGGAACCGGAACGAGGCGGGTCAACGGGCCCTATACGAGCTCTTCGTGGT